>CM053574.1:51709605-51811521 GCA_028646485.1 Cryptoprocta ferox
AAAGGGAAACCTATCAGAGTGGTTACAAACCTATCTAATGAAACTTGGCAGGCCAGAAAGGAACGGCAGGAAATCTTCAATGTGATGAACAGGAGAAATATGCAGCCAAGAATCCTTTATCCAGCGAGCCTGTCATTCAAAATAGTGTCTGCTTTTTCTCCATAGGAACTCATTCCAGAAATCTTTCTAATCCCTAGTTCCCTTTACCCTTTCCACTGGAGATTTTTTGACCCAGTTGAGCGACAATTCCTTGATGATGAATCCATTGGAAACTTTTCAGTTCTCATTTCAACCACTGATTTATTTCTTTATTCAACGAAGAGTCCCAGTATACACACAGGGGTCAGGCATGGGCCCGGAGAACACCATGGGTGCAGATGGGGGTGTGAGAGATGTACAAAGTAAGAGACAGGTGGGAAGCAGTCAGATCTCCTGGGGCTTTATTGGCTCAGGAGAGTAAGGTGTTTGGAATGTATTCTCAAGGTAGTGGAGAAATAGAGGTTTAAAGCAGGGAAGAGATGTGACCTGATTTGTTCCCTAACCATCCGCTGGCTGCTTGGTGAAATATAAGCATATAGGGGGCAAGAGGGAAGCAGCTAAGTCAGTGAGGAACCTCCGTGAAACTCTTGCTCCTTTGTGAAACTCTTCTGCCTGTCTCATCTGGGTTGTTCCCTTCTCCTTCCTGGCTCTACTTCTGCTCTGCTTGGCTCTGAAGTGAGTATGCCCTACCGGGCCTAGTGTGTGTCTGCTCTCACCCCAAGCACCATCCCCAGGCCTCCTCATCTCCTTCACTTCACCCAGCCACATGCTGGTGCCACCCTCAGAAAGAAAGAGCCCTTTCCGGGTGATTCTCCCCTGAAGGCAAGAGAAAACACAACCCAAACATGCTCAAGCAAGGTAAAAGGTGGATGTACTGGTGCATGTAATCAACAACATAAAGACCTAGGGCTACACAGACCTAGGGCTACCTTCAGGTACGGCAGGATCCAGAGGCTCAAATGAGGTCATTTGGAATCTGTCCCTTTTCTCCATTTGTAATCTCCGCTTTCCTCTAGATGGCTTCATTCTCAGGGCAACTGTCCTCAAAGGTGGAGAAGTGATCCTAGGCATTCCTGGGATCACACTGTCCCAGCTAAGTTACCCTAAAAGCAAAAGAGCCCTTTGCATTGCCAAAAGTCCCAGGGTTAGTTCCCATTGGTCCGGCTGGGTCACATGACTGTTCCTGACCAGACCAGTATGATTCCCATTGGCCAACAGGTCAGTCCATCTGAATACCATGGACTTAGGAGGTCCTCCAAAGGCATATTGGGGTTCACCCACTAGAAGAAGAGGAGCTGAATGACAAGCACAAACAACACAGGTCTCCTACGTCCCCATTGTACGGATCAGGAAACCATGATTCAGACAGGGGAGAGGGTTGCGTGAGTCCCTCAGTGAACCAGAGACAACCTCAAGACTAGTGCCCTAGCCTATCTTTCCTTCACAGTGTCTTGGTCAGGGTTTTCTCTAAGGAAACTGGAAGTGGGGGCGCCCAGGTGGCTCAGTCAGTGAGGCGATGGACTTCGACTCAGGTCACGATCTCATGGCTTGTGGGTTCAAGGCCCACATCGGGCTATGTGCTATCAGCATGGATCTGCTTTGGATCCTCCGTCCCCCTCTCTCTCTGGCCCTCCCCCACTCATTCTTTTTCTCTCTCTCTCAAAAATAAACATTAAAAATAGAAAAGATACTGGAAGTAGCCAAATTCTGACTGGCTCACTGGGTTCACCTTACACTCCAAGTCCCATCCCCATCCTTAAGGCCTTGTTCTGGTCCTGTAGACAGTAAGTTGCCATTAGGAGAGTGTCATCTTTTCTGGAAACTCTAGGGAGACCTCCTCCCCAAATAACATCGAGCCCCTAATAAATGGCTCTCTAATGCGGGGATTTCAGACACCCTGACAGGAAGAGTGCTGGCTACTCTGCTTCCATTTAGGCCTCCCTTGACCACTGCCCAGCGGCTAGCAAAGAGGCACTAACTCAGTCTGCTCCATCCAGGACCTTTCAATTCCATACACAGTCACTGAGCACCAACTCCATATGGGCCATGTGGTAGGTGCCAAGGGATACAGGGGCAGGTAAACCTTGCATGGCTCTATGCGGCTTACAGAATCACATCCTTAGCCTGGCATTCCAGACCCTTTATCATCTGGGCACAGTGTAGGCTTCTCTCTGGCCAGCTCTCTCCTTACTCCTTGTCCAGCCCCACTCCCAACATCGACCAGTGAAACCCGTTTTGCAGACATGCCGTCTAGTCTCACACCTCCATGTTCTTGCCCCTCTCCTTGCCACCTACCGCTCGTGGGCCGCTTACTCATTCTTTAGAGCCTACTATAAATGCCCATTCGTCTAGTCATTCATTCATCTGTCCTTTTGTTAACTTAATAAACTTAAATGAACATAAACATGAGACCGAGTGAGTCATATGTTGAGTGTTAGGGTCACTGAGAGGGTCCAGATGGGAACATCATCTGAGGATGTTAGCCGTCTGGGAAAGGGAGAAGAATGTGTCCACATAAGTTGTATTACAGCATACCATGTGCTCAAAAAGCCCTGGGTCGGGAACAGAGCCAGTCTGTGGGGTCAGGGATGGCTTATTATGCGAGTCTTGGATTTTCATTGGGTGAAAGGGCATGCCAGGAGGCTTTCTCTGACCACCCTGGCTGAAATCGGTACCCATCACACTCTCTTGTGTGACAGCATCTTGTTCCCTGCTATTTTTTCAAGGTTCTGGCACATAGCTAGCACTCTGTAAGGAATGTTTAAATTAATGACTACATGAATGAACGCATTCCGTGCAGAGTGAATGATCACAGGCTGCCTGGCCCTGTCTCTCAAGCTGAGAGGACTCAAGGGCAGCCTCACTTCATCACCACACATGAGGTAGTCAGTTTACCAGAAGAAAGAGCAGACAACGTGAGGAGCAGTCTTGGAAGTGCACAAGGAGAGACCCAAAGGCCAGAGCAATCAGAGAAAGCTTCCTGGAGGCAGAGGGCAGAAGCCAGACCCTGAAGGATGGAGAGAGTCGGGACAAGCAGAATCAGAAGCAGATGAGCTCAAGCTGTTTGAGGACCTGCTTCCTCTCCCCTTCTTGAGCAGAGATCCTTACCCCCGCCGCCGCCTCCCCTCCCCAGAATAACATGGTCTAGAGTTGAACAACACCCAGGGACTGTTGAGGCTGACCACTCGCTGTGAGACAACAGGCAGAGTCTGCTTGTCTGGGCTCAGGGTTAGGCCAGGCTTCCACACTTACAGTCTAGGCTGACAAGCTGAAGCCATGAGGCCCCACTAACCCAGGGCCCTGTGCCCCCTATGGGGTCTTATATCCATGCCGAGAGACTGATGGCAGGTCTGCGTGGTCTAGATTGTTTCCTAAGAGCCATTTTCTGCCCAGCTCAAGTTTGCTGAGTGGAGCTCATGCTCGGGGAGGGCACCGGGGGCTGCAGGGACACTGCCACCCCCCAGGGCTGGCGTGGGGCTGGCGGCACAGGGGGGATTTCTCAGGAGTGCCGTCTGATGCATTGAGCTGACACAGAACACGTGCACGTACATGTAGGGGCCCCTGGCTGTGCACAAGTCTTTGCATCTGCTACACATGGCCCTTGTAAGTATGTGTGTACACGTATATGGCCCACGGCTGCATGGTGTGCACACATTCATGGATACTTTGGCCTTGTGTATATGTGTATACACATGGGTGTTCTGTGTACAGTGCATACAGATTCGTGTACAAATTTCCCTTGTGTGTATGGGGGTACATGTGTGCATACACGTGTGTGGGTCCATGTCTGGTGTACACATGGGCGTGTGTGTGTGTGCCTCGGTGTACAGGTCAGTGTGTACATATGTGGCACATGTACCCACGGCTTAGTGTGGGGCAGGGCTTAGTGGTCACAAGTGACCCCATCTGCTGAGGGAATGTGGCTCAAAATCAAATGTTGTACCCATGAAGAGGACATCCTCACTACCCCCTTCAAGACCTACCTGTTTGCTCTTCCATTCTCTGTTCTCTGCTAGCTAGTCTGATAAATGAACATGTGTTAATATAAGAGAAGGAATCTCCTTGAGGATGGAGTCTGTGTTCATCTCCCACATTGCTGGTGCAAGGCAGGTGCTGAGGAGAAGGTAAGTACTGGAGATGGACAACAGATGAGAACGGAGAGGATGTGGGGCCCTTGGGGGGCTCAGTCAGTTGAGCGTCCCACTCTTGATTTCGCTCAGGTCATGATCTCATGGTTCGTGAGATCAACCCCCACTTCTGGCTCTGCACTGACAGTGTGGAACCTGCTTGGGATTCTCTCTCTCTCTCTCTCTCTCTCTCTGCCCCTCCCCAGCTCATGCGTGTGCACTCTTTCTCTAAAATAAATAACCATTTTTTAAAAAGTAAGAGAATGGGAACCAACTCCTGGGTGCCCTGAATACATTTTCTTGTTTAATTCACACAGCTCTATGAGATCAGAATTACTCTGTTTAGGGGCGCCTGGGTGGCTCAGTCGGTTGAGCGTCCGGCTTCGGCTCAGGTCATGATCTCGCAGTTTGTGGGTTCGAGCCCCACGTCAGGCTCTGAGCTAACTAGCTGTCTGACAGCTAGCTCAGAGCCTGGAGCCTGTCTTCAGATTCTATGTCTCCCTCTCTCTCTGATCCTCCTCTGATCATGCTGTCTCTCTCTCTCTCTCTCAAAAATAAATAAAACATTAAAAAAATTAAAAAAAAAAAGAATTACTCTGTTTAGAGAACCCAAGGCTCAGAGAAGCAAAGTGACTTGTTCAAAGTCACACAGCCAGAAACTTGGATTTGAACTCAGATCTGTGTTATACACCAAAACTTTTTCCACTCTACCCTGCTGGGAGGGAGTATACCCAAATGAAAATAACTAATATGTTAGAATGGTGATGAATATGGAGATTTTTTTTCCTTTTGCAAAATTATCTTTGATGTTTTGATTACATCTTCTCACTAAGTTAAAGGGACTTTTTTTTTAATATAAAGTATAGGAATAAATACCTAAAGCCATCCTTCAATCCAGAATCTGATGTCTTAAAGCCCATAATAAAGAGAGAGACTCTGACTTTTGAAATAATATCAAGCTTATCTCTGGATCATCTCAGAGGATATATGCTAATTCTGATGAGGATGGGAGTGCTTCAGGTGGGGCGGGTGGGGCGGGTGATAGATGGCTTGATGCCTGTGAACCACAGTCGCTGGAGGATCAGACACCTCGTCATCCATCAGGCCCGCCAGAGATAACGAGCCCCCGCTCTGCCATCGCTTCTTTTATTACAAGAGAAAAATGAAAACCAACTCCAAATCACCTTGCCCATTTAGGTATATTTATCTTTCTGTCAGCCATAAGCAGGCTCTACCTCAATGTTCCAGGCTAATTAGAGCTTGTCTTCAGAATACGTAGAGTCTACACACCAAGTGCTGCAAGTTGAGGAGCAGGTATTAATCTGCTATTAACACTGGGCCATAAGTCAGGGTGACGACAGGTGGAGGAGGAGGTGCCTGGCGGGTCCTGCTTGAGACCTTCAGTTTGCCCCAACAAGATGCCCATCTTCCTCCTGAAAGTCCCAAGTATTTCTTTTCATGGCCCCATGAGAACCCACTTGTGAGTCTAGAGTGGACTCCAGCGTGCTTTGGCCACCCGTATCCATCCTTTGATTTCCAGCAAGCAGAAGGACACCTCTTTCCTTCTGGGGAATTGCCTTATCCCCATCCAGTACAGCCCTGATGGGATTTCAGCCACACCACCCCATTCCCAGGGCAAGGGGTCAGCCTATGGAAACCCTCTCCTGGGATTTAGACTCGTGGGTAGAGAGATGCAGAGTCGTTAGGGGGGACATTCATTCCAGCAGCCACAACAGCACTAGAACAAGATGGTGGTAAAGTCTCTGCTGCCTGGACCCTGGCAAGACCCCCTTTTGGCCTCGAGCCTGACTCTGACTTTTGAAGTCAGAAGACTTTGGTCTTCCTGTTGAGCAATAAATCTCCCTTTTCAGCTAATTT
The DNA here is from genome assembly GCA_028646485.1 of Cryptoprocta ferox. Taxonomy (NCBI): domain Eukaryota; kingdom Metazoa; phylum Chordata; class Mammalia; order Carnivora; family Eupleridae; genus Cryptoprocta; species Cryptoprocta ferox. The sequence goes on from CM053574.1 coordinate 51,715,650, forward strand.
AGCTGAAGTTAGGCTCTGTTCTTTACAATCCTGACTGATAAGTCCTCCTTGTCTGTACTGGGGTCTCACGAGAATCTAGAGTCATAGATTCAAATCCTGGCTTTGATTTCAGGAAAGAGAAGAGGAGGGAGGGAAGGGGCTGGGAGGGGAGTAATGATGACTGGGAAGGGTAAGGGGATACAGTTGGATCAAACAGTTATCAAGGACAATAAGAGAAAAAGGAGTCTCATGCAGAGGCCCAAAGGTGTACCAGAAATATTCCCTATGTGATTATGCATAATTCTCACCAAAAAACTTGAAAGTCTCCTTATTTCCATTTGTATAGGCAACTATTTTTTTTTTCTGGCCAGCCTCCAGTCCTCTTTCTTCTTATGATAGGACCCTGGGTTTACAAAGGAGAATTCTTCTCCTCTGCCTTTGGACTTGTTGGTTTGTGCAGGGCTGGTACCACCTTGGGTACCAAGGACTGGCCAATCAGAGTGTGAGTCTCCCTAGGCACAGGGATTGGTTCAAGGACAGCTGTATGGTCAAGCCAGGCCAATGAGATTCAAATTTGAGACTTTTACTGGAATTATTTACAATGAAGTGTTCTTTTCATGCTGGGTTTGTAGGATGTAAACCCAGGATTGGTGGGGCCCATTTTTGCCACTTTACAGGAAGATTCTACTTGTGAATGATACCACCATAAAGTTAGTTGGACCACAAGGTAGGAAGTCACTGGTTTTTCATGACAGGATAAGTTCCTTTTTTGTTTAAGTCAGTTTGGGCGGCCCTTTCTGTCACTTGCAACCTAATGATTAATAGATAAAACTTACAGAAGAGAGGGTATCCCAGGGCTGGGCCATGTCTCGTCTCATGCTAGGGCAGGGAAGAAGAGCCACAGGGCACCAAAGCAGATTCCCTAGACTTAGCCTCTGCCTCAGATTCTGAAGGCCTGTGTTCAAGTGCCAGTTCTGCTACTAATTCAGAGGGGGGTTGGTACATCACTTAACATCTCTAGGGTTCAGCTTTCTTTTCTATAAAGTGAGGGTAATAATATTATAAAACTTGCAGCCAACTAATTGGTTACTACATGCTACTCCTCATGCAAAGTGTTTTCCAACATTATTACATTAAATTTTCATAAAAAAGTGAATGATGTAAGCATTATTATTATTCCAATTTTATAGATGACAAGCTGAGACCCAAAAGGTTAAGCAACTTGCCCAAGGTCACCAAGTGGAAGACCAAGTCTTTGACTCAACCCCTTACACAACCTCTCAGGTATTGAAAATGTAGCTACCAAGGAGGGGATAGGGGGGTGCAGGCAGCTTTGTCTTGCCTGCTGGTTCACCAAGCACCCAGCCACTTTTTGACCTAGTCTGCATCTTATAAGGGAAGCTCCAATTCTACTTGAGTAGTGTTCCTTTTCTTTCTTTTTAAGATTGTATTTTTTAAGTACTCTCTATACCCAATGTGTGGCTTGAACTCACGACCCTGAGATCAAGAGTCATATGCTCTGCAAACTGAGTCAGCCAAGCTGGGTATAAGTAGTGTTCTATTAGGGAAGCCACCCAAAGTCTTGTGAGTGCCTGAAAAAACAAAGCAAGGTCAAGGCCATTCACAAGGTCAGGGTCATGGGACTTAGGCTGGCCCTGTGGACAACATCTGATCTGGACTTCCAAAAGACGGGTCATTTCCCCTGGTCTCATCTATATGTGGCCAAAGGGAGGCCAGAAAGCTTTTAAGGATAATAGTGGTTTGGGTGATGGAAAGAAGGAAGGAAGGTAGGAAGGAAGGAAGGAAGGGAGTAAGTAAGTAAATCTATGAATGAGTAAGTGAATGAGATAGAATTGAAATGGTTTCCTGCCTATGGAGCTCCTAGGGTAGCTGAGAGACAGGACAGAAACAGTATAAACAACTAGGGAACAATTACGTGTCAAGACACATAGCACCAATGATGTGTCATGTGGGAAGTTGTCTCTATGGCCTGGAGATGTCCAACCAAATCTGAGATGTAAAGTGGGGCTGATTGGGGCCCTGAAGAATGGTTTATATTAGAAAAGCTGGAGAAGAGGGAGTAGGCACTCAGTGGGTAGGACACCACATGGAAGTGGAAGAGTGGAGCTGACCAAGTGCAGGAAACTCGCTCCCTCCCTGCAATCTCACCTTGCCCTAGACCTCATCATTTCTGATGCTTTTACCAGCACTTGGCCAGGAGTCACTTGTGGGTATAGATCTAGGGCACAGATTCTAAGGGGAGAAATCACAAGGAAGGGCTGCTCTTAATTCTTGCCCATAGCTATAGCAGGAGGTGGGCCAGTGTCATCCATCACAAGCATCCTGGGTCTGGCCATACCAAAGGGCGAGACCAAGCACATCTCCACGGTTACTCTGAGGGCCCAGCCAGCTGCAGCAAATGAATTTTCCTTTATTGATTTTGGGCCTAGAGAGCAATTCAAGATAATCATGAATAATGCTCAGATAAGCAAGGGCTTTTGAAGAGGGAGTAGGGCCACAGAAAGGACTCTGGAATCTCACAGACATGGTTTCCACTCCTAGACCCACCCCAACCTTGCTATGTGACTGTGTGCAAATAACATCACCACTCTGGGCCTCAGGTTCCTCATCTGTACAGAGCAGGGCTAGTGAAATGCACCTCCCAGGGGTGTTGTGAGGAAATGTGGAACGTGACTGGCATCATGCTTGCCTGAAATAGAGTAGGTATTTGGTAAATGACAGCTCCTTATTGTTCTGACCTTCCCCCCAGTGGATACTTTTGTCATCAGAAACAAATATCATTCATTTGTTTTTAGTTTAAAATAACAAAAGTGTGTCTGCTTTTGGTCTGGGAGGAATGTACTGGTTAGAGTCTGGCCAGGAAATAGGTAGCATCCTCAGATCAGTTAGTTTGAGGATAACTTCACTAAAGGACTATTTATAAAGTATGAGCAGAGTGCACAAGGGAGAGTGCAGTACCCAGGGAAGGTAAGAGAAGACCTGCCAACACTTCTAAGCCTAAAGGGGCAAGAGGAGACAGCAGTTAATGGGGCCCACAGAAAGGGGGGACTGGACAGAGAGGGTCTTGCCAGGAGCTACAACCTTCAGTTGAGGGACCTCACAGGTGGGGGGGTGGGCAGGAGATTAAATACCACAACCTCTTTCTTCTCCCACCTTCTGATCCCCTCTGGGACTCACCATTGGCCAAACCCAATAGGCAACCAGGGGACAGGGGAGCCATTGGTAAAGGCTGGCCTCCCAGGCCTTGAGCAGGAAGAGGGAGGTCTGAGAGTGGGTCCAAAGGGTCAAACAGAGGGATCTAGCACAAGGGGTTCTGAACATCCTGTTGATAATAAACTTGAAGACCCCCTCTCATAAATAGGCTCTTAAGCCCCTTCTTCCACAATCTAGACCTAGCCATTTGCAGTTACAGCCAGTGTCCCATCGCGTAGAGAGGAACGCAGCAATGACAATGTTCTGATGAAGGATAAGCTTGGTCCTTTCTGGGACTCAGCCTGAGGGTGGGTACAGGACATTGGTGCGCGGATTGCTCCGAGGGACGGGCATGGCCGGATGTTATGCGGCAGTACTGAGGACGGGCTGCACACCAGAGGCGGTCCGTGATTAATGAGCCACTCAAGTCCAGTGGGTGGGGAAATTAAAAGAAATTAAAAAAAGAAAGTTTAATAAATTCTGGCTGGCGTCATGCAGAGTAAGAAACCCTCCCCATGCTATTATTGACAGTCATTTTTCAGTTTGTACACAGAGAATTCACCAATGGATTCACTGCAGCTGTCAGGATGATGGGGGCTTGGGTTTCTGGTGCCCTTTACAAAGCCCTGACGCTTCCACTCTGGGCTTGGGATGGCGGGCTGAGGGCTGAGCTGCCTCAGCCAGTCACTGCAACCAGGCTGGTCCATGCTGGGGACAGAGGCTGGGGTCCCCATCTCCTCAGATAGAATGGAATGAGCAAGGAAGGAGGGCGTGGGAAAGGTGATGGAGAAGATGTCACACACTCAGCCCACACAGATGTACACACATGGAGACTAATAAGGGGACTCAGACACATACAAGGATACACAGAGACATGAAGAAAGATACACAGAACACTCAACAGGACACATACAGACACACAGAGTCACATACACCAGAGAAACAAATACACACAGAGACACACTTACGAGGACACCAAAGTCACACAGACAATACATGGGGACATGCAGAGATATGAGACACACATACAGGAACACACAAAAAGGATACAAGGACACAGAGAGTCGTAGATACAGAAATAAACACAATCAGAGACACACATGGGGACCCAGACACTCACAGGGACTTATACGAAGATACAAAGACACACAGACCCACAGGAACACACAATAGGGATACACGCTGAGTCACCTATACACAAAGACACAGAGAAGGATACACAGAAATCCCAGATATGCCCCAATATACAGAGTAACAGCCTCAGGGACACAGGTGCAACACACACACACACACACACACACACACACACACACGTCCCTCTGGAGGGTCTCTAAGAGAAGGCAAAGAGACCTTGCTGGCAGAGGTCGGAGCTGTGTGGCCTCAGACAAGACTCTTAACTAACCTCTCTGAGCTTCAGTGACCCCATCTAGAAAATGGGAGTCCTAATCCTTATCACATCGCTGCTGTGAGGACTGAATGGGACAATGACCCTGAGTGCCATAAGGGGTTTAATAGCAGGGCACCAAATGTATGTTGGGAAAGTCCATTGACAGTACAATGGACTATATTTTAAACAAAAAAAAAAAAAAAAATGTCTAGCTGCCCTAAAGGGACTATCCCAGGGCAAGTGCTTATTGGATTACAGCCCATTAGGGAAGGGTCAAGGCCAAGTGGAGCCACAATTACAACTCACTGATCCCACCCCGACTACTCTGACCCCAGGCCCAGAATTCAGAGCCTTTTGCAGTCAAGCTCCCACCCCAGCCCACTCCATCTCCACCACTCTTCCCAGTATCTCAGCCCCAAGCCTACAGTTTCCCCATTTCCCCCAGACAGGCCACGTTTTCCCTGCCCCCAAGCCTTAGCCATGCCACCTTTGAGGGTGCCTACCTTCTCCTTCTGCACCTGCAAATCATATCCCTCCTTCCCCTACTTGAGTCCTACTTGTCTAGGAAACCGTTCCTGACACCAGTGACCTCCCTCTGTCCTGCTCTATAAAACGATGACTTTTCCTTTCCTTCATTCACAACTGAGGCTCAGAGAGGTGAAGTGACTTGCCATGGGTCACACATCTCCAAAGCAGTAGAGCTGGGATTTGAACTCAGGTCTGTTGGAGTCCAAATCCCAGTCTCTTTTCTCTCTACTTTCTTAGGCCCTAGAGATCAGAGGTTATATTTCATACACGTTTAAATGGTTTCTAGCCCTTAGGGGCTGGAATATAAGGAATACTGCAATACACCTTCTCACATTTTACATTGTGTCTTTAGCATGAATTCTCAGCAATGAAGTTAATGGTCAAGGTGTGTCCTAGTCTGTTTGGGCTGCTGTAAGAAAATAGCACAGACTAGGTGGCTCTTAAACAGCAGAAATTTATTCCCGACAGTTGAAGAGGCTGGAAGTCTGAGATCAGGGAGCCAGCCTGGGCAGGAGAGGGCGCTCTTCCAGACTGCAGACTTCTCTCTGTGTCCCCACACTGTAGAAGGGAGCAGGGAGCTCTGTGGAGGTCTCTTTTATAAGAGCACAATCCCATTCATGAGGGCTCCAACTTAATGACCTAATCACCTCCCCAAAGTTCCACCTTACAATATCATTACATAGGGCATTAGGATTTCCACGTATTAATCTGGAGGGGCGTTTAGGTGGGGGTGGGAACAAAACCATTTGATCTGCAGCAACGTGTATGAACGTTCATTCATCCAATAGATATTTCTCATCACTTTCAGGGCTAACACTTTTGTTCATGCCATCATTATCGCTCGCGTGGATGTCTACAGAGGCCTCTTAACTGAACACACTACCTCCCCACTTCTTCCTGTGGTATTTTGAAAATTGGTCCAAATTCTTCATCCCTGCCTGTAGCCGCACACTTGCCAAGGCCTCATCATGGATAGAATGGATTTCCCTGACCCTTAACTTTGTCCTGGCCCATTGCCTTGCTTTGGCCAATGGAATAGAGAAGAAGTGGGCCAGTTTCAAGTTCCTCGGCCACTGCCATGAGAATGTGCCTCCACTCACACACTGCCTGTAGATGAAGGATGAGAGACACGTGCAGCAGACCCACCCCAACTGCAGACTACAAGGATAAATAGTCTTTGGGGCACCTGGATGGCTCCGTCCATGAAGCGTCTGACTCTTGACCTCAGCTCAGGTCATGATCCCAGGGTCCTGGGATTGAGCCCTGCATTGGGCTGTGCATTAAGTGTGAAGCCTGCTTGAGATTCTCTCCTTCTCTCCCTCTCTCTCTCTCTGTCCATCCCCCGACTTGTGCACTCTCTCTCTCTAGAGAGAGAGAATAAATGATCATCATTTTAAGCTACTGAGTTTGAGGGTGGTTTGTTATGCTGCATTCTTATGGCAATACACACCCCTCTAATCTATTCTCACACACTACCAGACTTACCTTTTTTAATCTTTTCTTTTACAATTTGTGCTTTATATGCTGCAACCTTTTACCATTAATCTGCCTACTTACTCCAAAGTCTTGCTCCTCCATGCCCCAGGAGCCCAGGAACAAGCTATGAGAGAGTACAGAAAACAGAGGTGACTGATCAAGCTAAGGTATGCCCAGATCTCTTCCAAGTTCATTAGGGTTGATCGCAGCCAAGGTGGCCCACGTGCAGGAAGCAGAAGAAGCCGAAACCCTCTCTAGAGTGGGGAGAGGAAGAGCCAGTACCTAGCACTTGCCAGATCTCATGTCTCACCATGGGCCTCACCATCCCCACTCACCCGGAAGGTAGCAGAGGCTTGCCCGGGTGGAGTGACTTGTCCAGGGTTGCAAGGTGAAGAGAGTGGAATGCTGGCCAGTCTGTTACCAAAGCAATTTCTGCTCTCCAAGCTTTGGCTGGCCTGACCCTGGGCTATCAGATGGAGCCTTTCCCCAGGACCACCCCTTTGGCTTCTGGTTGGCCCACAGATATGGCTACTTACTGGCTGTGTGACCACAGCTAGTGACACTACCTCCCTGGACTGCTAGAGGGTAAACTCTGTGAGGGCAGGGACTTTCTTTTGCCTATTGCTCCATCCTTTCACCTGAAACAGAGCCAGGTGCTTCATAGGTGCTCAGTGAATGAATGAGTAAGCCAGTTCACCTGTATCTTCATCAGAGTGATGGCATTTCTTCTGTCAAACACCAGACAGAAGGCTGCTTGAATTTGGAGGCTATTTTGATCACCCTTGAAAGTAGGGAGCCCTGGGAGTCAGACTGTCCTGGTTCTGGCCAAACTAGCACCCAGGTAAAGTCACTCATTTGGTCTTCAGTTTCTCCTCCATCAAATTGACCTTACTGCAGTACCCACCATGGGGATGCACATGGTGGGGATTGATGGAGGTGTCCATGTAAAATGCCTGGTCCTCACTCCAGTGCTTGGCAAATGGATCATTATTATCTGGACCAACAGTAACTATTTAGGCCAAATGACCAGCACAAGAGATGACTGCCCAGAAGCCTCAAAAGCTCTTGGAGGAGAAGGTCTGGATCTTCATCGACGCTCTGCCCTATCAAAGGAGGCAGCATGAGCAGCCAGGCCTCGTGCTCTGGGAAGACTGGGGGGCAGGGAGGAGAAGTAGATTTCTGGTTGTCTCATACCTGCTCTGAATTAGGCACCTGCTGAGCTGTCCCCAGAGAGGACGGGTGGAAGTGGCAGGCACTCAAAATGAGCAGAGAGCTCATCCAGGCAGGCCTGGCCATTGATCATCTGGCTTTTGGCTCCCGGGCTCTCCAGCAGGAAAGGAGGAGGGAGGCAGAACACATGTGTCCCCAGAGCTGTATACAGGTGTCCAGATGTCAGCATGACCCTGGAGTGGAAATGGAGAGGTAGCGAGGGAGACGGCCAGGGGCCTCCGCCATCTGTGTCCAGTCGCCAGGCAGGGCAGGGCTAGGAGGACCAGGTAAGTTCCTTACAACCATCCCACACTGGAGGGTTCTTACCCCTGTCAAGACTGAAGCTCGTAAGTGACTCGCCCAAGGTCACACAGTGGAAAAAGGGCATGACTTCTAGTCTAAAACCCAAATATATAAAAATTGTGACTTTCTAGATTAGAACTTCATTTCTGTCTCAAACTCCCTTTCTGCCAGCAAGTGGAAACTTAATCTTCCTGCCCCTGCTACCCAATCCCTGGGGTGCTGTGTTGGTTTTCTATTGTTGCCTAAGGAATCACCCCAAAACTCAGTGGCTTAAAATAATACCAAGATTGGTATGATTCTCATGGATGGTTCTGGTACATGGCACTCAGCTAGATGATTCTCGCTCAGGGTCTCCTGTGCTTTGCAGTCAGGCAGTGGCTGAGGCTGGAGGTACCTAGAAGCCTCCCTCAGTCAGCAGCTGACGCTGGCTGCGACCTGGGACACCTACACGTGGACATTCCAGGTCACCTGGGCTTCCCTCACAGCCTTGTGGCCAGGTTCCAAGAGCAAGTGACCTAAGCAAACCGAGCCAAAGTTGTGTCATCTTTTAAGACAGTCTCAGAAGTCACAGAGCACCCTTGTGCAATAGCCACAAGTCACATTCAAAGGGAAAGAAGTAAGTCCCGCCTCTCCATGAAAGGAGTGTCAACATCTCCTTGCAATACGAGCCTGTGGACACCTTGACAATGCAGTCAGCCATACCCTCCCTCCCCAGAACTCATCCTGCTCCTGCCTGCTCTGCAGTCATTGGTCCACACTGTCTGAGACAGTGGGTCCTCACTGCGGATCCCCTTGCCTGGGCCTCTTGGGTCACTTCTGTGTCTCTTGGAATATGGGGATCCCTGTGCTGCTTCTCACTCTAACCTGGAGCACCCAGGGACCCCATGAGGCCCCCTCAGACCCCAAGCCCCCATTTCTTCCACTCCCTCACCAGGCTGGATGGAGTGGGACAGGGGACCTATAGCAGTGAGAGTCCAGACAGGAGATAAAGGGCTCAGCACGTAGTAAGTGCTTAGTGAATGTTAGCTTCTGTTCATACGATTATTATATGTTGCTGTGAGAGCACAGGGCACAGAGAAGCTCTTCTGCTGGAGGTATGGGAATAGTTAGGGCAAGTCTTATGCAGGAGGTGACATAGGCTGGATTTTACCAGCCAGGGGAATGAGAGGAGGGACAGTCTAGGGACAGATGACCAGAAGTGCAGAAGGTATAGGAGTGAGAGTCAATGGAGCTTGCAGGCTGTGAAACGGGACAGGGGCCCAAGCCTGCAGCGTGGGGCTGGTTCGGAAGGCCCCACCTGCCAAGCCAGCCCGGGGTGTGTGAGCACAAAGCTGGCAGGAGGGCAGGCTGAGGAAGGGGCTCTGTGCACAGGCCCACTCTGACCCCCTCCCCAGCCTTCCCAGGGCAGGCAATCCCAGCCCTAGAACCTTGGTGAGTTGAAGCAATTAGGCTCTCTGCCGAGCTATCTTCCACCCTCGGAGCCCCTTCCCTTCTGGCGGGGTGGGGGTGGACCGCACAGGATGTGCTCAGTGCCTTCCCAGGATAGCTGAGTCAATTAGAGGCTTTGCCAGGAGGTAGTGGAGCATGTAATAACTCTTCGTTGTTTCATTAGGAACACTGTGTTTAATTTAGATAACTTTACTCCTTGGCAAAGGAGAAAACTGCAGTCCTAGGGGTTGGCGAGAGGTGTGTCTGTTTGAATTCCCAACGGAGTCCCACCATCTGGGCTCAGTGCACCCCCTGCCCATCACCACCTCCTGGCACCTCCTGCAGACTGGGGCTCCTCGGACTCCCTGAGATTCTGACCCAGTGGGTCTGGGAGGGCCCCAGGTGATTCTGAGGCAGTTTTCCCAGGAACACACTCAAAAAGCCCTGCTGAAGAAGTAGGTTAGGGTGAGGTCACAAAGGACCTTGCATGTCACTTAAAGAAGTTCAGGGGACCCTGGGTGGCTCAGTCAGTTAAGCGTCTGACTTTGGCTCAGATCATGATCTCGCAGTTTGTGAGTTTGAGCCCCGCATCAGGCTCTGTGCTGACAACTCAGAGCCTGGAGCCTGCTTCAGATTCTGTGTCTCCCCCTCTCTGTCCCTTCCACACTCATGCTCTGTCTCTCTCTGTCTTTCAATAATAAATAAACATTTTAAAAAAAGAAGTTCAAATGACTCTAGTCTACTCGTTTTGTACTGACTGGGGCAAGACTTAATTGGAAAGGAGGGGTTTGAAGACAGAGCTGGCCACCCCAAGGGGTTGATTTGACAAAACTCATTTGTTCTTCAGATAAATGTTCATCAGCATAGACTCAGTGCCACACCTTATTCTGAGGACCCTGAAGAGGGACACACGACTCCAGTCTGTGCTCATCTGGTTGTGGGTGGCAGGAATCAGACATGGTAATGGGACCTTGCAGAACCTGAGCTGTCACAGTGCTGTCACAGCCTGAGGAATGCAAGGGTTATCTCTGCTTCCCAGAGGTGGAGGCTTTGGGGCTGGGCCTTAAGGAGTGAATAGGAGTTTGCCAGGTAAAGCCAGCAGGAGGATGGAGTGAAGGGAGGCAGTTTGGACTTTCTTCTTTTCCCAGGGGGTCTGGTTTATTTCAGTATAACGGCCTGCCTCATGCCCCTGCCTCACAGACCCCCGTGGTGGCTCAGGTGACCTGGTATCTCCTGGCTCCCTGTACTCACGCACTCGCCATCTCTAAGACCCTCCCCCCACCCCCAACACACACACACATCCAGAGGCCTGCTACCTTCAGCCGTATGGCAGAGCAGGAAGATCAGGGTGACAGCCTTCCTTATCGTCACACAATTAAGGCTTCCAGCTACTGCAGAGCCCTGGGTAAGGTCTTCTTTTTTCCTTTGCGCTTTACAATTTTTTTTCGTTTCTGGGTCTATTATTCTCACATTTAATTATTGTTCCATTTGACTAATAAGGTCTAACAAAAACAGCTGGGATCACCCAGAGGCTGGGGGGCTGGGGAAATTGCATATCTTGGGAAGGCAGGGGAGAGCCTTTAGGGGCTAGCAACTTTGGGGTAGGGGTGGACCAGGGCTCTGCCGCACTGCTTGAGAGGAACCCGGCATGCTGAGCCCAGCCCACTTCTGCACTTTTGCCCTGGCTGTCCCCCTGTTGGGGGGCTGCTCTCCGCCGCTCTTCAAAGTCCCACCGTCTCCACTGTCTCTTCATGTCCCCATCTCCCAAGAAAGCTGGAGCAGTGGTTCTCAAATTCAGCAGGGGCCAGAGACACCTGAGGTGCGTGTGTCAAAATGCAGCCTCCTGGCACTGTTCCAGGAAGGGGAATAATCAGAGTACCACCCCACGGCACCATAAGGATCTGGATCTGGCCCAGCCACCAAAAGCACTCAATAAACATTAGCTGCCAAGGTCATTGTCACTGTGTGCTCCCCTGCTGTCCCCAATGCCTTCCACAGTGTTTGACTCCAGATGGGTGATCAATAAGCAATTGAAGAATAGTTCTCTGTGGGCAGCTCCAGGAGGCAGAGAGGCAGGGAGAAAAGCTGAAAATTATCAATTCACCCTCCTATACCGTTTGAATGTTTTAACGTGAACCGTGAACACGTATTGTATTTACAATTCTAAAAACTTGTGTTTTTTGGTAAATGACTAAAGTAACCTTCTTGAGGCTTTGGATGAAGAACGTATTCTCTTTGTAAGGCTTTTGAATTAAGATCCAAGTGCAAAAATCTAGTTCCATATGGCCTGTGGCTGCCTGAAATCCCCTGGGAGTTTCTTTAAACGCAGTTTCACGGCCCTGCCCTAGGCCTCCTGAATCATAATTTCTGGGGCAGCAAGCCTCCCAAACATCCTGCCGTAAGTGGGAGAATTACTGGAGAACACCGGACACAGGTGATGGCAAAGACATGGCATCACCTCCCTCTTTGTACCTGCCCCAGCCCCCGCCACCAGTCTAGGCACGTGGGAACTCAGAAGACCCCTTGATGGATTAAAAGTACACTGAGGCCCAGAGAGGGGCAGTGACCTCCCCAAAGCCAAATGCAAGCAGGTGGGAGACAGCAGAGGGGGGCTGGTTAAGAGCCTCGGTTTGGAGCCAGACATGTACCGTGAAAAGAAAAAAAAAGAAAAGGAAAGGAAAACATCTGTTTCCTTGATCAGCTGTGTGGCCCTGAACAAGTGCCTTCGCCTCCCATAGCCCAGTTTGGCCCATTCATAAAATGGGGCTATTCACTCCCATCGCAGCAAGTTGGAGCGTAATAAAAGTAGGCACATAAAGATGCTTCTTAGCATCACACCTGAGTCCTGCTACGTTGCACTACATGGAGGCTGCTAGTGTTAGAACTGGTATCCTCCTTGTCAACATCCTCATTGAGGAGACACCATATACAGCAGGGACTAAACCCCAGGCCCTGGAGTCACTGGCTCATGTATGATGTGAGTGAACTTGGACGAGGCCCCACCACATTGAGCCTTGGTTGCCTTGTCTGTAAAATGGAAACCAGGACGAGCCCCCTAATACCCACCTCACAGTGCTGTTGGGAGTTGGTATTTCTAAAGCCCTGAGGACTGCGCCTGGCACACAGAGCCCCAAACGAATGCTGGCTGTTATTATCGGCAGCTTGGACAGGAAGCCTGCTGCACCCCAGGGCTGAAGCGTGCCTGCTTACTTCACTCCTCATCCCCAGTCCCTCTGGAAGTCCCGATAAAGCTGTCTCCATAATGAATGTACCTCTCAGCCAAGCACGGCTGTAACCACACGCTCTGACGAATGAAGCCTTGGCGGCAGGACCAACATCCATGCAATTAGGCAGCTCAACTGCACTGGGGAGGGATGACAGCCATCCGGGATTGATTTCCGGGTGGGCCCACAGCCCAGGCCGAGCAGGAGCCTCTGCTGAGATGGAAGCCAGCATGCCGGACCAGAGGCAGGGGGAGGGGGCTGGGGCTGAAAACTCCCAGGCCAGGGTGTCCTGGGGGACTGGGCTAGGTCCCCCTCCCTCCAGAATGACCACATACGTGCCATGTTTCATGATGATGTTGATGTAACACAGCAGCTGACATTTAATAAGCATTTAGAGAGTATCATTTACTGTTCAGCCTTAGTTATAATGATGCCCTGTTTTAGAGACAAGGAAACTGAGACCCAGAGAGGCAGAGGTACTGACCCAAGGTCACTCAGCTGGAGTTCAAGCCTAAGTCTGTCTGATTCCAAAATCTGTCTGTTAACCACTGCCATATTGCCTCCCATTTATTACTTGGGTAAGTTTTTTTTGTTGTTGTTGGGCCTCAGTTTCCCTATCTGCAGAATGATCGTGGAGGACTGCATGGGATAGCCTCAAAGGGTTCATTCTACATTTTTTTTTTGTAGTAAATTAACTCTTCTGGGGGCTTTTGGAATCAGCTGGGAAGGATGAGTAGGGGCCAATCTGTGAGCTGAAAATGAACCTTGCTACTTCTCAGAGAGTCTGTCACCATGGCCCAAGGCTCATGGCATTTGTAACAAGCTAACATTTCCAAAGCTCATGTATCAGGCACTATTCTAAGAATATGAATCATTGTAATCCCCACCTCTCCCGAAGGTAGGCACTCCACAATTCCAATTTTCCAAATGAGGAAACTGAGGCAGAGAGAGGTTAAACAACTTGCCTGTCTAGATGCTGTGGGTGCCCCACCCAGGTCCCCCTTACTGGCCGATGCACCCCCCCCTCCATCTGCTGTGAGTGTTCACTGCTAAAACGCACAGCTGCCCCTTCTCCTGACAATTTTCCTTGGCCAATGGGAGCTACCCCATCCCAAAAGCCCTACCCACAGGGACAACCCCCAAAAAGTGATTGTCTGAAGTATAGGTACAAAAGCCCAGCCCATTGCCACAAGGAACCTATTATGGGTTGAACTGTGTCCCCTAAAAAAAGATATGTTAAAGTCCTAAACCCCAGTATCTCTGGATGTGACCTTATTTGGAAATAGGGTCACTGCAGATGTAATCAGTGAAATGAAGCCACAGTGGAAGAGGGTGTACTCCAATACAAGTGGTGTGCTTATAAGAAGGGGAAAAGGGACACGAGACTAAGACTCACAAGGAGATAGCCATGTGACAATGGAGCCAAAGAAGGCCAAAGATTGCTGGCCACTAACGGAAGCTAGAAGCAAAGAGGGATCCCCTCCACATACACACACAAATTTCAGAGGGAGCAGGGCTCTGCTGACACCTTGCTCCAGGACTTTGGACCTCCAGAACTGAGACAATACACTTCTGTTGCTTAAGCCACCCTGCTTGTGGCACTGGGTTACGGCTGCCCTAAGAAAGCAATACAGAGTGTTTGGGACACCCTCGTCAAAAGGTAGGACCCCTCCACGCCATGGTGTTAGTCATGTTTCAGAGCGTCTTCCACCCCTAGTCCAGGATCAGACTGAAGCTAAACTGCTATCGCACCCACAGCTCTGCCCGGCTTCTTCCTGTCCTAGTCCGTCCCCCTCAATCCCTTGTAGATTCCTCCTGAGGGCTCATTCTCAATAAACCGTGTACCCAAGAATCCCCCATGCAGGCTCTGCTTCGTGGAATCTGACATGATTCAAAGTCACCCAACGGGAAAGTGGCAGATTTGGGATTTGAACCCAGGCAGTCTCGCTGGAGAGTCAAAGCTTTTGAGACCCGCAATGCTTGGCCTCTGCAAGAACAGGATAAGGTGCCTGGTGGCATCGCCGTCTCTGCTATGACCCCAGCCTTGAGAGGTGCCCATGCCTGGAACCTCCCTGCCTCTAGAAAGGGGCTTTGGTTCTCGGTGGGGGAACCCCTCTCTGACACTCAGCTCTCACACTTCCTGAGGCCTGACTCCACTTCCTAGCTCCTGGGGTGGGCACATAGCTTGGGCCTGGCCAATCAGAATACTCCACACACGCCCATGCACATAGTGATTGGCTCAGGGATGGGCACGTGACCCAAGACCATCCAATGAGCTCCAACCTCAGGACTACCCATCGAACCATCGGGAACAACGTCCTTTGCTCTCCTGAAGCTCCGGCCGCAGCAAGCCTGGAGATCCTGGTGGCTTTTGTGCCACTGGATGGAAGCAGGGCCCGAGCAGTAGACGCTCCGCCTTCGTCCAGTGGCTCCCCATTTCCCCCAGAGTAAAAGGCAAATCTTTACGAGGCTCACAAGAGCGCACACAATCTAGCCCTGGTACTCTGTCCTCCACTCTCTAGCCCCTCACTGGTGTTTCTCCAGCATGCCGCCCCTCTGCTCCCGTCTTGGCACCGTTGTACCTGCTGTTCTTCTAGCCAGACAGTCCCTGGAGCGCTTCGTGGCCCATTCCCTGTGTTTACTCCAGCCCCGGCTCAGATGTCACCTCCTTAGAGAGGGCTTCCAAGCTAAAATAGCAGCCCCATCACTCACTATCCCCTTACCCAGCTTGGTTTTTCATCACAGGGATTTCTCATTCATGACACTGTTTATTGCCATGAATAAGACTTCTTGGTCCTAGATTGATTGCTATCTTCGTCCTGAATAATAAGCATACATTGAGCACCTACTAGATACTGGGCCCTACTGATGGCTAGCAATATAATCAGAGTCACAATACTTGTGTCGTTCCATTACTTGCACAATTGAAGTCTCTGGCCCTCTTGGATATGTGTGCTCCCTTCTAAAAATACTCAGATTCAGATTTGAGAAGCCACCATGTCCACTGAATAAAAGAAGCCCATGTCTGGCTTTAGCTGAAGGGCCATGAGTTTGCAACTCCAGCCTAGGTCGCTCACTGTGGGAAAGGGAATTCTCAGCTCCTGAGCAACTTCAATGTGCCAAAGACAGTGCTGGGCCCTTCACATGTGCCACAGTGATTGTAACGCCCATCTCACAGCTGAGAAAACTGAGGTGCTGAATAGTGACAGGCTTTGCGCAGAGTCACAGAATTAGGAAGTGGTGAAGCCAGATTGCTGCCCTCATGGGTCTTCACCTGAAGGACCTACTTTCCTGGGCTGTGAAATGGGAAGATGGATGGTGCCAACTGTAAGGTACTGTGTACACATGGGGTGTGATTTGACTATAAGATTTAGGGAGAAGGATTGAGATGGCCTGGAGGTTTTTGAGGATGGAGAGACATAAAGCAGACAAGGAGCTGTAGGACATGGCGGGGTGTGAGCCCCTCTCTGCTCAACCAGGAGAAGCTTCAGAAAGTGATCACCAGAGGGGCAGGCAGCACTGGTAAGTGAGGGACCAGCAAGACATGAGCAAGAGTGGGGTGGCTCCTGAAGAAATGAAAAAGCCCAGAGATAGAACTCATTGTAGGGAAATGAAAGGGTGAAGCAGGGATCCTTGGGGAAGTGACAGTCACCCACCAAGTGGTGGCAGGGTGCTGACAGTCCCTGGATGCAGGTGGGCCTGTCCAAGCCCCTGGAAACAGACAGTAGATCCCACTTCACTCCTAAATCGTCTCTCACAGAGAGTAAAGGTTAGTTTCCTGTCCCCATTGCTGTATCAGAGCTCTCCCAGGTGAATAGCACCATCTCGCACCTGAGGCCTTCCTCAGCCTCCTAGGTGGCCTCCTGTCTCCTCTGCCCACAACAGTCTGTTCTCAGTAGGCACCAGAGTGGTCTAATAGAGGGTAAAACAGATCCTGTCACTCTGTGAAACCTTCTAGTGATTTCTGCTTGCTCTTAGAGTAACATGCAGGCTCCCACCAACCTGTTCTAATCTTCTGTGTGACCTTTCCTTCTAGCTGGTATCTTCTTGCTGACTTACTTCTTTGGTGGTTATTGTCTATCGCTCTTGGCAAACTTCAGGACAAGGTTGGCTTTGGCACAGGCATAACCCTGGCACATAGTAGGTTCTCAAATATTGGCTGACCACTCCTCTTGTAGTCTTTCTGTCTCTGAAAAGGCATCTCTATCCTAACAGTTGCTCAGACAAAAAACTTTGGGGTCATTCTCAGCTCCTTACGTTCTCACACCCAATGACCAATCCAGCAAATCCTACTGGCTCATCCTTCAAAATATATTTAGAATCCTACCCTTTTCCCCACCATCACCCTGGTCCAGCCACCATAGCCTCTCACCCAGTCAACTGCAACAGCCTCCCCACTGGTCTCCCGGTTTCCACCCTTGCTCCCAATGATCTATTTTCTACGTGGCTGCCAGATAGTTCTTTTAAAACTAAAGTCAGATCACACATCAGAGTAATGGCCAAAGTCCTTACAGTGGCTCATAATGCCCTGCACTACCTGCCTCTGTCTCTACTACTCCTTTGACCTGCCCTCCTATCATGCTCTCTCCTTCACTAAGAGTCACGAGGATTTTTGTTGTTCCTCAAGAAAACCACCTCATTTCTGCCTCAAGGCCTTTGCACTTACTATTCTCTTTGCCTGTAATTTTCATTCCTGGATCTCTGCTTGGCTCTCTCCTCACCACCTTCAGGTCTCTGCTCAAATGTTCTTCCCCCTGACTATACTATATGGGATATCTCACACTCACTCACACACACACACACACACACACACACACACATGCCAATCACTCTTCCTTTACCTTTCTTTATTTTTCTTCATGGCATTTAATCATCTCTAGACTCATTGCATATTTAGTTGTCTCTTTGTTTTTATCCATCTTTCAAACCAGATTATAACCTCCAGGAAGGCAAGGACTTTATCTCTTTTGTTCATTGCTATGCCCGTTGCTCTTGGCACAGCACCTGATACATGTAGATGCCACCAACAAGGTATTAAGTGAAAGAGTTCAGCGCCTTACCTAGATAAGGCACGCTGGCGGTCTGGGCCAAGATGGAAACTGTAGACATGGCTTTAAATCAACCACTCATACCTTCACATTTAGTAAGCAAAGCAAAACAAAGAAATAAACAGACAACAAAAAGAAGCCTCATGCCTCTCCCCTCCCTGCCCCACAATTTCTGATCTACCATCCTCAGGTAAGAACCTGGCACAGAGAGCCATCTTCTTTTTGTCTACCCAGAACCCATTGTCCCATCTTTTGAGACGACCACACCCTCCCCCAATATCAGTCCAGGGGGGTTGGGTGGACAGATCCACCCCTCATAACAGAGGCAGCCTGTGACTCAGACCATGTCAATCAGAGTTGCAGGAGCTCGTCTCTGGATGGGCATATGACACAGTCCAGGCCAATCAAAACCACCCCCAGGACATCTGGTGGAATTATTGCGAATGAAGTTCTCTCTTTGCCTGGTGGGAGCTAGGATGGTTTAGAGGGTGTGCCCTGAGCTGCAGGGAGCCACCTACTGGGAGAAAGGAGCTTACCTGGGAAGAGAACCTCCACAGAGAAAGGCAGATGTGCAATGACATCATTTGAATTCCTAGATGCAGCCATGCCTGAAGGTCTCCTTTTCCTGGACGTTTTAAGTATGTAAGAAAATATTTTTTTTTCTTAAGTCAGTTTGAAGTAGGTTTCTGTCACTTATATTCATGAACTGTGAATAAAACAAGAGCTTGAGGTATTTCAGAATTTCAGCCATTGTCATACTGCCTCAGGCCAGTCGACACCCCTGTACAAACTAATTCTTCCCTCCATGCCTTTTCTCAAGCCATGCCTCCCTCCTAGAGGGCCCTTCTTTACTGCCTCTGTTTAAGGCCCAGCTCATGAGTCTCCTTTTTCAGATGCCTTCTCTGATCACACACGCTACGACCTCTCCCCCTCTGGGTCAAGCGCAGTCCCTTGCCCCTCGTCCTCCACCTTCTCTCAGCTTCCTGCCCCTTCTCAGCTCCAAGCATCCCTAGGCCTCCCTGGCCTCCTAGGTCCTAGCGGAGGAACGGTCCTTGGCCTGGAAGACTCAGGTCAACTTTGTAGCTCTGCTTCCTCCTGGTGGTTAAAATCATGGTTGCACTTAAACTTGCTGCGCTTGTAGTCAGGCTCCTGGGAGGGAGGGGCAAATGCCCAGTCTCCCCTGGGGACACCACACACAGCATCCCATGCTTTTTATTTGCTAAATAAACCCTAACCCCACCTGCCAGTATCCCTTTCATAGAAGCTAGGTTTTTAAGACAGGCCTTTGGAGCTACATACGCTGAGCCCTGATGGGGATAGGAGATCTCTAAAAGGGTGGCCACACCTTTGCCCAGCCAGTTACAGCCACGAAAGAAAAAGGACTCATTTCTCAAAAGAGGCCAAAAATCTTGTTTTTTAAATGAAACTTCCTGATTTCTACAGGTTGGCAACTTATTCAAAGTTCATGTATCACCATGCAGGTCAAATAAAAACATGTCTGAGGACCAGATTCCCCAGGAAAGCAACAGCCAGTTTTTGATCTCTGGGGCTATGTCTCCCATTTGATAGACCAAGAAATTGAGGCCCAGAGAGAGGAATGGGGCTGCTTGGTCACAAGCGTGGTAAGTGGCATTTTAGGGCTGAACACCAGGTCTCTAGGATCCCAACCCAGTACTCGAGTCTTTGCACAACACTTTTGAGCTGCTTCGGCTTCCATTTTCTCCAGAGCAAATTCCCGCTGCAGCTTCACCCTGCAGCTTCTCTGTGTCCTCCAGCCCAGAAGCCAGGCCCTCCTCCTCTCCAAAATCAGTCCTCCACCTCAGTTGGCCCCTCACCATCATCTTCCTCAATGCACTCCCCTCCTCAGGCTCCTCCTTTCAGTCCCACAACAGACTCAGGCCTCCTCAATCCTAAATCAGCCTCCCCTGAAGTCTCCTCTCATGCTCACAATTTTTAACAATGAGCCAAACAAACCAGTTTGTGCTCATAGCCACTCATGGCTTAGGGCCAGAGAGAAGGGGCTATAATGGACCAATCTAGGGAACTCTGGCCGCCCCCAAAGGGAGGAGGGAATCAGGGAAGGCTTTCTGGAGGAGGGGGTGTTTAGTGTTGGAGATGCCTAGTGTTGGAGAAAGAAGTTTTCCAGGTGAAGAGAGGGATGGGGGTTGGTGTGGGAAAAATAGAGGAGAAAGAGGGGCAAAGTCTGTGTGAGTAGTGGGGTGTCTACACTGGGAGGGTGTTGTGGGTTGAATTGTGTCCCTTTCCCCAAATTCATATGTTGCAGTCCTAACCCCCAGTACCTCAGAATGTGACCTGATTTGGAAGTAAGTTCATTGCAGATGTCGTTAGTGGAAATGAGGTCATGCTGGAGTGGGGTGGGCCCCTCACCCAGTATAACTGGAGTCCTTATAGAGAGGGGAAGTTTGGACACAGAGATATGCATGTAGGTAGAACACTGTGTAAAGAGGAGGCAGAGATTGGAGTGATGCTTCTACACCCCAGAGATTGCCAGCAAACTAACAGAAGCTAAGAGAGAGGCCTGGAATGTGTCCTTCCCTCATGGAAGGAACACAACTCCGCCAACACCTTAACCTTAGACCGCCAGCCTCCAGATCCGCGAGAGAATAAATCTGTGTTGTTTCAACCACTCAGTCTGTGGTGCTTCGTTACCGCAGCCCTTGGCTGCACCATGAACTGGAAGTCCAGGTTCAAGTTTAGGATTCCTGGACGTCTCCAAGTTCTACATCAGAACACAGTAGGGTGGGGAAAGTCGGCCCCCTACTTGTCGCCCATCCCCTTTCTCTTCCCAGCCCCTGGCTTCACCCCACACTGCTCACATACGAACACCTGCGCTTGGCCATCCCTCACCTTTAGGGGAACACACACCAGAGGCACAATCTGCCCTGAGGAGCATGACCTGGGGAAGCAGGCTGCCTGGGCCCTGAACACTGGGACAGAGCTTCTTGGATCCTGAATATCCGTGGTGTGATCTAGAAGGGAATGGGGTATGTACTCCAGGAGGGCACGTCCACTGGGCCCTGTAAACTCCCTGCCCCGTGGGGAGAGGAGCATCTGGGGTGGGTTCCAGCATGGAGCCTTCTAAAGCACAAGGCACAGGTTTAAGAGCAGGTCAGGGGACACCAGCAGGCCAGGGTGACCGGGTGGGATTGAGGCAGAGGGATGACAGAGTCGCCAAACACAGCGACCCTTGATTGTGAAGATAAGCACACGTCAAATCAAAAAAACCAAAAATGCTGAGGGTCAGCAAGAACATGAAGCTCCTGGACCCCTCATATGCTGCTAGAGGGAGTGCAAAATACAAACCATGGCCACGTTTCCTCTTTTCATTTTACGTGGAAGGCAAGCTCACACTCATCCTACGGCAGGCGGACTGCAAACAGAAATGAGGACTCAGGGCCACCAAAGGCTCACACAGCAGACTATGTGGCCGACTTCTTCATAATTGCTGAAAGCTGAAACAGCCCACTCTCCATCGACCTGTGAACGAATAAACAAGTTGCTATCAATTCACACAGTGGTGAAACCGTACAATAAAAGGAATGAACCACGGGACACATCCAATGGTGTGGATGAAGCTCGAAATCATACTGAGCAAAAGAACACAGGGGCACCCGTGTGACTCAGCTGGGTAAGTGTCTGACTTCAGCTCAGGTCATGCTCTCACAGCTCGTGAGTTTGAGCCCTGCCTGGGGCTCTGTGCTGACAGCACAGAGCCTGTTTGGGATCCTCTGTCTCCTTCTCTCTCTGCTCCTCCCCTGCTCTCTCTCAAAAATAAATACATATATAAAAAGAAGCCAGAAATAGGGGAATATGTTGTGTGAGCCCATTCATGTGAAATTCCAGATGAGTCCTAATTTACAGCAATAAAGGACAAAATAGTGTTGGGGGGAAAGGGGCCAGAATTGACTGAGAGGGGACATGGGAGAAACTTGTGGGAGGCTGGAAATGGTCTACAGCCTGATGTGGGGGGCACCGCAAGAGTAGATAAAAGTATAAAAATCCACCATACTATAGGGAAGGGGAGAGTGAGCTCAGAGTGGGGATTCTGAAAGTCCGGGAGGTCACCCAGGTGGAAGCACCCAGGAGGCACCTGGATAGATGGGTGTGGAGCTCAGGAAGGAAGTCAGGGATGGGGAGAGGGATCTGGGCACCATCACTCAGATGTCACAAACAGACAGCCCTTGGGCCAAACTTAGCATACAGACAGGGATCATTTGATCTGCACAATGTTTTCAAAAACTAAATTAGTGCCCAGCATTTAAAAAGTGGGAAATTTCACTTTAAAAATCAATTTTCTAGCTTCCCTTGAATAATCAGACAATCAGGCAATGCTGGGATGCTTTCCTGATGACAAAACCCAAGTGGAGATAATTAACCAGGACTGGGCGCCAGGCCCCACCACTCTCTGTTGCCCCACAGCCTGCCCATGTCAATCGGTAGGCACACATTCGTACGTTCATGCATTCAACAGATCCTTACTGTCTTCCAAGTGCTGGTAAACTAAGCACACAGGGATGGTGATCCCCTAGTCATAAAGCTTTGATTATGTGGGAGGAGACAAGACGATAAGCAAATAAGCAAAATATGCCATGTAGGGGAGCCTGGGTGGCTTAGTCGTTTGAGCGTCTGACTCTTGATTTATGTTCAGGTCATGATCTCACCATTGTAAGACTGCTGACTGCTGACAGTTCAGAGCCTACTTGGGATTCTCTCTCTCCCTCCCTCTCTCTGCCTCTCCCCTGCTTGCATGGTCTGTGTGCACTCTCCTCCTCTCAAAATAAGTAACTAAACATTAAAGAAAAAAAGATGCCACGTAGCAGACGGCGGCGGCAAGAGAAAAGCAAAGCAGGAGAGGGGGACTGGGGTTGCCAGGGTTTAGATACGGTTTCAGAGGTTTCGATACAGGGGTCAGAGACAGCCCCACTGGAGAGGGGACACTGAGCAAAGACCTGAAGGAGCTGAGCAAGCAAACGGCGTGGATATGGAAGGAAGAAAGTTCCAGGCGGAGGGAACAGCCATGCAAAGGCCCTGGGTGAGGGTACACCTCAGAGTTAGAGGAGTAATGAGGAGTCCAGCGTGGAGGGAGGACTGAGGCGGGAGAGGGGGTAAGGGGGTGACCACTGGACAGCTCACATGGGGGCTCTGGCCTTGACTCTGGGGGAGGAGTGCACATGGGAGGTGCTGAGCAGAGGCCCAGGTGACCTGACTTGGGGTTTCACAGGATGTGCCTTGTACTGCATGAGGAGCACACCCTACGGGGAGGAGTGACGGGACAGCAGAAACAAGGATACCAACAAGGAGTCTTTTTTCCCCCGTGTCCCTCCACCTTTTCAATTGTGCTAAAATACGCATAACATAAAATTTAACATTTTAACCATTTTTCAGTGTGCAATCACATTAACCACATTCACCATGGTGTGTAGCCATCACCACTATTTCCAGAACTTTCATCATCCCAAACAAAAACTCTGTACCCATTAAGCGATAACTCCTGTCCCTAGTTCCTGGTAATGTCTAATTTGTTTTCTGTCTCTATGAATTTGTCGATTCTAGTTATTTCATAATAGTGGAATCGTACAATATTTGTCCTTTTGTATCTGGCTTGGTTTACTCAGTATAATATTTTCAAGGTTCACCCGTGCTGTAGCGTGTATCAGCACACTTTATTCCTTTTTATGGCTATAGTCCACATTTCTCCATGCATCTGTTGATGGACATTTGGGTTGTTTCTCTCTTTTCTTTTTAAGTATTTATTGATTTTAAAATCTTTTTTTAAGTGTTTGTTTGTTTGTTTGTTTTGAGAGAGACAGAGAGTGAACAGGGGAGGGGCAGAGAGAGAGAGAGAGCGAATCCCAAGCAGGCTCCGTGCTAGGGACTCAAACTCACAAACCATGAGATCATGACCTGAGCACATCGTGCTAGAACTCGCCAACTGTTGAGATTATGATCTGAGCCAAAATCAAGAGTCCAACACCTAACCGACTGAGCCACCCAGGGGTCCCAATGTTTATTTATTTATTTTGAGAGAGAAAGAAAATTCCAAGCAGGCTCCATGCTCAGCGAGGAGCCTGATGTGGAGCTTGAACTCGCAAAACTGTGAGATCATGACCTGAGCCAAAATCAAGAGTTGGGACACTCAACTGACTGAAAAACCCAGGTGCCCTGTGCTGTGTTGTTTCTATCTTTCAACTATTGTGCCTAATGCTGGCATAAAGACTGATATAAGTGTCTCTTTGATTTCCTGTTTTCAATTCTTTCATTTATATGCCTCAAAGTGGAATTGTTGGATCATATGAAAATTTTTTATTTAATGTTTTGAGGAACCACCAACCTGTCTTCCGCAGGTTGACCGGCCGCACCATTTTACATTCCCACCAGCACTGCATGAGGGTTCCAATTTGTCCATGTCCTCCCCAACTCATATATTGTTGTGATTGTTAGTTGATATTTGATAATAGCCACACTAGTGGGTGTGAAGCAGTGTCTCATTGTGGTTTTGATTTGTATTTCCCTCGTGACTAATGATGTTGAATATCTTTTCATGTTCTTATTGGCCATTTGTGTATCTTTTATGGAGAAATGCCATCTTTTCCAGTTGAAAGATGATATTGCCCAGACCAGAGTAAGAACAGGAAACATAGTGTTGAAGTGGTCAGAGTCCAGATATCTTTTGAGGATGCAGCAGACAGGGTTTGCGGCATGGGAGAAAGAGAAGTCAAGGACTTCTCCAAATGATATCCATATCTTTTGCCTGAGCAATTGCTGAGATGGGGAAGGCTTCAGCTGAAACAGACTTAAAGGGAGGGAGAAAAGTTTGGTTGAATTTGGACAACCCTGGAAACTGAGGATTGAAGCCTAGAAAGGAATTTAATGCTTTAATGAAGTGGGTAAAGGGATAAAAAGAGACTTCCCTATATTTTGTCACCAGGCTGTTTTTTAAAGTCCTCTATGGACACAGCTTCACTTTATCAATTCCTGATCAACTGGGGTCCCCTCTACCCCAGTCCCATTCCTGGTTTGGGACCTGAGAGGGGATAGGGCTGTCACTGGGGCTGCAGATCCATCTATTGCCAGTAGGTGGCACTGTAGGGTCAGAAATAGCCAGAATCCTGCTGGTTCAGGTGACTGTGGACCAGGGACCAAGACTTGGAGTTTTCAAATCACTGGATTGTGTAAAAGTACAGTTTTAGAATCTTAGCACCAGTAGATTGAAAATTCAAGACAGAAAATGCCACACCTGAGCTTTGTGAAGGGGAGGTCTCAGTGGGTAGCTGGTTCCAAGAGGCATTTACTTCTGTGGTATATACGTAAGGATATTCACTGTCAGTTAACATTTCTTCATTGAGCACCTACCTATGTGTTCTGTGCCACTAACTGCGTTAGATGCTGTGGACTCAGGGGTGACAAGAACACACTTAGTTCCTGCATCAGAGCTGTTCAGAGGGAGAAACATCAGCAAACATATAAAGGAATAATATAGTTACGGATTGTATTGTCAAGGAAATAAACAGGATTATGTGATGGAAAGATTAATTTAACTGTGGGAGAGAATTAAGTGAGATGAGGTTTGGGAAATGAGGTTTGGGTAAAGACCTGAAGGAAGAGGAACGCAGAAACCCTTTCCAGATAAGAAGCCAAGGATTGAGAGGGGGACCTCTCTCCAGGTTTCCGTGGCCACGCAGCTGACCTCTCCCAGTAGCGCTCTTTAAAGTCAGGTCTGTCTGAATCTGAATGGTGCTCACTAATGGCTGCTGGGAGGATTGGGTGAAGTAATGTATGCAAAGCCCTATTATTCCTCAACTAGGAGTAAGGTTTTGTTTTCTTTCTTTCTTTTTTTTTAATTGAAGCGTAGTTGACACACAATGTTACATTAGTTTCAGGCCTATAGCATAGTGATTTAGCAAGTCTATAAGAAGCAGGGTTTTAAAAGCAGCCTTCAGAAATACCGGCCTTTCTTGTCTCAGAGGCTTTGCAATGAGGCAAATGGGGAAAGTGTATTGGTGCTGATAAGATGTGCTCTCATTACTGAGATAACAAACATGGGGGCAAAGGTAGGTAAGCTGTAAACTCCAGGCTTCTTCAACTCTGAAGGGAAGACAAGGCCACAGCAGGAGACCAGTGCCACAGAGCCCTCCCCTGCCCCTCAGGAGTGTGTGTGACAAGGGGGCAGGAGGCCCAGGGTCCTTTGGGCCCAAAATAGGTGCTGGCACTGGGTGGGCAAACTTCTGACACATGTAACCTAATATTCCCTGCATGGGGACACCTGCCCTCCACACTTCAGGACGGAACCAGAGCTTTCTCTCCAAACTGTGATCGACAACTTCGTTGCCCCTCCAGACTTGCAGATACCCTCCACACATGCACTCACGCACTCACATATACATACGCACTGATCCATGTACATACTCAGACTCATGCACTGACACATGTATATACGCTCATACTTCCACACTCACTTACAACCACATACTCCAACCCTTAAACTCATTCACCTGCATAGGCACATATGCACAGTCACACACTCACTAAGATATACCTAAATCTGCTCACACATATATACATTCAAGCATTCACACACATTCTCACTCTCATATACCCATATTCATTCACATGGATATTTAAACACACAAACTCAGACATTCACACTTGCTGATGTAGTTGTGTACACTGACTCACATACATTTAATTAACATGCACTCATACACTTAGACTCAAATAGTCACACACCCCATACACATTCATACTCACAACACTTACACATGCATTCACACACCCATAGTGCATTCCTTTACATACATATGTTTCACACAGTCATATATGCACGCAAACATCTGCACACACACTCACACATGCTCATACTCAAACTCACATATTTACACACAGAAACCTATGCTCACATACTCATTTACTTAAACTCACAGACATTCACACAGTCCTGTATTTACATGCATAAACATGCTCACACAGTCAAACATTTATACAGTCACAGGTTCACAAGAAGTCAGGGAGAGGACCCCAGTTGTCTAACCAATCAGTAACATCCCAAAAGCATCTCCTTTGTGTTCATTTCTGTTAACTGTGCTGATCAAAGGAGAAACTACCCAAGAAAGCGTCCTGGATCTTGCCAGGCTCTGTAGTGGCTGCATCTCCCCCTGGAACAGTGTTCTCCTTGGGGAGGAACCATCTTGGGGGCCCTGAGATAAACCCTGGGCCCAGAGGTTGGAGCAGGAGTTAGATCCCAGGAAATGGCCACAGTGGTTGTAGATCCCAGCCAAGGGCCAGGCATGTGGTCTTATAGGTAAGAAGAGACAGGAACAGAGAAAATCATAAACAGAATCTCATAGAGAATCTTCAGACCACACTCTATGAAATCATTGTTTTTCCCCCCTCAAGTGTTACAACTTCATACAAATAATTAATATCTTTAAAAAAATTTTTTTAATGTTTATTTATTTTTGAGAGTGAGAGAGACAGAGCACAAGCAGGGGAGGGCAGAGAGAGAGGGAGACACAGAATCTGAAGCAGGCTCCAGGCTCTGAGCTGTTAGCACACAGCCCGATGCAGAGCTCGAGCTCGTGAACCACGAGATCATGACCTGAGCTGAAGTCAGATGCCTAACTGACTGAGCCACCCAGGCACCCCAAATAATTAATATTTTTAGAGGGCTTACTTTTGGGGCCAGAGACCATAAATCTGATGGCCCGCAGACCATTGCAATCTACGGACTCTTTGGTTCAAACTCTTTGGTTTGAAATTTTTCAATGTCAGTCTTTGGGGGAAGGAGAGAGCACTTGCAAAAGTGTGGAGGGGCTCCTGGGTGGCTCAGTCAGTTAAGCTTCCAACTCTGGATTTTGGCTCAGGTTTTCATGGTTCATGGGATGGTTCTGAGATGGAGCCCCAAGTCCGGCTCCGTGCTGACAGCACAAAGCCTACTTGGGATTCTCTCTCTCCCTCTCCCTCTGCCCCTCCCCTGCTCATGCAAGCATGTGAGCGTGCATGCACACACACACCCCTCTCTCTCTCGATCTCTCTCTCTCTCTCTCTCTCTCTCTCTCTCTCTCTCCCCTAAAAATAAATAAACTGGAAAAAAAAAGATAAGTGTGGAGTAAAGATTCTGAGAATCTATTCGTCATAAGAGCAATAAGAACACTGGCAAAAATAGTCCCAAATTAACTTTTTCGGTACTCTGGAAATTACTCAAAGGCTTACAACAATCCAAGGAACATTTACTTAAAAAAAAGAAAAAAATGAATTTCAAAACAGTGAGCTTTGTGACATTTTAACTTACCCTATTCCATTCCCCCTTCCCAGCTCTACAATAGCCTTGAAAACCAACAGTTTTACAATCAGGATAGCCATAAAAACTGGTTACTTATCAGCCACTGAAAAAGGAAGAAGGGTTTGGAGCTCGCTAAAAAGCCCTAACTCCAGAGAGTCATCATTGTTTGACCTATCTGGAAGTTTCTTAGGAATCCCCACTCCCAGAGTTTGTTTTTATTTGCCTTGATCTGTTTGCAAGTCAATGTGAACAGCTTTTTCTCTAGAGGCATTTGTCAAAAATAATCAACAACAATAGTTTAATGTTGAAGCTGCCTGAGGCAGTGATAACAGATGGGCCCAACAAGAAATTGACCAAAAAATTTAAAAGAAAAGTAGGGGAATGAGATGCCCATAGAGAACTTTGAAAAGCTCCAACATATTCTTGGGGATCTAGAAGGCCATGCGCATGTGCAGGGGTGTGTACTTGCCCAGGAAATAACTGAGAAAGCCCCTAATCTCTCACCTCTGGCTGACCTTTTGAGGTTCTGCTTAAGCAGAAAGTGGAGGCCAAGGGAGTGTAAATGGCCTGACAGAACATTAAAAGCATGCCCCCAACACATACAGATGATTGCAACATTAGAAACCATGGAATCCAGAAGGCAGTGGGCTGACATACTCAATGTGCTGAAAGAAAAAGACCGAGAATTCTATATCTAGCAAAACTATCCTTCAAAAGTGAAGTACTTCAGGCAGAAGTTACTCCTATGCCAATATTCATTGCAGTGATGGTCGAAGGGTGGAAACAATCCAAATGTCCATCAAGGGATAAACAAACAAAATGTGGTATACAATTACAATGGAATATTATTCAGCCATTAGAAGGAATGACGTTCTGATACACAGACAAATCTTGTAAACTTATGCTAAGAGAAATGAGCCAGAAACAAAAGGACAAACCCTGTATAATTCCACTTATATAAGGTACCTAGAGCAGTCAAATTCATAGAGACAGAAAGTAGTTTAGAGGTTACTGGATGCTGGGAGGAGGGTATAATAGTTATTACTTAATGTTCACATGAAACAGTCTTTCAGGCTGTAATGAAAGGACACTAGAGAGTAACTCAAAGCCACAGGAAGAAATAAAGAGTAAAGGTAACTATGTAGGTAAACAGAAAAGATAGCATCAATGTTTTTGTAACTCTTTTTTTTCTTCTACATAATCTAAAAGACAGTTGCATAAAACAACGATTATAAGGTTATTTGATGGGCTTGTCTGTGAGCCCTCTTGCTCATCTATAGACCCCCAACAGTTAATACCAGAAATAGACAAGACTGCCTAACTCGTGCTCTAAAACCCATTGTGCTTATTTCTTATCGCACTTTCTTGACGCATTGACAAAGATATTTTGCAATGACTGGAACATTCCAGCCACAAGACCAGAAAAGCCCTGATAGCAACAGAATGTCTAGAAGCCCACACCCCCCCACGTCACCTTCCCTGCCCACGATCATGTGCTAAACATGATCATGTGCTTATGTGTGCTAAACACGATCATGTGCTAACCACGTCCTGGCCCCCATCTGTGATCACACACTCTCTGTCTGCTCTCTTGCACATACCCACCCCACAACCTCTCCTTATAAAACTCTAGGTGTCCGCCTTGCCGGGCAGAGGTCAGTTGTTAAGTCTTGAGCCTGCCACCTCCCCCGGCTGCTCAGACTTGAAATAAATTTCTCCCTCTCTCTTTTCTAAACCCTCGTCTCTTGAGTTACTGGCTTCCCTTGCTATAAATTTATCCAAGTTTATTCAGCAACAGTGTTGGCAAACCCAGCCAGGGTCTAGGCTCTCGATTGGTCCAGCCCCCTCAGGACTCCTCAGGGCAGAGCTGCCGGCTGTAGCAACGCACCAGGGCTCACACATTTTGTCTCCTGAGTTAGTGACTGGGATGGATAGATCAGCCTTATAATGTAGGAAGATGTCATTTGGACAATAGTAGGACAAAGAAGGGGAGGGAACAGAACCATACAGGAGTCTTGGGCACACTGTCCAGCCCACCCAGAGCCTGATCATGGCCCTGGCTCTCTATTCAATCATTGAAACTTATTACCCACTCTGGGGGATCCAGCATTGAGTAGGACAGACCCAGCTGTCCCTCCCTTTGCAGAGCTCTCTGCCCCACAGATGCGATGAGATGGGACAGATGGGCATCTGCTCATAGGGATGGGGCTGGACCCAGCCTGGGAGTTCTAGAAGAGTGTTGTCAGGCTCTAGTGATAGGGAAACAGTTTTAGGGCATTATCTCCCTTGTTTCTGTTCTTCAGCCTCTACCGTTGACCTTCAAATTCTCTCTTTATTATGCAGAGCAGCTCCTTTGGCCTTTTCTGACAGGATCTAGGAGCTGGGTAGCTTGGGGAGGGTGCAGGGGCAGCTGGGGGCAGAGTGCTGAGGAAGGGAAGTTGTAAAAGTGTGGAGTGGGAAAGGGGAAAGTACCAGAATGAGAGGAGTCCAAAACCCTCAAGTCCTACCCCCAAGCCAGTTCTCCAGTCTGCTGCTTGTCTGGAGACACACAGACCTCTTCCCACCAAAAACTGAGGTGTGTATACTGTTCTCCATCTCTTTACACATGTAATGGTGTGCGCATGTGTGGGCTGGTGCGTGTAACAGATTACTAAATTGCAACTTTCCCCTGAGTTACCAAGATTTAAATAAGACATTCTAGATCAAAATGAAAATGTTCAAAGGAAATAAACAAAACCCTGTTATAAGATCCTGAAAGATCTGCCTGCATCGAGGATCTAATTATCCAGTTACTAGAGATTAAAGATATTTGTGAGACCTTCTTTTGAGAAAATAGGACTTTGACTCTCCCTGCCCTCAGCCCCACCCCATGCAGGGGGAGCACTGAGGTGCCTTACTGGAGGCCAGGAGATGGGTCACAAAGGAACTTTGGGAGCTAAGTATGGGCTCCTTGTAGGACGGGCCTGGTCTCTGATCTCAGCAATCTAAAGGATCAGAGAAAGAAGCCTCAGAGGGATGGCTGAGCAGGAATTCTTGCCACCAAAGGCTGTCAGAGTGAGTGAACGAGAGGATTCTCCACAGATCAGATGTAGGCGCCTCAGGAGAGCTGGCCTGATCCTGCCCCCAGGGGACGCCTGGAGGAGTGATGTGACATCTGCAGAGAGGAAGAGTGGTTTGTGCCCCAGGTTGTGGGGAGGGAAGAGTAAAAACAGAAGCTGAGGAGAATTGCCAGCAGGAGGTAAGTGTGTTGTTCACATCAAAAAGGTAAAATGGGAGGGTGCCTGGGTGGCTCAGTGGTTGAGCATCAGGCTTCAGCTCAGGTCATGATCTCAGTTTGTGAGTTCACGCCCTGTGTTGGGTTCACTGCTATTGGCACAGAGCCTGCTTTGGATCCTCTCTCCCTCTCTCTCTGCCCCTCCCCTGCTTACACACATTCTCTCTGTCTCTCTCTCTCTCTCAAAAATAAACATTTAAAAAAAAAAACGTAAAATGGAATGTTCTCAAAGGTCCCCAGAATCTATGAAAGCACTCCCTGAGGGGGATCAGCTTTATGCACAGGTCAGCACAAACCCATTCCATAGCAGTATCAACCGAGTCACGACTTTCCTGCTCCCCAGAATCTCAACCCTTCTCCCCTTCACACACACACACACACACACATCCACCCCACCATGGGTTAGAAGCCACCTGAGCAAGATGGATGAGGAGGCTTTAAGGTGGGAAAAAGAGAAAGAAGGATTTACTTACCTTCTAGTAAAAGAAGAGGCCCTCTGTAACTTTTCGAAAAGTTGGATATTTCAGCTGTTCCCCAGGCTGGACATTCTAACTTGTGAACTGAGACTGTGTTTAAGAACCTGCAATGAATATAGAGTATTTGTGGGTTTTTTTCTTTGTTTGTATGTTTGTTTGAACTTGGTGTATTTGTCAGGGTTCTCCAGAGAAAGAGAAGCAACAGGAGATCAGTTTGTATATCAGCAAGGTGGGCTGGCAGGCAGGGGGCCCAGGAGGGCCAGCGCCCCAGTCCCAGTGTGAAGGCCATCCGCCACCATAGAACCAGAAAGAGCTGATGCTGCAGATGAAGTCCAAAGGCAAAGGCCATCTGCTGGAGAATTTTCTCTTGCTCAAGGATGGCTGGTCATTTTGTCCAACTCAGGCCTTCAGCTGATTGGGTGAGACTTACCACATTATGGGGGGCAATCTGCTTTACTCAAAATCTACCAATTTAAATGTTAATCTCAT
This sequence comes from Cryptoprocta ferox, assembly GCA_028646485.1. Lineage (NCBI taxonomy): Eukaryota > Metazoa > Chordata > Mammalia > Carnivora > Eupleridae > Cryptoprocta > Cryptoprocta ferox. The sequence goes on from CM053574.1 coordinate 51,747,984, forward strand.
TCAAAAACACTCTCACAGGGGTGCCTGGGTGGCTCAGTCAGTTAAGGGTCTGACTCTTCATTTTGGCTCAGGCCATGATCTCACAGTTTGTGAGTTCCAGCCCCGCGTTGGGCTCTGTGCTGACAGTGTAGAGCCTGGTTGGGATTCTCTCTCTCTCTCTCTCTCTCTCTCTCTCTCTCTCTCTCTCTCAGAAATAAATAAATGAACATTTCAACAACAACACTCTCACACAAACACCCAATTTCGTGTTTGAGCAAATATCTGGGCAGTAAACTATCAGAAAAACCATGGGAGGTTCCCAGTTTCCACCCAGAGCTTTCTCCACTGAATCTGTTTTAAATATATATATGTGTGTATATATATTAATGTTTATTTACTTTTGAGAGAGAGAAAGAGAGACAGAGCACGAGCCAGGGAGGGGCAGAGAGAGAGGGAGACACAGAATCTGAAGCAGGCTCCAGGCTCTGAGCTGTCAGCATGGAACCTGACATGGGGCTCGAACTCAGGAACTGTGAGATCATGACCTGAGCCAAAGTCGGATGCTTAAGGACGTTTAACCGACTGAGTGGCCCATGCGCCCCGAATCCATTTTAAAGAGGTAATAGGAGACAAAGTAAACTTGTGTGATTATGCCCCATGAGTATGTTGCTCAGTCATTACAGCTGTCACCTGTGTTTTCGGCAGGGCCTGCAGGGAATGCCCATTTAAAAACAGGGAACCTGTTTCTTTGGTGGCACTAGAGTTACCCTTTCGGCATAGATTGCTCTTCTATTTGGGAAAGCGTTTACCTTAAAGTGAAAGCCGTCTTCTGGAAGGAAGAAACCATGGCCCGGAGGAAACACATGTTAATTGCGGTGTTCTGCGGGAGCCGGGAGGAGGTATTTCTGAAGAGATTGGGAGCTGTTCCTTGGGTTTGCTCAAGCTGGAGCATGGCCTAGGGAGGTGAGGATTCCAAGACTCCGGGAAGACAAGGGATTCTGATGGGAGGGCCTCCACCTGAAGTGCAAGGCACAGGGCTAAGGAGAGAAGCAGCCAGAAGGGCCCCCCTGGGGCGGGGTTCTCCGGGGCAAGGCCGAGGCCAGCGCAGAGATATCTGGTGACTGGGTTTCAGTTTTCCTTCCCCTCCTTCAGGCTTGCAGCAAAGTTGTGTAAGCATTTCAGCCTGGACTTCTCTTTCTCCAAGGGCTTTGGGAAGAGCAGTGTGAGAAGGTTCCGGAGCCACTGGCGGAGCAGCGGGGAGCAGCAGGTTAGGGGCTGAGGAGCACCGTGGACCAGCATTTCCTCTATTAATAATTACTGGGGGTCAGCAGGCTTCCTCTGTATGTGGGTGACCTTAGTGGTCATGGGGGCCTGGGGGGCTCTCCGGGATACTTCAGAGGGGAGGCGTCTGGTGTCCTGTGGCCTAAAGGGTGCCAGACTTTGGAGAAGTGGCCTAGCTCAGAGGTCAAGAGTTTGTTCCCTGGAGCCAGGCTGCCTGGGTTTGGGTCCCTCCTCTGCCTCTCAGGGCTGCAGGCAGTTCAATCCATCTCTCTGTGACCTCGCTTTGTTCCTCCGTAAAAGTGAGGCTGTTTGAGGATTAAGCAAGTTGGTGTTGGAAAATGCTGAGAGCACAGCTGGAATGTAAATGTTTGTTGAGTTGAGTCAGGCCATGGGGCTGAGTTAGGTCAAGTTTGGGCTATGTGGCGAGGTTACAGAGGCTTTCGAAAGTCAAGACTGGGGAGCCATGCAAGGCCCTGAGCACAGGGGCACTGATGTAAGCAGATGCATGAGTTTGTGAGGGCAGGTGGCAAGAAATCCCTAGTCCCAAATGAGATATTTGCAAGCATGAGGGGCCCTCCCGATGCCCCTCAAACCCCCTCCGACCCTGGCCGTGGTCCCACCTGCTGAGAAAAGAAGGGACAAAAATAAATCAAAGGCTGTTTAGCTTTTTCTCAAAATCTTTCCTTCCCTTTGGTGGACTTGTCAGTCCAAGCAGAGGTCATTCCAGCTTTGTTTTTCTCTAATCTGCTTCCATCCCAGAGGCAGAGCCGAGGCCTAAAAATACCAAGAGCCGCCAGGTCGTATCCCTTCAGCCTCTGCCAGTCATGCTGCCTGTCCCTCTGCTCAGCACTCTACCCTTGGCCTTCACTCACTAGCAGTTCTTAGGCACCTCCATCCACCCCCCAAGACTGGGGTGGGATCTGGAAGGACAGAGCCTAAGATCTGGGCTCAGGGATAGGGGTCCCCTAAGAGAGGCTGATGCCTCAGGATCCAGGGATAGACAGTCTCTCTCTCAACTCTGCCCTTTGTACAGATGGGAACACTGAGTCCTAGAAAGGGGAAGCCATGTGGTTTTCTGAGCTCAACTACTGCCTACCTGCCCTTCTTCCCAGCCAGCTTCAAAGCTCTTAGAGAAACTTCAAATGATGCTAAGGAGAAAAGCCCTGGGTTGTGAGTCCAAAGCTCTGGCTCTCATCTCCCAGGACTGGTGGGCCTCAGTTTCTTCATCTGTAAAATTGGGGGATGTGGCCCTCAGGGGTTCTGCAAAGATGTGGGGATGGCAGCAGGAAAGCTGAGGACAGAGGGAGCCTCTGGGGAACCATCCCCCACATCACTGAAGCAGAGGACTGTGTTCATCTGTTTTCTGTTCTAGGAATCATTATAAGGTTTTGTCTGAATGCAACTTCTACTGAAATGGAGAGATTTTGAGGGCATGAAGACTCCTTCTGGCCCCTGTGGTCTGTAAACAGCTTCATCTACTGTCACAGGCCAATTAACACTCTGTGACCTGTCTACCCTAAACCACTTGCACCTGCCCAGCCCATCTCACCTGGGTTCTGTGTGTGATGCCTGCACTCCCACCTCCTTCACGCGCCCACCTGGCAAATTGCTCATCCTTTAAGCCATGGCTCAAGTACAGTCTCCACCTGGAAGTTTCCCCAGACCTGCCTAATGGCCTCCTTGGAACTGCCACAGTCTCCAGTCTATGTCTTATCACAGCAGTTAGTACATTTGTCATTGCCTGTACACTTGTTGGTCATCCAAGAAAGACCTGAGTTTAAATTCTGCCACTTTATGGGGCACCTGTGTGGCTCAGTCAGTTAAGCGTCCAACTTCTTCTCAGGTTATGATCTCATGGTTTGCGGGTTCGAGCTCCAAGGCAGGCTCTGTGCTAACAGCGCTGCTTTGAGTTCTGTGTCTCCCTCGCTCTCTGCCCCTCCCCCACTCATGCACTGTCTCTCAAAAATGAATAACCATTAAAAAAAATTTATAGAAATGCAACTTCACATTCATTAGGATAGCTGGTATAAGGAAAAAAATAGAAAATAACAAGTGTTGATGAGGATGTGGAGAAATTGAAACCTTAGTTTCATTGCTGGTGGGAATGTCAAATGGTGAGGATGTTGGGGAAAACAGTATGGCAGTTCCTCAAACATTAAATGTAGAATTACCACATGATCCAGCAACACCACTTCTGGGTATATACTCCAAAGAATTGAAAGCAGGATCTGAAAGAAATATGTGTGTACCTATGTTCATAGTGGCATTATTCACAATAGCTAAAACATGGAAGCAATCTAAGTGCCCATGGACAAATGGATGGATAAGCAAAATGTAGCATATACAAACAATGCAATGCTATTGCTTTGAAAAGGAAGGCAATTCTGACATGCTACAGCATAGTTGACCTTGAGGACGTTTTGCTAAGTGAAGTAAGCCAGTCAGAAAAGTATGAACACCATATGATTCCACTTCTATGAGGTACCTAAAATAGTCAAAATCATAGAGACAGCTGGGGTGCCTGGTTGGCTCAGTTGGTAGAACACGAGGCTCTTGGTTTTGGGGGTTTGGCTTTGAGCCCCACAATGGGTGTAGAGATTACTTAAAAATAAAACTATAAATAAAAAAAATCATAGAGATGGAAAATAGAGTGGTAGTTGCCAAGGGCTGGAGGGATGTGGGAATGGAAAGTTATTGCTTAATGGATATGGACCTTCAATTTGGGAAGATGAGAACATTCTGGAGGTGGATGGTGGTGATGGTTGCACAACAATGTGAATGTAATTAATGCCCCTGAACTTTACACTTAAAAATAATTGAGATGGTAAATTTTATGTTATATATCTTTTACCACAAGTAGAAAATAGACAGTAATAGATTATAACCCATTGAATGAAATCAGAATCAATGAGTCCATACTGACAATAAATAGAAAATAAGTAAAGTGGGGAGAATACATTAGAATGTCAACGTGGAAGAAGAGGTGGAATTAGAAAATGACTGTTTTACAGCAATCAAAGTAAAGGCTGAATGGGCAAATATCCTCAACTGATGCTGAATCAAGAGAGGAACACTTGAGAGGAATAGGACATTTTCATGCTTTTAATGTTTGTTTTGAGAGAGAGAGAGAGACAGAGTGTGAGTGGAGGAGGGGAAGATTGAGAGACACACACAATCTGACTCTCGGCTTGAACCCACCATCCTTGAGATCATGACCTGAGCCAAAGTCAGACATTTAACCGACTGAGCCACGGAGGCGCCCCAGCTTTTAAAAAAGCATTTGCATGCTTTTAAAGTGTCTCCCCACAGCTTGCCTAATGCGAAGGGAAAAAGAGAAACTAATCAACGGAGAAAGGAGACAAGACATTGACTGGGTGATCAATACAAACATCGCCAGTAAGATTTGGTCTGATATCACGTGCCTCCATATGTGAGGCCCTTAAAAGGATACAATAGCACTGATAGAAAATCCTGGTCAGGGATGCATTACCTGATCTTCATCATGAGGAAACATCAGAAAAAACCCACATTGAGAGACTTTCTGTAAAACAATTGACCTGTATTCTTAAAAATAAGAAAAGGCTAAGGGCCCATTCCAGACTTAAAGAAGACCAAAGAGATATGGTAACTGAATGTAGTTCCTGATCCCAGACTGAACTCAGTAGTGAAGGGGAAAAAGAAAACTATAGTGACGCTGAGACAACTAGCAACATTGGATAATGGACTGTTGTTTAAGAGGTATTATATCAGGGGCACCTGGGTGGCTCAGTTGGTTAAGTGACTGACTTCAACTTAGGTCATGATCTTGAGGTTCATGGGTTCAGGCTTCGTGTCGGGCTCTGTGCTGACAGCTCAGAGCCTGGAGCCCGTTTCAGATTCTGTGTGTTTGTGTCTCTCTCTCTGCCCCTCCCCCGCTCAAGCTCTGTACCGTATCAATGTGAAATTTACTGAATTCTGTAATTATATTGTGGTTACATAAGAGAAAAATCCCTGTTCCTAGGAAATAGTGAACTGTGAAGAGTAAATGCGTATGGTGTGTGCAAGGTATTTTCACGTGGTTCAGAAAGACAGATCTGGGTTAAGGGTATACAGTAGTTGACCACTCTTGCACATGTTCTGTAATTTTGAGGTTATTTTCAAAATAAAAAGTAACAAAAAAAATCCCTAAGAGCACCCAGCTGCTAAGGGCTGAGCTGAGATTTAAATTCAGACTGTTTAGGGTTGCCTGGGTGGCTTAGTCAGTTAAGTGTCCAACTCTTGATTTTGGCTCAGATCATGATCTCACTGTCAAGACATTGAGTCCAGTGTTGGAGCCTACTTGGAATTCTCTCCCTCCCTCTCTCTCTCTGCCCCTCCCTTGCATTCTCTCTCTCTTTCTCAAAATAAATAAATACACTTTATAAACAAACAAACAAACAAATAAGTAAATAAACTCAGACTGTTTGGCATTCAGGGACTCTGCTGTCTCTCTGATCTGCAAGCTCGATCACTCCCATTTTACAGAAGACACTGAGGCCCAGAGACGGAAAGGGGTTAACTGCTTTCTTGCGCCCGACCTGTTGTTAGAGCTGAGTGTCCTGCCTTGAGAGGACCGGTGTTTCTTTAGTGCCTCCTCTGACTATTTGCTGGGCCAGCTGGATGCCCTGGTGGCCTCATCTCTAGATCCTGGACAAAAGGGACTGATAAGGTTATGCCTAATTAGGAGAGTAAACAGGCCAGGCCTCATGGGTTCAGTTATGCTCCTTTCTATTCTATCATTGTGACACCTATTGTGTTGTCTGCCCTGCACAGCACCCTTTCTTCTTCTGAGGACAATACCTTCCTTGGAAGACCTGTTTCTTTCTACTTTCTAACCATCATGCAGTTCTGTTGGGTCTTGCCAGTCACAATGTCCCACCCTCATGCCCACACATGATTGGCCTAGGGGTGGGCACTGGACTCAAAATGGTCCAATCAGAACCTTTCCCTGAGATTTTTCTGGACTGGATTTATGGTAAGCCTGATCTAGGCCTTCTAGTGTGAGGTTATGATGTGTGGGGCTCAGAAACTGATGGCAGCCATATTCTCCATCAGGAGGAGAAAGCTGGTCTGAAAGAATAAAGCTAAGAGAAGCATAGTGGAGAGAAAGTACTCTAGCATCCAGGTGTCTCTTTTATTTTATTTCTTTTTTTTCTTTTAAATAGAAAGAGAGCATGTGAGCTGGAGAGAGGGGAAGAGGGAGAGAGAGAGAGAATCCCAAGCAGGCTGTGCATCCCCATGACCCTGAGATTGTGACTGGAGCTAAAATCAAGTAGGACATTCAATCAACTGAGCCACCCAGACACCCCTGAGCCCCTGCCCTTTCCATGGATATGTTCTATAAACATACCAACATCCTTCCAATAAGTTGCTGAGATTTTGTGAAGCCTGTTTGCTTTGGATTTAAATCATTTGAAACCAAAATAGACCATTTTGGTTAGGATCTCCCAACCAAATGAGATCCCAACTCATTTGGGGTGAGATCCCAACCACTAGAAATTCCAGTCATAAGACACCAGTAGAAAAGCTGTCAGACCTCCAATTCCCCTGTAACTAAATGTATTATTGGTTCTGCTTGGATGGAATGAGGACCACGGGAGCTGGCACCAGGGACTTGTCCCACTGTCTCTGTCTGAGTCCCAGGCAAGGCCATGTTTTTCACACTATTGATAGGACCATTTGTACTCATCTCTACCTTACCTGCTGGGCTCTTGGAATGTGGCCTTCTTCTACCTACCTTAGGATTAAGGCCAGGTCAGAGGAAGGAATATACGGTTTATTGTCAACAGAAAGAAACAAGGGGAGTGGTGCCTGGAAGACTCAGCCAGTTGAATGTCTGACTCTTATTTCAGCTCCGGTCATGAACTCATTATTTGTGAGTTCAAGCTCCGCATCGTGCTCTGGGCTAATGGTGCAGAGCCTGCTTGGGATTCTCTCTCTCCGCCCCTCCCCTACTCATATGTTCTCTCTCATCCAATAAATAAATAAACTTTTAAAAAATAAAAAGAAAGAAAGAAACAAGGAGAAAGGGATGAAAGCTCATCAGGTGTCCCCTTTTACGTTCTTGGTGGGAGACAGAGAAGAGGCTAGGGGAACCCCTCTATGCCAAGATAAAAGGAGATTGGTCACAATCTCTTACTTCTGCCTAAATCTTAAAATGAGGTATAAACTACATAAAGTGCATAAATCTTAAGAATACATTTCTACAGGGGCACCTGGGTGGCTCAGTCAGTTAAACATCCCACTTGGGCTCCAGTCATGATCTCACGGTTTGTGAGTTCAAGTCCTGTGTCGGGCTCTGTGCTGACAGCTCAGAGCCTGGAACCTCCTTTGGATTCTATGTCTCCCTCTCTCTCTGCCCCTCCCCAGCTCACACTCTGTGTCTCTCTGTCTCTCAAAAATAAATAAAACATTAACAAAAAAATGAAAAAAGGTAATACATTTCTACATACATACACACTTGTATAACCACCATTCAGATCTAGATACAGAACATTACAAGCATCCAAGAAGACTGCTATGTACTCCTTCCTAGTCAATATGCTGGCCCCCCCCACCCCTCTATTGTGACCCACTTCTATCATCTTAGGTAGTTTTGCCTGTCCTTGAACTTCATGTAATAGAATCGTACAGTATGTGGACTTTTGTGTCTGGCTCCTTTTTTATTCAACACAATATTGAGGATGCCTAATCTTAATATTGGCCCCAACTCTCTTGATCTTCATGGTAGTCCTATAATAATACCTAACATTTGTTAGGTGCCAGGCGGTGTTCCAAGTGCTTTACGTGTGTATATTCACTTCCTGCTCATAGTATACCTCTCGGTTAAGTATAGATAAGGATGCTGGGGCACAGAGAGGCGAGATAACTTGCCTAAGACATGGGTCTGAAGTGGCAGAGTTACAATGGGAAGGAAGGCACTCCATCTCCACGCTAAGTTCCTATCTAACAGGTAGGAGATCTCCTACACATTTTAAGGGCTGAGAGGCTAACTAGGTAGATCTGGGTCTTTGGAGGCTCAAGTTAGGGTAACAGAAATAAACATGCTAAAAAGAGTAAAGGGTTGTACAAAATATAAGGCAGGGCCATACTTCATTTAATATTAATAGAGTTGCCCCTCATTCATTTACTAATCCAATAAACATTTATTGAGCACCTAAAGAGATACATGGAAGGTCAGTGGGTTCAGAACAATAGAGACAAAGTCCCTGCATTGTGGAGCTCACAGTCCAGAGAGGAAAGCAGGTATTTAAGGGGAAATTGCATGTATGTTGAGCTAATAAAGGGGAAGTTGAGAATGCTTTCAGAGTGTGTTGGGAGAAGCTGACCTTGTCTGTGGGGTCAGAGGAGTCCTCTCTAAGGAAATGACATTTTAGCTGCGACATGAGAAGTTAGCAGAGTCTGAGAGAAGGTGTACCAGGTACAGAAAACAGCACAAAGTTCCCGAGATAAGAGAGAGAAACTAGCACAAGAATTAGAAATTCAGAGTTACTAGCATATGATAATTTGCCATATAACAGTTACTTAACCTGCTTTCATGGAAATGAAATTTCTTATGACAATTTCAATCTTTACTTTCTGCTATATATATATATATATATATATATATACACACACACACATACACACACACACACACACACGATATTACTGCTTTTTTTGATCACTCTAGATCTTAATTAGTTTTTACTAAATTTTAATTTTGTGAAGATTCATTCTTTACTGGTTATCAACATTAGCTGTTAAACACATACTAAAAGACATATCTGGAGGCATATTTGGAAATGTGATGTTATTGCTACAAAGATACCACAATACTTCAACGGAAGTTATGCAAAATTTTACCAAACAACTAAAGGTTTTCAGTTCCTTTGCATTCATTTCCCAACAATACTATCACTAATACTCATTAGTTACTTTTAACTGTCAATTTTTAATAGTTGTTGCAGTTCATGGTCACTGCCATTCTTCAAATTACATGTCACTTAGTCCAGTGCTTAGTCTAGAAGGCCAGATTGCCTAAAATGAAGACTTTGACTAAGCTTATCTGGAATAGGACTAAGATTTTTCATTTCTAACAATTTCTCAGGTGATGCTGATTCTGCTGGTCCAAGGACCACATTTTGAAGGAATACTTTAAAACAAAAATTTTTTTTTAATGTTTATTATTGATACAGAGAGAAACAGAGCATAAGTAGGGGAGGGGCAGAGAGAGAGAGGGAGACACAGAATCCAAAGCAGGCTCCGGGCTCTGAGCTGTCAGCCCAGAGCCCAACGCGGGGCTCGAACCCACGAACCGTGAGATCATGACCTGAGCTGAAGTCAGACGCTCAACCAACTGAAACACCCAGGCACCCCTAAGGACCACATTTTGAATAGTAAGGATTTAGATTAAAGACCTAAAAAGGTCATTATTTTTGTTCAGTATCATACATTTTTATTTTAAAAATGACATTGCAGTTTCAAATGCAGGATAAAAAAGAAATTTATTTTAAGATTTGGGTTTGGATCATAGGTAGCTTGAGGGATTTGCAACTCAAATCTCCTTTTCCTAGTATTTTCTATGTTGAAGAGATTGAAACCAATGTCAGAAGGCTCTGCAACTTATTTAAAAAATCAATTATCTATTTTTTATAAAAGAGAAAGACATTTCTAATATTTTTAATGTTTTATTTATTTTTGAGAGAGGGAGAGAGACAGAGCATGAGCAGGGGAGAGGCAGAGAGAGAGGGAGACACAGAATCCAAGCAGACTCCAGGCTCTGCGCTGTCAGCACAGAGCTCAATGTGGGGCTTGAACTCATAAACTCCGAACTTCAAGGTCATGACCTGAGCTAAAGTCGGACACTTAACCTACTGAACCACTCAGGCATCCCAATAATAATCTATTTTTTGAAATTTTTTTTTGAGAGAAAGAAAGAGACACCAGCGAGGGATGGGCAGAGAGAGAGAGACAGAGGATCTGAAGCAGGCTTTGCCTTGAGAGCACAGAGCCCAGTGTGGGGCTTGAACTCACAGACTACAAGATCATGACCTGAGCCGAAATCAAGAGTTGGATGCTTAACTGACTGAGCCACCCAGGTGCTATTTTTTTTAATAATCTATTTTTTTGTAAGCATTCTCATTTAGTTTTTCTTCATATAACTTCTTAATCCCTTTGAGGTTTTTGAGGCCATTATGTATGTACATCCAAAATTATGTTTTTTTGTACATTGAATTTTGTGTATCATTTTATTTAAACCATTCATTTTATCTAAAGCATCATATTAAGTCAGTACTAAGCTAATAAATTTGGACAAGGATATGTTTGAAAGTAGAACGTCAGCTGGTATTTTAGAACCCATGTTCTTTATTAATATCATCATAAAAAAGATCATTGCACACTGTTTGTAACTGAGTTTTTACTGGCATGATAGTATCAACTCAATTTCCCCGTCATATATTTAACAATGGTTTCACATTTATATTCAGTGTTTTTCAATATACCCAAATGTTTAACTGAAACTGAAAAGCAGTCATACAGTTTTTTGGAAGATACTTTTAAATTCAATAATGTCAAAGAAGAGTTTGACTGCACTGCTCATAATGAAGTTTAAAGAATGCTTTAAAAAGATATAGAATCGTGTATCATTTTTTTCAAAGAACGATTATAATGCTACATTTTCACCATATAGTTGCGACATTGTCATATTTCTGGCTTCTCAAATGATTTTTGTCAAGTTCAGTGTTTGTACATATTTTATTAAAAATTTAAAGTGGGGGTGCTTGGCTGGCTCAGTCGGTGGAAATGCGACTCTTGATATCCAGGTTGTGAGTTCAAGCCCCATGGTTGGTGTAGAGATTACTTAAAAATAAAATCTTTAGGAGCACCTTGGTGGCTCAGTTGGTTAAGCGTCCAACTTTGGGTCATGATCTCATGGTTCATGAGTTCTAGTCCCGCATCAGGCTCTCTGCTGTCAGCGTGGAGGCTGCTTTATATCCTGTGTTCCCTCCTCTCTCTGCCCCTCCCCCCGTGTTCTCTCTCTGTCTCAAAAATAAACATTTTAAAAATAAATAAAATCTTTAAAAGAAAGTATTTGAGTTTAGAAATCTAAAGTTGAATCATAATTACTGTGTTACATACATACATTAGGTATTGAATCTAAAATAATGAGTTAATATTTAGCACTTCTCACCTTATCCCCAAATATATCTTTTATAATACCTACTAACATTTTAATAAATGGGTTTTATATTTCATCCCCTGAGTAATATGTCATGTTTTCTTAGTGTTATTTGATTTTGCACAAATATTCTTCCATGATATTACCAAATGTTGCCAAATGGATAACATTTCAATTTTCGCCCTCTTAAAAGTAATTGGGTAAGGTTTGAAGGCTAGATGTTACCTCACCAAGAGCAGAATCACGTGTGTAATGTTTCAACAGGAGCACACCAGTACTTTTCCCAGCTTATTCAGTCTCTATCCTGCAGCGCTATTCTCCACTGTGTCCCATACATCTCTGATGCTCTTTTCTGTGTTTTCCCTCCTTTCCCCTTTCGGTGCTTTAATCCGTTTACTTTTGGTTGTGTCTTTTCATTCACTCATCTTCTGTTCTGCTGTTTCTAATCTGCTATGAATTACATCAAATGAATTTTTTAAGATTTTATTATTTATTTATTATTTATTATTATTATTTAATATTTATTCATTTTGAGAGACAGAGACAGAGAATGAGTGAGGGAGGGGCAGAGAGAGAGAGAGAGAGAGAGAGAATCCAAAGCAGACTCCAGGATCTGAGATGTCAGCATGAGCCCTATGTGGGGCTCAAACCCACAGACCACGAGATCATGACCTAGGCTGAAGTAGGACGCTTAACCGACTGAGCCATCCAGGCACCCCTAAGATTTTATTTTTGAAGTAATCTCTACACTCCAAGCTTGGGGCTCAAAGTTACAACCTGGAGATCAAGAATTAGGTGCCCCTTGGGTGGCTCAGTAGGTTGGGCGTTCGACTTCGGCTCAGGTCATGATCTCACACCCCGTGAGTTCGAGCCCCATGTCGGGCTCTGCGCTGACAGCTCAGAGCCTGGAGCCTGCTTCATTCAGATTCTGTCCCCCTCTCTCTCTCTGCCCTGCCCCACTTGCATTCTGTCTCTCTCTCTCAAGAATAAAATTAAAAAATTAAAAATAAATAAAATAAAATAAAAAGAATCAGGCACCCCTTAATGAATTCTTTTTAATCACAATTTTATTAAGGCATACTATACATACAATAAACTACACTTATTTATAGTACACAATTGGATGAACTTTGACATGGGTATACCCATGAAACCACTGCCATAATCAAGATTCAGATTGTTCTGATCACCTCCAAAAGTTTCTTTGTACTCATTTACCCCTCATCTCTCTCTCCATATCTGGACCCAGGCAACCAATGATGTGCTGTCACTATAGATTAGTTTGCGTTTTCTAGAATTTTACATGGAAGTATACAATGTATATTCTTTTATCTTCAGCTTCTGTTGCTCAGTATAATGTTTTGGGATTCATCCACATAGTTGGGTGAATTCAGTAGTTTATTCCTTTTAACTGCTGAGTAGTATTCCATTGTATAGATTTACCAAATTTGTTCATCCATTTACCTGATGATGGGTATTTGAGTTGTTTCCAGTGTTTTGATACTGTGAATAGAACTGCTATAAATATTCTTGTACAAGTCTTGGTGTGGATGGACATATGTTTTCATTTCTCTTGGTTATATGATAGTCTTTTGAAGTGTCCACTTGGCTTTCCTATAGTCTCATTATTTTACACTCGTCAACAGTAATCTAAGTGTTGCTATGAAGGCATTTTTGTATAGATAATTAAAGTCCTTAATCAGTTGACTTTAAGACAGGGAGATTATCCTAGATAATCTGGTTTGGCCTGATTCAATCATTGGGAAATCCTTAAAAACACAGTTGAGTTTCTCCTGAAGAAGAAATATTGCCTTAGGACAGCAGCTTCTGCCTTAGCCTGAAAGTTCCAGTTGGCCCTTCCTGATAGCCTGCCCTATGAATTTTAAATCTGCTTAACTAGCCCTCTTCCCCACCCCCAATTGCATAAATCAATTTCTTGAAATAAATCTCTTATTTTTTGTCTTCTACTTGTTATGCTTCTCTGAACCCCGACTGAGGTACTGAAAGCGGTTCTAAAGGAACAGAATCTTAAGAATGAGTTTTCTGAATTGGTTCTCTAACCCAGTTAGGTTTAAATGTTTATTTATTTATTTATTTGAGAGAAATAGAAACACTGCAAATGGATACTTAAAATGGCCTGCTATAGCACTACAGCTTTTTTCTGGGGTAGTATTGAAAATAGTGAAGGAAAAGCCTCCTGGTTGGCAGACCTTCAAGCAGTGCACTTGTTTGCTCATTTTGCCTCGAAGGAGAAATGGCCAGAAGCTCTGCTGGTCTGGTGGTCTTGGTTCCAAAGGGAAGAATGCTTCCACCAGAAGACCCAATAATGAATCTTTTTTTTTTAACTTTTCAAAAGAATTTTATTTTATTTTTTGCATTTTATTTAAATCCAAGTTAGTTAACATATGTGTAATAATGGTTTCAGGAGTAGAATTTAGTGATTTATCACTTACATGTAACACCCAGTGCTCACCCTGAAAAGTGCCCTTCTTAATGCCCACCACCCATTTAGCCCATCCCCCCATCCAACACCCCTCCAGCAACCCTAAGTTTGTTCTCTGTATTTAAGAGTCTCTTATGGTTTGCCTCCCTCTGTGTTATCTTATGTTTCCTTCCCTTTCCCTATATTCATCTGTTTTATTTCTTAAATTCCACATATGACTGAGATCATATATTTATCTTTCTCTGACTGCCTTATTTCACTTAGCATATTACACTATAGTTTCATCCATGTTGTTGCAAATGGCAAGATTTCAATTCTTTTTGATTGCCAAGTACTATTCCATAGCCTGCATCTTCTTTATCCACTCATCAGTTGATGGATAGTTGGGCTCTTTGCTTCATTTGTCTATTGTTGGTAGTGCTGATAACAATAATTCCTTTGAACTCGAAGTGGAGATTGTCACCTGGTTACCTTGGGTATCTTATGCCTCTGAATCAACAGGCAAAGAAGGGAGTTATTTTTTATGTTTATTTATTTTATTTTTGAGAAAGAGAGAGAGAGAGAGAGAGAGAAGGAGGGGCAGAGAGAAGGGGAGAAAGAGAATCCCTTTCTGTCAGCTGTCAGAGCAGAGCCCAACATGGGCTCCAACCTACAAACCATGAGATCATGACCTGAGCTGAAATCAAGAGTAAGACTCTAAACCAACTGAGCCACCCAGGAGCCCCAGAAGGAAGTTTCTTATATGCTAAGTGAAATAAATCACACAGAGAAAGACAAATATATGATTTCACTTGTATGCGGCATCTAGAAAAAATAAAAATGAATGATTGAATAAAGAAAAGGAGAAACAGAACCATAAACATGGAGAACAAACTGGTGTTTGCCAGAGGGAAAGGTGGTGGGGAGATGGGCAAAATAAGTTGAGGGGAGTGGGAGATACAAGCTTCCAGTTATAAAATGAATAAATCACAGGGATGAAAGGTACAGCACAGGGAATATAGTCAATGGTATTGAAATAGTGTTGTACAGTGACAGATGATAGCTACATTTGTGGTGAGCGTAGCATAGTATATAGATTTGTCAAATCATTATGTTTTACACCTGAAACTAATATAAGAAGGGCGTTCCTGTATTAGCTGGGGTGACTGATCCTGATTACCAAGGGGGAAATTTAATTGCTACTACACAATGGAGATGTATTGGTAATAGTTAACTCTATGTTGCAGTATTAAGTTACAGGATGTCAAAAATGGAAAGGGAACATCACCTAAGGACTTGGCATTCTCTTTTGGGGAAAGGTTTTCAGTTGTATGCAGGTTAGTTGTAGCATGTTAGGGGGAAGTATGACTTTGTTATTTTCTTTATTTGGAGCTTAAGTACATTTAAGGAAATGTCTAAGAGTGGGATTTCTGGGTCATCAGACTTTTTAATTCTAGCTATTCTAAGGAGAGTGTAGTGGTGGATCATGGTGGTTTTAATTAGCAAATTCCTGAATGAATAAAGATGTTGAGCATCTTTTTGTTGTTTATTGGCCTTTTTTTCTTCTTTGGTGAAATGTTTACTAAAACCTTTGCTCATTACTCAGTTATAAGAGTTCTTTACATATTCTGGATACAAGTCTATTGTCAGATATATTGTATTGCAAATTCCCCCTCCCATCTGTCGCTTGCCTTTTCATTTTCTTAATGGTGTCTTTCAAAGAATAAGCATTTTTTAATTTGATGGAGTTCATATTAAGAACTATTTCTTTTTGTGCCCTAAGAAATCTTTGCCTATCTCGAGATAACTAAAGATTTTTTGTTTTCTTTCAGAAATTCACTTGTAGCTTTAGCTTTCATGTTTATAATCCATTTTTAGTTTACTCAGGGGCCTCCTTCAGTGCTCCTGAGATCTATAAATGCATCCCCCCATCAACTTCAAATCTAAGATAATCTTGCCCACTCCCTGGCCTTCACTCTTCATCCAAACTATCATCAAGCCCTGTTCCTAGGAAGTGCTCTTCTCTACCACCGCCAGTTTACCTTGCCTTGACTGTTAGAGCAGCCTCCAACCTGGCCCCTCCGTCCCAGCTGAGCCCGCTCCAGAAGCGATGGTTTAAAGTAATAGAAATAATGAAAAATCCTCAATGGCTTCCCCAGATTCTCAAATCCATGCCTCAATTATTGCATTCCTCTTCCTGCACTCAACTCCACATTCAGTGGTCTTTCAGCACACCACTATGGCCATGCCAAGCTCTTCACCTGTTGGTCCTTGTTAACTCCTTTCAAGTCAGCCTTTGGATTCCAATTCCAGCCTGCATATCCTTGACTAAATTTCCAATCCCTCCCCGGCTCCCAGGTTTTCTTAACACCACGTACCTCCCAGAAGGGATCTTACTAATTACAAGCCTTAACGTTTTGTGATTCTCCCTTTAACGTTGTCCTTCTTCACCAGACCTAATTTCGTGTGGCTAGGGTCGCTTTTATTTCCATAATGTACCCCCCAGCAAGTGGAACAGGGCCTACCACACGGAAGCCTCAATACATAAGTGATGAACGAATAAATGAATTAGAAAAATGGAATAATAAAGGGATAGGCTGATGGCTGCTGTGGTATTACCAGACGGTAAACAGTAACAGCCTCGGTCTTTTTCCCAGCAGCTGACGAAAACCTGCTAGATCGGAGAAGGAAGGAAGGCCTTTCGATTAAGGTAGGAAGAACAGGTGTGTGAGATCCGGAAGGGCGGCTGGAAGTCTGCTCAAGTCTGCGTAGTTCTGGACCCTCGCTCCCCAGAAAAAGAGGCCAGACCAGAGGGCCTTGGTTTCTGGACCTTACGCCCGGAGGAACGCAGCCGGAGCAGCACAGGATCACCTACTAAGGTTCTGCTCCACAGCCCGCGTGGGTGGGCGGGGCCACGCCTTCCGGGGGCCGGCCCCGCCCCCTGCAGCGTGCGCGCGCTCGTCGGTGCCCCGCGCTTGCGCCGCTAGCTGGGGGCGGAGGTTGTGGGCGGTGGCGGCGGGCGCGCGCGCTCTCGCCCCCTCGCGCCGGTTCGCGCTCCCGCGCCGGGGCTGAGGGAGGCTGTGGCGGCTGCAGCGGCGGCTGCGGCGGCTGAGGCGGCGCGGGGGGAGGGCCGGGAGGGGGGTGGTTGGGGGGGATGGACCGGGCGCGGCGGCCGCAGCGGCAGGAGCCGGCGCTTGAGCTCGAGCCACGGCGCTGGCAGAGACGCCGGCTGCTCCTCCCCTCCGCACCGGTGAGTGAGTGCTCCCGCCCCGGACGCTGGCGGCGGCCGCGGCCCCTCACGGCCCTTCCACCCCGGGTGTGGAGAGTCGTGAGGGAAGCGTGGCCCAGCGGCGCGGCCGACGCGGGCCCGGCCTCCCGCTCGCGGCCTGGCGCTGCTCGGACCCTCGGTCGCCCCCGTTCGGGGCTGGAGTTCCGGGCCTAAGACTCGTCCTCCGGCATCCCGCCGGGCCTTTTTCCTTCCCAGCTCGTTCCGCTGTCACTTCGACCCTGGGGCTTCCCTCCCCACCCCCTCTCCGTCCCCCTTTCCAGCCCCCACCTTTCAGGGCCGAGGGGAGGGAGGGGCGTGTGAGGAGTAGGGCCGCGGCCCAAGGGACTGTTTGGGAGTAGACTCTGGTGGGGGTCTGGGGTCCTATGAGCTCTCGCTCAACCTGGCGTCCCCACAAGTTGGCCACTGGGGCCCAACCATTGCCACCTGAAACCAGTTTCGCACCTTTTGTTTTGATTTTGAACTTGTCGTTTGGCGGTGGGGGGGGGGGAGGAGCCCTCCTTACTGGGAAAGGGAGACTGGGTGCTGCAAGGTGGGTTATGAGAAGAGGTTGGCTGGGCTTGGCCTCAGAGTGCCTTTTATTAATCCTTTTAGGAAGAGAAGAGGGGGCTCAATGAGTTGCACCTTCCTAAATATCCGTTTATAGCTGTCAAACCCCGGCTTTTATTTTTTATTTTTTATTTTTTTATTTTAAGCAAAGGTGTGTGTAGTGTTGGTCCAGTTGCTGGTTTGGTTTACAAACCTTAATTCACACCGAGGATCTCCCGGGTGAATCCACAGCAGAGTTACTTGAAGCAGCCCGCTTGAGCTGTCGGCTAATTTCTCCCTTTTCTTGGATGACCCCATACACGAGTCCTGGTAGATTCCAGTCATCGCTTTTGCAAGTCTGCCTTTTCATCCTGCCTTGTCACAGAAGAAAGAAAGATAAAAAAACACACATTCAAATCCAAAATGGTTGCTATAAGTCTGACATACTCAGAAGCGTCTCTAGGAAAGGTCTGAATTCCTAAATTAGTTAATTAAAAAAAAAAAATCCAGGGCTTAAAAGCAGGTAGCTGCTTTACAGCAAAACTTTGATATGTTTATGTCTTCCGACCAGTATCTTCAATTTTGGAAGTGATTTCGTTAAACTAGATCCTTGTCTTTGAAGTACCTGTGTATAGAAATTGTTGCAAAGCCTGGAGGAAAGATCCTTATGAAAATGTTAATGACAGGATTCCTACAGGGATAGGAATTCTGTTCCTCCTTTTGTAGATTACAACAGTGAGACCAGAATTGTGAGGAGGTGGTAGTTTTTACTAGTGTCCTGTAACACACAAGGCTTCCCGGTGGGATTTTAACCTGACAATACCTTGCCCTCTACCGATAGAATTGGCTTGTGTTTTTTATTTTTTTGAAATCACACACCCACTCTCTGGCTAGTGTAGAAAGATTAAAAAGCTGCTTCTGGTCTGTGGGTGGTAACCTTTTAATTTCTAAAGAGTTTTCAGTTGCTTACAGAATAGATTGCTGATCAGCATAGGAAACATTTAGATATTAAAAATTTTATTAGCACGTGATCAAGATCTGTTATAATTATGAACATTAAGATTTGGCATAGTGTGGGTGTTGCGTACCATGTATAGGAAATTAGATTTCTGAGAGTATTTGTATCTTAAGGTAAACAGAAGTGCAGTCAGCTGACAGAATGTTGTTACACCTTCCAGTAGTTGAGACAATCTTTTATGAGCACAAAAAAACCCTTGTACAGTGTCATGGAGAAACCCAATGACCTGGACTAGTTGGTGACTACCGTGTCTTTAAGCTGTTTGTTCCTTGTCTCCGCTAGAATATTTCCCCTTTTTTGCAAGAGTTTTTATGCCTGTCGTATATGCACAAAACCTATAAAGGCTAAGGGCTTAAGTTTAAATTCTTCAGAAAGACATTTATGAATCACTCATTTATATTCATTCATCGAATATTTACTGAGTCCTTGTTTTGTTCCAGGAGTTTTTCAGGGCTATGGTGGGGGATGAAAATAGACAAGGTCCTTGAGGATAACAAGCAAATAGACAAGATAATTTTGGGTACTGCTATAAATCTGCAATTAACAAACTTTTCCTGTTAAAGATCAGAAAGTATTTTGGGCCTTATGGGCTATACAGTTTTTGTTGCAACTACCCAACTCTGTTGTTTTTGTGGAAAGTAGCCACAGGCAGTATGTAAACAAGTACTTCTGTGTTCTAATTAAACATGGTAGGAGTGCCTGGGTGGGTCAGTCGGTTAAGCTTTCCACTAGTGATTTTGGCTCAGGTCATGATCTCATGGTTCCTGGGATCTAGTCCTGAGTTGGATTCTGAGCTGACAATGTGGAGCCTGCTTGGGATTCTCTCTCTCCCTCTCTTTTCTGCCCCTCCCTCACCTGTGCACCCATATTCTCTCTCTCTCAAAATAAATAAACTTAAAAAAAAAAAAAACCCTTGTACATTGAAATTTGAATTTCATGTAATTTTCATGTAATCAAAAATATTTTTTTCTTTATTTTTTTGGCCATATTAAAACATAGGACAAGCTGGATTTGACCTGTAGGCTCTAGTCTGGCCCTTAGAGAAAAAGTTTGCTAATTCCTGATATTAGCTATGAAGAAGATAAGAAGATGTGACAAGTGAGTGACTG
Source organism: Cryptoprocta ferox (assembly GCA_028646485.1). Classification (NCBI taxonomy): domain Eukaryota; kingdom Metazoa; phylum Chordata; class Mammalia; order Carnivora; family Eupleridae; genus Cryptoprocta; species Cryptoprocta ferox. The sequence continues at coordinate 51,767,787 of CM053574.1, forward strand.
GTGGGGGTGGGTGGGGAGACCTCACTAAGGAGAAGATATTTCAGCTGTGGCCTAAAAGATGGAAGAACTTCACTGGCAAATGAAGCAAGTACAAAGATCTGCCAGTGAAAATGAGCTGCTCCTATGTTCCCCAGCATTGAACTTTACATACCATGTCATTCTTGCCTTTGTGACTTTTTTCATTTTGTTTTTAACTAGGTTGCCCTATTCTGTCAGGTTTTAAAAATCTACCCATAATAGAATCTAAGACTTGGAAGAGATCTTAACTTCCTACCCAATTGCTCTCTTCTAAAATGTTCTCAGTGATTTTTCAGCTTCTGTTTGAAACCTTTGATGACTGTAACTTCACTACTTTGAGGTAGCCTATGCCATTTTTGGATAGTTCTAATTGTTAGAATGTTCTTCATGTTGTGATAGAATTCACCCTTTCTACCTTTTTCCCCTGATGCTGCCTTAGAGTGACAATGAAGTAAGCCTGCAGTGGGTTGCACCTCATTCTCAGGTGTCAGTTCTAAAGCCAGGACTTGAAACAGAAATCAGATAAAATGAAAACTATATTTGAAAATCCCTTAAATTGCTTAAAAACTTGTGTACATGTTTTTGTGTATATACTGATATTATTCTTATGCACTTTGCAAACTGAGAGCCACTGTGCATTACTGAAGGAGTGTGCAAGAGGAAATTATTATGTAGATATTTAGGCCTTCACATAGTTTTGCTTTCTAAAACAGCTATCAAATCCCTATCAGAGTGGTGGATGGTGACAAATTTTAATGTGTTTCTGCTTCCTTGCAGTTATTGTATTTTTACATTAAGCCTCTGTTACATTAATGTTTATAAATGTGTTGTGAATATTAAATGAGATAATATATATGGAAGCACCTGGCATATGGTAAGTGGTCAATAAATGTTTGCAAGATTTAGATTAAAGTTTTTGCTTCAGCGGGCTCACATGCACACTGTTCCTTGAAAAGTTGCAGGGAAGAACTTGGCCACCTGCTTCCTGTCTTTCCAAATTGGCATTTCCTGTTGTGGTTCTACCAAACAGCTGTCACTCTCTGTGTCCTTGAATGTTGGTCATATTTTACCAGAGGTCAGCTAGTAAGTTAAATGGCTGTATGATGTAACTCTCTTCTGCCACATGACTCAGAGTATTTGAACACTGCTATTATCTCCCATTCAGGCCTTCACTTTTCAGGGCTAAACTTCGTGTCTTTCATTTCTTTTAGTATTTTCTTATTTCTTCAGCCTCTGATTGTTCTTACGAGTACACCAGTTTTTTATTTTTACTTTGGTACCCTGAGTTACATTTTAAGGTACAAACTCATCTTTTATCTCCTTGATGAAGTCTACCCTCATAATTCTAGACCTTCTCTCTATTAGGATAAGTATATATTAGGGTATACTTTTAGCTACACTTCTCAATTTAATATTTTCTTAAAATTTATACTTGTTTCATTAGCATTTTTCTTCACAGTGAGACAACAAGCTTCTTCAAGGCCAAAATCTTGTTTCATGTATCTTTTGTGTGCTGATGCACTGAGTAAAATTTCAGGCATGCAGTAGATCACAGTAGTTTAATTAAAAAAAAAAAACAAAAACCATACTTTTGGGGCACCTGGGAGACTCTGTTGGTTAAGCCTCTGACTTCAGCTCAGGTCACTATCTCGCGGTTCATGAGTTCAAGCCCTGTGTGAGGTTCTGTGCTGACAGCTCAGAGCCTGGAGCCTGCTTCGGATTCTGTGTCTCCCTCTTTTCCTGACTGACCTCTGCTCGCACTTTCTCTCTCTCTCTCTCTCTCTCTCTCTCTCTCTCTCTCTCAAAAAAGAAAACCTTTTAAAATAAACTTTTTTTTAGAAGTGTTACATTTACTGCTTTATTGTGAAGATAGTACAGAGAGTTCCTGTCTGTCCAGTTTCCCATATTATTAACATATTAGTGTGGTACATTTGTCACAAGGAATGAACCAATATTGATACGTTATTGCTAAGTTCCACAGTTTTTTCCCTTAATACTCCTTTTTGTATTCTAGGATCCCATTCAGGATGCCACTTTACATTTAATAGTCCTGCCTCTTTAGCGCCTCTTGGTTCTGACCATATTTCTCACACTTTCCTTGTTTTTGATGATCTTGGCAATTTTGAAAGTAACGGATTAGGTATTTTTGTAGAATGTCCTTCAGTAGGAATTTGTGTGATGCTTTTCTAATGGTTAGACTAATTTACTGTGATTTTGGAAAGACCACAGAGGTAAAGTGTCATTCTCATCACAAATCAGAAGTACATACTGGGGATATCATTTGCTGGTGTTGATGTTAACCTTGATCACCCAGCTTGAGGTACTGTTTGTTTTCTCTACTATAAAGTTAACCTTTTTGTTCTTAACCTATCTATTCATATTCTGGAAGAAAGTTACTATGTATAGCCTGTACTAATTGAGTGATGTGTTATGCTCCACCTCAAGGGTGGAGTATCTACATAAATTTTGTTGCTCATGTTGTTTGAGCTTTGGCCATTGGGAACTCTTTCATTTGGCTTCTGTATCCCTTCCCTTTGCTGTACTCTCATGATCATGTGTGAACGAGCACTTTCTTTCTGGCAACAAAAAATGCTTCAGGCTCATCTTTTATATATCATGTTCTGGTTCCTGTAATCAGCCATTTTTTCCAAGGATCCCTAGTTCCTTTTATTGGGAAATGGTATTAGAAACTAAGATTTTGAATGCTAGATGTGTTAGTTGCTCCTTGAGTATTGTTATTTTTAGGCCATTTGAATGACAGAGCAAGGAGATTCATGTGTATAAATTAAGCTGTTAATATACACATCTATAAGTATTTCTATATGTAACCATTTGTCTCTGTATTAAGCTAAACATGAATTCATACGGGTGTTTCCAACTCTTAATTTCTTACCACATGGATTATTCTAACCTCCTCTGCTTCACCAAGTAAGAAACCCAGCGCCCATGCTCCACTATCTATTTACTTAATTCTTCAATTCCAGTATACATTTGGTTTCAGAATTAATATGTGTACCTATGGGAAACAACTTTATTAACTTTATTAACTAGAGCACAGTGCTTATGGATAGTTCCTTTTGCCTTTAGTCTTAAGTCTTTAGTCCACTCATTTCCAGCATTACTTGCTCAGCACCTTATTCCTCCACCTGCTTTGTGAGGTTGTTTCATATTTATAATAGATTTAATTTTTTAAAAAAAATGTTTATTGTTGAGAGAGAGAGACAAACAGACACACTGTGTGAGCGGGGCAGGGGCAGAGACAGAGGGAGACACAGAATCTCAGTGCTGCAGGCTCTCAGTGCTGACAACTCAGAGCCTGATGCTGGGCTCAAACTTTCCAACAGCTAGATCATGAGTTGAGCCAAAGTTAGACGCTTAACAGACTGAACCACCCAGGTGCCCCTATAATAGATTTAGATTGTTTTGTCACATTTTGTATTTTATGCTGAGATTCCTTTACCTCTTAAAGGATTATTTTAAAATTTGCACACGTTAAAGTTTATTATTCTCTGTGCTGTGACACAGAATGGGTTTTGACAAACTTTTAATCTCTTATACTCACCATTACAGTATCCTATAGAATAGTTTCAGTGCTCTAAAACATTTATCCCTCACCTATTCAGTGTACCTGATACCAGCCCCTGGGAACCATTGATCTGTTTATTGTCTCTACAGTTTTGCCTTTTCCAGAATGTCAATATTTTAAATTTAAAGAGGTATTTTTGAATGACTTTTATGAATACAGCATTTTAAGTAGTGGGAGATACAAGTACTAGACAACTAACACTCAGAAACATTTTTTTTTCTATCGAGATAGAAGTTATCTAACACAGAACTCATCATTTTAACCATTTAAAATGTACAGTTCAGAGGCTTTTAAGTACGTTCACAATATTGTACAACCACCACTACTATCTAATTCCAGAACAGTTTCATTAACCCAAAAAGAAACCTCATATTCATTAAGCAGTTCCTCTTCCCATCCTCTGGCAATCACTAGACTGATTTTTGTCCCTACAGGTTTGCCCATTTTGTACATTTCATTTAAGTGGAATTATATAACTTGTGGTCTTTTGTTTCTGGTTTCTCTTATTTAACAGTGTTTTAAATATTCATGTTGTAGTATATTTCAGTACTTAATTCCTTTTTTTGGATTAATCATTTTATGGACATACCACATTTTGTTCATTTATCAATTGATGGACATTTGAGTTTCCACTTTTTGGCTGTTATGAATAATGCTGCTCTGAACATTCACGTATAAGTTTCTGTTTGAGCATGTTATAACTAACACATTTCTTTTTATAAATTTTAGTTTCATATTAAAGGGAAAGTCACCCAATGGCTTATTTGGTGTAAAGTGCTTAAAGTGCTACTTTCTCTTGGCATGGTGTTCATCAGTGAATAGTGAAGTCGTATAATTTTCCTGTTGTCTTTACAGAATAAAGAATTTTGGTCCCATTCTTGTAGAAGGCTACAGTAGGTAGCCTTCTCTACAATTCTGTTAGAGGAACATCCTGATTTATGTTGTGTACCGTTTAGTTATCTTAGTAGCAAATAGTCTCTCATTTGAAGCTGGATTACAAGATCTGCTTGTGTTCTAAAGGAATCTCTTGAGTGTATGAATTGTTTTTAACATTATGTATTCAGAGGGATAGTAGGCAGGATTCCCATTCTGTAATCTATTTGGCATCAGTGGCATCAGAGGTTTTACTTTTATTAACCACATTCCCTCTGAGGTTTGGGCTATAATAGAGTGGCATTAAATATTAGTGTTTTCTTTTTCCTATTTTAGCACCCAACCCTGAAGCTTTGTTTTGCTGTTACTGCTTCAACACCTTGGCTTTGATAAAATCATTTTCCTTAGGAAGACTTGGCAGAAGTGTTCTTTTGCCAGTTTAGGGTAACCTGACCAATTCATTGAAATCTAATGTTGTTTTGCATACTTCCTGAAAGCAAGGAACATTGGCTTTATAAGCTTCTAAGTGACTTTGAGGTTCCATGAAGACAATGGAATATAGGTAAATTATATATTAATCATTATCATACTTTATCCCAAGAGTGTCTTTATAGGCAAGCCCTTGAAAAGTTTGTGTAATAGAACTCTGGGCTGGAACCAAGAATATTTTAATTTCACTTGTCTAAAAACTCACTAATACTGGACAAATAACTGTGCCTTGGGACAATTTGTTGTAGAAAAGATAATATTGACTTTCTCTACAGGGATGTTGTGTTAGGAAATTAGTTCTATTAATCAAAGTACCTTATTTATAAGTACTATATCTATATTCTGTTTACTATTTCCAGTGTTCTTTATTTTCCTGTGGAGTTCCAGATTTCTAGTAGTACATTTCCCTCTGAATGAAGGACTTCTTTAGCATTTCTTGTAGTGCAGTTTTGCTGGTGATGAATTTTTTCAGCTTTTGTTTGTGTGAAGAAGTCTTTAATCTGCCTTGATTTATAGAAGCTATTTTCACTAGATATAGAATTCTGGGTTGACAATACTTTGCTTTAACTTTTTAAAAGATGTCTTACTGTTGTCTGGCCCACATTGTTTCCAGTGAGAAGTCAGCTATCATTCTTCATGCCTCTGTGCATAAATAATATGTGGTTGTTTTCTTTTGGCTACATTTTATTTTTCTTTTAATTTTTAAAAAATTCGGTATAATACACATAACCTAAAATTTACCATGTTAACCATTTTTAAGGATACTGTTCAGTGGTATTAAGTACATTCATATTATTTGTGCAACCATCCAAACCATCTTTCTTCAGAAGTCTTCATGTTGCAGAACTGAAACTGTACCTATTAAAAAATAACTCTCCATTCCCCAGACCCCTGGTAACCACCATTCTGTTTTCTGTCTGTAATTTTGACTGCTTTGGGTACTCCATATAAGTGGTATCATAAGTATCATTTTGTGACTGGGTTATTTCATTTAGCATAATGTTATGAGGGTTCGTCCGTGTGATAATATGTGTCAGAATTTCTTTCCTTTTTAAGGCTGAATATTTCATTGTATGAATAGATCACATTTCACTATCCACTTTTCTGTCAGTAGAAACTTAGGTGTTTGCACATTAGCTATTATGAATAGAGCTGCTGGTAAACATGAGTGTACAAATAATCTGAGATCTTGCTTTTCGTTCTTTTGGGTATGTACCCAGAAGAGGAATTGCAGGATCTTATGTTTAAATTTTGAGGAACTGCCATCACAGTGGATGTATTGTTTTACATTTCCACCAACAGTGCATCAGGTGTCCCAATTTTTTCACATTCTAGCCAACATTTTGTTGTAGGCTCCATGCCTAGCATGGAGCCCAACACAGGTACTGAACTCAGGACCTTGAGATCAAGACCTAAGCTGAGATCAAGAGTCAGATGCTAAACCACCTGAGCTACCCAGGTGTCCTAAGTGGGGTGTGTGTGTGTGTGTGTGTGTGGTTTTTATAGTAGCCATCCTAATGGGGTGGTATCTCATTGTTTTGATTTGCATTTCCTTAATAATAAGTTATGTTGAACATCTTAGTGTGCTAATTGGCCATTCATATATCATCTTTGGACAAATGTCTATTTTTGAATTGGGTTGTTCATTTTTTTCTTTTTTTGGGGTTGAGTTGTAGGCACTCTTTCAATATTCTGGATATTGATTACTTATGAAATATATAATTTGCAGATATTTTTCTCCATTCTATATTCCTCTGGCTTCTTTTAAGGTTTATTTTTTTCCTTATCTCTGGTTTTAAGGAAATTGATTTGGCAGAGTTTTACTTTCCTTCATGTTTCTTGAGTTTGGTATTTATTGAGATTTTGGATCTGTTGGTTTGTAATTTTTGTCAAATTTAGAAAATTTTTAGGTATTAATTTTTCAAATCATCCCACCACCAAGATTCCAGTTACACATACATTATTGTTAGACTCCTTGAGTTTGTCCCGTAGCTACTGGCCTGTGTCCTTATTTTTCCAGTTTTCTTGTATTCTGGGTTTCATTTTGGATAATTTCTATTATTATGTCTTTACATTCACAAATCTTTTCTTCTGCATTGGGTTATCTGCTGTTAATCTCATTCAATGTATTTCATTTTAGCCTACTATACTATAATTTGTAGTTTGATAGAAATGCAACGACATGGCAGGTATCAAATACTGTCTTAATTTGCTGCCAAAATAAAAGATTCCTAATTCTGTAAGCTGTCTAAAGGGTACATAAAGCCACACTATGTGTTAAATTAACTTTGTCTCTTCATTTCCATATTAACTTTGCTTTTCTGCCAGACCTACCTATGTATTTTTTGCATCTTATTTTATATTTCCTTCTGACATAGATATCTCTATACTATTTGTTTATAAGGCACCAGAGTGCCTGGTCTGTTTGCCAAACTACCTAATATATTTCTGTGTTGGTTTGGTTATATGATATGACCATCATCTTGCTATACAAAACTTGAAATAGATTTTTATATCTTGTTTTACTATACTGCTTATTTAATATTAATCAGAGAGCTGGATTACCTGCTGAAGTGTACCTTTGATTGCAGCTGTCATTGATAATCCCAATGCCACCTGGGCTTGGCCACTTGTATTACCAACATGTGACCTTTTAATGTTACTAATACCAACTTAAAAAAATTTTCAGACTGACAACTGGTAATTGTTTGCCAGCCAGTCTTTTCCTTTTAGTAGTATTTCTCCTTCTCTTGCTCCTCTGTCCCAGCAGGTATTCTTCTCTCGAGGACACACCCACAGTTAGCACACTCTTCAGATGCTGACACTTGGTGAACAGCTACTCTTGATCACGAGATCTAGAAGACACAGTCTCCATCCTCCCAGGTTGGGTCTCTTTTTATATGGATCTTTGTTTCTGTGTCTTTTTAAAAAATAACTTTTTGGGAAACCCTTTTCATCCTCATCTATGCAAAGAAAGGAAAGCTCTTGTGCTGGGAGGAGGTATGTCTTTTTCTTTCTGTTGCAAAACTATCACTTAGGCACTCAGAACAGTAGACAATAATGACTTAACATTGACTCTTGCCTCTGTAAAACTTTGTTCTCATTCATTCACTTGTTGCATCCTCCTTTCTCCCATATTCTCTCTCTCTCTCTCTCTCTCTCTCTCTCTCTGAGCAGTTTTCATAACTTAATAAGAATTTCCTTGATGTGATACAGCAGCTCATTTCTTACATTCTTCCTGAGTGTCATTGGACTCTGGGTTGGACTTATAAGTAATAGGAATCCATTTGAATTCTTATTCTTCAAGTTGAGATTGTGACTCTAATGAACTGAGTTTGTTCTCATTCTGCATAGACACTGGGAAAGCTTAGTGTCTTCAGTGTAATATATGGCTTATATGATTTGGTAGTCTGCTTCAGTATCATTTGCAAGGGGAGGTGTGATATCAGAAGACTGAGACACTTCAGTCACAGTTTTGACATTGTTACTGCCATGCTTTGAGTAAGAGTGTATTTGTTTTCTCATCTCTAAAGCTTATCATTAGTTGCTTTACACAAGACTTGCGGGATTGTTGAGGGACAGGTGAGAAAATTTGTGTGGAAGACTTTTATCAGTGTAAAGTCTTGTTACTCTGTTGCAGAAGGCTGTAGGCATACTTGTTCTCTTCACTCAAAGATGCAGGTTTTATTTCTGCAGACTTTTTGATGGTATAGTCCTGTCATGAATTAGATTTTTAAATCTCCATACTTAATCTTGTAGGAACAGTAGTGTTTATAGTGCCTAGTTACGTGGTAGGTGCTAAGTAGATTTTATTTATTTTTATTTGTTTTTAAAATTATTAAAAAAATTTATTTTGAGAGAGAGCATGCGAGTGGGACAGGGGCAGAGAGTGAGAGAATCCCAAGCAGGCTCTCCATTGATGGTACAGAGCCCGATGCGGGACTTGAACTCATGTACCATGAGATCATAACCTGAGCTGAAATCGGATGCTTAACTGACTGAGCCACCCAGGCGCCCTGGTGCTAAGTGTATTTTAAAAAGTGGATTTGGGGGGGCCTGGGTGGCTCAGTCAGTTAAGCGTCTGGCTTCGGCTCAGGTCATGATCTCGCGGTTAGTGGGTTCGAGCCCCACATCAGGCTCTGTGCTGACAGCTAGCTCAGAGCCTGGAGCCTGCTTCAGATTCTGCATATCCCTCTCTCTCTGTCCCTCCCCTGCTCACACTGTCTCTCTCTGTCTCTCAGAAACAAAAAACATAAAAAAGTGGATTTGTTGAATGTGATGCTAAGAAAATGTCAGTTTGTATGGTGAGAAACCATTTTACAAAATCTATTGGATAGTGTTTTGAAGAGAAATCTCATTTGTTTTATTGTTTTATGCATTTAAAATATTTATTGAGGGTTTACTGGATTCTGGGTACTGGGGAAGAAGACAAAAATGCTTTCTTAGAGCTTATTTTGTATTTTATATGGGAAGATAGAATAAACAAGGTAAATAAGTAGAAAATGCAATATTTTAACTTCTAATGACAAGTTCTAATGAGAAAAGTACAAGCAGGAGAGAGGAATAGGGCATATTGAGGGGAGGGATTAAGTGGTCACAAATGGCTCACAGAGAAGGGGAATACTTGAGTAAAGGCTTGAAAGATGTGAAAGATCAAGCCATGCAGAAAATTAGAGAAGAGCATTCTAGGTATAGCAGATGATGAGTGCAGAGATCCTGAGACAGAAGCTTGCCTGGGAAATGGCAAGAATTGGGGAGGGTAGGTGCTTCTCTTGCGGTGCCTTAGAGAAGTACTTTTCAGACTTTCATGTGCATATGGTTTATGCAGGTTGTTCTCGTTAAAATTCAGATTCTAATTTTGTAGGTTTGAGGTGGGGTTCATTTCATTTCTTTTTTTTTTAATGTTTGTTTATTTTTGAGGGGGAGAGAGAGAGACCTCGCAAGTGGGGGAGGGTCAGAGAGAGATGGGGATACAGAATCCAAAGCAAGCTCCAGGCTCTGAGCTGTCAGCACAGAGCCTGAAGTGGGGCTCCAACTTACAAGCTGTGAGATCATGACCTGAGCTGAGGTCAGACACTTAACTGACTGAGCCACCCAGGTACCCCATGGTGGGGATCATTTCTAACAAGCTGGTGCTGTTGGTGTCCTTTGTAGGCCATTAGCTTTTGTGCTAAGTGAAATTGGAAATCTTGCGGGGGCGGGTTTGGGTAGTGATTTGACATCCAATTTCTATTATAACATCATGCCTCTGGCTTCTCTATTGGTAATAGTTTGGTGGTGAATGATTGGGCAAGGGTAAAGGAAGGAACACCAGTTAGGAGGCCACTGCTGTAATCCAAGTGGGAGAAGACGCCATTGTGGGGTGGCAGTGAATGTGATGACACATGGTCTGATTTTCAAGTAAGAGTCAACTAGTTTTAATGATAGATTGGATGTGTGCTCTGAAAGAAAGGAAGGAGTTAAGAACAGTTCCAAGGTTTTTGCTCTAAGTTCCTTAAGGACACCATTTATTCAGAATGGGAAGACTGAAGGAGTAACACGTTTGGAAGGAAAGAACAGGAGCTCAGTTTTGGATATATATTATAGATGCCTACTAGACTTGGTAGAGATGTTGAGTAGGTAGCTGATTTATGATCTGTAATTCAAGAGAGAGGATCTGCTAGAGTTGTACCACTGGGGGTTACTGTCTGAAAGATTGTATTTAAGCCAGTTGGCTGGGTGGTCACCAAGGGAGTGCGTAGAGATAGAAGTAAGAAGAGGTTGAAGAACTTAACTCCAGAGTGGACCAGAGTTTAGAGGTCTATAGAGGTCAGGAAGGTGAGGAGGAACAATCAAAGGAGACTTAGCACCAGCCAGAGAAATAGGAAGAAGGCCAGGTAAGAGGGTATCCGAAAGCCAAATGGGGAAAGTGTTTCAAGGAGTAGGGAGTTATTAGCAGTGTTAAATACTAAACAATTAAGATGAGGGCTGAAAAACAACAATTTGATTTAGCAGTGTGGAAGTTATTGGTAACCTTTGGTAAGAATAGTTTCAGTGAGGCAGTGGGGGGTAAAAATCGGATTGCAGATGTTGCCTTTCTAATAGCAAAACAGTCCTAAATCCCGATGAGGTTGTATTTAGGTAAAAATCTGCAACTCTAGATAAATGTCTGGGATAGGAGAAGATATAAGATGTTTAAGTACTGTTAGCAACTGGCTTGATTAATTGCTCATTCAAAGTAATATTGGAAAATGTACTTTGAAATCTTTAGGGTATCCTATAAACAACTTAGTTTTTGAATTTTTGTTTCATGCATTTAAGATTTTAAGATCATTCTAGGCAGTTATGATAGGAAAGAAGAAATGTGAGGATTGATTAGGAAAACAGTTGGCTGTAGCTGCTCTTCTTTCTTAGGTTACAGAGCTGAAAGACACCTTAAATACTAATTGGACTATCAAAGGGGACTGTGAGAACCTCTTCACACTCTTATCTATTCCTTGGTAGAAGTGTTCAATCTTTGTAGCATCCTCAACCTGATGAGCTTGTGCAAACAACCAAAGTAGACAAGTTATGCTTAGATATAACTAACTCAGTCTTGGCATTTATGGAAGACCTCTTTTTCTACATTTGTTTATTTAAAAATATTTGTCAAATATTTTCATATATGTTTGGTTCTGTTGTAGCTGCTTAAGATGCAGTGCATTAAAGTTACTGCCTGAGTGGAACTTACGTTCTAGTTGGAATGAAGTAGCAGGTTGGGGCCAAAACTTGTTAGTTACCTCAGACTAGTACTGATTGTCTTACTGCTGTGTGTGCACATGGGAATCACAAAGAAATAAAATAATGGTGAATACATAACATGGAACACTATGCCTCTGTTAAACAATGACACAAATTACTGTATTTCCTCTAGAATTTAAGTTCCATTAGTTTCCATGGATAAATATAAAGTGTATCACTTAGGATATATTCAACTGCAAATAACAGTAACAGTATCTAAAAGTAACTAAACAGTAAAGACTCTTAAGTTGTCTCATAAATAGAAACAAGGAAATCAGTGGTTCAGGGCTGGTGTGGTTGCTTGGTAATATTTACCCAAGTTTGCCCCTTTTGTAACTCTATCATTCTTAGTATATTGGTTTTCAGTTTCTCTGTTGTAGCCTCATTGTAGGATGGCTGCCTTAGCTCCCAGCAGCACAACTAACTGCATTCAAAGACAGGTAATAGAGGGCAAAATATTTTTTTTAATGTTTATTGTGAGAGAGAGAGAGAGAGAGAATGAGAGCGAGTGAGGGCGAGTGAGTGGGGGAGGGGCAGAGAGGGAGAAAGAGAATCCCAAGCAGGCTCCGGGCTGTCAGTGCAGAGCCTGATGCAGGGCTCCATCTCACAAATGGTGAGATCATGACCTCAGCCGAGATCGAGTCAGACACTCAACCGACTGAGCCACCTAGGTGCCCTCAAAATATTTTTCTAATGGGAAGGCTCAGTCATTTTAATTGGGGGAGAAAATAATTCCCAGAAGTCTTAAACAGTGTTTCATTAACATTAAGAGCGTGGGTAAGACTGACCTAGGGAATGCGTTAAAATACAAATTCCTGGAAGCCACTGACAGAGATTCTGATCCGTAGGTTTAGAGTGGGGTCTGAGAATTTGTATCACTGATGTGCTCCCATGTGATGCAGATGCTGTGGATTTGAATAGCAATGCCATATGCAGTGTCTCCTTACATTTCAGTGAAGGTCATATTGCTTGCTGTCCCTGACCCCTGGAGTGTCTGAGAGAGTGATTATCTGGTAAAGAGAATATGATAGCCATAGTTGGTTTCAACTAATCATGGCTCTGAACATACATAAGTTCTGAAAGAAGGGAGAAATGGCTGTAGGGTTGACAACTAAGTATCTAGCACTTTTGCTATTACAAATGTTGCAGTGACTATCCATGCTCCAAAGAAAAGGTAGGTGTAACTAAGATTTTTATAGATAATTCCAAATTGTGCTCTAAAGAGCTGGAATCAATTTATATTCCCATCAGCAATCTGTGGGGTACTTGTTTCCCCTTCTTACAAATGAGATATGTTATGAAACACTTTGATTTTTGTCACTCTGATAGGAAAAAATGTTATCACATTATAAATTTAATTTACATTGCTCTTTACCTCACACCTGTCAGAGTGGCTAAAATCAAAAACACAGGAAACAACAGATATTGGCAAGCATGTGGAGGAAAAGGAATCCTTATGCACTGTTGGTGGGAATGCAGACTGGTGCAGCCACTGTGGAAAACAGTATGGAGGTTCCTCAAAAAGTTAAAAATAGAGGGGTGCCTGGCTGGCTCTGTTGGTAGAGGATGAAACTCTTGATCGTAAGTTTGAGCCACGCATTGGGTATAGAGACTACTTACCAAAAAAAAAAAAAAAAAAAAAAAATAGAAGTAGAAACTACCTTATGATCCAGTAATTACACTGTTGGATTTTTACCCAAAAAATACAAAAACATTATTTCAAAGGAATACATGTATCCCTATGTTTATAGCAGTGTTATTTATAGTAGTTAAATTATGGAAGCAACCCAAGTGTCCATCAATAGATGAATGGATAAAGAATGGTATAGGGGTCCCTGGGTGGCTAAGTCGGTTAAGCGCCCGGCTTCAGCTCAGGTCATGATCTCATGGTTTGTGGTTCGAGCCCCACATCAGGCTCTGTGCTGACAGCTCAGAGCCTGGAGCCTGCTTTGAATTCTGTGTCTCCCTCTTTCTCTCTGCCCCTCTCCCACTCATGCTCTGTCTCTCAAGAATGAATAAACATTAAAAAATTAAAAAAAAAAAAGAATGGTATATATGTACAATGGAATATTATTCAGCCATAAAAAGAATGAAATCTTGCCATTTGCAACAACATGGATGGAGCTAGATAGTATTATGCTAAGTGAAATAAGTCAGAGAAAGACAAATACCATATGATTTCACTCATGTGAAATTTAAGAAACAAAACAAGTGAGCAAAGGAACAAAAAAGAGACAAACCAAGAAATAAACTCTTAACTATCAAGAAAAAATTGATGGTTACCAGAGGGGAGGTGGGTGAGGGGGATGAGTGAAATAGATAATCGGATTAAAGGAGGGCACTTGGGATGAACACTGGGTGATGTATGGAAGTGTTGAATCATTATATTGTACACTTGAAACTAATAAAGTGTATGTTAACTGGAATTAAATTTAAAATTAAAAAATTTAATCACACAAAGTTACATTGCTCTTTATGAGTGAAGTTGAATATCTCTTTATATAAAAACAGTTTATCTTTGTTTTTCTGTGATCTGGTTGTTCATGTTAGACTTTGGTTCTTTTTTCATTGATTAATTGATTGCTATTTTTTTCCCCGTATGACTTTGTAGGAAATGTAATGAAATATGTAATGAAATCAGTGTATTACTATATGTGTTGCAAATGTCTTTCCCCCGTTTGTTGGTCTTTTAAACCTGGTTTGCTTATTTGTTATAAAGCACAGTGTGGGGGCACCTGTGTGGCTCAGTCTGTTAAGTATCTGACTCTTGGTTTTGGCTCAGGTCATGATCTCATGTTTCGTGAGTCATGAGATTGAGCCCCACATTGGACTCCACGCTGCTTAAGATTCTCTCCTTGTGCTCTCTTGGTCTCTCTCAAAACAAAACAAAACAAAACAAAACAAAAAGCACGGTGTGATTATACAGGCTTGTAAGTTCTTCTTTTGCCCAGCATTATAGATGTAGATCTTAAATAATGGTATAATATGCATGCTTACCAAAAATTTTATACATGATGCTAAAACTGGGAGTGTTATCTAATGTATTGCATCAAAGAAAATCAAGGCAGTCTAAGCAGGATGAAGTATGAAAGTGACAAGATAGGTGTGACAGAAATGTAAAGTCTTACTCTTTAACAGAAATGATCTGGCCTAAAAATAGATTTTTCATTCGAAAGCCACCATCCTCTAAGGTAGTTAATTGTATGATGTGGCTGTGAAAAGAGGCTAACACTGATGAACATTTATAGATGTACAGTGCTAAATTAAGAGAATAGTCCCTTTGTTCTTGTACTGTCTGATTATGTGTATATTGTGTCCACTTATGGATTTTGCCCTTAAGTGAGACAGTGATATTCTAAATTGTCCATATGAATGTGACCAAGAATACTGAGTGTTCTAGATACCATATCTAATGAAGAGCAGTTGAAGAATCAGGAGCTGTTTTGCTACAGAGGATAATTACTTGGAAACTTAACTGTCTGAATATATTTAAAAAGTTGTTTTAAGCAAAAGGGGGCTGACTCATCATCTCTCTTGCTCCAGAGGACAATGGGTAGAAGGTAATTTGGAGGTGAATTTCATCCCACTATGGAAAAAACCTTTTGCACAGTAAGATATGTTCCACAGTGGACTAGACAAAATTATGAGGTCTCTGTCATTAGAGATATTCAAGTATACCCTGGATGATTGTGTTTTGGAGATATAGGTGTTCCTGCAAGAGTTTGAACTACATGAACTCTTTCTTGTTCCTCCCACCTCTTAAAATTTTCTAGTCTCAAGTAGACTGTCTTGTTTCATATTGGTAACAGTGAGAAGGTAATGAAAAGTCTTGTTGCCTTTAGTTCCTTGATAATTGGGGAAGGAAAAAAATATTTTCCAACCAGCAGGAGAATACAATGCCAAAAAAAAGGCAGTTCTTAAAAAGTGTGTAAAGTAGAAAACTAGAATACTAGATCTATATATGGACTATCAGTATTAAGTTTTTGACAGCATTTCTTAAGGTTAGTCTGTCTGCTTGACTCTCTCCCCTCCCTCTTTCCCTTCCTCCCTCAGTTCAGTTACTGAATTGGGGCAGGTGATTTCACAACAGACTGCGAGAAAAGGCTGGGGGAGAAGAGTTCTTTGCATTCCCTCTCAGGAGTCACAGTTGTGTCATGGATACTTAGAAATTTTCTAGAATAGTCTTCTTTTGGGCGAGCTAGGTCTGAAACTAGAGATTGGCATACATACATTCTAGGAGTCCTAGGAATTCTTGGAGTTGTGGTCAGTTTCTGAGGGCAGCTTTGTTGTGTGGATGTTCAAGAAAGTGGCTGTTGGAGAACTTGCTTGAAGACTGATAAATCTGGGGGAAGGTTTGGCTACACAAAGAGGCACAGCATTATTTTACTCTTTGGCCTTTCTGTACTAGAATGCCTAGGATGCTGCTCCATGTGAACACCAAGTACGGGGCCTGTGCTGTTACTCAAAAACCTTAAGCCTGGCGCACACCCTTAAGACTAGTCTTTCAAAAGCATAATTTGGGACATGTTCTTAAGGATTGTTAGCGAGTTTATAATTCTACACTACAGTATAAAAAGTAAGGCTTGTCATAGAAGAAGGAAGGGATTTGTGTTTTATAACTAGATTTAGTTCTCTGCCACTTGCTGTGTGCAGTGGGAAATTTAATGGTGAGATTCAATTTTCTTCTCTGTTATCAGGGGCAATATCTATCTTTCAGAGTTGCATACATTGGAAATAATTTGTCCTAAGATTAATGCCTGGCACAAAGATGGCAAAAATTATTATTTTTAAATATTTTATTTTTTTAAGTAATCTCTACATCTAACATGGGGCTCAAAATCACAACCTGAAGCTCAAGAGTTGCATGCTACACCCACTGAGCCAGCCAGGGACCCTAGATGCCATCAAATTAATTCTAATTATATTAGTAGCAACTGTTCTGACAATATTGCTTAAATTTTTGGGTCTTTTATTTATACATGTGCAGCAAAGTAAGCTGGGAGAATGTATCAACAAATCCACTAATCTTTAAACTTTATAAAATATAGAGTGGAATTAACTACTTGTGTGTAGTGTAGGTTTTTCCATACCACCACCAATTGTCCAATTCTGTGCTACCAGTCCCACAATGGAATTCAGTTCTAACATTGTCTACCTGGAGTTAGTGTCAGATCCTTCAAGTTAAAGGGCTCAGTTCCTAAGACTGTCCCCACTGTAGACACCAGTTGCAAGTCCGAGGCTACCTGTACTCTTTTCCAACTTTGCAAAAAAATTCTGGGGTTTCCATGACCCCTCCTTAGATTCAATAATGTGCTGGGATGACTCACACAACTCAGAACTCAGTAAAAGCACTTTACCTACGCTTGTAGGCTTATAAAGAAGGCAACTCAGAAACAGTGGAGAGAATGCATAGGTATGAGGAGCTTCCCTGCTGTCTCTGGGTGCACCACCCTCCCAGTACCTCCATGTGTTCACTCATCCGGAAGCTCTCTAAACCCTGTGGTTTTAAAGGGTTTTAAACCCTGGGGTTTTAAAGAAGGTTCTCTTATCTAGGAATGATTGGTTAAATCACTGGCCTTGGTGGTGTACTTATTCTTCAGCCCCTCCCTTTCCCCATATTGAGGGCGGGGCCTGAAAGTTTCAACCCTCTAATCTGTGAATTGGTCCCTCTTACAACCAGTTCCCTTCTTGAGCTATGTAAGGGTCCACCTAGAGTCCCCTTGTTAGCATAAATTGCTTTGTGATTAAGAGAGACTTGTTATGAATAACAAAAGGTACTCCTATCACTCTTGAAATTCCAAGGGTTTTAGGAGTTCTGTGCCGGGAATTAGGGACAAAATCCAAATGCACTTGACCCTGGGACAACATGGGTGTGAATTTATGCAGGTCCACTGATACACGGATTTTTTTTGATAAAAATATTACAATACCATAAATGTATTTTTTTCTTATGATTTTCTTAATATTTCCTTTTCTCTAGCTTATTTTAAGAATACAATGCATATGACAGACAAAATATGTGTTAATCACAGTTTATGTTATTGGTAAGGCTTCCAGTGAATAGTAGGCTACTAGTGGTTAAGTTCTTAGGGAGTCAGAAGTTAAAATGCAGATTTTTGATTGCATGGGATGTTGGTGTCCCTAACCCCCTTGTTGTTTAAGGGTCAACTGTAACTAGGTCTTGTTTTTTAGAACAAAGGGCTGAGTTTCAGAACATCAGTATTGAATTCCCTCTAGGTCATTGATTTGTTACTTTATTGAGCCATGGTGCCACTGTTTTGATTCTTGGTAATGTAAATAATATTTGTTTTTTGATCCTTAGATGAAAGGTGCCATTGAACCAGCTAAATGCCATATTCCTGAGGGGTCTTTATCAAATTCCAGTATTGTTTCTTTTTCTGCCTAGACTTTTGTCCTCAGATGACTGTACTCTAATCCTGTGACAGAGCTAATGGTTTAGTGCAATGTGACAAAAACAGATCATTTTCCGACAGGAATAAGGCTTATTTTTCTTATATTAGGTCATGAAATTTGGGTAGAGATGTCTTTTGATGCTCTTAGTCTTTTTAATGGTAAACAACAGCCAGGAGAGGAAGAGTAAATTGTTTGAAATTCTAAATTATTTCCTACTTTAAAGCTTTTTTGCCCTCTGCTTATTTTTAACATAATTTATAGATATGTGAACACTGTCTTCTCCTGATACAGAAATTTCCTTAGACTGTAAGATTTAATTAACGTTTTAAATATTTTTGAACATCAGTGGGAAGTGTCTTGGTAAATGAGTGGTCACTGTCTAATCCAGTGCCTCGCAGAATGCTCATGCATATCAGGTACTCAGTAAATATCTTTTCTAGAAGTTAGAAGCCTCAGTTCTAGCCTTTGCTTCCAACTACCTGTATGACGCAATCAGAGTCGCATTCCTCATCTTCAAAATTGTTAGAATCCAGGACGCCTGGGTGGTTCAGTTGTTTAAGCTCCCGACTTCGGCTCAGGTCTTGATCTCATGGTTTGTGAGTTTGAGCCCCAAGTTGGGCCCTGTGCCTACAATTCAGAGCCTGGAGCCTGTTTTGGATTCTGTGTCTCCCTCTCTCCCTCTGCGCCTCCCCTGCCCCAACTTGTGTGTGCGTGCATGGGTTTGCGCTCTTGCTCGCTCGTGCGTGCTCTCTTTCTCTTTCTTTCTCTCTCTCTCTTTCTCTCTCAAAAATAAACTTTAAAACAATTGTTAGAATCCCTTCTAGGTCTGATTCAGGACTCAGTTCATTCCTAACCCTATTTTTATTATTTTTTTAAAATGTTTATTTTTGAGAGAGAGAGGGAGAGCGAGCACGAGCAGAGGAGGGGCAGAGAGGGGGGGAGGACAGGATCCCAAGCAGGCTCCGTGCTGACAGCAGAGAACCTAGTAGGGGGCTTGAACTGATGAACCTCAAGATCATGACCTTAGCTGAAGTGTGACACTTAACCAACAGAGTCCCCCCATTCCCCCCCTACATTTAAAAATTTACTTTCAATATGGCCTTTTAGTCAGTTTCTTAAAAACAAGCAAACACACAGTCACCAGATATGCTGTATTGGGAAGTGTTGTGAAATAATCCAGCCTTTGTGGCTTCAGGTATTCGCTTGGCCATATGTTCTTGCTTTACTCTGTGAGAATTACCTTAGGTTTTCCACTCATAGTAGGATGGAACTAGATATTTATTAACTAGTAGCTTTCTTAACATCTACCCAAAGAGGATGGAGTGGAGCTTCATAGAATGATTATTGTTCCCGTCATACATACCTAAATAGTGCCATATGTAGTATCACTTGAGTTCAGAGGAATATTATATAAGCTGTTTTTTTTTAATTGTCTTCTTAAGATAGTTTAGAAAATCTGGCCAGTTGACCAGCCTTTAAAAAAATTTTCCCCATGTTAAGCATAGCCCCTGTGCAAGGATGATATGCAAATTTCATGATGTGTTTCATTTTTTTAGGGACTTCAAGGCTCAGCTCAGACCTTTGTCTGCCCTCCCCACCTTTTTGAATAAAATAATTTAGAAAGAAAAAAAGTTTTCCCCAAGTATGTTATGTTTTGACAAAGAATGTAAATGTACTGAAGAAGTATATAGTATTATGATTGTAAAATTTCTAATCTGATTTTAGAGTTTAGTTTCTTTACTAGAAAATTTGCATTATTCTTTCACGTATTCTGAAATAATAATTTCCTTTTTATTTTTCATTTGCAAAAATAACTTTCTTTTACAGTGTTAAAACACATAGTTAAACTTTTCTTTCTTTTTTTTTTTTTAAAGGTTTTTAATGTTTTTTTAAATTTATTTTTGAGAGACAGAGAGAGACAGCACGAGCAGGGGAGGGTCAGAGAGAGAGGGACACACAGAATCTGAAGTAGGCTCCAGGCTCTGAGCTAGCTGTCAGCACAGAGCCTGACGTGGGGCTCGAACCCACGAACCGTGAGATCATGACCTGAGCCGAAGCCGGACGCTTAACCGACTGAGCCACCCAGGCGCCCCTAAACTTTTCTTTCTTGTGATCCTAAAATGGGACGACAGACTTGGCTATTTAAAAAGTAAAATAGGGGCACCTGGGTGACTCAGTTGGTTAAGGGTCCGACTTTGGCTCAGGTCATGATCTCATGGTTAGTGGGTTTGAGCCCCGCATCGGGCTCTGTGCTGCCAGCTCAGAGCCTGGAAGCTGCTTCGGATTCTATGTCTCCCTCTCACTCTGCTCCTCCCCAACTCATGCTCTGTCTGTCTCTCTCTCAAAAATAAATAAACATTAAAAAATATTTAAAAAGTAAAATAAATTTGGGGCACCTGGGTGGCTCAGTCAGTTAAGCGTCTGACTCTTGATTTTTGCTCAGGTCATGATCTCGAGGTCTGTGAGTTTGAGCCCTGAGTTGGGCTCTGTGCTGACAGCACAGAGCCTACTTTGGGATTGTTTCTCCTTCTCTATTTGCCCCTCCCCTGTTCTCTTTTTCTCTCTCTCTGAAAATAAATTTAGATTTAAGATAGTCTAATATCTGTTAGTAAAATGAAAAAACAGTATATTTTATTTCTGGTATATGGCAACGTGAAGGCACGGGAAGATTAGGAAGCCAAAAATCTAAGATACAAATTCAGAGCTTCCATTGTGTTAGTAAGGATTCATTGAATGCCAGCTGTATGCTCAGTATTGATAGGGCATCTCTTCAAGAAGCTTACTTTCTTTTTAAATAAAAAAAAATTTTTTTAGTGTTTATTTTTTTTTTTGAGAGAGCGCACGCGAGCAAGCGCGTGAGCAGGGGAGAGGCGGAAGGAGGGAGACATAGAATCTGAAGCAGGCTCCAGGCTCTGAGCTGTCAGCACAGAGTCCAGTGTGAGGGTTGAACTTACAGACTTTGAGATCATGACCTGAGCCAAAGCCGGATGCCTAACCAACTGGGCCATCCAGGCGCCCCGAGAAGCTTACTTTCCAATGTAGTTAGAGGAAAACATAGCTAACTTTTGAAGACCACTCAATTTGTATTATGGAAATTCAAAGAAGGGAGAGAATAGGTGAGTGCTGAAGTGGTTAGGAGGATATGACCTATGGCCTCTATTTGGATAAATGTTGGGAAAATGCCCTGCAGGTATGAAAAATAGCGTGTAAAAGCATGGAGACAAATTAGTCTTATATTGTGTGTGTCTGCATTTATGAGACTAGCCTAACCCATTTGTTGACCTTTTGAACTTAGTTTTGAGTATAGTCAGTTTGAGATAGGAAGGGTGGATTTCTAGAGTTAGAGCTGAAACAAAGGAAATGGGAAGTCCCTATTTCATTGGTAGAATGAACTGGAGCGGAAAGAGATTTGCATAGGTAAGGATTGTTGAAAGTATCATGTTGTAGTCCTGGAAGTAAGATAAAAATAGTATTTGGAAATAAGTATTTCAGGTTTCAAACGAAAACTTTAAAAAGTCAGTGACAAACATTACTTTATAATAGTTTGTCAGTGGATAATATTGAATAAAACCAGTATATGAATTTTATATGTTTATGGTGAATAATGGCAAGTGTATTGAATTTCTGATCTTCCCTGGATTTGTGAGCCCAGAATTTGTTTGTAGCAAATAGTAACAATATAAGATATAGCTATGGGCCTTTGTATCCTATTGGGAAACAAATGAGAGATGAAGACTCTAACACCTGAGGTGTATTTATTTCATAATCTAAGTTTAAAAATCAGTGGGGCAGGGGTGCCTAGGATGGCTCAGTTGGTTAAGCATCTGATTCTTGATCTCGGCTCAGGTCATGATCTCAGGGTTCCTGAGTTCAAGCCCCACGTCGGGCTCTGCGCTGACAGCGCAGAGTCTACTTGGGATCTCTCTCTCTCTCTCTCTCTCTCTCTCTCTCTCTCTCTCTCTCTCTCTCTTTCTGTCTCTCTCCCCCACCTTGTGCACTCTCTGTCTCGCTCAAAATAAAAAAATAACTAAAAATATTAAAATCAGTGGGGCAAAAAATCAGGGTCTCAGGGCCCCCAGAATAGTGAATGTATTTTGTTTTGATCTGCCTATCCTGTTCTCCTGTTAAGAACATGAGAATTCATAACAGGTATGTGGTAGCTCTGATCTCTGATGTAGCTCTGTATGGGTGACTCCCAAATCTCCATCTTCAGCCTACACTCCCTGCTGGTTCCTGAAACTTAATGCCTTCTGCCAAATTCATTGGTATTTTGCTATGATCTCTTTGCATTCCCGTATACCTATTACTTCCTCTAGTTTTACTTATCTTGATTAATGGTTCATCATTCACTTAGCCAACTAGTCCATAAAACTTGAGGTTATCTTTAATTTCTTCCTGTTTCTGGCCTTTATGTTGATCAACAAATGTGTATTTTACTTCTGAAATGTTTCTTCTTCATTGAGCCTTTAGGATGTTCATTTGTTCACTCATTCACGTTTTTATTCTGGCACATTAGGGAGCACCTAATATGTGCTAGACACAGTACAAGGTACTAGGGAGTGGTAAATAAGGTCAGTTTCTTGCCCTTAGAGAGCTTACAATCCAAATTTTCATCATTTTCCCTGCATCCCCTTTGAGTTACTGTGATAGGCGTTCTTATTTTTTTCTGGTTATAAATCTAATACATGCTTATTTTAAAAAGTGTAGGGATTATATAAATGTGTAACACTGAAAGTAGGAGACTGCCTATAGTTTTATCCACCAGAGATACTGCTGCTAAAAATTTGCATTTGTCTGCTTTTTTTAAACATATATATAGCCACAACTTTTTAACACATCTCCTTGTCTTTATGTCATTTCCTGTTTATGTATTACAGTTACTACCAGAGATACCTGGTTAAAGAATGGAGTTGAGAAAAAAAAGTTGATTGTTTTTCTGTCACCCACAGAATGAAGTGTAAACACCTTAGCATTGTGATTATAGCCCATTTATTTTTGTTCTCCATCTGCCTTTCTTGTTTCTCCAGGAACTTTCCCAGAAGTGGCCCTTCTTACAGTGTAAATAAAAGGTCTCAGGTATGTGGTATTAGTGTCCCCCATGTGACAAATAATACTTTGAATAGGAGAGACAGGTTAATATAAGTACAGTGATAGTTTATTCAGTTTTTATCTGTGTGCTTACCCTGTCCCACTTACTTTGGTTATAGCAGAATAAAAAATTACAGGAGTATTTTAAAAAATTAATTTTAAGTAATCTCTCCACCTGGTGTGGGGTTCAAACCCATGACTCTGAGATGTTGCATGCTCTACCAGCTGAGCCAGCCAGGCACTCCTATAGGAGCATTCTTAAAATTATTTCAGGAAAATGTCAAAATGTTGAAACAATCTGATATCCTATCCCACAGGAATGATTACCATTAAAATTTTTATAAATATCCTTCCATACATGTCTCTTTGAAAATATATAGACATACAGGTATAGGAGTATAACAGTTTTAAATAAATAGGATAATATTGTAATGCTGTTTTTCTTTTGTCTCAGACATAGATTTTGAAGACTTTTATGTCAATAAGAGACCTGTGTTTAAAATCATATATTTCAAGAATGAGAACCCTGAGCTTCTAGAGCAAACGTTAATAACTTAATGCTTGGGAGAGTAAGAAGCTGGTCTGATTTCGCTGACCCTCCAGATTGGTGTAGATGTTGCTCCTCTGGGCTTCCTTAGCACCTTGGCTGTCCTAACATAGCTCTTACTGCAATCTGTTGTTGTCTGCCTACCTAAACCCAAGTCCCTTGTATCTATCTCTGTTTTCCTTAGGCCTAACATAGTGCCTGCCACCTAGTCAGCATTTCAGTGTTTGCTGATTGGATAAATGACTGTATGAATGTCTGGTGAAATAAGATGGTTTGCCATGAAGAATTGGCTGCATATGTTCTTTAAAACTATCCTTCTCCTTTTGCCTTGATTATTTATGTGCCAAATAACCTTTTAGTATTAAATCAGTTTACTAAGGGGATTTTACTGCTGAGAAAAGAAGGTACTGTATAACTGGTTGACAGTTACAAGTCTGATTATAAATTAAAATATTAGTGCGGTGAGGCAGATGGGTTTGAGAATTTGGATAATATGAACATATTTTTTACATCAAATATTTACTCAGCACTTTTTTATCTGAGGCACTGTGCGTGAATCTTTCGAAGTTTTGCAGTGCTACCTTAGCCTGTACCTGGTACTGTAGCTATATATTATGTAATCTTGTTTATTAATTCATATGTCTTTTCATTTAGAAATTTTAGATTTATGGAAAAGTTAAGCAAAGATAATACAGAGTTTCTGTATACCGGGTACCCATTTTTCCTTTTTTTTTTTTTAAATAAAAAAAATTTTTTTTATTTTTTTTACTTAAAAAATTTTTTTTTTACTTTTATTTATTTTTGAGAGACAGAGACAGAGCATGAATGGGGGAGGAGCAGAGAGAGAGGGAGACACAGAATCGGAAGCAGGCTCCAGACTCTGAGCTGTCAGCACAGAGCCTGACGCAGGGCTTGAACCCACAGACCGTGAGAGCATGACCTGAGCTGAAGTCGGACGCTTAACCGACTGAGCCACCCAGTCGCCCCTAAAAAATTTTTTTTAACGTTTATTTTTATTTTTGAGAGAGAGAGACAGAGCATGAGCTGGGGAGGGGCAGAGAGAGAGGGAGATAGTCTGAAGCAGCTCCAGGCTCTTAGCTGTCAGCACATAGCCCGACCCATTTTTCCTTTCTTAACATTTTGTTTTATTAGCTTCATTGATGTTTATTTCACATACTTTAGAAATCACCCATTTAAAGTGTACACCTCAGTGATTATGAATTGTACAACTAATTCCAGGGTATTTGCATTTTAGTTGCCTGTCCTAGGCCTTGGTAACTCTGTCTCCATGGATTTGCCTATTCTGGACATTTCATATAAATGAACTTCTACAAAATAAGGTCTTTTGTGACTGGCTTCTTTCACTTAGCATGTTTTCATAGTTTATCCATTCT
The DNA here is from genome assembly GCA_028646485.1 of Cryptoprocta ferox. Taxonomy (NCBI): domain Eukaryota; kingdom Metazoa; phylum Chordata; class Mammalia; order Carnivora; family Eupleridae; genus Cryptoprocta; species Cryptoprocta ferox. Next base: position 51,792,955 of record CM053574.1, read on the forward strand.
GTAGCATGTATCAGTTATTTTTCATTGCCAAATAATAGTCCATTTTATGGATATACCATATTTTGTTTGTCAATGGACATTTTGATTGATTCTCTTTTTTGCTACTATGACTAATGCTGCTATAAGCATTTGTATACAAGTTTTTATATGAACTCTCAGAAAAAAAATTTTAAATTTGAATTGTGCCTGTCTTCTTAAGAAAGAGTCCCCCCACTGCCCCCCCAACAGATATGTTGGAAACCAAGAGGTAGTCAGGCAAAACAGAGGGTAACTTGGGGTTTGTATGTTTTAATCCATTTATTCTTTTTCTTAGCCCCTTGATCTCCACAAATGCTTGCAGGTGTTGAAACATGAGAACATTAAACAAAAAGTTTTTTTGATCCTAAGTATTAAAAACATTTTCTTTTTCTAAGAGCATGTGTAGAATGAGAAATTACATTAAAATAATCCTTAAGGTCCTGTGATTCTCTGATTTATTCTATTTTCATTATGATTTGCTATATCATGGAGGATGCTGTTCAAAAAGCTGTAATATTAGCATTGTAAGACATACCCCCTTTAGAGAGGCAGCTGTGTTAAAGTAGTTGGGAGATTTAATTTCCAGCTCTTCCACTTGCTGGCTGTGTGACCTTCAGCATGTCAGTTAAGCCTCATTTTCCTTATCTGTAAAATGTGAAGTAACAGCAGGCACCTCACAGGATTGTTGTGAGGATCAAATGAGATAGTGTTAAGAAGGAGTTTGAAATGACAATGTGATATACAGATATAAGGTGATGCCATAAAAAGGTCTTTAAGTATAAAAAAAACAGTAGTTTCATACTGTCTTTGTCTTCAATTTACAGATTTTTCCAACTTCTATAAATTTCTGACTAGGTTCGACTGGTGATTTTCTTTTCTTATCAGATTAAGAAAAAAATGGGTAGCAAGAACTTCCAATAAGGAAGGTAAGGTTGTTGTGCCAAAGGAAATGAGCAACATCTGCTATAGCATTCTTAGCAGGAGCCAGGTTGCTGCTCTCACCTCCTATATAGGTACCTGGCATTTCCTAAAAAGAATTTTTTTTGAAGCTAATACTTAGTTGTGTTTATTCTGTATGTTAACCTTAAAAAAAAAAACTCAGTTACTTTACTGAGTTTCCCTTTTATTTGGGAATGGAGAATTGGAACTACTCTTTTAGAGGAAAGGGGGAAATTGAGAGGGCTATTATAAACAAAGTTCTGGAGCACCTGGATGGTTCAGTTGGTTAAGCATCTAATTCTTGATTACAGCTTAGGCCATGATCTCTTGGAGGTGAGATGAGGGTAGAGCCTGCTTAGGATTCTCTCCCTCTCTCCCTGCCCCTCCCCTGTGGGCCCACCTCTCTCCCTCTCTCTCTCTCTCAAAAAAAAAAAAAAAAGAAAAAAAAAAGAAAAAGTCGATTGGAGTAAAAAGTCCATTGGGAGTTCAGAGTGTAGTGGGTTTTCAGAGTGTAGTGCCTGAGTCTCATTGCCTGGGCTATTGCTGGGAGGAGGAAAACCTTCTTTCTCCTGGAAAGTAAAGCAGTGGCTAAAGTAGTATGGATTTGCATAGTAACTTTCTTCCTACTGGGTCTGCAATTGACTACCAGTATTAGGGCATGAGAGCTTCCCCTGCTGGCCTGCTGACTCCATTTTAGGGAGGTTTCCCTTTCTTTATTAATGTTTATACATATCAGACCCTGTTCTAAATTTACACTTATTTTTTTATTTAGTTAAAAATGTTTTATTTACTTTTGAGAGGGGGGGGGGGAGAGGAAGGTAGGGAGGGGCAGAGAGAATCTGAAGCAGGCTCCAGGCTCTGAGCTATCAGCACAGAGCCTGATGCAGGGCTCAAACTCACGAGCCCTGAGATGATGACCTGAGCTGAAGTTGGATGCTTAACTGACTGAGCCACCCTGGCGCCCATAAGTGTTTTATATTTAATCTTCACAATGATTCTGTGAGGATAAGTACTATGGTAATCCATGAGGAAATTGAAGGTTAGAAAATTACTTATGATGGTTGATACTCCAGTACTTTGGAACTTTTCCTTTTGGATAGAGCTCAGGCTTATATTCTTACCACATCTTTGCAAAAAATAATTCTATTACCTTTCAGCAATAGATTAATGTAAATTTTATCTTTAATTACCTCTAGAAACACCTGATAAATTTTGGGATAAGTAAAGGTCCAGGAGTACTGTTTTAGTCTCAATTCTGATTTAGAAAAATTGGGAACAAATGAAAGGTATTGGTTAGGCACACTGATGGTATTTCCTAAATCCCTGCGTTGTCAGTTTTAAAAGGAATGCTGTTTTACATTTTAATTTTTTGAAATTGTGTGCATTTAATACGATAGTATTTCTCCTCGAAAAGCTGTTATTCAAGTAAGGTGTGCTTTTTAATCAGTTAACAAGGTCTAGAATCAAAATGCAGTCATGTTTAGTCCATTTGACTTTATTTTTTAGCTAACACACATTATCAGTGTGCCATTCTTGGCCTCCTGTACATAGCCTTTGCATGTTCAGTACTGACAGCTAAATTTTCTGTTAACCAGCTAATATTGGGAGTTGCTGTGGGTTCTGAGTCTTAACTTTGTATCTTACTCTTCTTAAACTTCCTGTAAGGATATCTTAATGACTTAGAGATGGAAATACCTCATTGCCATGTTCTGTCTTACTAGCTGCTGCTAATTTAGTGAATCAGGTAGTTGCGGGGGGAAAGTTAGCAGATAATTTCACTGGAGACACTGCCGAAGTTAGAACTTGAAAGTCCAAGGGCAGTTAATGTTTATTGCATAAATTCAAAACATTGTTTTGAGAAACTATGTCCATCTGGTTCTTGTCTCTGTCCTCTGATAACCAGTAATCAGTTATCCATCTCTGCAGTTTTGTTATTTTGAGGATATTGTATAAATGGAGTCCTATAGTATATAACTTTTTGAGATTGGCTTTTTTAAATTTACTAAACATATAATGACCTTGAGATCTATCCAAGTTGTTACATGTATCAATATCAATTGCTTCTCCCTTTTTATTATTGATGAATATTCCATACTATGGATGTACCACAGTTTGTTTAAACATTCACCTATTGAGAGGCGTTCATGTTTCCAGTTTGGTGTATTATCAATAATATTGCTATGAATATTCATGCATAAGGTTTTATGTGAACATATGTTTTCATTTCTCTGGGATAAATGCCAGGGAGTGAGATTGGTGGAAGATATGAAAACTACATATTTAATTAAAAAAATTTTTTTAATGTTTATTTTTGAGAGAAAATGTGTGCGAGTAGGGGAGGGGCAGAGAGAGAGGAGAGAGAGAACCCCAAGCAGGCTTTGTGCTGTCAGCGTGGAGCCAGACACGGGGCTGGATCCCATGAACTGTGAGATCATGACCTGAGCCGAAATCAAGCGTTGGCTCCTTAACTGACCTGAGCCACCCAAGTGCCCCTGCATGTTTAAATTTATAAGTAACTGCAAACTTTTCCATAATGGCTGTACCATTATACATTCCTACCAGCAATGTAATGAAACCACTAATAGTTTTTTATTGCTAGTTCAGTCTTTTTCAATCATAAGATGCCAAAATTGAAGAAAAATTTATGTGAGAAAAGTCCTAAAGTGAAAGGTTGATTGATATAGTTGTTTTAGCAGAATATACACTGTCTCTCTGGAGAATAACATTTTAGTTCTAGATTCTTTGCTTTGGCAATATTTTGTTGACCTTGGTTGAAAAGATTAATAATTTTGAAGAATGAGGTAGGTTTGTTACTAAATTTTCATGCTAAGTCATTTGGCCATTTTGAAATCTGAATAATGAGTTTCTTTCTTTTTAGCTCTCATAATTTCCTTATAAATATTTATCTTTTCCTAAATTATTAATAATTTCTGATACTATAGCCTCGGTTTATCTTACTGTATTTGTTTTGTTGTGAATTATAATACCCACTGTTTTTTAAGACTTAGAATTGTTGAAACACCATAGGGAACTGTTTACTTACCATCAAAATAGGCGAGGCCCCTAAGTAACCATATCCATACCCAGGCTTTACTCAGTCACTGTGAAATAGTGTGGGGTTTTTTTTTAGGCCAAGGAAGCTCTCCAAGAATTTTGTGAATAAGGGTGGGAATTGACCTTGCCAGAATTCATGGGGAAGATGTCTGTCTTCTTGTTTTGTGTGGTGGAAAAGGGTTTTTCATCCAAACGTTGCCCTGAGTTGTGCATTTCTCACTGAGCATTTTTTAAGTGTTTAGAGGTTTTAATTCTTTAAGTGTTAATTATTTTATTTTTATTTTTTTATACTATTTTTTAAATGTTTTTATTTTATTTTTGAGAGAGAGAGAGACAGCTTGAGCAGGGGAGGGTCAGAGAGAGAGGGAGACACAGAATCTGAAGACAGGCTCCAGGCTCTGAGCTATCTGTCAACACAGAGCCCGACGCAGGGCTCGAACCCACGAACTGTAAGATCATGACCTGAGCCGAAGTCGGACGCTTAACCCAGGCGCCCCATTTTTATTATTTTTTAAAAAATTTATTCATTTTGAGAGAGAGAGAGCATGAACAAGGAAGGGACACAGAGAGAGGGAGAAAGAGAATCCCAAGCAGGCTTCGCACTGTCGTGCAGAGCCCAATGCGGGGCTCAGTCCTGTGAACCTTGAGATCATGTCCTGAGCCGAAATCAAGAGTTAACCAGTTAGTCGGTTAACAGACTAAGCCACCCAGGTGCCCGGAAAACCGGACATTTGAATCAAATAGTGTGATAATTCTTGATATCAAATTCTCCCACTTCGCTGGAGTTTGCTGTTTTTGTTACTATTATTTTTATCTTTTCAGGCTGTCTCCGTGCAAGGGTTAGTCTGAGGTATAAATTTAAGATCTTCTCAGGTCTTTTTTGATCCCGTGCTTTTCCCTAGGAATGCGTACTCACTTTCTGATTTTCCCTGTGTATGCACTTGATTTTGAATGTCTGTTTCCCAGTAGAGGAAAAATAGAAAAATGAAAGAGGAGGGAAAAGGATCCCAGCTCTTTAAATGCCCTGGAAGTCACGAGGGCTGAAGAGGGAGGGCCTTGTGATAGCTTGGAGTTGGGGGAAGTGCAACAGCAATGGCACCTGCTTCTTTGCCACCTCTGTGATCAGAAACGATAGTCTGTGATCAGGGCATAGATCCCTGATATTTGGAAGACAGAGTTTGTTTGTTTGTTTCCCTCCTACCCTAGCTCTCACAAGGTTTGTGCAGGCTGCTCTAGGAACTTTGCACAGCTGCCCTTCATGTGGCTGGGTAGGGGCTAGGTAGCTCCTACTGTGCTGAGTTGAAATTGATTGGATTTATGGTCTAAGCCTTCCCCTGGATTTGCAAGCCTTAAGTAGACTCCCGAATTCCAAAATAGTTACATCAGACAGATTCTGCTCATGCAGTTGTTGTCTTGTTGTAGACATTCCTGGTGCTTCCTCCTCTGCCATCTTCCCAGAATCCTCTCTTGAGATCTGTTTTTTTTTTTTTTTTTAATGTATATTTATTTTTGAGAGAGAGAGTGCAAGTGCGGGAGGGGCAGAGAGAGAGGGAGAGACAGAATCTGAAGCAGGCTCCAGGTTATGAACCATCAGCACAGAGCTTGAACCTACAAACCATGAGATCATCACCTGAGCTGAAGTTGGATGCTTAACCAACTGAGCCACCCAGGCGCTCCGAGACCTGGGATTTTGATGTGGCAGTAGACACTATTAGTAGTATGACCTCAGGTTTAAGTTCTTTGCGCTCTAGGGAAGTATGGCCTTGTAGGGAAAGTGTTTAGGCTGATAATTATTAAGACTCTCTTACCCTAAAATAAATGATTTTCTAAAATTATGCATGTAATTTTCTTTAATTTTGGAGTTCATTTTTTTAGTTTGAGAAGAAGGACTACCCTTTTGGGGAGAGGTTATAAATAACTATATTGAAAAAACTTCTTAATGTTTGAACATTTCTGTTTACCCAGAATATTTAAATTGTATGTGCAGTTTATTTTCTTTGGAGTTTCTTATTTTCTCCAGTTTGATGTTCCTCTTTGGAGTGCCTGAGAAAAATGTAGGTTTGACTTTTTAGGAAAATATATGGCTGTTCTAATTGGTAGTAAGTTTGGTGGTGAGATCTGTTAGGACTTTTTTTCCTTGGTTTGAAAAAAATTCTTTTTACAACAGGTAGGATAACTGCATTTTTCTAATGTTCTGAAAAAGTTCCTGTAATTACTTGCTTTGCTGGGTGTTCTTATCCACACCAATCCTTTTGGTTCCCTTGGAAGAAGTACTTTGAAGAACTAGCAGATTATAATTCGGGAGGTCAGTTGTTTCCCTTTCCTGTGACCAGTAATAATTTGTATTCTTTCCTATGGTCAAGTTTCTACTTTGAGTTATTTGTTAATTTTTTCATGGTTTCTTCATCTTTAGGCTAGTGAACATCTTTCTCATAGCTTCTTAGCTGCACAACTGATTTATTTTCCTTTTTGTTAAAGATATTTCAGATGCTGATATATACAAAATATTTTAGAGATATTTAGATATGAATTCTTGCCCAGTATCTTCATTTTATACAAGAGGAAATTGAAGCTCAGATTAATTGCTTTGCTTAAGGATATGTTGCAAACTAATGGCCAAGATGAGACTAATCCCGGTTTACTGACTCCTAGTCGTGATATCCCAGTGCAGCATCAGATAATCCAAGTCACTATATTGTTTTTGTTTGTTTATTTGTTTTGGGTGGGGGTTTGGGCAGGGATTAGTTTGCAGAGAAATGGGGCTTCTTAAAGTGGGAAAAAATGTAAAATGTATGCTGATGGGAATAATCCAATATAGGGAGGAAGAAATTAATTAGAAGAAAGAGTTGCTTATAGTTGATATGTTTGAATAGGCATATAAGTAGAGAAGTTGACCATGGTAGGAATACCAGCACTTAATCCTTACTATCAATATGGAGTGCTGATGGTATGGATTCAGATGCCAGTGAAGAAGTAGATGTAGTTTGGGTTTGTGCAAATGCTTATTTTTTTTCAATGACAGAGGAAGGTAGGCCCTTAGGGGACTAAGGATAGGAGAAGGGATGTTAGATTTGAAGTGAGTTAAGAAGTGTGAAATAGTCCTCTGTAAGAATGGGGAAGTGAATATACTAGTGAATTACAGAATCAAATGCCCATTGGAGGTTAGTGGACATGAATTTATAGTGTCATTGGGTCAGCATGGAAACATGACTTTTCTTGTCACTTTCTACTGTAAGAATTCAGATATGAAATAGGCAGAGAGATAAATTATCCAAGAATGGGGTTTTGCCGGTTATTTGCGGGAAGGAGAAGAAGGCCTAAGAAACTGAATATGTGTATAAGGGAATGTTGATAATGATGGACTGTGGAATCTAAGCCAGGGACTTGTTTTAGGGGAAAGGGTTGAATAGAATGGAAGTGGAGTCATTTTAATTCTGTGAATATTCACTCTTCAATAAATGGAGCTAGGACAGTCAGAAATATAAATGCGTGCGCACACACACACAAGAATCTCAATCCTTACCTCACACTATATGTAAAAATTAACTTCAAATAGACTGTAGACCTAAATGTACGACCTGAAATCATAAAACTTCTAGAAGTACCAGAGAAAATCTTAATGAACTTGGGCTAGCAAGGATTTTTTAAGACACAAAAAGCATGAAGGGGGATAATTACTAAATTGGATGTCCTCAAATTTAAAATCTTTTTGAGTATTATTAAAAAATGTATGTTTGTTTATTTAGAGAGAATCCGAAGCAGGCTCTGCTTTGCTAGCACCAAGCCTGATGCAGGGCTTGAACCCACAAACTGTGAGATCATTATCTGAGCTGAAACCAAGAGTTGGCCCTTCAACCAACTAAGCCACCCAGGCACCCCTAAATCTTTGTCTTTGAAGCTGTTAAGAAAATAAAAAAGACATTTGTAACTGTGTGAGGTGATGGATGTGGACTAGATATGTTATAGTGATCATTTTGCAAAATATGCTTACATGAAATCATTATATTGTATACCTGAAACTAATATAATGTTGTTTGTCAGTTATAGCTCAATAAAAAATAAATAAAAAAGAAAATGAAAAGCCATGCCTCAGATTGGAGAAAATATTTGCAAAACATGTATTGGACAGAGGATATGTATCCAGACTATGATAAAGAACTCTTGCAACCCAATAAGAAGACAAACAATCTTGTGGAAAAAAAGGGGGGCAAAAACACCACAAAAACTTGAATAGAAAGTTCATCAAAGAAGATAAATGGGAGCCTAATATGCATGTGCAAAGATGCTTAATGTCATAAATCATTAGAGAAGTGTTACTTAAAACCATAATAGTGTACTGTTATACTAGAATGGCTATAATTATAAAGATTGGTCAGGTGTTATCAAGAATGCAGACCAAGTAGAATTCTCATACACTGTTGGTGGGAATGTAAACTGGAACAGCTGGGCAGTTACTTTAAAATTTAAGTGTAAATTTACCATATGACCCATCCGTTTCACTTCTTAAGTATTTATCCAAGAGAAATGAAAGCAATATGGGGGTTCCTGGGTGTCTCAATCAGTTGAGCATCTCACTCTTGTTTTTGGCTCAGGTCATGATCCCACGGTTGTGGGATCAAGCCCCATGTCGGGCTCTGTGCTGATTGTGGAGCCTTCTTGAGGTTTTCTGTCTCTCTCTGCCCCTCCCCCTGCTCTCATATGTGCTCTTTCTCTCTCAAATAAAAAAATACAGGGGCACCTGGTTGGCTTAGTTGGTTAAGTGTCTAACTTTGGCTTAGGTCATGATCTCGTGGTTCATGAGTTCAAGCCCTGTGTCAGACTCTGTGCTGACATCTCAGAGCCTGGAACCTGCTTTGGATTCTGTGTCTTTGTCTCTTTCTTCCCCTCCCCCATTCCTCACGTTCTGTTTCTGTCTCAAAAATAAATAAACATTAAAAAAATAATAAAATAAAATTTAAAAATATAATAAAATTAAAAAGCAATATGTCCATGTAAAGACTTGTAGGCAGATGTTTTATAGTAGCTTTATTGGTAATAGCTAAATACTGGAAATAGCTCACATGTCCATCAATAGGTATATGATGAACAAATATTGGTGTGTCCATACAATGGAATACTGCTCAGCAATTAAAAGGAGAGAACTACTGATACTGAACAACGTGGATGGCTCTTAGGCTAAGTAAAAGAAGTCAGACTTATAAATAAAATAAAGCACAAATACTGTATTTAAGTTCTAGAAAACTAATTTGTAATGACAGAAGATAGTTGATAGGAGAGGAGGGTAGAAGTGACAAGATTACATAGTGGACAGAAACTTTTAGGGCTGATAGAAATGTCTGTCATCTTGATTATGTTGAGGGTTTTATGGATATAAATGTTTTGTTAACTTATCAAATTGTACATGTTAAATAAGTGCAGTTTATTTTGTATCTGTTACACCTTCAAGCTGTAGTGGAACTAGCAGAATGGTGCAGTTAGTAGAACATGGTATTCATTTCTTCCATGCTTTCAAATATAATGCTTAGCACATAAATCATTTGAGATATGTCAATTATTTTGTTATTATTATAACATTGTTCTTTTCATGTTAGGTTTTTTTAGTTTCTATGCTGTATTTTACTGGATTTTATGAGTCCTAGCAAACTTGGTAAGAACTTGGTACTTTTTGATGATGTTGCTAAAACCTAATGGAATAGGGGCACCTAGGGGTGCTTGGGTGGCTCAGTCAGTTAAGCGTCCAGCTCTTGATTTCGACTCAGGTCATGATCTTACGTTTTGTGAGTTTGAACTCTTGAGTTGGGCTCCACGCTGACAGTGGAGCCTGCTTGGGATTCTCTCCCTTTCCCCCTCTCTGTCCCTCACCTGCTTGCGTGTCTGCGCGCACTCTCTCTCTCTTGCTCTCCCTCTCCCTCTCTCATAAATAAATAAATAAATAAACAAACTTAAATAATGTTTTGAGCATTTAGAATGATCTACACTCACTACTGAAAATATTCCTGTTTGCCTGGAACATTCTGAAGACTGACTTCTATAGTTAACTGAATATATAAATACTTTTTAGATTAAAAAGAGAATTGAATTGCCAGAGTTGAATTTTATCTGGTTAAGGTATTAGTGAGAAGTGAAGTAGAATAAAGATTATGGAAATATAATTGGTATGTGGTGAGTCAAAAACTTACAATTCTTGGGGTGCCTGGGTGGCTCAGTCATGATACCACAGTTTGTGGGTTCAAGCCCTGCGTCAGGCTCTGTGCTGACAGCTCAGAGCCTGGAGCCTGTCTTCGGATTCTGTGTCTCCCTCTCTCTCTGACCCTCACCCGCTCACACTCTGTCTCTCTCTCTCTCAAAAATAAACAAACATTAAAAAAATCTTAAAAAAACTTATAATTCTTAATTGGCTCGTAACTTCTTGGTTATCATATTTAGGTATTTCTAATATACTTGTATAGTTTCTTATTGTTGGGTTGAGGGCAGGGAGAAATGCTGGGGAGGGAGTGAGGGTAACGTAATTATTACAGGAAAAGGAGAGAGCTCTGTGTGTTTTTTTTCTTTTATTCTTCCTATTATTAGTAGAATCATTAGGAAACAAGTATTAATTCCAGGAACTGTGAAAAATATGTTCTTTGTATTATTTTACTTAATTCTCACAACTCTAGAAAGTGTGTCTCATTGCCATTTTATCGATGAAGGAACTGAGACTTGACATCTAAGATTTTACAGAAGGATAAACAGCTACTAAGTGTCTTTAACTGGCTCACTACAAAGATCAGGGTCTTAACCACTGTGCTGACTTGTCTCTGTTAATAAGGCAGTCTTATCCAGGATTAAAAAAAAAAAAAAAAGAAGTCCCTTTGAATGTCCATTAGCCCTGGAGAATCTGTTTAATAACATATAGATACCTAAACACATGTGACCCCTTTGGGGAATGTTGTTATATAACACTGTATTCTTTTTGAAGTATTCTTCATTAGGAGAGACAGTTTCTTAGAATTGGAAGTGCTAGAGATTTGTAAGCATTTTTGTGAGCTATAACAATTTTTTAAAGTCAGGCAGTAAGTTGAAAGCTTAAATAAAATACAGCCTATGAAAGGAGTCCCTGAATTATTATCAGCTACTCACTGGACATTCTTTCATTGGCCCTGCTTCTTTAATGTGACACTGTTTCTTAGTATTTTATATTTTCAGGTTTGCATGCTCATTCATTGACTAGACAGTTTACGAAGGCACTGTACCTACGTGTTCTTTGTAGTCACCATGCTGTTAGTAAGGTTCTCTTTCTTTGGCCATATTTACAGAGTAAAAACAAGCAAGTTTGGTAAAACTATATTATGACTGAGGAGAAGGTATTATTCAAAGTGATAAATGTCTGTTGAACTTACTTGATGTTCTTTCTCATTTCTTTCTTAACTCTTGAGTTTCTTACCTATTCATTTATTTGGTCAGTAGTGCTGTATGAAACATGGAGGTCAACAGAAAATTTTGTTTTGAGTGTGAATGACTGAGTTGGGAATAGATGTTGCTAAATCACAAATTCTCTTAGGCAGTGGTTGAAAAATGTTGCCCCTTACAAAATAGAAGCATGGGAAGAAATAATGACTTCAAGAATAGAACTGTTGAATAAATTTTCAGTGTAGCAATGCATAAAGTATGTGTTACCATTGAAACCATCTCAAATGACCTACAGTGAAGGAGAAAGAGCATAAATTGGAGACGTTTTTAAAGTCTGAAAAACATGATTAGGTTTTATTTCTAAACTTTGTGTTCATTTATTTATTCTGTAGAGATTTAGGATTGGCTCTGGGTCAGGTGAACAAAATTTGACATAGTAAGGGCGTGTTGAAATGTGACATGTTATATGATTATCGTGTTTTTTCATGTTTCTTTTAAATGAAAAATTGTGAATACTTGATGTAAGAAATTTGAAATTAGGATTTTTTTTAAAGGTAAACTTCAAGATTTAATATGAACGTATTATACTAGAAGGTACGTAGACTCTATTTTGTTTTTTTCTTGATTTTCAATTATCTTAACAGGAATTGTCTTCATTTGGTTCATTTATTCTGTTCCTTTTTCCTCTGCTGTTCAAGGTCAGGAATTTTATTTTGATAGTCCTTTCTATGCTTGGTTCTCAGAAGGAAGTCCCTTGTAAAACCAAGTATGATGTAACTGACATCGTTCAAAGCATTAGTTGCTGTATGTGATGAAAAATGAAAAACAACTTGAAGTATATGATATTTAAGTTTCTTGTGGATATGTTTGGAGAGAGAGTGAGGATTGCCATAGGAGGAAACTTAAACAATTTTATTCTTGGTTTGAAAATAACATACACAAGAAAACTTTTTCCCCCCTTTTGGCTGCCTTTACACCAAAGTATTTGGAAGACACTAACCTTTCCCTCCACCTTTCATCACAGATCACATGATGTTTTTCTTTTGAAGGTTTTTCAGGACATTTTCCCTTATATTTCAGGACTCTTGCCATTGTACATTCATAGACTCTTTGGGGACATTTCTGTGGACTCTTCTGAGAACCCTTGTCAAAAGTGCTTCATCCTGTATCAGTGTTAACTAGGCCATTAAATGCTCCCTCTTTCCACTTCAATTGCAAGGATTTCCCTCCTTCCCTTTATTGTTTATTAACTATTTGCTTTTGATAATAGATACTGTTTTACACTTTATAGTATTTACTTATGCATCTTTATTTCAAAAAGTATTTGAGGATTATAGGCTTTTTAGGAAACCTGGATGTCTTTCCTTTCCTCTCCTCCTTCTTGAGATTGCAATTACCCACGGGAGTAAAGAGTAATCTTTTTGGGAGTTGGTGGGAATATCTGTAGACAGATTAATTACAGATTATCTGTACTTTATCATCAAGATATTCTCCCTCCCTTTTTCTTTCTATTAAAATGACTTTTCTATTTTTCATGCTTGCTTATTTGTACATCTTTAACACACACACGACACAAAATGGAATTTAAGGCCTGACCCATAAAGAAGAGTTCTAGAACATTCATAATGCACTGTGATTCATAATATAGGCTTGCTTTTAAAGCATCTATCCTCTATGCTGAATAACTAGCCTTATACATATCTTCCCCTCTCTCCATTTTTCTTTTCTGCAGGGACCAGGATATGTCTTCAGAATAAAAAGGGGTCTAATTTTCAGATCGTAGGTAGCATCAAAGAAGGGAATATTTTGAGGGTTAAGAGCTTTCATTTTTATTAGTTCATGAGTTAAGTCAGAAAGCTAAAGTAAAGGATTCATTTCTTCATCAGTTGCCTTCTTAGACCAGATTTTGGGATGCATATCAAAAGATGCATGTGGTTATAAGACCACAAGTAGTATTAGAACCAAGGCAGAATGAACCAAGGATGTTCTGTGGATACGTTTCAGGAATGGTAAGAGAAGAGGGGAGAGGCAGGAAGAAAAGGTAAAAACTACCAATGCAAACCCTGAATTTGATATGTACATTCCTGAAAATGAAATTAAAAAAAAAAAACCTAATGAATTTATTCCTGCATCTGCATTATAGGATTTGTAGGTTTCAAACATTTTATGTATATACATGCCTAATATAAACCCTGCGTGGATGCTAAATGACAAGTAGTCCACATTCTGCATGTGTATTCCTGTATTTTCACTCACTCCTAAAATTCATGGCAATGTCATTTCCACCTATGTTATTTTTCTAAATTTTTGTAGATTTTTCATATTTAGTCTGTATTAGGCTAAGGGATGTCCCTTCTTTTCTTAGTTTTTTTTTGAGAGTAGTTGTGATAAATAGACATTGAATTTACTTAAATGCCTTTTCTGTATCTCTTACCCCACGGCTTTCTTATGTAGTGTGATAATCTGAATTAACATAGATTGCCCTTTTTTTTTTTTTTTTAGTGTTGAGCCAGCTTTGCATCCCTGGGGCTAATATTTTTGTTTTTTGTTTTTTTGCATATATGTTCACTTAATAGTATTGATCTGTAGTTTTTTTTTTTTTTTGGTAATGTCTTTGTTTTTTTTTAGTATTAGAGTAATGTTGGCTTCATGAAATGAAATGTTCCCTCTTCTGTAAGAGAGTGTGCAGAATCATTTCTTCCTGAAATAGTGGGTAGAATTAACCAGTAAAACCATCTGGATCTGGAGTTTCCTTTTTTTGAGGAGTTATGACTACAGATTCACTTTGTTTAGATAGAGTTATTCAGGTATCTATTTCTCCTTGTATAGGTTTTGTAGTTTGTGTCACCTTTGAGGGAATTGGTTCATTTCATCTAAGCTATCAAACTTATGGGCATAGAGGGGTTCGTTGTATTTATTATCCTTTTAGTATCTGCTGTATCAGTGTTAATGTCCCCTCTCTTTTATTTTGGCTAGTGATAATTTTTATCTTTCCCATTTCTTGGTTAGTCTGGATAGAACTAGTTCACCAATTTTATTGATCTTTTCAAAGAACCAGCTTTTGCTTTTGTTTTTCTCCATTGTGTTTCTGTTCTCAATTCCATGGATTTCTGCTCTAATTTTTATTAATTATTTTATTAATTATTTTAATTTATTATTATTTTCTTTCTGTTTGGTTTAGATTTAATTTTATTTTCTAAGTTTCTTGAAGTAGAAGCTTAAGTTATTGATTTTAGGTCTTTTTTAATACAGTAAAACCTTGGTTTGTGAGCATAATTCATTATGGATTGTTTGTAACCCAAAGTGCTTGCATGTCAAAGCGAATTTTTCCCATAAGAAATAATGGAAACACAGATGATTCATTCTACAACCCAAAAATATATAAAAATGATTACAATACTGTAATATAATAGAAACTAATAAAGAAAATACAAAATAGAAAGAAAAATAAATTAGCCTGCACTTACCTTTGAAAACCTTCGTGACTGGCATGAGAGGAGGAGGGTTATTGTGCAGGATGATTTTCACTATCACTAATGGAATCACTGTTATCTTTTGGCTCAATGGAATCTTTTCTGCATGGGGACCATTGTATACACTCACTTAGATGTTGACTACAGTACAGTATTAATAAACTCTGTCATATGCTGTATTTAATGTAACTGGCAATGAGGCAGCAGAGGAAAGGGTCTATATCTGCAGGCAACCTGACCTAGAATGAAGCAAGGCATTCCTAAGCTTACTCTTGCATGGAAAAGCAAAGGATTGTCCACAGGTGCTTTGAAGTGACAAAAAAAAAAATACACTAGTGCTAGTTCTGGGTACCTTCGAACCTTCTGAAAAACACTGATTTCTGCCAAACACCACAGCCTGAGACAGAACATCTGAGCATGGGAGATGATCATCCACAATCCTGTAGAGAGAGAGCATGGGAGAGAGAAGAACTATTGGCTCAGTTGTGATCATGTAATCACGTGATGTTCGGTGTCACATACTACTGGTATTTCAAGACATCGCTCATTTATTAAGTTAAAATTTATTAGAAATGTTTGCTCATCTTGTGCAACACTCGCAGAACAAGTTGCAATCCAAGCCTTTACTGTATATGCATTTAAAACTATAAATTTTTCTCTGGGCACTGTTTTGATGCATCCCACAAGTTTTGATGTTCCATTTTGACTTACTTGAATATATTTCTAAGTTTTTTCCTAGACTTCCTCTTTTACCCATGAGTTATTTAGAAGTATATTGTTCAATATCCAAATATTTGGGGGAATTTTCCCAGATCTTTTGTTAACTGATTTTAATCTAATTTCATTGTGGTCTGAGAATGTACTTTTAATCATTAAAAAAATATTTTTAAGATCTATTTTACGGCCCAGAATATTTGTGAATGTTCCAAGTGCACTTGAAAAGAATATATATTTAGCAGTTATCGGGTGAAGTGTTCTGCAAATGTCATGTAAGTTAGGTAGTAGTACTATTGAGGTCTCCTTTCTGATTTTCTGCCTACTTGTTTTAACAGTTACTGAGTTGAAAATCTTTTTTTAAATTATTTATTTATTTATTTATTTATTTAATTTTAGAGTGAGTTATGGGAGGGGAGCAGAGGGAGAGAAAAGAATCCCAAGCAGGCCCCAAGCTTAGTGTGGAGCTCAGTGCAGGGCTTGACCTTATGACTTCATGACCCTGAGCCAAAATCAGGAATCAGACATTCACGTGACTGAGCTATCCAGGCACCCCAAAAAATCTTTAACTATAATTGTGGATTTGTCTGTTTCTCTTGTTAGATCCATCAGTTTTTGTCTCCTGTATTTTAAAGCTCTTACTTTAATAGTTTTTTTTTTAATTCAAGATAGAGCACGAGTGAGGGAGAGGGGCAGAAGGTGGTGGGGGGGGGGGAGAGAAAGAGAGAGTCAGTCCCAAGCAGCCTCCATGCTCAGCATGGAGTCCAATTCAGGACTCCATCCCACGACCCCAGGACCATGACATGAGCCAAAATCAAGAGTTGGATACTCAACCGACTGAGCCACTGAGGCACCCCTAAAGCTTTTATGTTGGATACTCAACCGACTGAGCCACCCAGCTGCCCCTAAATCTTTATATTTAGTGGACTTTTTGTAGATGGCTTTTAACTTGACCATACTCTATCGCCTGGGTGACTCAGTCGGTTAAGCATCCACTTCAGCTCAGGTCATGATCTCACCGTTCGTGGGTCAGAGCCCCGCATTGGGCTCTGCGCTGACAGCTCAGAGCCTGGAACCTGTGTGCGATTCTATGTCTCTCTCTCTCTGCCCCTCCCTTGCTCATGCTGTGTTTCTCTCTTTCAAAAACAAACAAACAAACAAACATTAACTTGACCATGCTTTTTTATCCAGTCTGACAATTTGTCTTTTAATTGGTGTTTTTAGACCATTCACATTTAAAGTAATTATTAATATAGTTAGATTAAAACTTACCATCTTGCTAGCTATTTTCTTTTTTTAATATAATTTATTGTCAAATTGGTTTCCATACAACACCAAGTGCTCATCCCAACATGTGCCCTCCTCAATGTCCATCACCCACTTTTCCCTCTTCCCCCGCCCCCATCAACCCTCAGTTCTCATTATTTGAGAGCCTCTTATGGTTTGCTTCCCTCCCTCTTTGTAACTCCCCCCCCCCTTCCCTCATGGTCTTCTGTTAAGTTTCTCAAGATCCGCATATGAGTGAAAACATAAGGTATCTTTCTCTTATTTCACTTAGCACAGTACCCTCCATTTTCATCCACATTGCTACAAATGGCCAGATTTCATTCTTTCTCATTGCCATGTAGTATTCCATTGTATATATAAACCACATCTTTTTTTTTTTAATTTTTTAAATGTTTGTTTATTTATTTTTGAGAGACCGAGACAGAGCACAAGTTGGGGAGGGGCAGGGAAAGAGACACACATGGACTCTGAAGCAGGCTCCAGGCTCTGAGGTGTCAGCACAGAGCCTGATGTGGGGCTTGAACCCACGAACCGTGAAATCATGACCTGAGCTGATGTCGGATGCTTAACCGACTGAGCCACCCAGGTGCCCCGAAACCACATCTTCTTGATCTATTCATCAGTTGATGGACATTTAGGCTGTTTCCATGATTTGGCTATTGTTGAAAGTGCTAATATGAACATTGGGGTACATGGGCCTCTGTGCATCAGCACTCCTGTATCCCTTGGGTAAATTCCTAGCAGTGCTATTGCTGGGTCATAGGGAAGTTCTATTATTAATTTTTTGAGGAACCTCCACACTGTTTTCCAGAGCGGCTGCACTGGAACAGTGTAAGAGGGTGCCCATTTCTCCACATCCTCGCCAGCATCTATAGTCTCCTGATTTGTTCATTTTAGTCACTCTGACCGGTGTGAGGTGGTACCACGTGAGGTGGTATCTCAGTGTGGTTTTGGTTTGTATTTCCCTGATGATGAGTGATGCTGAGCATCGTTTCATGTGTCCGTTGGCCATCTGGATGTCTTCTTTGGAAAAGTGTCTATTCATGTCTTCTGCCCATTTCTTCACTGGATTATTGTTTTTTGGGTGTGGAGTTTGGTAAGTTCCTTATAGATTTTGGATACTAGCCCTTTATCTAATATGTCATTTGCATCTATCTTTTCCGTTGATTGCCTTTTAGTTTTGTTGATTGTTTCCTTTGCCGTGCAGAAGCTTTTTATCTTGGTGAGGTCCCAATAGTTCATTTTTGCTTTTGATTCCCTTGCCTTTCGAGATGTGTCGAGTAAGAAATTGCTGCAGTTGAGGTCAAAGAAGTTGTTTCCTGTTTTCTCCTCTAGGGTTTTTGATGGTTTCCTGTCTCACATTCAGGTCCTTCATCCATTTTGAGTTTATTTTTGTGTGTGGTATTAGAAAGTGGTCTAGTTTCATTCTTTTGCATGTTTTTGTCCAGTTCTCCCAGCACCATCTGTTAAAGAGGCTGTCCTTTTTCCATTGGATACTCTTTCCTGTCTTGTCAAAGATTAGTTGGCCATACATTTGTGGGTCCAGTTCTGGGTTCTCTATTCTATTCCATTGGTCTATGTGTCTGTTTTTGTGCCAATGCCATACTGTCTTGATGATGACAACTTTGTAGTAGAGGCTACAGTCTGGGATTGTGATGCCTCCCGTTTTGGTTTTCTTCTTCAATATTACTTT
>CM053574.1:51812021-51830247 GCA_028646485.1 Cryptoprocta ferox
TTTTTTTTTTTTTTTGAGAAGCCTGGCTAGAGGTTTATCAATTTTGTTTACTTTTTCAAAAAACCAACTCTTGGTTTCATTGTTCTGTTCTACTATTTTTTTGGATTCTATATTGTTCATTTCTGCTCTGATCTTTATTATTTCTCTTCTTTTGCTGGGTTTGGGGTGTCTTTGCTGTTCTGCTTCTAGTTCCTTGAGGTGTGTTGTTAGATTTTATATTTGGGATTTTTCTTGTTTCTTGAGATAGACCTGGATTGCAATGTATTTTCCTCTTAGGACTGCCTTTGCCGCATCCCAAAGGGTTTGGATTGTTGTATTTTCGTTTGTTTCCATGTATTTTTTAATTTCTTTGCAAATTGCTTGGTTGACCCATTTGTTCTTTGGTAGGAAGTTCTTTAACCTCCCAGCTTTGGAGGTTTTCCAGACCTTTTCCTGTGGTTCATTTCAAGTTTCATAGCCTTGTGATCTGAATGTGTGCATGGTATGATCTCAATTCTTTTATATTTATTGAGGGTTGCTTTGTGACCCAGTATGTGATCTATCTTGGAGAATGTTCCATATGCATAATTCGAGAAGAAAGTGTATTCCACTGCTTTGGGATGTAGAGTGCTAAATACATCTGTCAAGTCCATCTGGTCCAATGTGTCATTCAGGGCCATGGTTTCTTTACTAACTCTCTGTCTGGTTGATCTAGCCATTGCTGTAAGTGGAGTATTAAAGTCCCCTGCAATTAGCACATTCTTATCAATAAGATTGCTTATGTTTGTGATTCATTGTTTTATATATTTGGGTGTCTCTGAATTGGGCGCATAGACATTTATAATAGTTAGCTCTTCCTGATGGATAGACCCTGTAATTATTGTATAATGCCCTTTTTCATCTCTTGTTACAGCGTTAACTTTAACGTCCAGTTTGTCCAATGTAAGTGTGACTACTCCAGCTTTCTTTTGACTTCCAGTTTGCTAGCTGTTTTCTATTTGTTGCATTTCTTTCTTCTTTTGCCTTCTGTAGTGTGAATTGAGCTTTTTGTTAGTATTATATCCTCCCTGTTGACTTATTTATACTTACTTAAAATGGTTTTTAGTTGTTGCTTTTGGGTTTGCAGTGTATGTTTTAAAATAATTTGAGTATACCTTCAAATGATACCACTTCACATGTAGTGCATGTATCTTAATAATTTGTTCCTAATTCTTCCTTTCACTGTCACTGTTATATATTTTGTTACATATGCTATAAACACCCAGTACATTGTTCACTGCTTTAAACAATTATATTTTAGAGCAATTAAAAATCTGAAAGAGAAAAGATTTTATTTGTTCAATTTTTGTGTAGATCCAAGCTTCTCACCTGTATCATATTCCTTCTGCCTGGAGAGCTTCCTTAAATATATATATATTTTTAAACATTTATTTATTTTTGAGAGACAGAGACAGTGTGATCAGGGGAGGGGCAGAGAGAGAGAGAGGGAGACACAGTCTGAAGCAGGCTCCAGGCTCTGAGCTGTCAGCACAGAGCCCGAAGCGGGGCGTGAACCCACAAACCGTGAGATCATGACCTGAGCCGAAGCCGGACGCTCAACCGACTGAGCCACCCACGTGCCCCTTCTTTAAAATTTCTTGTATGGTGGGTCTGCTGGCAATAAATTCTTTGTGTTTGTTTGTCTGGGAGAGTATTTGTTTTTACTTATGAAGAATATTTTCACTTGATATAAAGTACGGGTTGGGCAATTTTTTTCTTTCAACATTTTTAAGTTGTCACTCCATTGTCTTGCAAAGTTTCTGACAAAGTTTATTAAAATCATTATTTTTGTTCCTCTGTATGCCATATGTTTTCCCCTCTCTGCCACCTTCAAGATTTTCTCTGCCTTTCAGCAATTTAAATATGATAGGCCCAGGTGTGTGTATTTTGGTGGGGGAGGATACAATTATCTCGTTTGTTTTTGGAGCTTCTTAAGTCTGTAGTTTGGCATCTTGTCACTAATTTTTGTACGTTCTTGGGTATTCTAATAATTCTCCATTCTTCTTCCATTCTACGTATGTGTATGTTACATTGTTTGATGTTTTCCCACAGTTCTCAGATGTTCTCCTCTTTTATTTTCCTACTGTTTTTTTCTTCTTTACATTTCAGTTTGGGTAATTTCTGTTCGCTTATCTTCAAGTTCACTGATTCTTTTTTCAGCTGTTTTAAGTCTACTAATCAACTTTTGTTCTTTGTTATTACTGTTTTTATTTCTATAATTTCCACTTGGGCATTCTAATAATTCTTCTCCATTCTTTCTTCTGCCATCCTACGTATGTGTATGTTACATTGTTTGATATTTTCCCACAGTTCTCAGATGTTCGCCTCTGTTTTATTTTCCTGCTGTTTTTTTCTTCTTTTCATTGCAGTTTGGGTAATTTCTGTTAGCTTATCTTCAAGTTCACTGATTCTTTTTTCAGCTGTTTCAAGTCTACTAATCAACTTTTGTTCTTTGTTACTGTTTTTATTTCTATAATTTCACTTGATCCTTTCTTATAATTTCCATGTCTCTAAAATTATAACTCTGATCTTGCATGTAGTCTACCTTGTCCATTAAAGCCTTTAACATATTAACCATGTTTTAAAGTCCCTTCTAGGTCTAGTTCTGATAATTGCTTTATTTCTTCAAGGTGTGTTTTTGGCATACTTCATAATTTTTTTGTTGAAAGCTGAACATGTTGTATAGGACAGGAAATACTGAAGTAAATATTTAATATGCTTGAAGAAGACTGCAGATTTCTGCTAGACCCTGGATCATGAGCTGAGCCAAAACCAAGAGTCAGATGCTCACCTGACAGCCATCCAGGTCCCCCTTTTTCTGCTAGTCCTTTAGGGTGGTATTTGTGTTAATTTGTTCAGGGTTGGGCTGTGATTGAAGTTTATTATTGCCACGGTTACCAGAGTTGATACTTGTTCTTGCCATGGGAACTCAGAGACTTCAAGTTTTTCTAGTGTCCTTTGTTTCCTAGCATCCCTTATCTCCATGCTTAGCTTTGGATTTTTTCCTTTATGCTATTGCTTAGAGTCTGTCTCTTGCAGCTATATTCCACTGTTATTTTTACCCAGGGCTTGTTAGTGTGGTAATGTAGGGTAAGGGAAGAATTCTTGATGGTCTATTAACGGCTCAGATTTAGGCAGGTACTAGAATCTGGGTCTTGTAGGTGTGGCCTACACAAAACTTTACACTCCACTTCCTTGGGTAGAGTTTCTCCTCTTCTTTTTACCCACCTGCAGTGTCTAGGTTAATTTTTTTAAACATAAGGATTTTACTTATTTTTATATTATTAAAAATTTTTAAATTAAAATATTTTTTCATGTTTATTTTTGAGAGAAAGAGAGCATGAGTGGAGGAGGGGCAGAGAGAGAGGGAGATACAGAATCTGAAGCAGTCTCCAGGCTCTGAGCTGTCAGCACAGAGCCTGACATGGGACTCGAACTCATGAACTGGGATATCGTGACCTGAGCCAAAGTTGTATGTTTAACCGATTGAGCCACCCAGGTGCCCCTAACTGGCTGAGCCACTGAGGTGCCCCTAAAATGTAAGGTTTTTAAAGTTAAGGATTTTAAAGCTCTCTCACCCTGCATTAAGGTTATTGATACTTGACAGAGAGTGAAAATTGGGTGTCAGTATCCTCTTTTCCTTTCCTTCAGCTATACTGGGATTCCACCAGTGTTCTCAGAGTACAGGCCTTGATGAATTTTTCTTTGCAGATTAAGCTTTTTGTTCCATAGGGAGATGAGGGAAATAGATCTGGGATGATTGGCATTGGCTGTTCTATTCTTCAAGCTCCATAGGTACAGGTGAGGGCAGGGATGAGGAGCTTTTTCTGCACATTCTCAGATCCCCCCCTGCATTAGAGATTCTTTTGAGGTTCCTGAAAAAAAGTGAATAATAGGGTGGGAACTTTGTTATGATTGCAGTCCCCAGGGGCTTTACACCCTCATGTTAGCCCACATTCAGTCTTCAGCAGTTTGTCAAAATTAGGTTTTAAATCCTCCTAACTGCAGTGGAATTCTCCCATGCTATATTTCCTTTAGTCAGAGAGAAAGCTTTCCTTTTTTCTGAGTTTTAGGTACTTATCCAGCCTCTGTGTTGCTCTATCCCTGCTGTATTTTAAAAACATATGCTTTTAAAAAGCATATGATTATGTATGTATGTTTTTTTGAGTATAGTTGACATACAGTGTTACATTAGTTTCAGGTATACACCTTAGTGATTTGACAAGTTTATACACTATGCTATGTTCACCTCCAGTGTAACTACCATCTGTCTCTTTACATCATTATTACTTTGTTACATTGAGTGTATCCTTATGCTGTGCCTTTTATTTCTCTGACTTGTTTCATAACTGGAAGCCTGTATTTCCTTTCCCCCTTCACCCATTTGGCCCAACCTCCCATCTCTGCTGTATTGCCTAGAGGTTGGATCAGGAGACAATGGGGTTCAGGTAGGAAGAGTGTGATTCTTTTCATTCTCTAAACATGAGGGATCCACGTTGTGGTCGGAGTAACTTGTGAGACTTACCTTAGCATATGATCAATTTTTATAAAAGATCTCTGTCCTTGATAGAGTATTTATTATGCAGTTATTGGGTATTGTAGATCTAGTTAATCATGCTATTCAAATCTATATTTTCATACTTTTCTGATCTCTTTCTGAGTCATTTGTCAGCTACTTAAAGAGGTATTAAAAGTTTCCCCATTGTGATTATGGATGTTTTTCACTATTTGTAATGTTTCCAACTTTCACTTTATATTTTTGAAGGCTCTGTTATTATGTATGTACGAATTTTAAATTGTTATATCTTACTGATGGTATCTGATGATGATACTTTAATCCTATGAATTATACACCTATAAATGCTTTTTGCATTAGTCTACTTTGAGTACTATTAATATGGCTAGAGAGGCTTTATTTTAGTTTGTCTATATGACCTTTCTATACTTTATAACTGTTTTCCTTTCTTTTTTTTTTAACTTTATTTATTTTTGAGAGATACCAAGACAGTGTGAGCAAGGGAGGGGCAGAGAGAGAGAGTGAGAGAGAGTGAGAGAGAGAGAGAGAGAATCCCAATCCTGATGTGGGCTCAAACTCAGGACACTGTGAGATCATGACTTGAGGTGAAACTGAGAGTCAGACGCTTAACCAACTGAGCCAACCAGGTGCCCTTTCTTCTTCTTCTTTTTTTTAATCTATTTATTTTTGAGAGAGACAGCGTGCGCGTGGAGGGGCAGAGAGAGGGGGAGGCACAGAATCCGAAACAGACTCCATGCTCTGAGCTGTCAGCACAGAGCCCAGTGCAGGGATTGAACTCACAAACCATGAGGTCATAACCTAAGCCGAAGTCTGACATTCAACCACCTGAGCCACCCAGGTGTCCCTATTTTTAACTGTTTTCTATCTTTTTATTTTAGGAGTGATTTTTGTGAACACCATAATAGTTGAATTTTGTTCTTTATTGTAATAATTTTTGTCTTTTGGCCTGACTACATTAGTGTAGTTACTAGAATATTTGAATTGATATTTGACACATTTTGTTTTTATATTAAGCTCTACTTGTTCTGTGATCTTTCCTCCTCTTTCCATTTCTTTGGGCATTTTAATTTGTATTATCATAGCAATTATATAATTTTACTACTTTTTAAATGTTTACCCCAGAGATTAAAACATATATTTCCTTCCTTTTTAAAAATTTGTTTATTTTTCAATATGTAATAATAGTTGTAAGGCACAGAATTCCAAAGGTACAAAAGATTATGTGATAGGATATCCTCTCTCACTTCTACCCACCAGCCACCCCATTCTTCAGCTGCCTCAGGAATGTATATAGCCCAGTATAGTCATCTATCCTCTTTACTGGCCCCCAAACATCCTGTGTTTACTGCTCTTCTAGCTAGAAATCTTGATCCATATCTTCCTGCTTATTCATACATTTTCTCATCCTTCAAAGCTCATTTAAAACTTTTCATAAAGCTTTCCGAACAAATCTATTCTTTTTTTAAACGTTCGTTTTTATTTATTATTGACAGAGAGATACAGAGAATGAGCATGGGAGGGGTAGAGAGAGGGGGGACACAGAATCAGAAGCAGGCTCCAGGCTCTGAGCTGTCAGCACAGAGCCTTATGCAGGGTTCGAAACCACAAACCGTGAGATCATGACATGAGCCGAAGTCGGACGCTTAACCAACTGAGCCGCCCAGGCGCCCCCAAACAAATCTATTCTTAACTGATCTTCTAATAGTAATTGCACTTTTCCTCACACATTTTAGCTTAATGATATAGTTTTGTGCTAGTTTCTTTTTGTTTTAAGTATGTAAATCTGATTTTCTGTCCCAGATTGTGAGTTCCTCGAGGGCAGAATAATATACTTTTATTTGGTCTGTATAATGCTGAGCATATAGCAGATGTTCCCCAAATACTTGTTTAATTAAATTGCTTCTCAGATAATGGCTGTCAGAAGGTCATTTTCCACAAAAATTTCAATTTTCATGCATCTTGACTCTCAATTGTACATGGTAGATACAGTTTTAAGAGTTAGTTTTGAATGCAATATTGCAGATATAGATTGCAAACTACTTGAAAAAATATTTGCTTATAAAATTGTGTTGTTTTATGTACCTGTTTTGCATTTCATTTTACTTTAAGTTTAAACTTAATAGCCATTCCTAATTCAGTATGATAGTGTAAAAATATTCATTGCTACTTATGACATGTGCACTTTCTTAAATACTAACAAGTTAGCACTTTCTTCCAAAATATCTTCTTTGTTGATTATAATTTTTCATGATAACATTTTTGAAAAATTAGAAAATGCTGAAAAATAATAGAAAAAAATTACCCTCCTCCTACCAGAGATAAATATTAACATAAATGTATAAACTCAGTTTTTTTCTGAGTACATATAATAGATAAGCTCCCCATCTAAGTATTTCACTTTGTAATTCTTAATGTTTATTTTTCAGCTTTTCCTAAAAGGATTCCTGTACATCTTAGAAGTGCTTGAAGAAGAGTGATAAAGGCAAGTATACAACTCTCTATGGTTAGTGAAATAACTTGGTTCATAGCCAAACCAAAAAGCTTTGGTCACCATATCTATCAGAAAAGAAAAAAAAGTAAAGGAAAAAAAGAAAAAGATAATTTGTATATAATTTGATTGGTTTTCCAGAGCACCCTCCTGAACATTTGCCAGACTTTTAAACGTTTTATTTTTTTAATGTTTATTTATTTTTGAGAGAGAGACAGAGCACCAATGGGAAGAGGCAGAGAGAGAAGGAGACACAGAATCTGAAGCAGCTGCAGGCTCTGAGCTGTCAGCACAGAGTCCGATTTGGGGCTCGAACCCACAAACCGCGAGATCATGACCTGAGCCCAAGTCGAACACTTAACCGACTGAGCCACCCAGGCGCCCCTACATTTGTCAGACTTTTAAAACAGAACTTTTAAGCTTATTTCTGATTTTAATTCAGAAAAGATTATTTCTTGAATGTGAAGTAATGGTGTATTATGTCTTTGTAGAAAAATGGTTAAAATTTCTGAAGATTTAATAAATTTCTCTGAAATGCCTGGTCTGTAGATAGCTACCTATTCCTTCTCTTTTCCTTACTTTGTATTTTTTCCCCCATGCCCCGCTTTGTCCTCACATCCTTCTTCTCCCTTTTCTCTTTCTCTGCCTATTCTGGTTTACTTATAAGAACTTTACCTTTACTTTTCAGAGAAGCTGAGTGAATAAAAGAGAAGCAAACATTTCTGTCTTATGACACTTTGTGGTTGAACTTGTTTGTGTTAAACCAGGTATCTCAGTGTATTGTTTGGAGAGTTTTATAAACTGAGCAATGTTGCTCATTTGAATTTGCTGTCTTGGAGGAGAAAATAGGGGAGTCCTAAACTTTGACATTATTGAATTCATTTAGTGCTTGCAATCTTACTGTCAGCAGTATATCACTGTCTTTGGTATTTTGGGCACAATATTTGACCTTCCTTCATATTTGGTGTATATCAAAAGGTAGCCTTAAAGATTTATGTTGGCCTATAGAAAATTTTACTAAGCTTCAAAGTTTTGACCATATTTTTTGTTTGTATTGTTACCACAATGATGCAGATAATACATACAGGTATAAATACTAGTACATTTTAGAGTCAGTGCAACAGGTTGTTTTTCAAAATTCTTATATTAGAACTTGGTGTTTAAAGCTTAATTTAGGTTTCTTTAGGGTTCCATGCTAAATAAGCCTCTGCTACTTAGTATGATTAAGGTATGTCTTGCCTTTAGAAATCCCAGAATTTATTACTGTCCTAGTATATAACCTTTGCAGCTGTACAGACAGCCTGTGCAAGCTTTGGCTTGGAAATTGACACCCTATTTCTAGGTTTTCCTCAGAATGCTGTTATTTTTATTTTTTATTTGTAATCAATCATCATTTCCAATGATTTGAAAATAACACTACCCAAAGAAACAGGTTTACAGATAATATCTTTATATATAAGATAAGTAAAGTATGTTATTTGGTTTTCCAGCTAACCTTGACACTATTCCTTTAATCATGGTATCTTTTACTCTCATGGGAGAAACTTACTTTATATATTTTGCTTCCAAAAACAACAAAAAAATCAGTTGTATTATTTAGCTAATGCAATACAAATAAGGAGAAAGGTAAATTACTACCTTATTATCATTCTGTTGCTTTCACATCCTCCAATCCTCTCAGGGTCTAAATTGCCCATATTAGTTACTGGACTATCTTGGTTACATAGCCCTATTCTCTGTGGAGTTCAACGCTTTGTAGGGTGAAAATAATTCAATAGCTATTAGTCTGCTCCGCAAACTCATGAGGGAGGGTGAGTATAATTAAATATATTTACTACTGGTAATATTGGCAGTATTTTTGCCCTCTAGGAGCTCCATAAAATTCCAGTAAAGGCCAAGACAGTTTTTAACTAATAAGGATTAAGGGTTTCTTTCTGAGCTCCCCCAATGGAAAGAGGAAAAACAAAGCAATGTACAATTCTCATGACTGCTACTCATTTGCCTAATTTGGGAGCAAAGAATTTTGTGGTATTTAGAAAGTAGGAAGGTACTGGTAAGAGATAAAATTATGTCTTTAAGTCTGTCATGATGTTTATGCCCCTGAGCCATGAAGAGGTCAGGAGATGGGTAAATAAGCATGAAGGAATATGGACAGCAGAGCCACAGTGATAGTGCCATATACATGGTATGAAGGTCTTCCTTCTGAGAGTAGTTACCAGGAGGAAAACTAGAGGATTTGCATTCCTATCCCTCTGAACTCTAGTAGGCTTTAGTTCATAGTGAAGTCTTACATTGCAGCTAGTTAATGCTTTCTGGATTGCTACTTGGTGTCAAGGAGTCTCCATATCCCCAGAACATGACCATGATAGGGCTTTACTGGTAGTGACAGGCTGTTCAGAGTACTTGGTAGTGTAGGGAGTTTTAAAGGTCATTGAACAAAAAATTGGGGGGAAAATAGGGAAATAAAGAACTTCCTATACCGTATTTTGTCCTCAGGTTCTTTGCATTAATACAAATTTATATATTTGCAGAAACTCAATACAAAAATACTTTTTCTTTACATTAAGAAAAATCTCATCCCTGCCATCTCCCCTCCTCTTTTTTTTGCATGTGATTTCCATAACCATGGTAGTTGTGCTGACTTTACACCTCTTAGTTTCAGTTTCCTCTTAGTTTCCTGCATTTAATATTGGTGTGTGATTGCATTTTGACCTTTCTTTTTCTCTACCATTCCATCTACCCAGTTACTGTGTTATTTCATTGCTTTTGAATTTGCGTGGATATGTGGGAGGCTTCTGTCAGAGATGATGCTATTCAGAGAAAGGGATTTCTTTGAATCTGTCTTTTGTAGGGTAGGGTGGGGGTGGGGACTAACTCCCAACTTTCCAGCACTTGTCCATTTGAAATGTAAACTGTCTTGCATCTTGTTCCCCACCTCTGAAGTGACTCTGAATCTCTCTTCTTGATAGTTGGTACAGAGCAAAGCTCTAGTCTGTGTGAAGACAGATTCTGTGTGGATTGTTTGCTCATACGGTGCCAGATGGTCCTTTGTGTTCAGCGGAGAATTCCACTTAAAAGATTTTGTTTCCATTTTCTTCTCAATAGAGTAAACCTGTCACCCGTGTTTACCAGTGACCATGGTGAATATGATTGGTAACAAGAAATTCCTCTTTTCCATTAAAAATCCACAGTTAGAGTGGGATGTCCACTCCTCACTATTATTCTTTGAATTTACTTTGCTGAGTTTCAGCATATGGACAATTAACTGTGGTTATGACTGAGAGGAATTAAATTGCCTCAGCCAGACTGTACATATTGAATGGTTTGTTCCTTCTTGATTTCCCAAGTAATGGCTGTTATGTAAACTATTATTATGGTTTCCATTCCAAGATGACTCCTCTCGTATTCAGTTCTTCATATATTGAAACCTGTAGGGATTTTTTTTTTAAACATTGCTATTTTCATTTGCTGTGTACTTATTTTTAGCTTTTTCTCCTGTTGTAGAAAATAATCATTACCCATTATCTAGAAAACTGTCTTTTAATCTTCTGATTAAAGATTGCTTAATGATAGTGCCTATTTGTTTGGCTAGTGGCATGTTTTTTTCTTTATCACTGGAGATTTTGCATGGATTTATAATAAGAGGCTCTTTTCTTTTCTTTTCTTTTTTCTTTTTTCTTTTCTTTTCTTTTCTTTTCAAGCATTAGATAGGCATGAAGCCTCCGTCTCACAGCTGCATGTGTAGTTACTGTTGAAGCAAATGCCTACCTAATTTGACAGTTTTGGTGTGTTTAAAATTTTTTGAGTTTGCAAATAAGCATATTAAATCTACTGATGGAGCCTTCGGGCAGTGAACAGTTATATGAGGACCCTGATCCTGGAGGCAAATCCCAAGATGCAGAGGCCAGAAAGCAGACAGAATCAGAACAAAAGTTGTCTAAAATGACCCACAATGCTTTGGAGAACATTAATGTGATTGGCCAAGGCTTGAAGCATCTCTTCCAGCACCAGCGCAGGAGGTCATCAGTGTCTCCACACGATGTGCAACAAATTCAGGCAGATCCAGAACCTGAAATGGATCTGGAAAGCCAGAACGCATGTGCTGAGATTGATGGTATCCCCACCCACCCCACAGCTCTGAATCGTGTCCTGCAGCAGATTCGAGTGCCACCCAAAATGAAGAGAGGGACGAGCTTACATAGTAGGCGGGGTAAGCCAGAGGCCCCAAAGGGAAGTCCCCAAATCAACAGGAAATCTGGCCAGGAGATGGCAACTGTTATGCAGTCGGGGCGACCCAGGTCTTCATCCACAACTGATGCTCCAACCAGCTCTGCTATGATGGAAATAGCTTGTGCTGCTGCTGCTGCATGTCTGCCAGGGGACGAGGCAACTATAGAGCGGGTAAGTCTGCCAGATTTCCTTTTTCTGTTAACTTACTGTTCTCTGTATCTAGGACTCCAAACTTTTTGGTAGCTAAAAAGAGATATCTCAGCAAGTACCTCAAAGTCGTGGTAAAAAATAGTTTTTTTCCCGTTAAATACATGGGATGAATAATATTCATTCTAGCTAATGAATGGATGCCTATAAATATATTCCTATTTGCTTCCTAACATATTGCTATGTTTTATTTTACCCTTTTGCTAAAACCTTCAGTATCTTTCAAGGGCTTTTTATGTGTTAGAGGGCTCAGTTTTATGGTAGAGGAGCAGAGATGATTCTTGTTTTAGTTTTGCACATGAATTGACTTTATTACATTAATGAAGGCAAGAAAGTTCTAGAATCTGGGTTTGTCTGTGCTTAGCATGAGAGTATACTAAATTGGTTATAATTTTCATATACACTGTACCACATCATCAGCATTCAGTATACATTTTGCATGCATTCTTATAATTTACTCTTAATAAACAAGTTTTTTAGGTTTGCCTGGATGGGAGAACTAGGCTTAGCAAATTTAGGGGAAATTCTTTTCATATAACTTAGTTATATGAAACTAACTTAGTTAAGGCACATAGTAGAAATAGTTCTGATAAGGTTTAAAAACTTAGGTACATGTAGCCAGGCAATTAGTAACAATGGGTGAACTCATGTTATGGGGCTAGGACAAAATGGAGAGTACAAGTCCTATCTAGAGGGGCAATGTGGTCTTAGCTTTAGCTGATGGTTGTGATTTAGGACTGTGAGCCCAGTCTTGCCAGGTCTTCTGATTTGAGAAACTTGAAAATGAACTTAGTCATTTCCTGATTTTTAACATAGGATGGGAGCCAGACTGAACACGTTTGTGGGTCAGGTCTGCCCTATAAGTCACCATCTTGCTATCTTTTGGCTTTACTTTTATGTATTCCTTAAGGTTTTAATGATTAATCAGTCACTTTTATACTGTATCTGCTTCTGGCACAGGTAAGTTTATATTACTGGATATTTAGCCTGGAAATATAGATATCGAATCTAGAACCTTTAAACCTCTCCTATCTAAATGTGACATTAAAAACAAACAAGTAATAAGACAGTAGATCACTTTAAGAAGTTAAGCCTGTCTGAATAATATATTCACCAGAATAACAAAATCATCAGAATAATGATTCACATCATTAAAATTAAAGATATAAATGAGGGAAAATAATATAAATTTTTGTGCCTAATAGTTATTTTTTTATGTTTATTTTTGAGAGATGGTGTGTGAGTGGGGGTGGGGCAGAGAGAGAGGGAGGCGCAGAATCCGAAGCGGGGCTTGAATTCACTAACAAACCACAAGATCATTATCTGAGCTGAAGTCGGACCCTTAACCTACTGAGCCACCCAGGTACCCCCATAATAGTTATCTTTGAAATAAAAAGGACATTTGGTCATTGATTATACAACCTGGTTGACAATAACAACTAACAGTGCAACTGTATAATTTGTCTTAATCTGTACCAGAGAACACTAAGAAAATTTTATTTTTTTATTTGTGATTCTGTGATGAGAGACTTTTATGTTAAAAAGAAAAATTAGGGAGCCTGGGTAGCTTAGTCACTTCAGCGTCCCAACTCTTGATTTTGGCTCAGGTCATGATCTCAGCTCAGGGTTGTAAGATTGAGCCCTGCACTGGGCGTGAACTGTATCTCTCTCCTCTGCCCTGCTCCTCCCTCCTTTCATGTGTACCCTCCCTCTCTTGCTCTTCCCCCCTCCTCCAAAAGAAGGAAGGAAGGAAGGGAGGGAGGGAGGAAAAATTATAAGTAAAGCATATTGTATGTGTTTATATTGCTTTAGAAAACTTCATAGGAAGAGAGCAAAGGGAGAACATTTTTAAAAATTGTTTGTTGGGGTGCCTGGGTGGCTCAGTCGGTTAAGCATCTGACTTCGGCTCAAATTATGATCTCATGGTGTGTGGGTTCGAGCCCCGCATCAGGCTCTGTGCTGACATCTCAGAGCCTGGAGCCTGCCTTGGATTCTGCATCTCCCTCTCTCTCTGCCCCTCCTCCACTCACACTCTGTCTCTCTCTCTCTCTCTCTCTCTCTCTAAAAGGTAAATATTAAAAAAAATTTGTTTCTTTAACATGTATTTACAGTAAAACCCACCAATTTTACTTTATTATTTTAATTCCATTGTAGTTAGTAGAGTGTTATATTAGTTTCAGGTGTACAATATGGTGGTTTCAACAATTGCATGTATAATAGTGTTCAAGATAAATGTACTCTTCATCCCCTTCACCTGTTTCATTCAACCTCCCCCCTCCCACCCACCTCCCCTGTGGTAACCATCTGTTTGTTCTCTATAGTTAAGAGTGTTTTTTTGATTTGTCCTTTTTTTTTTTTCTTAAATCCTTTATTTTGTTTCTTAAATTCCACATATGAGTGAAATGATACAGTATTGGTCTTTCTCTGACTTATTTCACTTCGCATTATATTCTCTAGATGAATCCATTTTGTTGCAAATGGCAAGATTTCATTCTTGTTTATGACTGAATAGTATTATTGTATATATATACCATATTTTCTCTGTCCATTTCACCTATCATTGGTCACTTGGACTGCTTCCATAATTTGGCTATTGTAAATGCTCCAATAAACATATGGGTGCATATATGTTTTCAAATTAGTGTTTTTTGTATTCTTTGGGTAAATACCCAATAGTGTAATTACTGGATACCATTGTGGTCCTATTATTAATTTCTTGAGGAACCTCCATACTGTTTTCCACAGTGGCTGCACCAATTTGTATTCTGACCAACAGTATGCAAGAGTTTGTTTTTCTCGGGGTCCCTGGGTGACTCATTCGGTTAAGCGCCCTACTTCAGCTCAGGTCATGATCTCACGGTTCGTGGGTTCGAGCCCTGTGTTGGGCTCTGTGCTGACAGCTCAGAGCCTGGAGCCTGTCTTCGGATTCTGTGTCTCCCTCTCTCACGGACTCTCCCCTGCTCGTGTTGTCTCTCTCTCAAAAATAAATAATAAAAAAAATTAAAAGAGTGTTTTTCTCTGCATTCTTACCAATGCTTGTGTGTTTTTGATTTTAGCCATTCTAACAGGTGTGAGGTGATATCTCATTGAGGTTTTGATTTGCATTTCCGTGATGATGAATGATGTTGAGCATCTTTTCATGTGTCTGTTGGCCATTTGTATGTCTTTTTTAGAGAAATGTCTGTTCATGTCTTTGTATTGTTAATTGGATTATTTGTATTTTTTGGTATTGAGTTATATAAGTTCTTTATATATTTTGGATACTGACCCTTTATTGGATATGTCATTTCCCATTCAGTAGATTGTCTTTTAGTTTTTCGTTGATTGTTTCCTTTGCTAGGCAGAGGTTTTTTATTTTGATGACTTGTTCCAATAGTTTATTTTTGCTTTTGTTTCCCTTGTCTCAGGAGACATAAGTAAAAAAAATGTTACTCCCACTTATGTCAGAGACATTACTCCCTTCTAGGATTTTTATGAAAACCCACCAATTATTTATTTTATTAAAGTTTTTTAAAAATGTATTTAAGTAATCTCTGTATCCAACATGGGTGGGGCTCAAACTCACAACCCTGAGATGAAGAGTTGCAAGCTCTTTTGACTGAGCCAGTGAGGTGTCCCTGAAAACCCACCAATTTTAAATGTACAGTTGATTAGTTTTAAAAAGATGTGGCCATATAACAGTAGTCATGATGTAGAACATTTCCATCACCCCGCAATGATTTCTTATGCCCCTTTGCTTTAGTCTGTCCTATTTTCTCTAATCCTTGGCCTCTGGCTACCACTGATAGACTTTCTATTACTATTGTTTTGCCTTTTCTTGAATTTATTGTAAGTGGTATCATACAGTATTCAGTCTTTTGTGTTTGGCTTCTTTCACTTCGCATACTGCTTTGGAGAATTAGTTATGTTGTTGCATCATTCCTTTTCCTTGATGAGTAGTATTCCAATGTGTATCTGTTTGTTTATGTGTTCCTTGGTTGATGGACATTTGGATCATTTCCATTTTCTGGCTATTATTAATTAAACTTCTATAAACTTTTGTATGTAGGACTTAATGTTTTCATTTCTCTGATTTATATGGTAAATGTGTCTGCCCTGTTTTAACTCCAAACACTTTTGACACTCAATGTGTGTTTTTTTTCCCCCCATGCTGACAACCAGTTCTGACACCAACTGGGTGTCCTACAATTCAATTGAATTATGACAATAACTCGTTAGTTACTGGAGGTCTCCCCAGGCACCGTGGTGGGTGCACGGAGTGAGGTGGGCTTGCTGGTAACCTCGTTAGGGTTAATGTAGATCTCACTGGTTAAAGGGCTCAGTTCCACTTCAGATGTCAGTTGGAAGTCTCGGGTTCCCACCTGTACTTTTGACCAACCAGTTATTCCTATAACTCCCTGTTCAGACTTGGTTTTTTACTAGAATGGCTCACAGAACCCAGAAAGGCCCTTAACGTACATTTATTGGTTTATTATAAAGGATACAATTCAGGAATACCAAAGTACAACAGCTGCATAGGGCAAGGTGGATGAGGAGGTTTGGGGTGCAGAGCTTTCGTGTCCTTTCTAGGCACACCACCCTCCCAGCACACAGTGTTCACCAACCTGGAAGCTCTCTGAACCCTGTCATTTAGGGAGTTTTGTGGCAGCTTTATTATGCATGCACAGTTGGTTAAATTATTGGCCATTGATGATTACCTCATTTCCAAAACCTCTCCCTTTCCTGGAGATTGAGAGGTGGGGATGAAAGTTCTACCCCTCTAATTGGGCCTTGGTCTTTCTGGCACTCTGCATCTATCCTAAAGCTATCCTGGGGCTACACTTTCTCATACAAAAGATACTCTTACACGCCAGAAATCCCAAGGGTTTCAGGACCTACGTGCCAGGAACCTGGAATGATGACCAAATATATATTTATCATGATCTATGTTTAACTTACAAAGTGTGCCATTTTGCATTTCTTTCAGCAGTGTATGAAAATTTTCAGTTTCTTCACATCCTCATCAATATTTGGTGTTGTCATCATTTTTAAATTTAGCCATTCTAGTTTGCGAGTGGTATCTCATTGGGGTTTTTAATTTGTATTTCTCTAATGGCATGTAAAGATTGGTAATATTTATTTTTTAAGCAGGTTGTAAAGATTGGTGATTTTAAAAGGAGAAGATTATTTCTAAAAATTGATGTTAATTTTTTCTAGACATTTATGTGATCTGACAGAATTCTTCAGAATTAGTAGAATAGTCATTCATTCAGATAGTTTGCTATTTGCTTAAATACACTTCCTGAAGAATGGATTTCTTACAGTTTTATTAATATTATTTATAATCATGAGTCTGGGAAATAAAGCTCATGTTATTCATGTGTAAAATCAGAATACAGTAACATCAATTGTGATTTGTAAGATTTGACTAGGTTTTTATTTGGTTCTTAGACGTTCAGGCTACATTCTCTTTGTGAACAACAAATTGCTAGAACCTAAAGTACTCTACTTACCTTCTTAGCCAATATAATTGGGACCAGATAGTTTGTCACTTAATCAAAAGTCAGTTGAAGTTTTTATTTTTAAAAATGGTACATAATGTATTTTGAATATTTTACTTTAACTTAAAACCAAGGCCTTAAAATTTTAAAATATAAACCTGCTGATTGGACTTTTACACCTTTCTTGCACTCATTGCACGGACTATAATTTCTAGTTGTTAAATTTTTATAAAGTGGAGTGATAACCTGGTGACACTTGTGAAGCAGTGTGGGACAGCCTCTTATATTTTAAAAATCTCTTGAAAGGCTTTGCCTACTCTAAATTCGTTTCTAAAAAAGCAATGTGCTTTTCTTGAGTCTTTCCAAAGCATCTGTGTTTTCATAGAAATAGCAGCCCCTTTCATACTCATTGATTGGTTTATGTAGTATTTAATTAAGTTATCTAGTTATAAATGAATATAACTAACAAACTGATGTAGGAGCTTAAGTGTATATGGAAGTATACCAGCCACGAACACTGATTATCACATGAGGATAAAATCTGCATGTCTTTCAGAGAAAGTGAAGTTTGAGAATGATATGACTAGTGGTTAATTAAGTGGAAATTATTTGGAGAGTTTCTACTCTATTATATCTTAGTATCAGAGATTGTTTCAAATTCCAAATATTGGTGACTCTATTTTTGTATCTTAAAAAAATTCAGAGTCGAGGATGAAATGTTTTAATACTGGTGGTAATTGTGTGAGTTACATTGATATTTTTGTTCCATTTAAGTTAATAGCATTGTTACAGACTTTCATGTACATGTACCCATGTACAAACATAACCCTAAGACAAATGTTGAGTTGATTTTCCAATGTATCCATTGTGTTTGAAAGCCACCTGCTTCTGCCTTAGCCATCTGCCACATAACCAGTCTAGTTTTAAAAGTAGGTTCTTGGCCTTTAAGCTAGATTCCTTTCTTAAATTTAGATTTGGCAGGTATTTATTTGTGCCTAATATGTACAAAGCATGGCTTTGACCTTATGATGGAAATGAGACCTGATTGGAACCATCATGACATGTTGAACACAGAGGTTCTTGTTCCCTTCACTTTTGGATTTATCAATGTCTGTCTTTCTCCCATGTAAAAATCTTATTGACATATACAGTGTCCTGCATTTACATTATTTAAAGGGTCATCTTCAAATTTACAAAGGCAGTTTTTTTCTTTAAATACTTTGTGATTTGAAAGTTATAACGTTAATGGAGGAGCGGGCAAAGTGG
>CM053574.1:51830747-51863171 GCA_028646485.1 Cryptoprocta ferox
GAAGGGGGAAAGGTAATGGGGGGTGATGGTCTTCGTGGAGGTCACTTGTGGGAAAGAGCCCTGGGTGTTATATGGAAACCAACCTGACAATAAACTATAAAGTTAAAAAAAAAAAAAAAAAGAAAGTTATAGTGTTAAATGTTTTGAATTAGAAAGAAACATGTTTAGTGTAGAAAACATTGAACATACAGAGTAAAAGAAGGAAAAAACAAAAATAAGTATTGCAAATATTTTGGCATGTTTTCTCAATATACTACTTAAATATATAGAAAATTTTAATTTAGTTCTGTTAAGGTTAATATTTTAAAATAAAAGCAGAATCTTATTAAATGCACAATTTTGTATCCTTTTTAATGAAAATTCTGTCTTGAGCATTTTTAGATATCTATAAATATTCTTTTTTTAGATGTTTACTGATTGCATAATATTACAACAAATTTCGTTGTAATACCATAATTTGTGGTAACTTTTTTATATTAAGTTGGAGATAGAGAAGTGAAACTATTTAAATTTCCAATGTAATTTCCTTTATGTAGAATATAATATATGAAATATTTATTTTTATTTTTTAAATTTTAATTTGAGCGATAGAGTGCATACACATTAGTGGAGGAGAGGGGCAGAGGGATAGAGAGAATCTTAAGCAGTCTCCATGTGCCCTGATGCAGGGCTCAATAGCACAACTGAGATTGTGACCTGATCTGAAATCCAGAGTTAAATACTCAACTGACTGAGCCACCCAGGCGCCCCTGAAATATTTATTAATCAAGAGATATTTGGGAGTGGTAGTGATGATAGTGATAGCTACATTCTTTTGGTGCTTATTATGTAGCAGGCCATATATTTAAACACATTATACAGTTTTCTCTTTAATTCTAAAACAGTCCTATTTTTTTCTTGATGATGTAGCAGAGGCATAGGGAAGTTAAGTACGCCTGTGGTTTCACTGCCAGCATGTTTCACAACTAGAGTGTTTAAGAACTTAAATACTAAATGTAGGCATTTACATTTTAATTGGAAATGTTTTAATAACTACTGTGTTCTAGGCATTATTTGATTCAAAAACTCCTTTTACCTACCCTACCAGATGGTCTCTCCATTTTAATGGGCTGGACATTGGTCTGAGTATTTGAGAGATACAGTGTCCTTTTTCTTTCTATACTTTAAAATATTAACTTCATTTGTATATATAATATGACAGAAACAATCAGTGATTGGCACTCAGTTTATGAAAATTTAGGGTAGCATTTGATATATAAGATGGTCTTATTTTATATCTTCCTGAAATCCTTTAGATTTTAAAAAATGGCTACTACATAAGATTGTTTCTATTAAACCTACTATTCACCTTTAAAGTCTCCACAGAGTATTTGAAAACTTTCAGATCCTAGACTCAGTGAACTTAACATCTAGTTGGAGATACAGCAAACAATATAAAACAGTTATCTGTATGATAAGTGGTATGGACAAGTTGAGATAAAAGATCTTTCTAGTGTGAAGTGAACAGAAAGCTTAGAGGAGGACGCGGAGGTGGGTGCTTTGATCTGGGTCTTGTAAGACAACTAAGATTTAGATGTGCTTGTGTGTGTGGGTGAGTATAGGAGAAGGGATCATTTCAGAAAGCGGAATGATATGGACAAGGAAAATAGCATTTACTGGCAAGATAATTAGTAGAGTGGTCAAAGAAGCATGGATGTCAGCTGCCTCAGGTCTTTTTTGGAATGAGGTAGGGCATAACTTGTTTCCTTTTTTTTCTCCTTTATATCATCTATTCAGCATATTTGAACAAACTTCTGAGTGTCTGTTACATGTAAGATGTTCGAAAAATGCTGTGGTGGATATATAGGTACATAACACTTGATCCCAGCTCTTAAGATTTTTAGAACTAGCAGGAAAGAGAATATGTACATGTAGAAGAAAAAGTAGTTTAGGAATTTTAATAAAGCACTTTGACCTGAAATATCTCACTTGATCTTCTTAGTAATTCTATGAGATGGTAATGAAGGTCCTATTGTCATTAATTCACAAAGTAGGAAACAAGTGATTTCAGGGTCACGCAACTTATAAATAAGGAGTGAAGCTTTTGATTTCTGTAGGCTGGTTCCCTTTCTGTTATACTCTGCCGCCTGCACATATAATACAGGATACAATGTGATAAGTGCCACAAGCAGTGTAAAAATGTGTGTTTAGGGAAGGAGTAATTACTTCTGTCCAGAGCTTTAGGTTGTTGATGTGGGTAATGAGGAGTGAGGATCTCCTCTAAATTAAAGACTTTTGGGAATAAAACAAATTAGTGTTTACTCTTAGTAAGCATACACTGTTTCAGAGAATATTATGGACTTGAATGATAAGACCTCTGATATTTTGGCTGATGTATTGAGAGGAGGCCTAGAACTGTCCACAGGACATGCAAGAGGTGCCACATCTACCTTTGATATCCCTCCCAACACCTAGTAGGACAACATTTTGCATACAAATATCTCATGCAGAAATAGCATTTTAAGGTATTTTTTTGAATGATGAGCAAATCCTTCTCTCTGCATCTTAAATGTTGTGTTCTTTGGAGTTTTAACCAAAGTCATGCCACTCTTTTCACTCTTTCGTGAACTTAAATGCTATCATACTTTCAGCTTCCACCAAATATTGACCTCCAACTGGGCCAGTCCTGTGATCTTCAGAATTAGTTGTCTCACTGTCTGTTGGCTATCTGCATAGGTAATTCAAACTCATTATTTCTAAAATTAAATTCATCATTAATCTCTCATAAACCTTTTTATCTTCTAGTATGTTTCTGTCTCTGTTGTTTCCAAACTTGGGTGAGTGCAGAAGAAATCATTTAGGGCACTAGTTGAAAATAAAATTTTTATGCCCCACTCCCAGAATTTCTGATTTAGAAGGTCTGGTATGGAGCTTAGAAAACCATGGGTTTTTTTTGTTTTATTTTTTTAAATGTTTTTATTTATTTCAAGAGAGAGAAAGCAGGAAAGGGGCAGAGAGAGTGGGAGAGAGAATCCCGAGCAGTCTCTCTACTAATGCACAGAGCCTGATGTGGGACTCGAACTCATAAACTGTGAGACCATGACCTAAGCCCAAACCAAGGTTGAATGATTAAGTGACTGAGCCACCCAGGTACCTCAAAAACTGTTTTTAATCAAGGCCTCAGATGATTCTAGTGCAGTAAGTCCCATGAGTTTGAGAATCACTAGATCTGAATTTCTGAAGCCACCAGTCACCCATGTTGGCAACCTTATTGTTACTCTGATCTCTTTTCTTCCTCAATCACATGATCCCCAAGTTTGTCCCTATTGTCCATTCCTAAGTCAGTGCCCTGGTTTGGGCCTTCAGCCATCCCTTTGCTCTTTCAAATTCTTTCTCCATACTGCATGTAGCTTGTGAGAACTATGTAAAACAAAGCAAATGGTGCCATTTCCACTGCTTAAAAGTCCTCCTGGCTCCACTATTACATGAGGAGTAAAGAAAGTTCCTTAAAATGGCATGCAAGGCCTTCTAGCCCTTGTGGACTCTTTACCTCATGCCATTCGCTGTCTCATACAGA
Organism: Cryptoprocta ferox; assembly: GCA_028646485.1. Classification (NCBI taxonomy): domain Eukaryota; kingdom Metazoa; phylum Chordata; class Mammalia; order Carnivora; family Eupleridae; genus Cryptoprocta; species Cryptoprocta ferox. The sequence continues at coordinate 51,834,304 of CM053574.1, forward strand.
ACCTAGTACTTGTTTCCCACACTTTTTATTCTTCCTCTAAAGTTTTCATATTTCCATATTTTGGTTTATGCTTTAGTCATTTATTTAACAAATATTTATTATCTAATATGTGCTAAGCACTGCAGATATTATGATGAGCAAAAACAGATGTGATTCCTACTCTCATGAAGTTTACAATCAGATGGGGACACATTAAATAATCATTCAAACAAATTAAAATTTCAACTGTGACAGACGCTAGTGGAGTCTCTTATAGGGGAAATTTGACCTGGTTAAGGAAGTCAGGGTATGGCTTTCCTGAGGAGGTAACAGAACTTGAAAGGATAAACTGAGGTTTATCTGAGATAGCTGAACTAGAGGTACAAAGGCCCTAAGAAGGGGGGAGGTTTGCTGAGTATGAATGATAGAATGGCAGGTATATGTACTTGTGTATGTGCGTATGCAAGTGCATACTGGATAAGGCTGGAGAGAGAGGTGCAGTTCATACATATGTTTGCAGACAATATTAAGGAGTTTTCTCCACCTAAGAAGGATGAGTAGCAGCAAAGCATTTAAACAAGGTATGTATGTGGGGGGGAGCACTATATCAACTTTGTGATTAGAGAATATGACTGCTAGAATGGATTGGAGTAAGTTCAGACTGAATGTAGGTAGGTGAGCCAGAGGGCTATCATAGCAGTCCAAGTGACAGAGGACAGTAGTTAAGATAAAGGAATTGATGGTAGAAGTGAAGACAAGAGTTACCTGAGGGGCAGGGTATCTTTTTTTTTTTAAGTTTATTTTATTTTGAGAGAGAGAGAGAGAGAGAGAGAGGACACACACAAGTGGGGGAGGGGCAGAACGAGATGGAGGGAGAGAATCCCAAGCAGGCCCAAACCCATGAACTGTGAGATCATGACCAGAGAGAAGTCAGCTGCTTAACCGACTGAGCCACCCAGGTGCCTCAGGGACAAGGTATCTTAGTCACATTTGAATTCCCCATGCCCAATACTTCTTCTGTACTTGGTTTATGTGTTCAGTGAATTAGTAGTAGTAAATAGACATGAGGAGCAAGAAAGGAAGTCTGATTAGTGAGTTTGAAAATGCACATGGCTAAATCTTTGAAACTGAGTAAGCTTTCATTCAATCATTAGTATTTATGAAATACCTACTGTGTACCTAGGATGTATCCTAGGTAGTTTGGATACATCAGAAAACAGAACAGTTGGAGATTTCTGCCATTTTGGAGTTTACTTTGTATTGAAGGAGATAGGATACAATAAATACAACAAATGAATGATATGTAATGTGAGATGAAGTATTGTGGGGAAAAAAATTAAAATGAGATAACAGATCAAGACTGTTTATGGAGAGGAGGTGTAAAGTGGGATGATAAGGGTAAGCCTCATTGAGGAGGTGACATTTGAGTGAAGATTTGAGATGAAGGAGTTAGTCATGTGGCGGGCCATCTGGGGAGATGGTAAGTATTCAAGGCAGATGAAGTAACCTCAGGGTAGGAGCCTGGCTGAATGTTAAAGGAATAGCTAAGAGGCCAGTGAATGAGCAGAGGACAGTAGTAAGAGATGAGGTCAGAGAGGTCACAGATGGTCAGATCAGATAGAGCTTCATAGACATTGTAAAGACTGAACAAGATGGGGAGCCATTGGGTATTTCAAGCATAAGAGTAATATAATCTTATTTTTTAAAGAATCATTCTGGCTGCCATGAGAGTAGACTACAGGGAATCTAGGGTGGAAGTTAGGAAACCATTTAGGAGTCTTTTACAGAAGCTAGGCAAGAAATGATGATGGCTGAAACCAGGGTCTTAGCAGCCTTAAATAGAGCAGTGAGAGCACTCAAAGCAAGAGATTAACAGCAGTCAGTCTAAAGGTCCTGAGTAGGGTTTCCCTAGAAGGCAAGCGGAGTTGATTAGTATTAGTATTACATTAAGAAGGGGCTTCTCTATGAAGAAAGGAATAATGAGCCTTGACATAAATGTTATACAACAGCATAAAGTATCTTAGAAAAGCTATTAAGTTATTACAATAGGAGACCCAGTGAAGAAATAAAAACTTGAGAATATGGCTACTGAATGCGTGTTTTCATGACTATAGGCTAGAGATAGGCAATGTTTCAAAGCAGTGGTAGGATTCATAGTGGTCCAGAAGTAAAAATTGAGATTATTTAAGTAAATGCTTTGAAATTTCAATGTAGTATATAAATTGGCCATGGTATTAGGATACTGTTAATGTTTAAAAATAGAGTGATAACATCAAGGGGAGAAATAGTAGAATTAGGGGAAAAAGGAGGCCTTCAGATTCAGAATAGGCTCATTTAGTTTGGTTCCCTCAAGTTTTTATGTATTATAATCATTGTTTTGTGGTGAGTCAAATTTTTAAACACTCAGATTACTTGTAATATTCTTTAAGTCAGAGTTTATACCACATATTCAAATAGAAGAGTGGAAAATACTTGTCAGCTTAAAGTTTGCTCGATTATAGTGGAAAACAGTTTAAAAAGAAAAAGGCTTCTGTCCTGGATTTGCCATTTACTAGCTGAGTGATTTTAGGCAAGTTACTTAACTACGATTTTTAGTGCTCTTGCCAACTTTGTTCTTTGAATCTATGATACAGAATATGAAAAAGTATACAGGTGAAAGTGCGGACTGGTGAGTGCCCTGAAAGCTTCTGTGATGATGTCTCAGTTTTTGTGTTATTCTTTTGTATCTTATTAAAATACTGAGGGATCAGAAATATTTTTTGCCATTATTTGTTTTTCATACATTTGTGTTGAGTAAATGTTTATTGAGTATTTGACTTAATGTTGTTTTTGGCCAGAGCTCTACAAACTTTTTCTATAAATAATGATAGTAAATATTTTTGACCATCTGGTCTTTGTCACTACTCAACTCTGCATTGTAGCATGAAAGCAGCCTCCCACAATATGTAAACCAGTTGGCATACCTGGGTTTGGTGGTGGTGGACAGTATCTGCTCCATGGCCCATAATTTGCCCACTCCGGATTTAGGTGCTGAGAATATATGAGTGAATAAAACAAGTAAAGGATATTTTCTTTTGTGAAGTTTACTGTATAGTAAGAGGAGGTAAATAAAACACGCATATAAAATACAGTTATCTCCCCCTTTTCAAAAGTTCACATTAAGCTTTTGATGTTATGATAGACCTGTGTTAGTGTTTATTTTGCCTAACTGAAAAAAATCTGAAGAGGATTTTTGCTTTTACAAAAAAGGGTGAAAAGTGACTGGCACTCAGCATTTGTTTTGGAGCAAACAGTTACAGAGGGCACACCTCTAGCAGCAAAAGTAGCACTGCCAACCTCCTTTCTTGGGAACTACATTTAGCATCTCAGCATCAAGCTATCATAGCTTTGAACTGGATCTGTGAGCAACTGTGTTTTATTTCAATTTGTTTTGTGCATCTGTTGGGAAGGTGTGTCCTAGGGTATCAGAAAGGCCTAAGAAAGGTTATTTTTTTGTCTGTGGATCATCAAAATGTTTTTCATATAAATAAATGGTAATTGCTTATTTGCTTTATGCCATGACTTACAAAATTTTCATATGAATGCTGTATTTTGGATAGTGTGAGAAATCTGTACGTGATATGACAGTTGTGAAAGGAAGTGAATTCTAGGGTAGAAAATTATAAGCAGAGTAGTCAAGGAAGACCTCATTGATACATGGGCACAGACCTGAAGGATGTGAGGAAACCAAGTGATATCTGGGGAAAGAATAGGCCTGGCAGAGGGAAGAGCAAAAGGAAAGGTCCCTAAAAGCCTATACTATAAAGAAATTTTACTGAAATTGTTTTTTTCTTGGCATTTTAAGGGGACAAGATGATCATGCACATTAAGGTCATAAGTCACAACCTCTTGTCTGTGCATGCCAGATGGGTGAGGAACAATACTTGGAACAGATCTTATTAATGAGAATTTGTTGTATGTGGATTAAATTTATGTTGTATGGTTTAAATGTTAATGCTTTTTGCATTGTTAAAAAAATTCAGCTGAGTAAAATTTAAGGTCTTATTGGCTTAATTCAACAATTTAATGAATTGGGCAACATCTAGTGTGGCAAATAGGAGCTCTAAAAAGCTGTACAAAGTCAAAGACTTATATTTATAGACAGAAAGGAACAGAAACAAGGAAGTTACACTGGGCAAAAAAGTGAATTGATTATTGCTCTGTTACCTTTCCTGTAGGGGATGGCAGGGCGTTATCAGCCAGATTACCTAACTAATACTGATGAGGTAACTCCTGATTGGTTGGTTTAAGAGTCCCTTTCTGGGAGAGGTAAAACTGTAATTAGCTTCTCAGTTGGGTAATGTGGGGTAATGGAGCATGAGTGACTCCATTTTCAGCCAGTTATCTTGTTTTTAATAAAGTTAGATGCTTGTATGTGGCTTTTAGAATAGTCATGTCAGTTGCCTATTCTAAGGTATGATTTCAAGTCACCTTTTCTCCCCAAGTGTATTTGTCCACTTTATCACGTTCAACTTATGTACATACGTGACTCAAATTTCTAAATATGGAAATCAAAGTTATTTTTCATTAAATGGGTCATTTCTTATAATAAAGACTTCTTATTCCACCAGTACAACTGTGTCTTAAGTATTCCTGAATTGGAGATTGGCACTTTGAGAGATATGAGGTATAAATTGTGTTATAGCCTTATTCTCAAAGACTTTACAGTCTTGAGGTGGCAAGATTTACATAAGTGACAGTTAAAGAAGCAGTGTGATGTGTAATCAAGCCCAGAAGTCAGGGGCCTGTTGTTTTAGATTCTAAGATGTCGTATTTCTCTTATTAAATATCAGTATGATATTTGATTTATTATTAATTTAATTAATATTAATTATTAATTTAATTTAACGATATTACTTATTAATTTAATTAATAATTATTAATTTAATTTATCAGTAAATATTGTTTAATTTAAACAAATTAATTCGATAGGTTTCATTTCCTTCATTTTTCAGATGAGGTCATTGTACTAAATAATATTTATTGTTACTTCCAATTTGAAAACGCCACAAGTTAAACTTGGTCTTCCCAGTCTTTTTCATGACTCATATAGAAAATTAAAATATCTGTCCAGCACACCAGGGTAAAGTGATGACATATTCATAGCCATGGTAGTTGATCTAGTCACTCTAGGCTCTGCTTGGCCCCCTGGAGGTCTGAGAGTGATCAATATCTACAGCATACTTACAACTCATCTTTGTGGTTAAAATCTTTAGTAGAGAACAAAATATAATCAGTTGTTACTGAGTTAAGGGCAGTAGAAGTTTAGAAAAGGGAGAGCTAAGTATGGGGTCCTGTTATTGAGCATGAGCTTTATAGAGCATGTACTCCTTGGGGGATGTCTTAGGAGTATGAGGCACAGTAAGGATAGATCTTCATCCTAAGACAATACACGCAGATTTCAAGTTTTAAAATAGCTCAGATGTGCTTTAAAGAAGAAGGAGAAGAAAATAAAACCAAACCCCAATTGTGAGTCTGTAGAGAGCTAGGACCATGTATTAGTTACTTTATTTCCTCCATAGAACCCTAGGGCCTAACCAGTATGAGGACTGGTAAAACATTTAGAGGAAGTAACGAGAGATAAGATTGGAAGAGTGCATGATTATGTATAGCTGATTTTTTAAAATTTCAGTTTGAGGAGAGAGCTTTGATTTAGCATTATAAATGTGAAACTAAATAATTATGATGATGTGATTGGAAATAGGAAGCCCTCATTATAGATTTTTGAAAGGAGGTTTGCATGTTGAAAAGATACATTTTTTAATAGTTATGTTCAAGATGGAATAAAAGAGGAAAAAAAACAGCTAAGGTATCTGGGAGCTCAGTGGAGAAGTTACTGTCACGTAGTGTAAGCATCTACCAACTTTTAAAACAACATTTAATTATTTATTTCCATGGGAAAAGTCATTTTGACTTTACAGTGGCCCCAAAATTCCATTCTTCCAAAATCTAGTGAAATATCATACCTTATTTCACACTTACAGTGGTAACGAAATAGTGAAAAAATACTAATCAGTGCTATTTAAATACACTTTATTTGATAAAACAGTAACACTAAATGAGGTGTTTTTTTTGCCATTAATTCTGAGAAAAGAGTAAGCATAATTAAAGGGGAATGAGACGATAGATGTAAACTTTGTAAGCTTATGAGGGAAAGTTTGAAGCTAGTCATCCCAGTTCTCTATTAAGGTTAATATCACTTCAGAACTCACTATATCATTTTCCTGTTTATAGGTGAATTTAGAAAAAGAGTATACCTTTATTAGGCTGCTGTTAGGGAAGTTTTGTGGGTTATTTACAGTATGGGTAGAGAGGAGAATTTTTTTTGTAATGCCTGGCTCAATCTGGGAAATAGAGAAAAGAGGAAAGCGTTGGGGCAAGCCAGCAGGGTAGAAAGGGGAAGTAGGGTTACTCTTCCTGGTAATCCCCTGTTTGGTGGCTAAGAGCCCAAGTGTTGGGACGATTTCACACTGAAAAGGCTGAGCCAACTTGATAGAATCCTGGTTTCCAGGTCTACGTATGGATTTTCCATGCAACAGAATTGGATCCCTATGGGAAAAGGACAAGGGAAAGGCATTGCCTGTCACCTTTCCCCCCGTACTGGAGGTCCCCTGTAGCACTGCCTCAGCTGCTTTCTTTACCTCCAGGCTGGCACCTCAGGAGCAGAAAGAGCTTTAGAATGCTGTCCCTCTTGGCCCATATCTCCACAGGTGCAATGGGGGCAGACTGCCCCCAAGGACTTCCCAACCAAGGTCAGCTCTGGAAGAGGCACAGAGAGCCCAGTGCCTGCTGCTGTCTGGAGTTCATTTTTGAATTAGCTCACCCATACTTTCTTATTCACAATCTCATTCTTAAATTTATTAAAATATTAATATAGATTTAGAGTTTGTGGATTTAGAGCAGGGTTTATAAGTAAGGAATTCTGCCTTCTTGGGAAATCACAGTAGGATAGCACCTGGCTCTGTTCATATGAAAGGGAGATTTCTAAGATTGAATTAGTTGAGCAAAATCTGAAAGCTCAGGAGTACTGTTCTTCCAGAAGGGAAGAAACAGGGTAGTTCCTGTTGATGGCCACTAGGTGGTGCCCCTAGGCCAAGATCAGTGGGTGGCGATGAGGGGATGACTGTCCTACTGACAGGATGTTAATAAATATGGCCTGATGACTTGAGAAGTAACAGGAGATCATTAGGATATGAGCTAGATTGAGTACAGTGACTGTGATATAGTAGTAGGTGCTCTTTGTAAATATTGAACTGAAATTATATGTGGAAATGGATAATAGAGTAGGTAGGATTTAATGACTGTTAGAAAAAATTAATGGTAAAAAAATTTAAAACCTAAAGATTTGTTTGGGAGAAGTAATAAGACAATGTCCATTTTCCCACAGAGTAGCTGAAAAATTACAATTTTTTCTTTTTTAATCTTTTTTTTTGTCCAAGATTTTATTTAAATTAGTTTAGCATTGGTTTCAGGGATAGAATTCAGTGATTCTGGAAAATTACACTTTTTGCTGAACAACAGTAGGGATTGCTGTTTTCTGTGTATTTAGTGTCAGGTAGTTGACACTTTCAAGGGAATATTTTATTCCTGTCAAGGGAATACTATGAGCTTGGAAAAGTGGGGTTAAGTCAGAGATGGAGATGTATTTGACTTTTTAGTTGTTTTCTGTTAAAGATACTTTATAGAGCAAAACTTGGTTGCCGAAATAAAGAACCTTTAGGTTTTATTAACCCTAGTTTAGAGGTCCAAAATGTGTATGCTTCCTTTATTATAATATTTTATGTAGTGGCCCAAAAGATATTTTGATTATCCTTAATGATCTAATGTTGACATTTAATATGGTTCTCATAAGAATGAAGGTATAGATAAGGTGTTCTTGAACTTGGTAAATTTGTTTTTGCAAAGTTATTATCATAGGGACACTTCTAAAAGTTTTTTTGCTTGTTTTAATCTGAGTTACTCCTCTGTTTGGAACAGCAACTTTAGTGATGAAAGCTCAACATAATACAAAGTTGTGTTCACTCTTTAAGTTAAATCTAACCTCTTCTGCCTTTACATTAAAAAATAGAGTAATTAGACCTTTAAAGGAATATAATAATTGACCTCACTTATGCTTTTCCCTTTTATTCATGAGGGGATATATCAGTAATCTTGAATCTTAGTTGTGAGAGAACAGAAATTTCGCATCTGAAATCCACTATTCTTTTGTTTATCCGTGACACTCTTAAACTGTCTTCCCTTGTAACTATTAGCTCCTAAAGACTCAAAGGTAGGTAAGTAAAAAGAAGGACAGACCAGGATCACGTATTATATAAAGTAATGACTAGAACAGGTTGGTTATTTTTCAGAAGTCAGAGTACAGCATTTTATCTCAAGAAAGACAGGCAACTTTGACAGGTTAGCACAAATAGTAAGTACTTGCTAAAAATTGACTTATTTTGATGTTACATCATTCTGACCTGTGATTTTGTCAGTCAGTGGGAGCAGACTATATTTCACTTTGGAGCTTTCATACTTCAGGATCACAATATATATTTACATTGGTTTGTGTCTTTCATTTTATATACAGATGGACTCTACTTTTTCCTAAGTAGAATCATTTTAGGTATATAAAAGATGTTTGATTTTAAAAATCTTATGACAAGTCTCTTTGTAAAAAGAATTAGCAAGGATTTATTGGTTTATATATTATAAAAATACTCGTACCTGCTGCTAAAGATCAAGTCAAATATTTAATTAATTAATTTGAGGGGGGGGGTAGGGAGAGAGTACATGTGCATGACTGGAGGAGAGGAGCTGAGGGAGAGAGAGAGAGGGAGAGGGAATCCCAAGCAGGCTCCAAGCTCAGTGCAGAGCCCGACACAGGGCTTGATCCCACAATCCTGGTACCGTGACCCAAGCTGAAGTCAGGAGTTGGACACTCAACCAACTGAGCCATCCAGGTGCTCCTCAAGTAAAATATTTATTAAGAACTGACAAATATATTTTATCATAGTAACATCTTACTGGGATAAGGAGCCCTGACTCAGATTTCACAATTGTAATACTGAGGAAGTTAAGAATTCAGAAACTTTGGGTTACAAAATGAGCCCCTTGCGACACATTGATTTCCAGCCAAAAGATCCCTCTCTGTTGCTAACTGATTAGCATGACTTATAGACTGTTAAGCTTTAGGGACAATCCTAATCAAATTCCTCATTTTACAGATCATTTTTATAGGTCCGAAGATATTAAAACCTGTGTGAGGTTTTAGAGTTATTTTAATACTGTTGATCATTAAAATATAAGCGGTGACATTCTGGATTCTCACATATCTAAACAAAATGATAAGAAAGTAGAGTAATTGAGGTTGTCTGGGTGGCTCAGTCGGTTGAGTGTCTGACTTCAGCCCAGGTCTTGATCTCACAGTTTGAGACCTGCGTCAGGCTCTGTGCTGACAGCTTGCTCAGAGCCTGGAGCCTGCCTTCGGATTCTGTGTCTCCTCTCTGCCCCTCCCCCACTCACACACTGTCTCACTCTGTCTCTCAAAAATAAATGTGAAGAAATTAAAAAAAAAAAGTAGAGTAATTATTTACAGGGCCTAAAATAAGGTCTTTTCTATTTATGTGATAACCAGTTAAATATAGTCTCTATGGGGCTGTTCCAGCATTGTGAGGCTGAGGGTAGGGTAGAAAAGAGAACTCATAATTGTAGTCTCACATTAACCACAAAATAATGTTGGAGAATTAGAACTAAGAAAGGGGGATGAAGGTAAGAGCCATCCCTCCTTCATCTTTCTTACCTCCTTAAGGTACCAGGAAACCTGCCCTGAGAATACTAAATTTCAATGACTCAGTAATTTGAGAATCTTTTCCACATAGTTGTCAGTGATCTTTGCAAGAATGTTTTGTAGAAATGAATTTGTTTTAATATTATTATATGGGATTTTACTCATCTTATTGAGTATCTAATGTATACAAGACCTTTTTAGTGTAATAATGTAATATATATTGCATGTCAGCTTTTTGAAGTAGGTCTGATTTTTTTTTTTTCAAATTATTAGGGCTTAGGCAAAATTTTAAACTTGCCTAAGACCAGAGAGCTAGTACATGGCTAAGCCAATTTTTTTTTTTTTGTTCCTTTGATTACAGCTTAGATGGTTCAGTATTATACGTTTTTATCAAGTACTTAGTGTGAGGGGTGTAATATAAAGGCAGAGGGTATAGAAGGTCTGAGAAGGCACTAGACTGCCAAAAAGTTGGTTAACCTGCCAAGTCTTTGGAAGATACATCCGAGGAGACTAATTTTCCTAAAACACCTAAGTGGGGGTGGGGTGGGGGGAACAATTGGTATTAGAAATCTAAAGTAAGATTTGAAGCTTGATAATTAACTATTACAATAGAAATGAATAAAGTAGAACTTTAGATAAAAGAATAGAAGGTTCGCATTACTTTTCATATCCACTGTCAAAGGCCACAGTGAAATTATTGAAATTCCAGAAGTCGCCATAGTCTAATCACTGAACAGTACTTTAAAGTAGGAAATGCAAAGTTATGTATTTATCTTTGCTTCAGGTAATCTAACTGGCAGATAATCTGACAGTAGCAGTGATTCTTTTTAATTCTATGTTTCTGGTGTTGTTTCCCCGGCCAAGTTGCTATAACTATCTGAGGGGTAAAACAAGAATTCTGGAGCATCATACTAAAGAAAGTTCCACTTATCTTTTTGAACCTTTCATTAACACAATATTTTAGGTTGGAAGGGACAGTCATTTTATTCATCTCTGTAACATTCTCTCCAAGTGGTTATTCTGGCCTCTCAGAATCTCCCAAAGAAGCCCATTCTACTGTGCATGCCTCTGTTAAACAATCTTAACATATTAAACCATAATCTGTATGAAATTCTATTTCTTTAGTTAGGGCCAGTCACAGTACGTAATGCCTTTTCAGACATGAATTTCTTTCATAATGTGTGTTTCTGAATAATCCCTTCTCTAGGCTAATAATCCCTAGTCCTTGGGATATTCTTTTTTCTTTATTTTTTTATTTATTTATTTTAAAAAAATTTAATGTGTATTTTTGAGAGACAGAGCATGAGTGGGGGAGGGGCAGACAGAGAGGGAGACACAGAATTGGAAATAGGCTCCAGGCTGTGAGCTGTCAGCACAAAGCCCGATGCGGGGCTTGATTCCATGAGCTGTGAGATCATGACCTGAACTGAAATTGGAGGCTTAGCTTACTGAGCCACCCAGGCGCTCCACTTTCTTTATTTTTTAAATGTTTATTTATTTATTTTGACAGAGAGAGAGAGAGGGAGAGAGAGAGAATTCCAAGCAGGCTCCATGCTATCAGTGCAGAACCTGACATAGGACTCGAACTCACGAACCAAGAGATCATGAGCTGAGCTGAAATTAAGAGTTGGACACCTAACCTAATGAGCCATGCAGGCTCCCCTTCTTTTTTATTTTTTAATTTAACAAATTTTTATTGATCTAAGCATTCTAAATGCTAGAACGCAATAATGAATCTTTACTGTAAACACTGTACTGTGAAATACTACTGTCTTTATAAGTGAGAAAACAGAAGATTGAGGTTGAAATGACTTACCAAGTTCACACAATTGATTAGAAGTTGACTGGATGTCAGAACCATGCCTAGCTCCAAAAGTCATGCTTTGACCACTATATTGTGTGTCTTGCAAAGAATAATCTCATAGCCATCAATAAAGCCTAGAGAAGATAGGTGCAAGAAGAAAGTTGGCCTAAAAGAATGGCTTAAAAGTACTTCCTAGGTATGAGATTCTGGGGATTACTTGGGATGCTAAATGAATTTGGAGCCTTCCTGGGCTCCATTGGAAAACTACACATCAAGTAAATTCTTGACAGGCACAGATCTAAATTTGTGGTTTCAGCAATTCACTAAGGACCCCAGAAGTCCATGACAAATATGGAATGCTTCACAAGTTTGAATGTCATCCTTGTGCATGGGCCATGCTAATCAATATTTTTGAGAGAGAGGGACAATGCGAGCAGGGGAGGGGCAGAGAGAGAGAGGGAGACAGAGAATCCAAAGCAGGCTCCAGGCTCTGAGCTATCAGCACAGAGCCTGATGCAGGGCCTGAACCCACAAACCGTGAGATCATGACTTGAGCCAAAGTAGGCACTTATCCTACCTTGCCACCCAGGCGGCTCTATATTTTCTAAAAGTAGCATTAGCCCTTTCATTGAGGCTGTTAGAAAACTTTGATCCTACAGTGCAGAATTGTAATCTGGAAAGCAGTATTTGACATTTGAATATTGCTTTCCTGGTTTGGATATGAAATTTTTAGTTGGAGAGAAATTCTCATATTTGATTTCTGAGCCAGAGTTTTAATCAAATGTTGACAATTTAATTTGAACATAAATCTTTTTAGCAAATATCAGTAGCAGAGAATTAATTCATTTCCTGGCTTACTTGGGAAAGATGTCACTAGAAAGCTTTATTTATGATTTCTAGAGGCCCTCTGCTGATACCCTCTGGTATTGCTGAAAGTATGTTAGTTGAAATAACATGCTAATTCTTCTGCATTACACTAATGATTCTTACTGCCTGCAGTGTCTTTTAAGGACAGTTTTCTTGGTTAATTCTAATATAATTTCCATTGTCTTATTTTAAATTACTAACCAGGTTATGGAACTAATTCTTTTGTTTCTATTGATGTATAATTGACATACGATATCCTATTAGTTTCAGATGCACATCATAGTGGTTTGATATTTTCATACACAATGAAATGATCCCTATAATAAGTCTAGTCACCGTCTTTCATCATGTAGAGTTATTATAATATTATTGGCTATATTCCCTATGCTGTACATTATGTCCCTATGACTTATTTATTTTATAACTGGAAGTTTGTACCTCTTAATTCCCTTCATCTATTTTGTCTGCCCCTAACCCCTCCCCCTGTGATAACCAGTAGTTTGTTTCCTGTATTTGTGAGTCAGTTGCGGTTTTGTTTTGTCTTTTAGATTCTACATAGAATTGAAATCATATGGTATTTGCCTTTCTCTGTCAGACTTGTTTCACTTAGCATAATATCCACTGGGTCTATTCATGTTGGTGCAAATGGTAATTCCATGACCTAATGTTTAACAAAAATAATAAAAGAAAGGACATTAACTGTCCAGAGTAGTGGCCTCCAAATTATTTTGCTCACCCACACCTTTAGCATATCTCTAAATATTTTTATGTTTTAAATTGTACACATATAACTTTCTATAAATTACATATATCATATAACACAAAAATTAAATAAAAAGGATGATATAAAGTACAAATGGAAGTTACAGTGTTTTCTTACCACAGTCCATTGGATTGTCTTGCATACATACTCAGGTACATATATTCTATATTTAGATCAAGATTAAAAGTTAGAATAATTCCCCTCTAAGGAATTTTTGGATAATATGAAAATCATTTATATATACCTTAGGAATGTGATGCTAACCATAATATAAGAACAGATTTTACAACAGAAGTGTCAGTTTTGAGGGAGGTTGCCTTGGGAAGATCAGGCAAAAGCTGGAGAACCACACATCATGCATGTTGTAGGACATATCCACAACATATCCACAGTTGAGTGGTGGACTAAACAATCTCTGATACTCCTGAATTCTGTGACTATAGGAAGGAATATATAGGTGGAGCACTTACATTTAAAACACTGTAGGAAACTTAGGCTGTGAATCTGGAACAGGACTAAACTGGGAAATTGTCCAACTTCTTCACCCAAATCTGCTCAGAACTTCTGCTGTCTTCTTTAGAAATTTGATGATTTCTGGGATGCCTGGGTAGCTCAGTCAGTTAAGCTTCCAACTCTTGATTGGATTCCAGCTCGGCTCAGGTCTTGATCTCACAAGCCCTGTGTCAAGCTCTGTGCTGATAGTGTGGAGCCTGCTTGAGATTCTCTCTCTCCCCTCTCTTTGCCTCTTGTGCTCGTGCTCTCTCCCTTTCTCTCTCTTTCAAAATAAAGAAACTTAAAATTTTTTTTGATGATTTCTGCTTCTCAAGCCATCTCCATGTAGGAAAAAGTTTTAAGTCTTCTTTTAATAGTCTGACTATATAGGAGAATAAATCTATAAGTAAGGAATTCCAACAATGAACTTTATCAACGGAGTTTTACTCTGCATTATTATACCAAATGAAAGGAGAAAGGCAGGGAGAAAACATGAAAGCAAGTTTAGGATGAACAATTACTTTAAATAGTGTATTGTGTCACAGTCCCTATAGATCTATAAGTACTATTTCATTAAGAATAATTTATTCTGCAGTATAAGTGAATAGCTTCACTTTTTTTAAGCTCAAAATTGTATCACCTTCAAAACAAAACTTTAGCATCCATCCGTCCTTCCTTTTCTTTTTTCTTTTTGGTGAGGGGATGGTTTGGTGAAATCCAGCTAGCAAAGATAAGCCAGCAATAAGCTTATATAGCTTTTTCAGTATACTTGATTTGAGTATTGTGAATGTGACTATAGTCCTACAGAGTACCTACTTAAGTTTCTTTGTTGTGGTGGTGGTTTTCTTTTTTCTTGGTTGATGTAATACCCTGTTCTGTCTCATTGCTCACAGAGAGCAGAAGCCCTTCTGCTCCAGTGCATCTAAGAGCATCTAGAATCATTAGAACTTGAGATTTTTTTTTAAAAAAAATCTCTAATCCTACATTTGTTAAGAAGATTTCCATCTCGGTAGCACTTTTCTTTTTAAAATATAAAAGACAAAAAATGAAAGGCCATAAAACTGAGAGTCTTAATTCTGCTCTGTTCATTTCTGAGCATTTCTTTAAGGAATCTTAACAATGGAGTTAATCACAGGAACTGAAGTTAATCACAGGAACTGAAGACCCCTATCACCTACCCCATATGGATGTTCTGTGGGAGAGGTTTTCTAGAATGTTAGTGAAATAGAAGCTTATTAGAACATGATATAGTCTTGGGGAGCATACATTTGGTTTATTAATAAAAACCTCGTATGTTAAGCAGCTATGCAAATACACACTTAAATAACCACCGTCTTTTTTTTAGTATAGGAGTCGAATATCTTAAGCATTGTTTTCTGGCTTTAGCTCACCAGAGGCTTTCCAACAACATTGAATTTGTTTTCAAACGATTGTAGATTGTTCAAGACACAACTATACATTCTTCTGGGCTAAAGAACAGTGTCTGCGTTTTATACTGCTTGAAACTGTAGCCTGTTCCAAAGATACAGAACAACTGAAGAAAACAATCTACCCATTTTGTTATTGTAACTGATTGTTTATTACTCAAAATATTTCTTTGATAAATTTCTTTCCATTTTCCATATTCCTTGGGTGTCACAAATTGTGTTTACAAAATTTGTGATGAATTGCACCAAATATAGAATCAAATTAAGTTTAAGCAGATAAATACATGAGAGGTTAATAATTCTTAGGAATGTTCCCTCAGAGGGCCTTCACATATAAGATGATCTTGCTTGAGTTTCTTGGCAAAAAGATGGAATCCAGACTGTTTTCTGTTGTTAGAAGTTTAGCTTCGTGAGAATGGGAATAAAGGTTTCATGATCTGGTTATGGCTCAGGAGAGTTTGGGCCACAGTATAAATTACCTGCCTTCAGTCTACATACTGGTTTGGGATGTATATCCCTTTTTTAAATTTTTTGCTCCTACTTCTGTGTCGTCATCTTTTGTTGCATTTGGGTGCAGAGATTTGTGGATTGGTGCAGAAATCCAAGACAAGGTTGACTTTTACATCTTGTTTTCCTCATTAGAAGGATTTGTAGTTCTAGTGTTTTACTAAATAAAATCAATTGAATAGACAGTTTTCTTATTTAGATGAGTCGCATTTTGTCACATATAGACTAAGTTTACCAAATATGTGGTTTAACCAAATAGTTATTTTTTCCTCTTTTAGTGGGATTTACCTAAACATTAGGTTAAAAAAAAGAATTAGCTGCCATTGAAACTGGCAAAAAAATTTTTTTTTTTGCAAAAGTAATTGATGTTTTATATAAGGAAAAAACAGTCCTGTATGTCTCTTCTTTACTACAGCACATAGTACACTTCACTTCTGGTTAGCAGATGTGTGGATTTTTTCCCCCTACACCAAGCAATTCTCTGCAGTATCAGCTGGGTGTCCTATAGTTTAATGCAATAATGACCCTATCTGAGAGGATAGCTTCACATCCCACAGATTAAGGGCATAGACCCACAGGACTGCTTTCCCTCCCTGTTTAGCTGCCACTGTCAAGTCCAGTTTTGACCAGCTGGCACAGATCAAATGATCCCACCACCCACTCCTTGGGTTCCATAAATTTGCTAGAGTGGCTCACAGAACTCATTAAAATATTTTACTTTATTAGAGGTTTATTATAAAAGAATATAACTCCAGAATGGCCAAGAGATGCAAATGGCAGGTATGTGGGAAGAGGCACAGAACTTCCTTGCCTTTTGGGTGTGTCACTCTCCCGGGACCTCCCATGTGTTCACTAACCTGGAAATTCTCAGAACCCACGGGTTAGGGAATTTTGTGGAAGCTTGATTATATGGATATGGTTGATCAGATCATTGGCATATGGTGATTGATCACAGTCTCCAGGCCCTCCTTACTCCTTGGAGGTGAGGGAGTGTGGGACTGAAAGTTCCAACTCTAAACACATGGTTGATTCCTCTGGCAACCAACTCCCATTGTTAAGTGGGGGCATTTCACAAGTCACCTCATTAACATAAAATCAGGTGTGGTTGATGGGCCCATGGGTGGCTCAGTTGGTTAAGCATCTGACTCTTGATTTCAGCTCAGGTCATGATCTTGGCTCAGGTCATGATCTCACTGTTCATGGGTTCCGCAGTGACAGCACAGAGCCTGCTTGGGATTCTCTCTCTCTCTCTCTCTCTCTCTCTCTCTCTCTCTCTCTCTCTCTCTCTCCCTCTCCCTCTCTCTCCCTCTCTCTCCACCTCCCCTCTGCCCCCTGCCCCAGTGCATTCTCTCTCCCCCCCTCCCTCTTTCCCTCACTCCCTCAAAAATAAAATAAACTTTAAAAAATCAGGTGTGGTTGAACAGGGTGGGGAGCTTGTTACGAATAATATGACACTAATTTCACCTTTATGCTCTGAAGCTATTTCAGGATCTAAGGACAAAAGACCGAATATTTTAACAAAAGATGCTCCCTTTGCTGTTAATACTCAGGAAATTCCAAGAGTTTTGGGACCTATGAGTCAAGAACTGTGGATAGAAGACCAAAAAATATTATAAATCACAATATCCTGTGATAAGTGTGAAAATGTCAAAGCCATTCTTTTTTGTATGATTGAATGTTTTAAGTCTATATTTTTCTTAAGGAAAAAGAGAGACTTTCTCTCTCCTTAAAGATTGGAACTCTTGTGAATTTTTTTTCTTCCCAGTAGTTTATTTCTCTTATCATTCATTTGTAGCTTCACAATTCTGTATTGTCCTCATAATGTTTTTGAAATTACAGCTGGAAACTCTGAAAAGCATTTTGACAGACAAAGACTGAATTTGTGACCTTAGACCAAGAGTAAGCTACAGGAACAAATGAAATTAAGAAATTAATATTATTTCAGATATGTATCTTTAGTCTTTCAGAGAACTGTTGAAACCAAGAATTTAAAAGTCATCTCTTTCCTTTTCAATGTAATTAGAAGTATAAAACATTCTACTTGCTTATAAATCCACTTAAATGTTTTGTGAGGGAGTTTCCATAGACTATTTATTTTCCATACTACCATTTTTCAAATTTTCAGAGTACTCAAAAACAAATGTTTTCTTCACTATTATCTAACACAAGGAAACTTTATTTTAACCTTTATGTTTCTCACATAGTATAAAACATTAAAAAAAAAAAAGCCACTATAGGGTTCTAATAACCAGAACTCTATATCCTATTTCTTTTTTTTTTTTTTTTTTTTGTCCTCAGGCAATCATTTTTATCCTGGAATTTATTTCAATATTTTCTAAATAACATGCATATGTCATTTTTTTTCTCTTGTAGATAGTATCTGTTGATTGCCTTTAAGAAGATGACGATTAAGTTCTCTTATCTCTTTGCCCACATTGTATTAAAATTTTAAATTTTGATACTGTTTATATATGGCAATGTAAATATTTTTACAAAGTTGGGGGGTGGGAAATTTTCCGCTGGCCTTTGAGGTTCTTTTGGCTGGTATAAGGCAGATTAACAGGAGAAAATCATACTAAATTATTTAAATATGGGGGCTGCATAAGACTATGAGGCCTACAGGAAGTCTGGCAGTTGAGGCTTATATGCCACCCACAGCTAAGGAGAAGTTGGGTGTAGGTCTGGGACTTCAAAGGAAAGGTGAAAGGAATCTTCATAGGAAGATGAAAAAGTGTAAATGTTTTGGTAAACAAATGTTTGCTGGATCATACAGAAACAGTAGGGCATAGAGAGGAATTTTAACAGACTTTGCAAAGTTCCTCTCTGTCTCCCACTCCCAAGTTCAAGTTATACTGTAGTTATCTATGGTGATAGCTCCCTTCTTGGAGCAGGTTCTCTATCTCATTTCTTTTAGGCATTTAGGGGGAAGGTCAAAGTTTCTTTGTAAGCCTTCTTATTCCTTTCTTTTTTTTATTTTTTGAAAGAGAGAGAACGCGTGAGTGAGCCAGGGAGGGACAGAGAGAGAGGGAGAGAGAAATCCCAAGCAGGATTCATGATGTCAGTACAGAACCCAATGTGGGGCTTCAACTCATGAACTGTGAGATCGTGACCTGAGCCGAAACCAAGAGTTGGATGCTTAGCTGACTGAGCCACCCAGGTGCCCATGAGCCTTCTGATTCTTAAAAACAATCAGCCTAGAATCATCCACATGCTAGAGAGACACAGTTTGGTTTAGCAGATTTTTCTCCCCTACAGTCCTGAAATTTAGTTGGTAGATGGTTTCATCTCAGTGGATCAGTCACAGTCTTGACAATAAGTAAGTTCAGTTAAACTCATTTCAGGAGGTAGCGATGCAAGAAGGCTTCCAGAGGTAGGCCTATGGTATACCTGCAATCAGGTATTTAATAAGACATTTCTATAGAAAGAAAAGAACCAACAATAGTTAATGATGGAAACAAATTAGCCAAGTTCTAAGTTATGAGGGTAATCAGTTGAGAAGATTGCTAGATAGATGTCAGGGTCGAAGCATCATTTATAGTTTGAATGTCTCTAATTATGTCATTGCGTCTTCAGGCAAACTTTCTCACGGGCCCATATAGCAACAAACAGGTACAGAGATTGTCTAAACATGAATTAGTTGGGTGATTTCTCTGAGGTTTACATCAAGTTCAGTTTGCAGGACTTCAGGAAGGGCAGTTTTAGTTCTCAATGATTCCAACTCAGAAGGGTTGGAGAAAAATTGAAAGCATTAGTTTGGAGAGTTGTAGCCAGACATTGGAGAAACTAGAAGAATTCAAGATCTAGTCCAATTTAGAGTGAACAGTATTAGAATCTAATATCCACAAAGGTGTGCTATTGAAACATTTTTTCTCTATATAACCACTCTCATTTCTACCAAAGATAACTAAATTAAGAAGAATTTGTTTGCCAAATAAGCCTAGTTTTAATAAGTTGGCCTGATTATTTGCATAAATGCAGCAAGAATAGCAGTTGATCATATGTTTGAGAGAGAGAGTGGGGGAGGGGCAGAGAGAGAGAGGGAGAGAGAATCAGAGTGTGGAGCCAAAATGCAGGGCTTAACTGCAAGATCAGGACCTGAGCCAGTATTAAAAGTCAGATGCTTAACCAACGGAGCCACCCAGGTACCCCATATAGGCTCTTTTAAATCTGCTTTGGTGAAACTGTTTTTAAAGGGAACTTCAGATTGAACTTTTAACAGCCTCCAAAGGCTAAGAAATGAAACCAAGCCAAAAACTTGCCATTAGACTTTGCCTGCAATATAATTCCTCTCTTTTCAAGGTCCCCAAAATATCCTGAGGTTCGTGCACCTGCCAGGAAGTTACCTTTTTTAATTCACATGGGAAGGGTGCTAGGAACCTTGTAAGCAAGGTACCAGGCCAGTTTTTCCAAGGGGCTTTATTGGCTGTATAGTCAACCTTGGTTCCTTAGTGCCGTCGGGTCATATCTGAGTCTATGCATCTCTCTCTCAAATATGACATTCCAATCAAAGTTTTGGTAATATAACCAGTGTTTACAGTTGTCTCTTGTTATAAGGAGAACAGATTCTTATTGAACTTAAGCAAATAAATATGTTGCCATAAAAATAAGAATACTCATTGAGAGTTTTTAAATTCTGGAGGGATCAGGTACAGAGAAAAATACAAATGTCTCAATCATGCTTATAAAGATACAATTTACCTAATTGCTGTAAGTTTGTATTTGGCCGAAGAGGAAAGGTTTCTTTATAATTGGGAAACAAAAGATTAAAGAGCCAACAATATTCAAACAAAAAGTCATAAAAATTATAGTTATTCTCCATTTATTTAGTCCCATATAATTAATTCTTTTGCTTGAATCCAGTTTTTCTGGTAGTTCTGAAAATTGTTACCCAGTTAAATTTTATGATCTTAAAGTTATCAGAAACCTGTCTTCTAGAGTCTTTTCCATGAATCTCCTTGAATATGAAGCATTTTTGCAGGAACACTTTTGTAAAAGCACCTGAGTAAAAGAATAACTGTATGTAAATGATAAAAGACTTAAAAATGTCAGTGGTTAATGATCTGATTAGAACTTACTACAGTGGAGTTGACAAGGAAATTGGTTATTTCTGTGACATACAACATTTTAAGATAACTAGAATTATGATTGATAACAGTATAGCAGGACATATCAAAATTTTAGAAATTTTATAGTTTCTAGAACACTTATATTAATATTTACCCATACAATATAACATAAGATTTATCATGACTTATTTGATAAATGCTTCTCATGTAATAACATCAAATAAGCCGAGTTTGTTAAAAACTTTCTTAATTAAAAAAACTATTTTTAATTTCTATTTTTTGACAGTGAGTGTGCCTGCACACATTCAAGTCGGGGAGGGAGAGAATCGCAAGCAGGCTCCATGCTCAGAGCGTGTAGGGGTAGTCTCTCATGACTGTGAGATCATGACTTGAGCTGAAATCAAGAGTCAGATGCTCAACCAACTGAGCCATCCAGGGACTCCTAAATAAGCCTAATCTGTTCTCTCTCCTTATAAAAAAGAGATCCTCTCTTTTTACCTTTTTTTCCAGGGGCCCGTTGAAAAATTCCAAAGCTATTTTGAGGTCTCCTCAAAATAGGATTTGATTCTGGGGAACTTTGTCAAAAGATATCAGAAAAACTTTAAAAATAGGTCACTATGGAGCAGTACATAGTTATCTATTTATCCAAGTTCCAATTAAGACTTTACAGGCAAATATAGAAAGTTAAATGGCTGCATGAAAGAAAAACTTAACCCTTTTAATATTGAGAATACGTAATATTCAGTTTCCTTAAGTAATCAAAAACCTGATTAAGCAACATGAAGCACAGGGCATTATTTTGATAAAACACAGGAATTCTGTTTTCTAGTGGGCAGATTACTTTAAGGGCAAAGAAAATCCCTTTATAATTTCTTGTTACTGAGAGCAGACCAAGAAAACTTTCCCCTTTTAAAAAATTTTATTTATTTTTGAGAGAGAGAGAGAGAGAGAGAGAGAGCAAGCATACGTGCATGTGCGCGTGTGAGTTGGCGAGGGGCAGAGAGAGAGGGGGAGAGAGAATTCCAAGCAGGTTCCATGCTGTCATTGCAGAGCCCCATGCAAGGGCTTGAACCCATGAACCCGTGAGATCATGAACTGAGCCGAAGTCAAGAGTTGGACACTTAACCAACTGAGCCACCCTGGCACCCCAACTTTGTCCTTTTAGAAAAATCAAATTCTGATTTCACCCCAGTATACTTTTGATGTTAAAACTCATTGTTAAGTAAATTCATTTTAATTTTAACCAGCTTGACCGCATATTAAAATTTCTCTTCAAATATTCCTTTTCTACAAACCTACAACTTTCTTTTTTACACTCAGATTTTATAATTTCCTGTCTCATAAGTAGTTTTACTCTAAGACAAACTTTCTTTCCCTTAATAAAAGTATCTCCATATTTCATATCTTTTCTTGAAAACACATTCTACCTTCTTTGTATATAGACTTGTTTCCTTCATTATTTCTAGTAGCTTTAACTACAGACATTAATTAGAATTCTTGGCCCTTAGATTTTAATTTCTAGTATAATAAGCATAGGCGTACCTCATTTTTTGTACTTTGCTTTTGCTTTATTCTACTTTGCAGATATTGCTGCCTTTTTTTTTTTTAAACAAATTGGGGGTTTGTGGTAACCCTGTGTTCAGCAAATCTATTGACCCCATTTTTTTAAACATTTGGTTACTTCATGTCTCTGTGTCACGTTTTGGTAATTCTCATAATATTTCGAATTATTACTATATTTGTCATGGTGATCTGTGATCAGTGATCTTTGATGTTACTATTGTAATTGTTTTGAAGCACCATAAATCACGTTCCTCTTATAAGACAGAAATGAGGGTGTTCTGATTCCTCCATTGACCAGCAGTTCCCTGGTCTTTCTCCCTCTCCTTGGGCCTTCCTATTCTTTGAGACACAACATTAGTGACATGTGGCCAATTAATGACTCTTCAATGGCCTCTAAGTGTTGAAGTGAAAGGGGGGAGTCACACATATCTCACTTTAAATCAGAAGCTAGAATGACTCAGCTTAGTGAGGAAGGCTTGTTGAGAGCCAAGATAGAATGAAAGCTAGATCTCTTGTACCAGTTTGCCAAGTTGTGAATGCAAAGGAAAAGTTCTTGCAGGAAATTAAAAGTACTACTACAGCAAACACACAAATGATAAGAAAGTGGAACAGTCTTATTGCTGATATGGAAAAAGTTTTAGTGGTCTAGGTAGAAGATCAAACCAGCCATAACATTCCTGTAAGGCAAGACCTATTCCAGAACAAGGCCCTAACTCTCTTCAGTTCTGGGAAGGCTGTGAGAAGTGAAGAAGCTGCACAAGAAAAGTTTGAAGCTAGCAAAGGTTGGTTCATGAGGGTTAAGGAAAGGAGCTGTCTCTATAATATTAAAGTGTAAAGTGAAGTATCAAGTGCTGATGCAGAAGCTACAGCAAGTTATTCAGGAATTTGAGCTCAAATAGTTAATGAAGATGGCTACACTAAACTATAAATTTCCAGTGTAGATGAAACAGCCTTATATTGGAAGAAGATGCCATCTAGGACTTTTCATAGCTAGAGAGAAGTTAGTGCCTTGACTTCAGAGCATCAAAAGTGCTTTGAAGACTGAGTCTCTTGGTAGGACCTAGTGCAGTTGGTGACTTGATGTTGAAGCCAGTGCTTATTTCCTATTTGAAAATCCTAGAGCCCTTAAGAATGCTATATCTACCCTGCCTGTGCTCTAGAAATGGAACAACAAAGCCTGGATGACAGCACATCTGTTTACAACATGGTCTACTAAATATTTTAAGCCCACTGTTGAGATCTACTGCTCAGAAAAGAAGATTTCTTTTAAAATATTACTGCTCATTGACAGTATACCTGGTCACTCAAGAACTCTGATGGAGATGTACAACAAGATTAATACTGTTTTTGTGCCTAGTAACAGAGCATCCGTTCTCCAGTCCATGAATCGATGAGTCATTTTGATTTCAAGTCTTACTAAGAAATACATTTCATAAGGCTATATCTGCCATAGAGACCCATCCTCTGATGGATCTATGCAAAGTAAATTGAAAGCCTTCTGGAAAGGATTTACCATTCTAGATGCCATTAAGGACATTCGTGATTCATGGGAAGAGGTCAGAATACTAACATGAAGAGTTTTGAAGAAATTGAATGCAACCCTCATTGATGACTTTGAGGGATTCAAGACTTGAGGGGAGGAAGTCACTGCAGTTGTGGTGGAAACAGCAAGAGAACCAGAATTAGAAGTGGAGCCTGAAAATGTGACTAAATTATCAGAATCTCATGATCAAACTTGAACAGATGAGAGGTTGCTTCTTATGGATGAGCAAAGAAACTAGTTTCCTGGTGGAGATGCTGTGAAGATTGTTGAAATGACACCCAAGGATTTAGAATAATACATAAACTTAGTTGATAAAGCAGTGGCAGGGTTTGAGTGGATGGACCCCAGTTTTGAAAGTTCTACTGTGGGTAAAATGCTATCAAACAGCAGCATCACATGCTACAGAGAAATGGTTTATGAAAGGAAGAGTCAGTTCTGGCAGACTTCATTGTTGTCTACTTTTAATAAATTGCCACAGCCACCAAGATCAGTCAGCAGCCATTAACATTGAGATAAGACCCTCTAGCAGCAAAAAGATTACAACTCACTGGAAGCTCAGATGATGGTTAACAGTTTTTAGCAATAAAGTATTTTTAAATTATGTACATTTTTTTGATAAAATGCTATTGAAATAATAAGCTATAGTATTTTCTTGAAAAAACTTTTTAAATCTTTTTTTAAAGTTTATTGTGAGAGAGAGAGAGAAAGAGAGAGAGAGAGAATGAATGAATGAATGAATGAATCCCAAGCAGGCTCTGTACCACCAGTGCAGAGCCCAGTATGGGGCTAAAACTCATGAACTGTGAGATCACAATCTGAGTCGAAATTGGATGCTTAACTGAGCCACGTAGGCGCCCCCCAAAAAAACTTTTTTAAAGCTTATTTATTTACTTTTGAGACAGAGAGAGACTGGGAGAGGGAGAATCCCAAGCCTGCTTGATCTCACGAACCATGAAATAACAACCTGAGCTGTACTCAAGAGTTGGCCACTTAACCAACTGAGCCACCCAGGTGCCCCAATAAGTTACAGTATTGTGTAAACATAAGTTTTATATGTACTGGGAAACCAGAAAATTTATTTGACTCACTTTATTGCAGTGTTCACTTTATTGCCATGGTCTAGAACTGAGATTACAGTCTCTCTGAGGTATGCCTGTAGTGAGCAATTGTGAACTTTTACACCAGCATTCTTTATATTGGCAAATTTATGAATATGTTTTACAATTTCTAGGAACTTAGTGCTTCTTCATATTGCATTCTGTCAATAAAGCACAAAACATGTTTACTAACAGACCCAAATTTATCTTTAGTTTTTCTGTAATAAGGAAGTTGAAAGTAGATAAACCTATATTCAGTAACTAATGTTCCATTATTTAATTTTATTTGGAGATAATCTAGATATTCAGTGAATTTCTATCACTTAGCAAAACTCTAAAGTCTCAGGTTACCAAAAATATTTTGGAAACCATTTTTAAGTACATATACCATAAAACATAATTATTGCTAATAAGGTTGGCTAAAAATTCCTATCAGAGCTATCAAAATCATTTGCTTTCAACAATGATATTTTAAGTTTTGTTTCCTTAAAAATTTTCTTATGTTTATTCTTGAGAGAGAGAGAGACAGCAACAGAGTGCAAGTGGGGGAGGGGCAGAGAGAGAGAGGGAGACACAGAATTCTAAGCAGGTTGTAGACTCTGAGCTTCCAGCACAGAGTCCGACATGGGGCTGGGACTTACAAGCCGTGAGATCATGACCTGAACCGAAGTCAGACACTTAACTGACTGAGCCACCCAGGTGCCCCAGTAATGATGGTTCCATTATTCACAAAAACTTCATGAGACATTAGACAAAGGCAGCTATCATCCCAAGCATTTTTCTTACTGACAAATTTTGTAAGAGATATAACATGAACTTACTTGATTAGTAAACCTAGGTAGAGTAAGAATATGACACTTAATGTTGATAACCCTAAAGACATGTCTGTATTAATTAAACCAAGAAAATTAAACTACTTTTTATTTACCAAAGAGTTTTCTCAGATCACATGAACTTAGAAAGCATTTGAGTTATTTCTGAGAGTTTAGAAAGAGTGAATTTATATAAGCGCTTATTTTTAAGTCAGTTACATAGAGCTCTTTTGCAAATTAATTTTGGGAATACCAAAGTCTTTTAGTGTTTATGGAGAAGACTTAAAAAGTATTTTTTAAATGTTTGTTTATTTTAGAGAAAGAGAAGCTCGAGGGGGGGCAGGGCAGAGAGAGAGACACACACAGAATCTGAAGCAGGCTGACAGCTCAGAGCCTGACAAGGGGCTCAAACCTGTGAACTGTGAAATCATGACCTGAGCCAGAATCGTACTGAGAATACTTTTAAGATTTGTATTTGTCCCTGGAAGCAATCTTAAGGAGTCTGTGGTCTAAAGTTTGAACAAAAGAACCCTTTTTGCAGTTTGTATTTTTTAAAAGTCATCTTTACCTCTTTGTTTTTTTCCCCTTTATTCTTAGGGGAGTGTGGGCATTATTTTAGATACCTCCTGGATTGTTTACATTTCAAAGACAAGGCAAGAGTTACACCTTTAAGAGGCTGAAAAAGGTGGTAGGATGACTTTGGTTTACTAAGGCTAGTAATTTTTACAAGCCTTTTGAGATAAGTAGGGAAGGTTTTAGAACTGGTAAAAAGAAATTTTTGGGTTTTGGATTGCCTGTAGAGCTTTTTTTAGTTTTGCAAAAATTCGTAAGATTAGGACAGCTGCTCTCATTTTTTTCTCTTTTCCCAAAGAATTGGGTTGCAGCCCAAATGATATCTAGGGGCTGATCTGCACATCCAATTACATTATGTACAAATTGCTCTTTTCCCTTTGGGTGCATAGTATTATTTTAGTTTGGCGGAGGTAAATTAAAATAAAATTCCTATCAGGCTTTGAATATAAGCTTCTGATTTCTGATCAGCTTTAACCATAGAGCTACTTAAAATCCTTTTAAATATCTTGTCATTTTTTAGCTGAGAAAAACAGTAAATATTTCTGATAGTACTGAACAATTTCGTGGACTTAAGAGGCATCTTCAAAGAGCATGCAAAGGTTACTACCTTCTTAAGATCCAGTTACTCCCAAAGATAGCCAACAAAAGGAATCCATAGCCTGGCCTGTCCCAGGTAGGCCAGAAAGCCAAGCTATGCTCACAGGACTCAAAACCATCTTAGTAAGATTTTGTTGCCCCCCACCTCCCTTTTTTTTCTATGAAGCCTATTTTATTTTATTTATTATTTTATTATTTTTTATAGTTTATTGTCAAGTTGGTTTCCATATAACACCCAGTGCTCATCCCAACAAGTGCCCTCCTCCATGCCCATCACCCCTTTTCTCCTCTCCCCCATCCCTATCAACCCTCAGTTTGTTCTCAGTATTTGAGAGTCTCTGATGGTTTGCCTCCCTCCCTCTCCTTAACTATTTTTTCCCCTTCCGCTCCCCTATGGTCCTCTGTTAAGTTTCTCTTGTTCCACATATGAGTGAAAACACACGGTATCTGTCCTTCTCTGCCTGACTTATTTCACTTAGCATAACACCCTTGAGTTCCATCCACATTGCTACAAATGGCCAGATTTCATTCTTTCTTATTGCCATGCAGTATTTCATTGTATATATAAACCACATCTTCTTGATCCATTCATTAGTTGATGGACATTTATTTAGGCTCTTTCCATGATTTGGCTGTTGTTGAAAGTGCTGCTATGAACATTGGGGTACCTGTGCCCCTCTGCATTAGTACTCCTGTGTCCCTGCAGTGCTATTGCTGGGTCATAGGGGAGTTCTGTTAATTTTTTGAGGAACCTCCGTACTGTTTTCTAGAGCGGCTGCACCAGTTGACATTCCCACCAACAGTGTAGGAGGGTGCCCATTTCTCCACATCCTTGCCAGCATCTATCGTCTCCTGATTTGTTCATTTTAGACACTCTGACCAGCGTGAGGTGATATCTCAGTGTGGTTTTGATTTGTATTTCCCTGATGAGTGACGCTGGGCATCATTTCATGTGTCTGTTGGCCATCTGGATGTCCTCTTTGGAAAAGTGTCTGTTCATGTCTTCTGCCCATTTCTTCACTGGATTATTTGTTTTTCTGGTGTGGAGTTTGGTGAGTTCCTTATAGATTTTGGATACTAGCCCTTTATCTGATATGTCATTTATATCTATCTTTTCCCATTCCATTGGGTGTCTATTAGTTTTATTGTTTCCTTTGCTGTGCAGAAGCTTTTTATCTTGGTGAGGTCCCAATAGTTCATGTTTCCTCTTGATTCCCTTGCCTTTGGAGATATGTTGAGTAAAAAATTGCTGCAGTTGATGTCAAGGAGGTTATTTTCTGCTTTCTCTAGGGATTTGATGGTTTCCTGTCTCACATTCAGGTCCTTCATCCATTTTGAGTTTATTTTTGTGTGTGGTATTAGAAAGTGGTCTAGTTTCTGTCCAGTTCTCCCAGCACCATCTGTTAAAGAGGCTATCTTTTTTCCATTGGATACTCTTTCCTGCCTTGTCAGAGATTAGTTGGCCATACATTTGTGGGTCCAATTCTGGGTTCTCTATTCTATTCCATTGGTCTATGTGTCTGTTTTTGTGCCAATGCCATACTGTCTTGATGATGACAGCTTTGTAGTAGAGGCTACAGTCTGGGATTGTGATGCCTCCCATTTTGGTTTTCTTCTTCAATATTACTTTGGCTATTTGGGGTCTTTTGTGGTTCCATACAAATTTTAGGATAGTTTATTCTAGCTTTGAGAAGAATGCTGCTGCAATTTTGATTGGGATTGCATTGAATGTGTAGATTGCTTCGGGTAGTATTGACATTTTAATAATATTTATTCTGATCCGTGAGCATGGAACATTTTTCCATTTCTTTGTGTCTTTTTCAGTTTCCTTCATAAGTTTTCTATAGTTTTCAGCCTACAGATCTTTTACATCTTTGGTTAGGTTTATTCCTAGGTATTTTATGGTTTTTGGGTGCAATTGTGAATGGGGTCAGTTTCTTGATTTCTCTTTCTGTTGCTTCATTATTGGT
>CM053574.1:51863271-51932220 GCA_028646485.1 Cryptoprocta ferox
GCTAGGACTTCCAGCCTATGTTAAACAACAGTGGTGAGAGTGGCCATCCCTGTCGTGTTCCTGATCTCAGGGGGAAAGCTCTCATTTTTTTCCCCATTGAGGACGATATCAGCTGTGGGCTTTTCATAAAGGGCTTTTATAATGTTTAAGTATGTTCCTTCTATCCTGACTTTCTCAAGGATTTTTATTAAGAAAGGATGCTGCTGTATTTTGTCAAATGCTTTTTCTGCATCTATCGACAGGATCATATAGTTTTTAAATTTTCTTCTGTTAATGTGATGTATCACATTGATTGATTTGCGAATTATTGAACCAGCCCTGTAATCCAGGAATGAAACCAACTTGATCATGGTGGATAATTCTTTTTATATGCTGTTGAATTCGATTTGCTAGTATCTTGTTAAGGCATTTTTGCATCTGTATTCATTAAGGATATTGGCCTGTAGTTCTGTTTTTTTTGCTGGGTCTTTGTCTCGTTTGGGAATCAAAGTGATTCTGGCTTTATAGAATGAGTCCAGAAGTTTTCCTTCCATTTCTGTTTTTTGGAGCAGCTTGAGAAGGATAGGTATTAACTCTGTTTTAAATGTCTGGTAGAATTCCCCAGGAAAGCCATCTGGCCCAGGGCTCTTTTGTTGGGAGATTTTTGATAACTGACTCAATTTCTTCACTAGTTATGGGTCTGTTCAGATTTTCTATTTCTTCTCATTTGAATTTTGGTAGTGTGTGTGTGTGTTTAGGACTTTGTCCATTTCTTCTAGTTTGTCCAGTTTGTTGGCATATAATTTTTCATAGTATTCCCTGATAATTGCTTGTATTTCTGAGGGATTGGTTATAATAAATCCATTTTCATTTGTAAGTTTATCTATTTGGGTCCTCTCTTTTCTTTTTGAGAAGCTTGGCTAGGGGTTTATCAATTTTGTTTATTTTTTCAAAAAACTAACTCTTGGTTTCATTGATGTGTTGTTTTTTTTTTGTTTTGTTTTGTTTTGTTTTTTTTTTTTGATTCTATATTGTTTATTTATGCCCTGATCTTTATTATTTCTCTTCTTCTGTTGGGTTTGGGGTGTTCTTGCTGCCCTGCATCTAGTTCCTTTAGGTGCGCTGTTAAATTTTGTATTTGCGCTTTTTCTAGTTTCTTGAAATAGGCCTGGATTGCAATATATTTTCCTCTTAGGACTGCCTTTGCTGCATCCCAAAGAGTTTGGATTGTTGTATTTTCATTTTCGTTAGTTTCCATATATTTTTTTGATTTTGTCTCTAATTCCCTGATTGGCTGAAAGTGCATGGTATTATCTCAATTCTTTTATATTTATGAGGGCTGCATTATGACCCAGTATGTGATCTGTCTTGGAGAACGTACCATGTGCACTCAAGAAGAAAGTGAATTCCATAGCCTCAGGATGTAGAGTTCTAAATATATCTGTTAAATCCATCTGGTCCAATGTGTCCTTCAAGTCCATTGTTTCCTTAGTGATTTTCTGTCTAGTTGATCTATCCATTGCTGTAAGTGGAGTATTAAAGTCCCCTGCAATTAGCACATTCTTATCAATAAGATTGTTTATGTTTGTGACTAATTTTTTTATGTATTTGGGTGCTCCCGAACTCAATGCATAGACATTTATAATTGTTAGCTCTTCCTGATGGATAGACTGTGTAATTATTATATAATGCCCTTCTTCATCTCTTGTTACTCCCTTAACTTTAACGTCCAGTTTGTCCAGTATAAGTATGGCTACTCCAGCTTTCTTTTGACTTCCAGTAGCATGATAGATATTTCTCCATCCCCTCACTTTCAACCTGAAGGTATCCTCAGGTCTAAAATGAGTCTCTTGTAGACAGCAAATAGATGGATCTTGTTTTTTTAATCCATTCTGATACCCTATGTCCTTTGATTGGAGCATTTAGTCCATTTCCATTCAGTGTTATTATTGAAAAATATGGGTTTAGAATCATTGTGTTCTCTGTTGGATTCATGCTTGTAGTGGTGTCTCTGGTATTTTGTTTTCCTTGCAACATTACCCTCATAGAGTCCCCATTAGGATTTCTTATAGGACTGGTTTAGTGGTGATGAATTCCTTCAATTTTTGTTTGTTTGGGTAAACCTTTATTTCTCCTTCTATTCTGAATGACAGGCTTGCTGGATAAAGGATTCTTGGCTGCATATTTTTTCTGTTCATCACATTGAAGATTTCCTGCCAATCCTTTCTGGCCTGCCAAGTTTCAGTAGATAGATCTGCAACTACCCTGATGTGTCTTCCTTTGTATGTTAGGGCCCTTTTATCCCTAGCTACTTTCAGAATTCTCTCTTTATCCTTATATTTTGCCGGTTTCACTATGATATGTCGTGCAGGAGATTGATTCAAGTTATGTCTGAGGGGAGTTCTCTGTGCCTTTTGGATATCAGTGTCTGTTTCCTTCCTCAGATGGGGGACATTCTCGGCTATAATTTGTTCAAGTATCCCTTCAGCCCCTTTCTCTCTCTCTCTCCTTCCTCTGGAATACCTATAATACGGATATTGTTCCATTTGATTGTATCGCTCAGTTCTTGAATTCTCCTTTCGTGCTCCTGGTTCAATTTATCTCTCTTTTTCTCGGCTTCCTCTTTTTCTATAATTGTGTCTTCTAATTCATCTCTTCTCCTCTCTGCCTCTTCAATCTATGCAGTGGCTGCCTCCATTTTATTATGCACCTCATTTATAGCATTTTTTAATTCATCATAACTATTTTTAAGGTCCATAATCTTTGTAGCAGTAGCATCTCTGGTGTCTTCTATGCCTTTTTTAAGCCCAGCAATTTTATGACTATCGTTCTAAATTCTTGATCAGTTATGTTGCTTATATCTGTTTTGACCAATTCTTTAGCTGTCACTTCTTCCTGGAATTTCTTTTGAGGAGAGTTCTTCTGTTTTGTCATTTTGGCTAGTTTTCTGTCTCTTATATGTTTTAAAAGCTTGTTGTGCACTTTGCAGCTGCAAGTACTGCTATATTAAAGGAAGCTCATAGATTGTCTAGAGCCTGTCCGTTCAGGAAGTGTTCTTTTAATGGTGTGCCTTGGTCTCTCTTTTTGTGCCTTTGGTTATTTTATTTCCCTGCTTGTAGTGATATTTGGGACTCTACACCATGTGTGCTTTGGTTTGTTTCTTGAGGTAGCCCTGGAAAGGAAAACAGACAAACAGGGAATAAAAGCAGAAAAACTCACAAGCAAACCGAAACAAACACCAAAACCAAAACAACAAAAGACAAGGGACAGTCTAAAAGCATAAAACCAGAAATCCCAGCTACCAATAAAGAGCAGGGTGGAGGCAGTGCTGATGGAAGAGTATACACAAAGAGAGAGATGACAGGAGTGGGGAAAAATAGAAATTAAACATTGACCAGGCAGAGAGACTAAAAGGCTTAATTCAGAGAGAGAAAAAGGAGAATACAGCAGGAGGTGAGGAGAAAAAACAAAACGAAGATAATGTTACCCAGAGAAACTATATAGTGTGATTATTTCAGAAAGGAAGGTAACAATGGCAGTGTAGAGCATGCATCAAAAGAATGGATTTAATATGCCTATCTAAGCAAACCTATAACCAGAATACCCAGTCCAGAGGAGAGGAGAGATAAGAATGAGATAAGGGAGAATATATTTGAATTGCAAGAATTGATCTAGAGTTAATCATGGCACTGCATTAGTGCTGGCCGTAGGGGGAGGGGCTGTTTGTTTCCAGCATCTGTCTGGGCTCCTGTAAAAAAAAAAAAAAAAAAACAGCTCCCCAGGGCAGATGGGCGTGGTTTGGTGTAGGCGGGTCTGGCCTCCACTGTGGGTCCTGAGGGCCACCTCCTGAGGCCCTGCCTTGGTGGTTGTGGGGAGAAAAATGGCGGCCTCCCAGTCCCTTCTCCAACCAGGTGTTGCAAATCACTCTTTTGGGTCCGATCTCACTGTAGTGCGGGTGAAGTCAAGGTGGGCTGTGTTCTATGTCCTGCACCCCGCCTCGTTTCCAGATTTTACTCATTTTACTCTGCGCATTAATGATACCGCGGGAAATGTAATCCCGCAAGCCAGGGTAACTTCTTAGCAGGGGATTGAGTAGGGGACCGGTTGCTCCTGATGCAAGCTGCATCCCTTGTGTAACGTCTATCCCAGAGGGAATTTCTGGGACCTGGGCACCCAACCCAAAGAAAGCTCCACAGTTAGAGATAGGATCTCTCTCCGAAAGCGCTATGAGGCTGTCTTTAGTGGACTCCCTCTCTTTTCCTCCCAGACTCTGGCGGTTCAGAGTCCTTTGGCTTCAGCCCTTCTTTGTGTGAGAGATGCTGGCGGCGGAAAAGTACAGAGCTCCCTACTTCTCAGCCATTTTGCCTCCCCCACTGTACCCCTTTTTTAAAGATACCTACAGTTTTGTGGTTCTGTAGTTCTCAGACATAAAATTACCAGGTGTGCCAGAAGGTGCCATGCTTAATTCTTTGGCTTTTAAGGGGGGAATTTATGTTGGATGTCGATCAAAAAAATTTTTTTATATCTTTATTTTTGAGAGAGAGACAGAGCACCAGCAGGGGAGGGGCAGAGAGAGAGGGAGACACAGAATCTGAAGCTGGCTCCAGGCTCCAGCTGTCAGCACAGAGCCCAGCACGGGTCTAGAACCCGTGAACCATGAGATCATGACCTGAGCCAAGTCAGATGCTTAACCGACTGAGCCACCCAGGCACCCCTGGATGTAGATTTTAATTTTTGGTCTAATTTCTATTCTTTTATCTTATAAAAAGGAGTCCCTAAGGCTAAGCTATTATATATCTTTGTATGCACTTTTTAATTTGGTCTTTGCACAGGTGCCAGTAGGACAACTGTTTAGGATGAGAGCTCTCTAAAAGCTGTTAAATATAAATTTTTTCATACTCAAAAGATTGATCATCTGGCCATTGCTGAATAGGATCTATTAATCTCATTAGTGACTCAAACCAGTAAGCCTTCTTATGGCTCAACCAAGTATGCAAGAAGCATCTTCGAAGAGGGTTTAGAATATGCAGTGCTCACAAGATCCAGAAAGTTCACTCCCAAAGATAGTCTGAGAGAACAGAGGCCTTCTTTGCATAGGCATTAAGGATGGTATGGTGAAATTGGTGTCTCCGATCTCTCACAGGAACATGAGATGCTTCTAGTCACAAACCCCCTAATCTGTAACACCAGACGGGTAATATTGTAATGGGACTTTTCCGGCTCTAACGAAGCAATGAAGATTGAGATGACAAAGGCTCCTTATGGTCTGGGACTCTTTATGATTAACTTCCCTGAAAACTGTCATGGCTGGACTAAGACAGTGCTGTTTGTGACTTCAAGTCTGGGAACCCTGGTCTAGTTGGCCCCCAAGGTGTACCCCATTAAGTACATCTTCCAGATGGAAGAGACCAGAGAGAATATTCTCTTTGGTCACAAAGCCAGACTTTCAGGACATACATATAACAAGATGAAAAGAAAAACCTCATCTAGTTTTTACTTAGGGGACCCACAGCAAAGTTTGTTTAAACAGATGATGGTTTTCGCAAAAACTGTCAACTCACCAGTCTCTGGGGCCAGCTTGAACAGCCCTAAAGGGCGTATGTCTGTGTTCTATCCTATGGTTTTTACTCCTTATGACAAATGACACCACCGAGACAAAAACAGTGACCATCTCTGGGAGTTGAAGGATCAGTAAGAAATCAAGAATATTCATTACCAAATGTATTAGACTTTTTATGCCCAAATATTTTCTCCTGCTAATGTAAATTTAGAAAGGAGAGAAACAGACAAAGGGCTCTCACCGCTTTCACTTCCACCAGACCCCATGGACAGAGATCTAGGAGGCTGACATGGTAAGAAATCTTATCGTCTGCTGGCTTTTGTCAGAGATCCCAGGATCTCTTCATCGGCAGCAGTCTCAGGAGGAAAAAGTTTTCCAGCCAGTGAAGATCTTGCTATACCAACTATAGGGGATAGAACATTTTTCCTTTCTCTTTCAGTGATCTTTTGGCTGGTGTAAGAATTAAATTGAGGGGCATCTAGGTGGCTCAGTCGGTTAAGCATCCGACTCTTGATTTTGGCTCAGGTGATGATCTCACAGTTTTGTGGGTTTGAGCCCCACATCAGGCTCTGTCCTGACAGTGCAGAGCCTGCTTGGGATTCTCCCTCTCTCTGCTCCTCCCCTCCTCTAGTTTCTTCTGTCCCTCTGAAAAGAAATAAACTTAAAAAAAAAAAGAATTAAATTGATTTGAGTCAGATTAGCAGGAGAAAAATCATTTTGCATATGTATGTGGGCTCCATAAGAATGAGACCCATGGGCAGTTAGGCAGTTGAGGCTTATATGTCCTCTAGAGCTAAGGAGAAGTGGGTAGGGGCTGAGACTTAAAGGGAGAGGAAGACAGTTCACAGGAAAATGAAAAACAATAAATGGTAAACAAATGTTTGCTGGATCATACAGAAGCAGTGGGGCATAAAAAGGAATTTTAACAGACTTTGCTAAGTTCCTCCCTGTCTACCATGCCGTTCAAATTATCCTGTAGTTATCTATGGTGATAGTTCCCTTCCTGGAGCAGGTCCTCTATCTAAATTCTTTTAGGTGTTTAGGTGGAAAGTCAAAATTTCTTTGTGAGCCTTCTGATTCTTAAAAATAATCAGCCTAGAATCATCCACATGCCAAAGAGACACACTGGGGGTCGCACATTTTGCTCCCTTCCAACAACTTGAGCTTTATAAGTAGAACATGATTACATTTTCCTTTCTATACAATTTTTTTGTTGTCTCTGGAGTTAATTGCTTCAATTTTGATTGTTCTTTCTTGCTGTAATTGGGTCATTTCCATATTCTCAAAGAACTACAAATCCTCTCGATACTTTCAGAAACATCATGTATTCTTGTTAGTTTCATCTTTTTCTTGATGCCCTCACTTCTCCAGTTTGAATGGATTGCTTTCAAAGACTTTTGCACATCTTTTGTCCTGGGACTCCTTCATATGTTAATAAATAACAGATTTGATTTAATGTTGTCTTCTTGATTGGTTTATTCCTTTTCATGAAGCACATTCTCCAGGAACCTTGTGAAAAAGGATGCATAGGAGATCACTTTTTAGAAATTATGCCCATTTCAAAATTCCTTTATTTAATCTTTCATTTAATGTAATACTTCATTGCCTTGGTATGGGATTTTGTGTTGGATATAATTTCCCCATAGAATTTTTAAGCATTGTGTCTTAGTTGTTAGCATTACTTTAAAAAATCTGATGCCATACAGATTCTTGATCCTTTGGATAACATCTTTTTTTTTTCTCTAGAATTTTAAAAAGACTTTATTGTCTTGAGGTTTTACAAAGGTATTCTTGGTGTGAGTCTTGTTGGCATTTGTTGGGCTAGATAGCTGTGGGTCATTTTAATCTGGAAAACTCAAAAAAGAATCTGGAAATACTTGTTTTAGAAAACTATCTTATATTAATTTTTATTCCATCATAACCAGAAATATATTTTCCCCATATCCTCCATTAACCTGTCATACACTTATCTGACTGGAGAAAAGCTGATTTTGCTTAAAAATTTTTATTGTGTTAAAAAATTATTATGTAATACTTTATTCATATTAAAAAAAAAAACTTAAGGAGTGCCTGGTTGGCTCAGTCAGTTAAGTGGCCAACTCTTGGTTTCTGCTTAGGTCATGATCTCATGGTTCATGAGTTCAAGCCCCGCATCAGGCTCTGCGCTGACAGCGCAGATCCTGCTTGAGATTCTCTCTTTCTCCCTCTCTCTCTCAAAATAAATGAACTTAAAAAAAAGTGTTGCTTTCTTATATAAGAAAAAACTAATAATAAACAAATGACCTATGAACTGACCACACAACTTAAGAATGGGAATATTACCTTCACTATGCTCTTGGAACTATATATGATTCTTCCACTGTCCGAAATTTTGTATTTCATTTACTTTACTTTTTAAAAGGTAATTATTTATGTATGTGACATTAAACAAAACTATTATTTAGTTGTATTTGCTTGAGGGTTTTTAAAATGGTATTATAGTTTACATAATCGTGCATGATTTGCTTTTTATGCAGAAATAATGTGTCTGAGGTTGATCCATGAATTGCAGATAGCCGTAATTCACTTACACTGTTTAATCTTTTTCCCAACTTAGGTTTGTGATCTTTTGTTAGTTGAAGATTAGATCTCCTGTTACATTCCTTAGTTTTGCTTTGCATTTTTCTTTATTTTCTCTCACATTCTGATTCCTGGGAAATTTCCTTAAAATTTATTTCCCAATCCTTCTATTAAGTATTTTTTTCATCTTATTTTCTAAGTATTTTTCCTCTTCTATGAATACTTTTTTCTTTATAAAAAACATTTTTTAATGTTTTATTTATTTTTGAGAGAGCCTACGTGAGCAGAAATAGAGGAGGGACAGATAAAGAGGGGAAGAGAAGATCCAAAATGGGCTCTGCACTGACAGCAGCAAAGCCCAATGCGGGGCTCAAACTCACAAACTGTAAAATCATGACCTGAGCCCATGTTGGATGCTCAACCAACTGTGCTACCCAGGTGCCCCTGAATACTTTTTTTCCCCCATTACATCCTGTTCTTCTTTTATAATTTTGTTTTTGTCTCTGAGGATATTTTCTTTTCATTCCTATATTGTCTCTCTTTGGAGTTTCTTTTTTTCTGGGTGTTTTAGTCTCTGTCTTTTTTGATAGAGTCTTTTATTAAAAGTCTAGTCACCCATGGCTTTTTCTTATTTTAGAGAGGTATTAAAATGCTCTGGGAAACTCTCCTTTGTGAAGGCTTTGTAGGTTGATGGTTTTTACTATACAGTAATTGGGCAGAGACCCATTTTATTGCAAGCTCTTCTAATGGTCACTGTCTGTAGGTCTTTTCTTCAGTCAGTTTTTCCAGAGGAATTGTTCGAACTCTTTCCTTCGGGGGTGGTTGGATGATGGCAGTGGCAATAAATGTGGCTGCATGTGTTCTGGAAGACAAGTTGAAAAGGACTGATACTCTCATCTATCAATTGAATCCTTCTGTCTTCAGAATGATCCCTCGCCCCAGTCCTCAGTTTCCTCAGTTTTGTACAGAGTCTCTCAGTCTGGAATCCTTCTGGTCCCTTGTTTTAGTTTCACCAGAAAGTAAACCTCTGGGCTGATCACCTGTGTGTTGGAAGAACGACATGCTTATCTGACTGCTCACTATAAATACTTTTAACCAATTCTTCTGTTTTCAGCCCCAACTCTATGCCCCCCTCCCTTTTTTGAGAGTGAGAGGGGGAAGGGGCAGAGGGAGGGAGGCACAGAATCTGAGGCAGGCTTCAGGCTCTGAGCTGTCAGCACAGAGCCTGACGTGGGACTCAAACCCATGAACTGTGAGATCATGACCTGAACTGAAGTTGGACGCTTAACCGGCTGAGCCACCCAGGCTTTTAAAGGAGCCCCTACTACTTTTGTTAAGTCCTGACCTTTCTGTAATTTTAGCATAAATTGGCTTGCTTTGTATTGATTTCCCCACACTACCCACTATCCTGCCAAGCACTTAACCTAACTGGGAAAAAGCTGAAAGCTAAGTCATTTATTACTGGACTATCTGTTTTTTACCTTCCAAAGTTTTATTGACATCTCTTACCTACTGCTGCCTCCTCTCTAGTTCTCTCTGCCTTTGTGGGTGTTTACCTTTTATTATTTAGTTTTAATATAAAGCCAAGATTAGTGTGTTCAGTCTTTCATGTTTAATTCATTAATTCCCCTCTGGAGAAACTTTTATTAGAATAGAAATTTGAGGGACTTTGATACAGATATGCCCTCTAAGGTCATCTTTGTCCCCAAATTTCAAGTCACAAAAACATTCATTTTTTTTTTTTAACAAAAGCTAAGATTGGAAACAGTCTAAGTGTCCATCAGTGACTGAATGGATAAAGAAAATGTGGTATGTGTATTTGTGTATTTAATATATATAATATATGTAATATTATTCAGCCATAAAAAATAATGACATCTTGGCATTTGCACCAACATGGATGGACCTTGAGGGCATTATGGTAAGTGAAATAAGTCAGAGAAAGACAAATACTGTATGATCTCACTTATATGTAAAATCTCAAAAAACAAACAACAAAAACACTCCAAGCTAATGGATATAGATAATAAACAAGTTGATGGTTCCCTGAGGTGGAGAATTGAGGGTGAGTGAAGGGAACCGAAAGGTACAAATAAATCATGGGGATATAATGTACAACATGATTACTGTAGTTAAAAATACTGTATTGCATATTTGAAAGTTGCTAAGAGTAGGTCTTAAAAGCTCTCATCACAAGAAAAAAATTTTATGGTAACAGATTTTTAACTAGATTTACTGGGATGATCATTTTGTAATACATGCAAATATCAAATCATGGTATACATCTGAAACTAACATCTGTAATTCCTTTTGTCTAATAATTCCACTTTTAGGAATTTATCCAATAGATATCCTTATACACATTTTAAATTACAAAAGAGAAAAAGAAAAATATGGAGAGCCACTGTTGTAAAATAGAAAAGACAAAGACTGGAATCCATTTGTTTCTTCCTATTAGCCCCTAAAAGGACAGCATTTCTATAGCAAAATCACCTTTGTAGTTATCTTCTGCCTCAAGTTCTCTTTACTAAATAGCTAAATATGAACTTTATTCTCTTTCATTGGCCTAGAGTGTTGTAGACAATAATCTTCTTAAAATTTGACTTTAGAAATTAAAACTAATTCTTACAAATCTTGATTTGGGTGAAGGAAATCTTGATTAAGTTAAACTAAACCCTGGATCTTATTACTTTGGACCATATGGTACTGCCAATAGTTGAGAAGTTTTGGCTTACAAAAATGATAGTTTTGTGGGATTCAGCATAACAGAGTTAAAGGATCTCAACAGGTTAGTTAACAGCTCCTTCTGTCAAATGTAGGAATTTGATCTTATAGCATTCTTCAAAACATTCCAGCAGGGGGAAAGGATAAAAAAAATGACAGCCTAATGTTACGTAAGGGGGAGACTTGAGGTCCCCAATTAGTGTAACTTCTAGGTTCAAGAGCTACATCAGGGTTCCTTTGGTGTTACAGAAAGTTCACACTACTGAGGTCACAGGCTATAAATTCCACGGAGGGCTGATTTGATACACAGTGCCTATGAATTTGGACACTAACACATTCCCTGAAGAGCTGGCGGCTGCTAAGCTACACATCTGTAGAGAATTTCAGCAAATATCAATATAGCTGGAATAGTATTGCTTTATTTTGTTTACTTGTATATAATTTGCATCTATATTTCCTTAGTTAATAGTTGAACTTTAAAATTACAGTATGACTGTTGGGGCACCTGGGTGGTTCACTTGGTTAAGCGTCCAACTTTGGCTCAGGTCATGATCTTGCGGTTCATGGGTTCGAGCCCCACGTTGGGCTTTGTGCTGACAGCTGAGAGCTTGGAGCCTGCTTCGGATTCTCTGTCTTCCTCTCTTTCTGCCCCTCTCCTGCTCACACTCTATCGTTTCTCTCAAAGGTAAATAAACATTAAAAAAAATTTTTTTTAAATTATAATATGACGTTGAGAGGTTTAAAACGTTATAGAAGTAAAATCTACAACAACAAAACAACAATAGCAAAAAGGATGGAGGAGGGTTAATGGATCAGATTGTTAAGGTCTTGTATTGCTTGGAATGTGGTTAAATTAGACTGAGAATGTATATAATTATTTTCTCAGTAACCCCTAAAAGAATAACACACAGATGTAAAACAAACTAAAAGGAGAAATAAAATGGGATATTAAAAATGGTTGATTAATAGAAAAGAAGGAGGAAAAGAATAAAGAACATAGAAGATAATTCAAAATAAATAGCAAGATGGAACTAAAAAGACTGGAAAAGATAATACCATGCAAACACTAGCCAAAAGAAAGGTGATTAAGTTATGTTAATATCAGATAAGTTAGACATTAAGGTAAGAAGTATTACTAAAGGTAAAGAATGACATTTCATAATGCTAAAATAGTCCTCTCAGTAGAAAGACATAACAAGGGGTGCTTGGCTGGCTCATTTGGTAGAGCATGTGACTCTTAATCTCAGGGTTGTGAGTTTGAGCCCCACATTGTGTGTAGAGATTGCTTAAATAAAACTTAAAAAAAAAAAAAAAAAGGAAAGACATAACAATCCTAAACAACCTTTTCTTGTTTCTTGGTTTGCTTACTGTTGGTATGGTCTTGGGTCTTTTCTTTTGACCAATGTTCTCATTTTTCACTGCTAGAGATGTTTCTTTAGTCTTTGAGGGAAGAGTTGTTCCTTTGTCTCTCCGACTGTGGTACTGTCATATTCAACATGCTCTGGGGGTTGTAAACAATTGAGTGGGGTACCACTTGAGAGAACAAAACCTCAGAATTATTTCATTTGATATTGGAGTTATTTTTAATGTAATAGTTCTTTTAAAAATGCCAAGTATGAGCAATAAAAGTTAAATGAGGACTGAAGAAGTTGATTATTTTTTAAAGAATTATTTTTTAACATTGTGTGATTGTAAATAATAAGGTATTATAAAGAACAATCCAGAAACGAGTCTATGCATTTGTAAGGATTCTTGACAATAAGACTTTTTTGGGGGGGGGTACTGAGTATTAAAAGCTCTGCAGTGATGTCTTATTTTCTAAACTCTTCATTTCTCACTGGAGGGAATGTCCTATTATTTAGAGAAGATCCCGCTTTTCTGGAAAAAGATGAGTGCTGGTTGATCTCCAGGCCTAAATGGAAGAAAAGGAGGGAGGAATTTAAGGAAACAAAAGTGCAGAATCAAGGGGCATATTTGAAAATAGAAATACAATTAGTTTCACGTTTAAAAAATTGTGGTAAAAAACATGTAACTCATAAGCGTATAATTTAGTAGTATTAAGTATATTCGCCTTGTTGCCAAACAGATCTACAAAACTTTTTCACCTTGCAAATCTGAAACCGCATCCATGAAACAACTCTCCTTTTTGCCTCCTTTCCCCAGACACTGGTAACCACCATTTTACTTTCTGTTTCTATGAATTTAACTACTCTAGATGCGTCTATAGGTAGAATCATGCATTTTTTGTTTTTTTTTTTTTCTGACTGGCTTATCTCACTGAGCATAGTGTCCCCATGGTTCCTCTATCTTGTAGCATGTGACAGGATAGCCTTCCTTTTAAAAGACTGAATGGTATTCCTTTGATTTATAACCACATTTTTGTTTCTCCATTCATCTTTTTGATGGATATTTGGTTTGCTTCCACATCTTGGCTGTTGTGAATTACACTATTATCAACACAGGTGTGCAAATATTTCTTTAAGACCTGGCTTTCAGTTTTTTTGGGCATATACTCAGAAGTGGGATTGCTGTATTATATGATACTTCTATTTTTAATTTTTTGAAGAACTCCCATTTCCCACTATTATTCTACCAACAGTGCAGTTCTACTATTTTATAATCCCCTCAACAATACACAAAGATCCCAGTTTCTCCTCCTACTTAGTAACACATATATTCTATTATTTTGTAAGTAACCATCTTAATGGGTAAGGAGGTGATAGATACCTCATTGTGG
Organism: Cryptoprocta ferox; assembly: GCA_028646485.1. Taxonomy (NCBI): domain Eukaryota; kingdom Metazoa; phylum Chordata; class Mammalia; order Carnivora; family Eupleridae; genus Cryptoprocta; species Cryptoprocta ferox. The sequence goes on from CM053574.1 coordinate 51,876,831, forward strand.
TTTTGATTTGAATTTCTCTGATTAGTGCTTTAGAGCATCTTTGCATATGCTTACAGAGCATTTATGTATTTGGAGAAATAATTAAGTCCTTTGCCCTTTTTTTAATTTAAATTTTATTTTATTTAAGAAAAAAATTTTAAATATTTATTTTTGAGAGAGAGGGAGAAAGAGTGAGAGCAGGGGGAGGGCAACGAGAGAGAGAGAGAGAGAGAGAGAGAGAGAGAGAGAGACACACACACACACACACACACACACACAGAATCCGAAGCAGGCTCCAGGCTTTGAGCTGTCAGCACAGAGCCCGACCCTGGGCTTGAACTGACGAACCATGAGTCATGACCTGAGCTGAAGTCAGATCCTTAACTGACTGACCACCCAGGCACCCCATCGAGCACTTGATTTAAATTCAAGTTAGTTAATATATAGTGTCGTGTTGGTTGAGGGAGTAGAATTTTATGATTCATCACTTATATATTAACACCCAGTGTTCATCACAAGTGGCCTCCTTAATGCCCATCACCCATTTTCCCTACCCCCACACCCACTCCAGCAACCGTCAGTTTGTTCTCTGTAGTTAAGTGTCTCTTTTGGTTTGCATTCCTCTGTTTTTATCTTCTTATTTTTCTTTTCCTTCCCCTATGTTCATCTGTTTTCTTAAATTGCATGTATGAGTGAAATCATATGGTATTTGTCTTTCTCTGACTGATTTGTCTAGCATAATACACTGTGGTTCCATCCACGTCATTGCAAATGGCAAGATTACATTCTTTTTGATTGTGGAGTAATATACCATTTGTGTGTGTGTGTGTGTGTGTGTGTGTGTGTGTGTAATGATGAGCATTAAGGAGGGCACTTGTGATGAGCACGGGTGTTCTGTGTAAGTGATGAATCACTAAATTCTACTCCTAAGAGTAGAATTTATCCATTCATCAGTTGATGCACATTTGGGCTCTTTATCCATTCATTGGTTGATGGACATTTGGGCTCTTTCCATAAGTTAGCTATTGTTGATAGGGCCTCAGTAAACATTGGGGTGCATGTACCCCTTCAAATCAGCATTTTTGTATCCTTTGGATAAATATCTAGTAGTGGAATTGATGGGTCGTAGGGTAGTTCTACTTTTAACTTTTTGAGGAACCTCCATACCGTTTGCCAGAGTGGCTGCACCAGTTTGCATCCCCACCAACAGTGTAAGAGGATTACTCTTTCTCTGCATCCTCACCAGTATCTCTTGTTTCCTGAGTTGTTAATTTTAGCCTTTCTGATAGGTGTGTCTTATTGTGGTTTTGATTTGTATTTCCCTGATGATGAGTGATGTTGAGCATTTTTTCATGTGTCTCTTAGCCACTTATATATCTTCTGTAGAGAAATGTCTGTTTATGTCTTCTGCCCATTTCTTAACTGGATTATTATTACTATTATTATTATTTTGGATATTGAGTTTGGTAAGTTCTTTATAGATTTTGGATACTAGCCCAATGGCTACAAATGGACGTTATGTCATTTGCAAATATCTTCTCCCACTCTGTAGGTTGCCTTTTAGTGTTGTTGATTCTTTCCCTCACCATGCAGAAACATTTTACCTTGATGATGTCCCAGTCGTTCATTTTTGCTTTTGTTTTCCTTGCCTCTGGTGACATGTCTGGTAAGAACTTGATCTGGCTGAGATCAAAGAGGTTGCTGTCTGTGTTCTCCTCTAGGATTTTGGTGGTTTCCTGTCTCACATTTAGGTCTTTCATCCATTTTGAGTTTATTTTTGTGTATGGTGTAAGAAAGTGGTCCAATTTCATTCTTCTGTATGTTGCTGTCCTGTTTTCCCAACACCCTTTGTTGAAGAGACTTTTTTCCATTGGATATTCTTTCCTGCTTTGTTGAAGATTAGTTGACCATATCATTGTGGGTTCATTTCTGGGTTATCTGTTCTGTTCCACTGATCTGTTTTTGTGCCAGTACCATCCTGTCTTGATGATTACAGCTTTGTAATACAGCTTGAATCCTGGATTGTGATGCCTCCCACTTTGCTTTTCATTTTCAACATTACTTTGACTATTCAGGTGCTTTTGTGGTTCCCTACAAATTTTAGAATTGTTTGTTCTAGCTCTGTGAAGATTGCTGGTGTTATTTTGATAGGGATTGCATTGAATGTGTAGATTGCTTTGGGTACTATAGACATTTTAACAATATTTGTTCCTCCAATCCATGAGCATGGAATGTTTTTCCATTTCTTTGTGTCTTCTTTGATTTCTTTCATAAGCTTTCTGTAGTTTTCAGTGTACAGATTTTTTTTCCCCCTCTTTTGTTAGGTTTATTCCTATTTTATGGTTTTCGGTGCCATTGTAAATGGGATCAATCCCTTGATTTCTCTTTCTGCTGCTGCTTTGTTGTTGAAATGCAACTGATTTCTGTACATTGATTTTATATGCCGCAACTTCGCTGAAGTCGTATCATTTAGCAGTTTTTTGATGGAGTCTTTCAGTTTTCCACATAGAGCATCATGTCGTCTGCGAAGAGTCAAAGTTTTACTTCTTCTTTGCTGATTTGGATGCCTTTTATTTATTTTTGTGCCTGATTGCTGAGGCTAGTGTACTATGTTGAACAACAGTGGTGAGAGTGGACATCCCTGTCCTGTCCTGTCCTGACCTTAGGGGAAAAGCTCTCTGTTTTTCCCTACTGAGGATGATATTAGCTGTGGCTCTTTTGTAGAAGGCCTTTATGATGTTGAGATATATTCCTTCTATCCTTACTTTCTTGAGGGTTTTTATCAAGAAAGAATGCTATATTTTGTCAGATGCTTTTTCTACATCTATTGAGAGCATCATCTGGTTTATTAATGTGGTGTATCACGTTGATCGATTTGTGGATATTGAACCACTTCTGCAGCCCAGGAATAAATCCCACTTGATCATGGTGAATAATTCTTTTAATGTAGTGTTGGATTCTACTTGTTAGTATCTTGTTGAGAATTTTTACATCCATGTTCGTCAGGGATATTGGTCTGTAATTCTCGTTTTTAGTGGGGTCTTTGGTTTTGAAATCAAAGTTATGTTGGCCTCATAGAATGAATTTGGAAGTTTTCCTTCCATTTCTAGTTTTTTTGGAACAGTCTCAGAAGAATAGGTACTGGTTCTTCTTTAAATGTTTCCTTTGTCCATTTCTTAATCAGTTGCTTTTTGTTGTGGAGTTGTAGGAGTTTTTTACATAGTGAACTCCTTAATTAGATACATGATTTGCAAACATTTTCTCCCATTCTGGAGGTTTCCTTTTTGCTCTGTTGATTGTTTCTCTTACATGAAGGTTTTTAAGTTTAATATAGTTCATTAGTCTATTTTTGCCTTTTGTGTTCTTTGAGTTAAATTTTGTATGTGGTGTAAGATGAAGATCCAATTTCATTCTATTGCATGTGATTATCTAGTTTTCCCAGCACCATTCATTGAAGAGACTGTCCTTTATTCCACTGAGTGGGTTTAGCACCTGTATTAAAAATTACTTGACCTTATATGCAAAGGTTTATTTCTATATTCTCTATTCTTTCTTATTGATCTTTGTCTTTATTCCAGTTCCACCATGTTATGATTACTGTAGTTTGTAAAGTGTTTAGAAATCCAGAAGTATGAGTTTTTCTGTTCTTTTTCAAAATTGTTTTGGCTATTCAGTGTCCTCTGAGATATCATATAAATTTTAGGATGGAATTTTCTATTTCTGCAAAAAAATGCCATGGAGATATTGGTAGGGATTCTGTTGAGTCTGTAGACTGATTGGAGTAGTGTGTACTCCTTGACAATGTTAAGTCTTGCAATTCATGAATATAGGATATCTTGCCATTTACTCATGTCTTTTTAAATTTTCTCTGTAGTATTCCAGTGTATACTCATTTCTTTTTGTTTAGGCTTATCCTAAATATTTTGATACTATTTCAAGTGGAATTATTTTCTTAATTTCCTCAGATTGTTCACTGTTAGTTATAGAAACATAACTGATTTTTTGGTGTGGCTTTTGTATCCTCCAACTTTGCTGAATTCATTAATTAGTGTTAACATCTCTGTGTGTGAAAATCCTAACCTCTTTTTATTAGGGTTTTCTGTATATAAGTTCATGTCATCTGTGAACAGAGATAATTTTACTTTTCCCCTTCCAGTTTGGGTGCCTATTCATTTTCACTCCTTTTCCTTGCTTAATTTCTCTGGCTAGGACTTCCAGTAGTATGTTGAATAGAAGTGGCAAGAGCAGGCATCCTTGCCTTATTTCTGATCTTAGACAGTTTTCAGTCTTTCACCATTGGGTATGATGTCAGCTGTGGGCTTTCCGTTAATGGACCCTCTCCCAGGTTGTAGCCTTTTGTTGTGTCCTCACATGTTGGAAGGGGCTAGGGAGCTCTATGGGATCTCTTTAACAAGAGCATTAATCCCACCCGATGACTGTAGTACCTCCCAGAAGTCCCACCTGTTAATATCACGTTGGGCTTTAGGATTTCAACATACAAATTTTGGGAGGACACAAACATTCAGACCACAGCAAAGGAAGTTTTAAATAATATGTGTACTGTGATATTAGTTAAGAAACCATGCTAACCTGAAGATAATACTGGTACTTTTTTAAAAATGTTTTTTGTTTATTTTGAGAGAGAATGTGCATGCATGAGCACAAGGGTGGGGAGAGGGATAGAGAGAGAATCCCAAGCAGACTCTGCACTTTCAGCACAAAACCCGATCCAGGGCTCAATCTCATGAACCATGAGATCACGACCAGATGCTTAACTGACTGGGCCACACAGGCACCCCAAAACAGCATTCTTTTTTTTTTAATAGGTAAATAGTATATAACTTCATTGTAAAGGGAGGGTAAATGGATAACAGTGTTTACAACAATTATGTGTTCATAAATTACTTACATAAAGATCAAGAAAAATCCCAGATGAAAATCCATCAAAACACTAGTAGTAGTTACTTTTGTGTGGTGATATTTTGAACAAAGTTTTCTTGTTTTTTATATTTTACTGTATTTTATGAATTTTCACAGGGAATATTTTATTGGAAAATACTAAATTATAAAGTCTTTCATAAATGGGACATAAATAATTGACAAATAGTTAATAAAATTAATTCTTACAAGAGTGGAATAGAAGAGTAAGTAGAATTAATTAGGAGGAAAGATCAGGGACTTTGGGGGTATGGGAGATGGTTGAGGAAGAGAGAGGGAAACCCAGAATGTCTTAGAAACTTTTTTAAGTTGTATAGAGCCATTGAACACTGCCTTACATTTTTAAGTCATTTATTTAATAAATATTTAAGGACCTAATAGGTGCCAGAATACCCCTATGAGCATATTAGGGTCCTTGCCCTTAAGAAACTTAAGTTTTGATAGGGCAGATGCAGACGAACAGATTCTAATATAGCGGGTACCCCTTATCTGTGGCTTTACTTTTTACTGCAGCCCAGAAGCAGATGATCCTTCTGATATATGGTCAGAAGGTCAGTAGTAGCTTAATGATATGCTACAATGCCTACATCATTGACCTGACTTCATCTCATCATGTACACATTTTATCATCTCATATCATCACAAAAAGGTGAGTACAGTAAGGTATTTTGAAAGAGCCCACATTTACATAACTTTTATTACAGTATATAGTTATAATTGTTCTCTTTTGTTACTGGTTATTGTTCTTTTTCTTGATCTATATATATAGAGAGAAAAAGCACAAGTGGGGGAGTGGCAGAGAGAGAGGGAGAGAGAATCCTAAGCAGGCTCCATACTATCAGCACAGGGCCCAACGCAGGGCTCAATCTCATGAATCTTAAAATCTTGACCTGACCAAAAATCACGAGTCAGATGCTTAACTGACTGAGCCACCCAGGTGCCCCTATTGCTGTAAATTTCTAACTCTGCCTAACTTATACATTAAATTTTATTATAAGTATGTAGTTTAGGAAAACACATAGCATGTATAGGGCTCAGTACTGTCCATGGTTTTAGGCATCCACTGGGGGTCTTGGAAGTATCCTTCACAGATAAGGGAGAACTACTGTACTGTACGTAAGAAAGAATCAGTTGGTGAGGTGGATAAAAGGGTTGGTGAGGGTTGATAGAGAAGGCTTTCCTGAGATGGAGTTATCAAGTTGAAAGTAGTGTGAGATGTCTGGAAACAAGGTGTTGGAACACCTTGTGAACTGTTTGAAGGAGTTGTGTAGTGTTTAATTATTCTCTACATATAATCTTACTGAGTGCTCTATGCAACATAGTAAATAATAGTCTTATTAGTTGTTTCGCACTTGGTAAGCACATAATAAACTCTTTTCCTCTCTCTCTCCTACCTCCTCTCCCTTCCCCTTGTGTATATTTACTGCAGGTGAGCATGGCATGAGTTTTTTTTTTTTTTTGGAGGAAATAAATGCAAACCCTAAAATATTGCTGATAGGAAAGGAGGCAGCCTTAATTTAGCATATTTGAAAGAGCCATGCTCAGCTCATCAAAATAAAAATACTTCTGGATGTGGTTGGCTGCTCTTTAAATCAATCATCACAATGAGTTAGTTGATGGAATTGAATACAAGAGGTATTCAAAATTTTTGATCTTCAACATTTTTTAACTTCTTACTACTTAGTAAATTATACCACTTTCAGAGTTATTTATAATGACAGTGGCTTTGGGCTTTTATAAATAACTACACAAGTTACTTAATCTATTCTGTGTAGATGAAATGTGGTATCTGTATTGTTACCTATTGTGGGATTGCCAAGTAAAATTTATTTTTTCAAGATAGAAATCTTGTAATCATTTAAGGGTGTTGAATTGCCACAGTGAGTCCAAAACTGACATCATGATTTACTAAATTTTTTGGAAATAGATTTTCTTCCTCCTTGCCTTAAATGCAGATAGTAACTAAGAGTCATAACTTACATAAAGAGTGAACCTATCACATTATTATTTGTTAATGATGGACTGTTCCCATTTGGGTAGCTTATAGAAAAAATGGTAAACCAACATGAAATTTAGAAAGGAGGAATAACTTAATTTTGTTAGAGTCTACAGTTCCGTTCCTCAAACAAAAAAATATTCTGAATGCTCCCGGCTAAAACATGTTGTCTTGTTAATGTGAAAAACTAAGTTTTACTGACCACTTGAAACACACCTCTGTGTTTACTTGTGTTTTTGTTGTTGTTGTTGTTGTTTTGCTGCATGGAATGCCCTTCTCCTTTTTTGTCCATTGGCAAAATTCCTCTCCAACCTTAAAGACTCCAGATTTAAGACTTTTTTTGTCCCATAAAAGTTCATCACTCCTTCCTTGTGTCATTACTGTTCTTGCTATTACAGCGCTTGCCACATTTATAATTGTTTAAGTTTTCTATTTCCTTACTAGGACCTCCATGAAAGTAAAGGGTCTCATAACTGGTTTAGTGCATGAATAAAGGGGGCTTTCTGAAATGACACGGTGTTGCGTGATGAAATTTCGCCTCTTAAATTTAGGGTTATTTTTATTGACTGGTAGCTGGCACTGTTATTTTTACTGGGTCATCACAGGATGCTGGTTAAAACGCACAATAATGTTTCAACAATATAACTTGTTTAATATAACAGTATTATAAGAATAGACACTAAGGAGATAGGGAAAGGAACTGTAAGCATATAACTTAAGTTGTGCCAGGCTTTAGGGAAACTCATTCAACTTAAACTGTAAAGGTTCACATTTTTAAAATAGAATAATTATTCAGTTTCTAAGAAAAGTTCACTGCACGGATATCTTAAGTAGTGTTTGTTTTTACTGCATTTTAGTTTATTAAAAATAGGAAGCATGATGTAATGGAAAAAAGCAATGTAGTAAAATTTGTATTTGGGTTTCTAGTTCTCACTCTTAATACCAACTCTGTGATTTAGGGTCAAATTTGAAAACCTCTTTGAACTTCAGTTTACTTCTCTGCGAAAGTGTAGTTTGTATTACATGGTATTCAGTAGTATACAATTTTAATATCAATTTATTTTAAAATGTGTTTAGAAAGAATTTTAAGAATGAAGTTGCTGGAAAGGGAGGGACAAGTGTTTTGAATATAGAAACCAGCTAAATTGGGACGATAATTTAAGTTTTATTAGTGTTCATCCAAGGTATTTGTATGTTTTTGGTTGTTGATTCTTTTGGAATTTTTTTTTAGTGATAAAGCAAATCAGAAAACAGTATAGTCCTAGTCTGATAAAACAAGCATACATAAATAGGTTTATACATATACAGTAGGTCCTAGTGTAGTAGTAAGATAATTGTGGTGTTATATATGATACATGAAACAAGGAGAATAAAATATTTTTCTTGGTTTTTCTATGAAGATCGTAAAAACTAAAATAAAATACCATTTCATAAAGCCTATTTGTGGCTTTGGAAGTAGATTATTATTTGACAAACACATAAGGAAAATGTAATGGGAGCTGGGGCCAACATGTCAAAGGCAGACTTTTTTCTGTTTCCAAAATGTACTTAGAACTCTTACTCATGGTGGAAAGTAGAAGACAAGATTGCTTAGTGATTGATGTTTATCTCATTTTTAGTTATGATGGAAACAAGAGTTCTAAAAATGGGATGTGTGGACAAGCTTTAGGGGAATCCATGAATCATTTGGAATTGTGTCAAAAGCACTGTGTCTGTTCATTCATGAATTTAATGTATGTCATTCCAGTGACTTGAATTCATAGCTTTTAACAGATCCACAAAAAGTGTGTGATCCAAAAAAGATGAAGAACCCCATGGACAGTTCCTGTTTGTTTCCATGTAGAGTATAGGAGATGTGGGTTTTCAGTCACAGCTTACTGAAAATTACATTGTTTATTCAGGTCCTAGAATAATAAAAGAATTATTGCAGACCTGTTGATTTTTCTCTAGGTCATATATTTTATCTTTCTAGCTATTCTTTCATAACTTTTCATGTTGGGTCTGCTATTTTCATTTAAAATCCTGCCAGACATTTCAAAATAGATCATATTCAGAGAATTTTCCCTTAACAGCTTTGTGTATTGAAGATCTTTTCAGTTTTTTGTTGTCTTATGAAGGACTGGATTGCAATCATACACTCATCATTTTTAACAGGTCTTGTTGCATTTGAATAATTAGAGGTTTATCTTTATTTTAATAGGCAAAAAATAAGTTCCTCTTAGAATGAAGACACCATTCTTTTAGTCCGTAAATCTTTTTATGTATATCTGGGAACTTTGAGGATTTATATCCTGTTTAATTCATGATTGATATTTTTTGTATACCTGGATGTGTAGACTTCTGACAGTTTTCTCTAATTACTCTTCCTCTTTCCTTTCTTTTGGAGATGCAGGTTAGAAAGAATCTTGCAATTCTTTGCATTCTAGCAATTATCTGGGATTCTAGTTGATTATACCAGGAACACGTCATGTTTATGTTTGAGACAGTATGTCTTTCTGTAAGGAACTTCATTATTTCCACACCAGGATCTCATTAGGTCTTCCTGCATTCCCAGGAGTTTTTTGAGTAATCAGTTTCATTCTGTAGAGGAAAAAGTTGGAGGTACTAGTACTCTTACCATTTAAAAACAGAACAAAACAAAAAACAAAACTCAGGTATTCTATCAGCCTACTTTCCACTTGTACTTAAATTTCAGTCAGTTTAAATATTAGGTTACATTGCATACTCTGAACCTTACATACGAAGGAGTCTTCACCTTCAGTCACCAAGTTTTCCTAGCTTTGGAATTTCAGAAGAAGTTTAAATATGTTCAGCCCTTTTCCATTTAAGGTTTTTGGAATATAATTTTTATATATACATTTTGATTAGAGTCACTTTTTTGGAATTGTGGCATCCTGTTACTTGTTTGAATCTGGTACATCTTTTTTACTCTTCCTAAGGTATTTTGAAATATATGTGTGATATTTGAGGTGGAGTTTTAAAAATTGTACATTATATTTAGTGATAATTGGAAACTGGTAGTCTGTGACAAGGGCACAGAGAGAATAACCAGTGTATTAAGATCTATCTTTTCAAATTCATTTTTTACTTTTCTGGCCCAAAGGAAAAAAATTAGTAACACTGTATGGTTTCCTAATGATAATACTGAGGTTTTAGAGAGAATATTCCTGCTTTACTTATCTGAAGAGTTGGGATATTAATACATATTGCATTGGGTTGTTTGAGAAATCAGTGGGATAATAGATGTGAAATGCCTAACACAGGGACTGCACATAGTAGGTTCATTCCAACAACGGCTATATGTAGCATCAAATGCAATCACATTTACAGGGAATTGAGAGTCATTGTAGCAGGGAAAATTAATATATGCCAGCAAGTTCTGGTCTGTTTTTAAAATAATTTAAGAGTAATAAACAATTTAGAGAGGAGCAGAAATTTTCCCTAAAATGAATCTATATCCTTACATTGATTATCTGGAAGCAGAATCAAATAAATAGGGGAGAGACTGGCAAACCATAGCAAAATATTTTTCATCTTTGCATCTGCCCTCAGGATTGCCATTTTCATACCTCTACCTACATTAATTCACTCTGAGCTGTTCTTTGTTATGTGTGTAGATTTCTAAAAATTACATTGTTCTAATGAGAGAATGCAATTACCTCAGGAGGCACTCTTAGTTTGTTTAACTTGGTAAGGAAGTTGAAGTCACTCTGTAATGAAGTTGAAGTCACCCACCAAGTATGCCTTTTTGCACCTGACATTCCTTCCCGAGGCGGGACCTTAGACAAAGCCGGGCAGCTGCCCGGGCCCGGCTGGGAGGAGTCTCGAGCCGTGCTGGTACAGTCAGAGGCGTTTTGCCACCTCCTTTTATTCCCACCGCTTCACTCTGCAGAGTACCTGAGGTGGAGGTTGAGAAGGGTGTTGCTCTTTGTAGGGGACCTCCTCCCCTGGGAGGGCTGGAGGGCGGGAGGAATTGTTGCAGTTGCCAGGGTTCTGCTGGAGGCTGACGCTTCCTAACCCGGGTGCGCCGCTCCTCCCCGCCACACAGACCCGAACTTCGGGTCCGCACACACCCCGTCCCCACCCTCGCCGGAGTCTCAGGTGGCACCACGGGGGCACCCTGGGCCACGGATTTGGTGCAGAGCGAAGGGGTGATCCTTCTGTCTGGACCCCTCACGGCTGACTCACAGGAAGTGCTAGCGAGCTTGGCACTGGGCGAAGCCGCTCCAGGATTCCGCCCCTCCCCGCCGCCGGCCCGCCCGCCCGCCTCTCCGACGTAGGCTTTGCGGTATCTCCCGATGGAACAATGAAGTGGTTCCAAGTTTGCTAAGACTGCCAGGGAAAATCTTGGGACTTCGGTGACAGTCTTCAGAATGTTTTGCCACCGACTTTTCCATGGAGCTGTTATTTAAAAAAGCCCTTCCCTTCGTGGATTGCTTTGTCTGAAGATTACTCAGGGTGACCATGGTTCAACGCTTTAGCCTCAGGAGGCAGCTATCCAAGGTGGGTAGCTTGGGTAGCTTTGTGTGCTTGTCGAGGGGGAACTCTCCCTAGGTTCGGCGTGGTTTCCTTTTTCTCTAGAACTGTTCTGTCAAGCCTGCCTTCCTCCAGAGCTGAGGAGGGGTAGGGGGAGGAAGCGCTGCCTTTTGTTCTTTCCTCTGACAGACACAAAGGTTTCAGGCTGACTGCACTGGCAACTCCAGATTTGGTTCCCCTAGAACCAAAGCTGGCCTCCCTGAATGTGAAGGAAGTTGTAGTTTGCTTCTGCGATAGAATTTCCAAGAGGGTGTGCGTGAAGGAGAGTCGTGGGTAAAAGGTGCGTTTTTAATCAGCAATTAATCTAGCAGCTTGTTGACCAAGATGAGAAAGCCTTAGTGGTCTGTGGAATCAGTGCTTTTGTACCAAATTTAGTATAAAACCGGGGACAACTTCCATAAAATAGTTGAGTAAGCCAAGACCTGCGTGAAAATATTAAAATGAATGCTTAAGAAACTCATACTTAATGAAGGATTGTGTGAAAAGCAGTAACCAGTAGGCTCACAAATCAAATCTTTACAGAGTTCTGCTTGAAAAGCAGGTTTCATTTAAGCAGTTTTGAGGGAAAAGTCCTATTAACCTAAGGAAATAAAACTTAAAAAAAAAAAAAAAGAGGCAAAGGTCTCTTGGAAGAGAAGCTCTCTTGGAAGAGGGACTGCTGATTTTCTGAATCAGCCGTGGCTGTGGTCAGCCCTCTCTTGAGCCAGTCATCGAGTTCTCTGTTTAGTGCAGAAGCTAGTTTGGAAAGAGGTATGCTGAGAGTCCAGCTTTCTTTAAAAAATCATTCTGTTCTTAAGTCTGTTTTGAAAATGTAGCAGTTGGTGGTTGAATTGTGTCACAGTTCATTCCCTACAGACAGAAGCTTAAACAAATAGTAAATCAGTAAACATTCTTCACTTTCTTGGTTGTTAGTCAGAATTGTTAAATCCTGAAATGTGTTATTATCTTAAGGGAAAACCTTAAGATAACTTAAGGTCACAGGTGACCTCAGTGTAGAATGTGTGCATTCAGGCAAAAACGAGCAAAGCTCTTGGGTCCATCCACATGTCAAGTTTCATCTTTCTTGGATCGTCAAGCCTAACAAGGGACTTTTTATGAGTAGTAAAATAAATTTCCCTTGCTTCTCTTCCCATAGTTCTAGGTATGTGTGTTGGGGGAAGTGGGCCAAGAAGCCTCCACATTTCTTGTAAACAATAAAAAGAATCATTTTTTGTTTCTCTTTTAACAATCTTTAGTTTATATATTTCCAAATTTGTAGTATATTTAAAAAGCAGAAGTGTAGATTCTAAGGACAGTGATTTTTCTGCACAACAGTGTCTGAAATAGTTCAGAGCCAGGTGATAATTTTCTAATTAGAAAATAACTTCATTCTAGGTATTTTGCTACTAATATTTCTCTTCCAATTATTTTTTGGACTTTACTCTTCTCACACTATATTATATAGTATATGCTTTATGCCTGGCTGTGATTTATAGAAGATACGCTTTTTGGGGAGAATCAGGAGCACATCTTCTCTGTAACATGAAGAAATAAAAGGTGCATTATATAAAAAACATTCAAAGAGGTAACCTCTTTTAATCCCCCCCCCCTTTTTTTTAACACCTCTCTCCTCCACTTTAAGGTAGTTTGTAGGTCCTACACTAAATGGTTAGGATCAAATCTAAGGATATTTGTTTTCTATCACATGCCCTTAATATATAGTATAAATTGAAAAAATAATATTCTTAATCGTTTCAGTTTATATGGGTGCCAAAATACAAAACAGAAATGGTTAGGTCAGTAGTGTTCTTTTTTTAATTGCAGTGAATGCACTGTACATCTAGTCTGTCTTTTCAGCTAAACCCATATGTTACCTGCGATCACAGGGTCTGTTTTAACCCAGTGTATGGTATTTTTGGCACACATTGAACACTGAAAGCGAAATTAGGTTGTTGTAGGTCAAAAACAGTTGAATAATGGCAATTTCATATGATTCCAACTTTAGTAATGAGTATTTTTGCCACTAAGAAGTAATCTCCCACAGGTATACAGTTGTCTTAAGATGATCTTATATTTTGAAAAGCAAATTCCTATTTTAACAAAAAGAGGTACTCATGTGATCATCTATAAATTCTGTCGGAAATTTTTTGAAAAAAAATTTATAGATGTTGGCAGTGATTTTAAACCTAATATCTAATTTAGATGCTTTTTATCTTAAGTTTGATAGCCGTGTTTACTTAAACTGGATATTTTCCCTAGATAATTCCTCTAGGCTAATGGATGTTCCCATCTGAATTTGTAAAAGGAGGAAGTAAACTAAGAAATAGATGAAGTAAAAATCTTCAGTTTTAAAAAGGGAAGCTCTCTTATTCTTTTTGACTAGATCCCAGTTACCTGACTCCCAGAAAAGTTCTCTTTTCATTGCCCTTTAAATTTTCTTTTTTTTTTTTTTTTAATAATTTTTTAAGTTTATTTATTTTGAGTAAACAAGAGTGGGGGGGAGAGCAGAGAGAGAGAATCCCAAGCAGGCTCCGTCCTCACTGTCAGCCCAGAGCCTGACTCAGGGCTCAAACTCACAAACTACAAGATCATGACCAGAGCTGAAATCAAAAGTTTGGATGCTTAACTGAGCCACCCAGGCACCCTAGATTATTTTCTTTCTGCATAGTTTTCTCACATGTGACTTCAAAAATATTCACTAAGGAAAACTTTTTCTTTCTGCCCTAAATCCTCTGTATGAGCTAGTCAAAATAGTCTGGAACCTGCCAATGTGAACTTACCATGTAATTAATTCTCCTCATGAACCTTCAAGTTAGGTGGTATCAACTTCATTTTGTCATTAAAGAAATGAGTTTGGAGAAGCCAAAGCATTTGCCCAAATCAGCAGGAGGTGGAGTCAGGTTCAAATTTAGGTCTAATCCAAACCGATTGTGTTTCCACCCACCAGCTGTCTCCCTAAACTTTTGGTGTTTTAGTTAGTCCACTGTCATGGTCACTGATGTTTCTCCATATGTTTATACATGGTTATAGAAAACAGTATAGTAAATAACTTGGGTAACTTCCTTAGAGCAACTCTTTACCCTGCAGTCGAAATTAGTATCTGATAGGATTTAAATTTATCAAACTTGGTAAGTGTTTCCTGCAATTGAAGTTTTTTTCTTTGGCAAGAAAAACATTGATTTGAATAAGGTAGTTGATTTAATAAAGCCATATTATATATAGTTTGAAGCTTAACTGCATGCCTTTATGTGAACCTTTAGACTGTACTGCTTTTTAAGAAAACTTCTATTAAGAAAAAGTTACTCCTGAGTTTCTATAATAATGTTTAAGAGATGAAATACGATGAGTTATACAATCAGAAGGTCTTAAGTCATTCTGACTCTAACCACTGCTCCCCAGCCTTTTAAATCAGTAACAGAGGGGCACCTGGGTGGTGCAGTCTGTTAAGCGTCAGACTCTTGATCTTGGCTCAGATCATGACCTCATAGCTAGTGAGTTCAAGCCCTGCATCGGGCTTTGTGCTAAATCGGTTTTTCCAGAAACTTCAGCTTTTTAGAAGGTATGATAAAAGCTGAGGAGGCTTTGAAAAATGGTTTTAAGATAGACTATTCTAGTGAAATCGTATACCCTTTTAATTTCCTTTTTTTAAAAAAAATTTTTTTAAAGTTCATTTATTTTTGAGAGAGACAGAGTGCAAGTGGGAGAGGGGCAGAGAGAGAGAGAGGGAGACAGAACCTGAAACAGGCTCCAGGCTCTGAGCTGTCATCACAAAGCCTGACGCCAGGCTTGAACTTACGAACCACAAGATCATTACCTGAGCTGGAGTCAGACGCTTATTAACCCGATGGAGCCACCCAGGCCCTTTTTATTTTACTTTTGAATGGTAATGATTTCAAGAAGTTCAGAAATTAAAAATTACCTGTGAGGTATTGCTTTTAACTGTGTCTTTTCAACTGGTTTATATCCCTGCCACCCTAGGCAACCAGTTTCTTATTTATCCTTCCACTATTTGTTTATGCATATGTAAGAAAATAGGATCATATGTTTCCTGACCCTTCTAAACTGAAAGATAAATGCTGTGCAGTTTGTTCTGAGATAATAACATGGACTTTACTTTTCTAGATATGGATCTAAATCTCAGTTTGGGGTTCACATTTATTTTCACATTTTTATGGGAGGCTTAAGTTCTTTAGGACAGGTATAGCAACACCGAATGTACTTTCCATATGAAAGATAATTAAAATAACAGCAAAGTAATGACTTGATTCTTTTTAAATTCACAACACATTTATTTCCTACTTGGTTTGAGTGCTTTCTCTTTGTATATTAAAATTTCTCATATGCTGAAAAACTTAGAAGATAAAAATCATACGATTATATCTTGGTTTGGCCTGTGAAGAGATTAATGTGGGTTTTTTCCCTTCTGTTCTCCCACTGATTTGTTGAAATTGCTTAATCCAGACTTGTAGAACACTTGAAAATATTATTGTCTAAAAATGTTATTCTTGCCTTTCCTACATTTGGTAGTGTCCTATTATTTGATATCAGTTTTGTATCAAACTTAAGACTTAGGGAGGTATTGATGCTAATTTGAATTCTTAATAAAAACTAACTTTTTTTCAAAAGTAGTTTCTTTTGAATTTCTATCTGATTTCTTTTGGGTTTATGACTGGTGATAATATATATGACTTACATAATTTTTCTGTGAATGTATTCTTATCAATAAAAGGAAGAACAATCTTTCATTTCCATCTTAATTAGGGTCTTTTAAAAGTATTTTGAAGGCTGGGGCTCCTGGGTGGCTGACTTCGGCTTAGGTCATGATCTCACGGTTTGTGGGTTCGAGCCCCACATCAGGCTCTGTGCTGACAGCGTGGAGCCTGGAGCCTGCTTCAGATTCTGTGTCCCCTTCTCTCTGGCCTTTCCCCGCCTGTGCGCCTGCTGTTGTTGATAATGTTGCTATAAACACTGATGTTGCATTTCTTTACACCAATAATGAGCAGCAGAAAAAGAAATCAAGGAATGGATCCCATTTGCAGTTGTACCAAGAACAATAAGATACCTATTTATAACTAAAGAGGTAAAAGATCTGTACTGTGAAAACTATAAAACACTTAGGAAAAGACACTGAAGAGGACACGAGGAAATGGAAAAAGAATTCCATGCTCATGGGTTAGAAGAACAAACATTGTTAAAATGTTTATAGTATCCAAAGCAATCTATACATTTAATACAATCCCTATCAAAATACCACCAGCATTTTTCCCAGAACTAGAACACACAATCCTAAAATTTGTATGGAACCACAAAAGATCCCGAATAGCCAAAGTGATCCTGAAAAAGAAAAGCAAAACTAGATGGATCACAATTCCAGATTTCAAGCAATATTATTTATGTTTAAGTAATCTCTATATCCAGCGTGGCGCTCAAGCTCATGAGTCCTGGATCAAGAGTTCCATGCTCCTCCAACTGAGCCAGGCAGGCACTCCATTCCATAAGTATTTTTGCAAAGAAGTGACTGTTCTTTAAAACTATGACTTAAAACACACACACACATACCTCCCTTTTTATATGTACATGTCTTTTGGATGGATAACAGAGACTGCCTGGAACACTTGGGAGTGGGAGGTAGACTTGCTTTTTAAAACTATTTGCCACATACTAACTTTCTTAAATAATAGCTCTGGTCAAATGTATTAAAAGTTCAAAATGTAGACATGAATTTCATGCTCATTATTTTTCAGTGAAAACCATTGCTAATAGTTAACTTAAAGGTTAATGGTTGAAAGATGATATTCTTCTAGGCTTGGTACTGTCTCCTAACCATCCATGCAAATTGAAGATAACCTTTATGTGCAACACATAACTTTGTAGTATAGAATCACTAACCCTTTAAGAAATTTTTAAATGAACCTCTTTAGGCTAATTTAATCATACTATTCTGAAAGTATATTTTGGGAATGCTGTATAAAGATAGGAGACACATTTTGTTATATGTTTATAGAAGATGCGTGTAAAAATAATGTGAAATATTCAGATTTGTTCTTAATCATTTTGACTTACATGAGAAAACGAAAAGTTTGCTCTTCTGGATGCCCTGGGGTTATTAGAACTTAACCTCTGCTCTATACATGGACCTGTAACATGGATATGGACCCACTGGAAAATGCATCAATTAAAAAGAAGACTGTGCAAATGGAACTCGCCTTGTGGTAACACAGGATTTCCATTAAATTTCCATTTGTTCTATCAAATGTTTTTAAAGAAACACATCACTTTGTCTTTACTGGAAACTTTAATATAGTATCAGCTTTTAGGGAATTCTAATATGAACATCCTTTCAAAATCTAAGAGTTAGTTTATATTTCTTGAGAAATTTAACCAGGGTAATGCGATGGCTAGCCTACATGGCTTCTGTGGAGTGAACTGAGAGGCAAATCTAGAAAACTTTCTTTGAGATGATATATATGGGTTGTTTAATATTATTGCTTAGTGTGTGGAATTTTAACTGCAAACTCTTAATATAGTTGTCTAATATTCTTTCCCTGTTTTTTAATCATTTGAAAATACACAATGAAATGATACAAACAACACCTGAGTATAACTGCCCATTCTCTCTTTGGTGTAGAGTATGTATGTGTGTTGAGACTTAGGAAACTAGCCACAAAGTTTGATCTCAACAAATTCTCTTTGGACACAATTGGAAATCTGATCAGTTCTACTCAGGAGCTAGTGGTGAATGATTATTTGAATTTTGAGTCTTATGAAATGACATTATTAATCATTATATTCAATAACCCCCAACCATTAGGACTTTAAGAAATTTTAGAGCACCTAATGTACATTCTATGTATATTCTAACCTAGAAAGAACTTGGAACATGTTGATATGGAGATAGTAGGTGTGTATAAAGATGAACATCTACTTCATTTCTTACTACTCATTTCCTTTGCACATATCACTCTAGCTACACCCCTTTTTTGCTGTTTTTCAAATGTACCACAGTTCTGCCTCCATTCCTTTACATTTGTTCTTCCTTCTGCCTATAAAGCTGTTCCTCCAAATATAGGTGGTCCCTGATTTACAGTGGTTCAGCTTAGAATTTTTCAACTTTATGATGGTATGAAAGCCATATGCCTTCAGTACGCGTCATACTTGGAATTTTGAATTTTGATCTTTTCCCAGGCTACAGCAATATGTAGTATGACACTCTCTTGTGATGGTAGGTAGTGGCAGCAGCTGTAGCTCCTGGTCAGTCACACGAACACAAAGGTAAACAACTGATAGAACTATTCTGTACCCATACAAGCCATTCTGTTTTTCACTTTCAATACAGTATCCAGTAAATTACATGAGCTCTTCAACACTTTATTATCAAATAGGCTTGGTGTTAGATGATTTTGACCAACTGTAGACTAATGTAAACATTCAGAGCACAGTTAAGGTAGGCTGAGCTAAGCTATGAAGTTTGATAAGTTAGGTGTATTAAATCCATTTTCAACTTACAGTATTTTCAATTTACAGTGGGATTTATTAGGATGTAACTCCATTATAAATCCAGGAAGATCTGTATCTATATAGATTTCTCTTGTACATCTTTGAGGTCACAGCTCACAGGTCACCTTTTCGGCAAGATTTTTACTGTTTTCTTTAAAATAGCAAAACTACTTACACACACCTTCTCCCCAACTCTCCTTATTTCTTCAGTTTCTTTTCTTTTTTCTCTCCAATGTATTTAGTATCATCTGATAACATTATATGTTTTTCTTTTATGTGCCCATGGAAACCTTATGATAAGAATGGTTGTCTATTTTGTTCACTTCTATGTGTAGGAACATAGAATAGTGTCTGATATCTGATTAGTGCTAAATAAATATTTGTTTCATGAGAGAATTTAGTATAAATAACAGTAAAAAAAAAGAAAAGGTCAGTAGTCTCTTGTCTGTTTTCTTCCATCTCTTCCCATTTTACTGCCACCATTCCCACCTAGGCTGCTACTTTTTTTTTTTTAATGTTTATTTATTTTTGGAGTGAGAGCTTGAGAGTGAATTGACGAGGGGCAGAGAAGTGGGGAGAGAGAGAGAATCCCACACACAACTGCAAGATCACTACCTGAGCCAATATCAAGAGTCAGATGCTTAACCATATGAGCCACCCAGGCACTCCATGGCTATTTCTAATCCAGCCTCTCTTCTGCTGCAGAGTAATCTCATGTCTGATAAGATTTGTCATGTAGTAGATACCAAATATTTATTTGTTGAATATCTGTGAATATTATCTTCTTTCCCAGATAGACAAATAAAAAAAATCAGAAATGGCAATAAATTGGCATCCTTACTCTGGTTCTTGAATTATAGGTTTACACTTTTCTAAATTTATCTTTTTGATGGTATGAAAAGAGCCAAGAAGTAGAAAATCAAAGTTCTTCTGTTCTTAGTGATTTTAGGCAAATCACTTAATTTCTCCGTGCTTTAGTTCCTGAATCATAAAATGGCATTATGTTTACTCTTACCTCATAGAAACTAATAAACAATGGATGTGAATATGTTTGGAATGGTATTTAAAATTTTTAAATATAAGGTAACATTCCAGACCACATTTTACAACTGTCAGGTAATTTTAAATAGGGCCGTGAAAGTCGCTTTCAGTCCTTTTTTTTTGTTTGGGCACATATTAGGAAATAGAGGATTCTCTCCCCACCTCCCCTTTGTAAATAAAGCTCTGTGTCAACGTGTGATAACTTACCACCTTTACTAAATGCTACATGTTGTGTGAAAGAATTACCACAAAATAAATGCTAGAGCTGTACTGACATTTGGAAAGTTTTTTGTGTTCTGGCTACGTTTTTCTTGGACTTGGAGATTTAGAAATTTCTTCCCTTAACACATTTTGTCATTTACACTCCTGCATAAACATCACTACTTAGAATTCCTTTCTCTGTTATTCAGTGAGCAAATACATTTAGATATTTAGATAATAAAGAGACTATTAGGTATCTGACACCTTTAAGAGTTTAGCTAAACTGAGAAAAAGGACTCATGCTTCATTCATCCGAAGAGACTCGTGGCACAGTACTTGGGCTATAACTAGGTTTGACAAACCTAACTCATCTTTTGCATTAACAATAAAAATGTTTGTGTCTGACTTTCTGAAGTTGTGAATATAGTGGCTTCAAGAACCACGTTGCCTATTTCTCAAGTTAAGGGAAAGAGCGAAAAAGGCTGCTATAAAATAGTTTAAGGGATACAGTCTAAATGGAATTTACATTCTGGTTTCTAAATTGAGATTTTGAAAAAATTTTATCTTTTACCATTAAAGTTCTTAGGAATAGTGCTTTAGCTGATAAGTGGGAGTTGTTTTCTGCTTCCAAATACTTCCTTTGTCTGTTCTCAAAACAAAAAAAGTAACATACCACAACTCATATGATAATCAGATGGTACTCAGCAACCACCAGAAAAGTGTAGAAAAGATCATGACACACATTCCCTAGAAATGGCCCTCTCCCTATTTTTCCAGCTCCCTTTATACCAGTAAAAGTAGTTCCCCATAAGTCAAAAGGAGGAGTAAGCAGTGATAGACCATTCCCTCTCTCTACCTCTCAGTACCACTCTTAATTCTCCAGCTTTGAGGACTTCAAAATATAGGTGTTGTTAATTTCATCAGTGCCACTCCCTTGCATGTGCTTTGTCAAGGTCTCCTATGTTGCCAAATCCAATGACCAGTTCTTAGTTATCTTGATTTTCAGCAACATTTGGCATTTTGAGGCTCTATCCTCAGTGAAACACTTTCTTTGCTTGACTTTCATGATACCACACTCAGGCTTTTTCTCCCACCTCAGCAGTCATTCAGTCTGAGTCTCCTTTCCTGTTTTTAATTAATACTGCTGTAGCCTAGATTCAGTACAATTTACTGCTTTCTTGGGGATTTTATTTAGTCGAATGGTGCTAAATACTATCTAAATGTTGACAGTTCTCAAATGTACATTCCCAGTCCTGATCTTTTCCTCAAACTCTAGACCTATATATTCAGATCTCCATTAGGATATCTAATAGGTATTTCCAACTTAATGTGTCCCAGACTAAGTTTCTGGTAAGCTCTCTACTCATTGAGTTTCTTGGTCTTCCCCTTCTCGTTTGTTGGTATCTCCATCCTTCAGGCCTAATATCTTTTATTTGATACCTCATTCTCATTCCTAATATATCAGCAGATCCTCTTAGCTCCGCTTATAAATATGTCTAAAATTTGCCTATTTCTGGTCTTTCCCACCATTCTCTTTCTCATCTGTGTTATTGCATTAACCTCCTAACTAATCTTCTAACATCTACTCCTGGCCCACTAGAGTTTATCCTTATCACAAGAGACAGAGTGCTACTAATAAAACTTAGAGCCAAATGATGTGATTCCTATGATCAAAACCCTCCAAATGTCTTCCTTTCTCATTAACCCTTACGTTGCCTTTAGGGCCCTACATATCCTGTCTCTCCATTAACTCTGACCTCATATTCAATTCTCCCTTATGCTCATTTTTACTATAGACATACTGGCACCTTTGCTGTTCCTGGAACATACCAAGCATATTCTTACCTCAGAACCTTTGCAGTATACTTCACAGTATATTGCAGAGGGCCTGGAATGCTCTTCCTCCAGAAAGCTGCATCACTCAATTTGCCCATTGCTTTCATATCTTTCCTTAAATGTCATCTTCTCAGGTCATTTCAGCGAGACCTTCCCTGAGCACTCTAAAATAGAAAAATTATAATATAAAATATAAAAACATAAAACTACCATATCACCTTTATTTATTTATTAAAAAAATTTTTTTAATGCTTATTTAATTTTGAGAGAGAGAGAGAGAACACGAGCAGGGGAGACACAGAATCCGAAGCAGCCTCCAGGCTCTGAGCTGTCAGCACAGAGCCGGATGCGGGGCTTGAACCCACAAACTGTGAGATCATGACCTGAGCTGAAGTTAGCCACTTAACTGACTGAGCCACCCAGGCACCCCATGATTTATTTTTTATCCTTAGCATTTATTGCCTTCTAATATGCTTTATCATTTACTAATTTATTTTGTCTGTCTTTTCCTTTCCTGTCCACTCCAGAATGTAAACCTTGGAGAAATTTGTTTCGTTTATTAATATATCCCTAGCACCTAGAATATAGTAGATACCTAGTTTATATTTAATGAATACAAAAATAAAACACTTATTTAAAAAAAGAGAAGGAAAGGAAAGAGGCCATCCTGAATTAAGAACATAATATTCCATGAAACATTGTATTTTATTATCAGAAATCTAAATGTTTAACTTTTTTGAAATGATTTTTGTCATTTCCCTTATACATATGAAACCAGAAAACAAAACAAAACAAATCTTTTGCCTAGTCTTTATTTTTAGCTTTTTTGGTAATGAAATCCTCGAGATTGTTTTGCCAGCAAGGGAAATCCAAGTTAGGGACACCTGGCTGGCTAGAGCATGTGACTGTTGGTCTCAGAGTCATGAGTTTGAGCCCCACATTGGGTGTAGTGATTACTTAAGAATAAAATCTTTAGGGGCACCTGGGTGGCTCAATTGGTTAAGTGTCTGACTTGGGCTCAGGTCATGATATCACAGCTCATGAGTTCGAGTCCTGTGTCCGGCTCTGTGCTGACAGCTCAGAGCCTAGAGCCTGCTTCAGATTCTGTGTCTCCATCTCTCTCTGCCCCCACCCCTCACACCCTGTCTCAACCTGCCTCTCTCTCTCCCTCCCTCTCTTTCTACTTAAGAAAAGTGTTTTTTAATAAATGAAATCTTTTTTAAAAATCCAAGTTATTCATACCTCTTACTCAGTTTGATCCTATGAAGTAGATAAGACAAATATTGTTGTCTCACTTTGTAGATATATTAAGATTTCATTGTTTCTTAAAACTCTTTGATTTTATTTTTTTAAGTTTCTTTATTTTGAAGGACGGAGGGGGAGGGAGGGAGAGAGAGAGGGCATGAGCAGGAGAGAGGGGCAGAGAGAGAGAGGGAGAGAGAGAATCCCAAGCAGGTTTGGCATTTAACTGCCAAAACAAGAAATAACTTCTTTGTTAATATCTATTGAATTCAACTAAAATCAGAGAGTTTGGGGGCACCTGGGTGGCTCAGTTGGTTAATTCTCTGATTCTTTATTTCAGCTCAGGTCATGGTTTTATGGTTCATGGGATTGAGCCCTGCACCAGGCTCTGCATTGACAGCTTGGAGCCTGTTTGGGATTCTCTCTCTCCCTCTCTCTCTCTGCCCGTCCCCCACTTATACTCTTTCTTTCTCTCTCAAAATAAATAAATAAACTTAAAAAAAAAAAAAAGAAATCTAGTCCAGGTTCTTTTTTTTTTTTTTAATTTAAATAGTCTTCACACCCAGCACAGAGCCTGATGAAGGGCTTGAACTCATGACCCTGAGTTCATGACCTGAGCTGAGATCAGGAGTCAGATGCTTAACCAACTGGGCTACCCAGATGCCCCTCTAGCCCATGTTCTTAAGTAGAAGGAAACCTATGATGTAAATAGTTGGTAAGAGATTTTGTCTAAGATAATAGCTCCTTCCAATAGAACTTTGTGTGGGAATGGAAATATATCTGTGCTGTCCAGTATAATAGTCCAGTAAAATAGTCACCAGTCACATGTGACTGTTGAGCACTGGAACTGCATCTGGTGTGACTGAGGAGCTGAATTTTAAATTTAATACAATTCTTGATTTTAGTAATCAACTGTAGTTAGTGGTTAGTATGAACAGTGCAAGAGAACACTGGCTGGTATGAGAGTGAACAGACTAGGATTGAGAGAATACGTAGTAGCCTTTTAGAGTAATCAGGCATGATTGACAGAATTCAGTGAAACTGAGATTGGGGGCGCCTGGGTGGCTCAGTCAGTTGAGCGTCCGGCTTCGGCTCAGCTCATGATCTCAGGGTTTGTGGTTTCGAGCCCCGCGTCAGGCTCTGTGCTGACAGCTAGCTCACAGCCTGGAGCCTGTCTTCAGATTCTGTGTCTCCCTCTCTCTCTGACCCTCCCCTGCTCACGCTGTCTCTCTCTCTCTCAAAAAATAAATAAAACATTTAAGAAATTTTTTAGAAAAACTGAGATGGAAGAAGGAAGACTCAGATATTAAGCCAAGACCCTGGGTAATGAGGAATTTAATTGTTAAGAAAATAGGAGATTTGGGTCAAGCTGATGTTACTTTGTTGGTTTGGGTATAGTTGAGTTTTGTGTATATTATGTCTCTGGTGAAGATTGAATAGCTAAGTGGAGAAGTTTTACATCTGGAAATAGAGAATTTGGGGTTAGATAGTGATCATATGGTGTTACTTTAGAGGTAACACTTAAAGTCATGAGTGGAAGGCTTTTGAGCAGATAATAAAGGAATGAAGGTAATGTTAGGTGTCACATGCCAAAGAGAAGTTAAAGTGAAGACTGACTGAACTTAGTCGTACAACTATAGATATAGTAGAGGTAGAGACCCTAGAGATTTTCATTTAATCCATTCATTTTACAAATGAGTAAAGTGATGCTTAGTGAGTGATGTGAAAGTGATGCTTAGTGATGTGAAATGAAATATACAGAGCTTATAAATGTCAAATTGAGGGCTTGAATCTAACTTCTCTGCTGACCCTCTCAGTGCTTTTCCCATTATGTTGGCAAAACAAAATCTTACTGAGAAATTTCAGTAGAATGTAATGGAAGCTAGATAACAGAGTGATAATAAAGTAGAATATGGGATGGAGAAATGGAATTAGTGAGTATGGGCAGCTTCTTTGAGAAACCTGGCAGTGAAAAAAGGGGATTGAAATGAAATGCAGTTGAAAGAGGCAGTGAACTCAGACCAGTTATTTTGGTTCTAGAAATATTGAATAAACTATTCTGGCATGACAGGCAAGGGATAAAAGTACCAAAGTGATAGTATCTTCTTATTGCTGCCTGGGGAGATAGAGTAATTGACTTGTAAGGTGGATCATCATCGGAGCCAGAAACAGTCCTTAGATCTACTGAAACTATTTAGCAATCAAACGATCTTCTTTTTTCAAAAAGAGTCCTACCTTAATTGCACATTATTCTGTTTTGGTTGAAGATGTAGATTGTTGGTATGATTGGCATTTTACTTGGAAAGGTATGACTTCATAATATTTCCTGTTCTTCAGGCTGCTTGATCAGCTAAGGTCTAAAAGGAATTCAGAGAGGCAAATCTTTTAGCATGAAGACTTTGAGTATGTTCTTTTTATGACTTAATGACATACCCACCACTATTTGAGGATATTTACCTTGATATTAACCAACTACTATGGAAGTTAAATGTGCCATAATATGTTTATTATATCTCAAATCTGTGTGTGTTGGGGGGGTAGTTTAAAGAGGAGAAGGTTCCCTGATCCCCTCTCCCCCTACCCAAAATGTACCACAAGTGATACCTTTTTACATCTTTAAAATACGATAATGTATTGGAAAGAATTTTTAGTGAAATGGTGAATACAGGTGATGAGAATGCAACCTGGAAAAATAGAAAGAATTTAAGATTGTTAAGGACCCAGTGATTGATTTTACATTATGGTTGTTTATAGAAAAAATAATCTTAAGAGCCTTTCTTAGCATTAGCCAACTATGTGAAAAATGAAGTTAAAGTATAAGAGATCTTTTAACTTTGCAGTGATGTCTTGGAAGTAAAATTCCCTTGTCAACAAGGGAATTTAAAACTGGAAGTTACATCTTGGCATTTTTTTAAATTGTTTACTTATTTTGAGAGAGTGAGCGCGCATAGGGGAGGGGCAGAGAGAGAGAATCTCAAGCAGGCTTTTTGCTGTCAGTGCAAAGACTGACACAGGGTTCGATTTCACAAACTAGGAGATCATGACCATGGTCACTCAACCAACTGAGCTACCCAGGCGCCCCTATATCTTGGCATTTAATTTCTACTGCCAACTCATTTGTGGGAGTACATGGCCAATCACTTAGTTGATTTACTGCTGCTAGGTATATTATGAAGATATACTATAAGTTATTGAATTCTGAATGAGTTCCCAAATCAAAAAACAGTTGTTTGATGCTAGAGTCTCAGAAGAAAAAAACACCCACAAACAGCAAAACAAAACCCTCAGGGTGGAGTTAGGCTGTTTATTATTTTTTTTAAAGGACCATATTATCTTAAGAAAGGAGTATACATGTAGCAATTATGCTGTATTTCAAAGAGATGAGATATTATGAAATTCCACCTAGACTGAAGGCCCAAAATGGAAAAGTATCTTTAGCCTTAAAGAAGCAAAAGCACAAATGCATAGTGACACAATCATAATTAGGATGTCTCTTAATTTACAATTTCATGCTCTTTTGGCCTTAGTATTAAAGAAAAACTTAGATCTGTGTTTAAATTTTGAATTGGTTAGTTTTTATTCCAGACTTCGGTCTATTAATGTATTCTGTCTGGTAACTAGACTACCTGAGAATATTAAGAAACTTAAATGGCTGTGGTTTGCTTTTAGTACATTTCAGCTTAGAAGAATGTGTCTTGTTTACTTTTTGCTTGCTAAGCATGTATGACTGGCAAAAGGCCTGTAGCCCTGCTGCCCACATGGTCTGGACAAAATAACTAGTGGTCTGTTAGAGAGGAACAAAAGAGAAACAAGAAAAATAATTTTCCTTTGGCCAGAAGATATCACTGGAGCCTTGATTGCTAGAGTTGAGGCAACAACTAAAGTAGAGGGAAGTCAATGGAAAGTAGTGTGTACTGGTAGGAAGGAGGCATTTGGGTTGGGGGTTGGATTGCACAGCATGCAAAATAAAGGTTCCTATTGATCAATGGTATTTCAGCCTCATGTTCCCAATTGGAATTTAAGTGAGAAGTATTCAGGCACTTTCTTGTTTAGTGTTTCAGAGGAATTTGTGTTCTTTCAGCTTAGTGTACATTTGTTCTTTATTTAAACACAGGCAAACTTCTTGACTCTCATGGGGATAATTAAAAAATATAATCTAACAAAATAAAATAACAAAAAACTGGGCGGTGATACTCTACTTTTCCTTCTAACCTGTCTTCTTTTAGGAAAGTCAAGAAGTCTTGTTCTAGAATAAGATAAGCCCAAGGAGCCTGTGTTTTGAGGGGGAAAGCAGGTATATGGTAGTTCTCTGAGTCCTTTATGGGGGGGTGAGAAGCTAAACAAATAGCTATTCACTGAAGTCTGTGAGTCTGTTGACCTACTTTTAAGTCACTTAAATGCTTCGGTGCCTGTGCTGAAACCAAACTGGAACCTTGGAAAAAACCTTGAGATGGTACCTCTCAGTAGTTTCCCCATAAAAAAATCCCATCCCTTTGCTTATTTATCTAATATTCTCAGAATAGATATGGTTTATTCCCCTAGGAAGATTACTGTAAATTGCTATAGTGTGCTGGCATTTTCTTGTACATTTCTTCATTCGTGAAGGGAGGATCGTTTTATAGTAGTAGCTGTGACTTATTGCGTGCCTATTGTGTTGCAGATATTATACTCAGCACTTTATGAACAAGATCTCATTTAATCTCAGCAGTTGTGATAATTAAGATTCAGAATGAGATTTGTTTATTACACACTTAGAGAAGATTGTGTCAGTCCTTGAGTAATCATTAAATAGTGTTACATCTATTTTCTTGTTTAATTTTATTTTTTAAATGTTTACTTATCATTTTTGAGAGAGAGAGCATGCGTGCGCTTCCATGTACACAAGTGGGGGAGGGGCAGAGAGAGAGGGAGGCAGAGAATCAAAGCAGCTCCAGGCTGTCAGTGAAAGAACCCGATGCGGGGCTCCAGCTCACAAACCGTGAGATCATGACCTGAGTCAAAGTCAGATGCTTAACCAGCTGAGCCACCCAGGCTCCTCTCTTGTTTAATTTTATATCCCTGTTTCCCAACTCCTTAGCATAGTTCCTGGCACATGGTAGGTGCTTAAGAAATGTTTGTTGACTGTATATCTGACTCCATTGAATACATACTTTACCTTAAAGCCAAGTCCCTTTCTAATAAAGAATACTCTTCTACAGCCTCCACCACTTTGGGAATATTAGATGGTTTTTCTCCTTTTTCTCTGGCCCTTGCTTTTTCCTTCTTTTGGGTTCCCCTCTTCCTCTGCTCATCCTTTAAATGTTGATGTTCCTCCAGGCTCTGTTCTAAGCCCTCTTACATTCTCTATACTTCTCATGGGGAATGTCTGTTTCATTGGCATTATTTATTATTCACATGTGGAAGATGCCCAAATCAGTATCTCCAGCTAAGATTTTTCTTCTGAGCTGAGCTTCAGTTCCATTTATTTTATTCATGTATTTGTTAATTCATTCAGCAAACATTTATCAACTGTATACCATCTACACAAAGTATAGCAATGAAAAAGATTAAACAGGTTTCAATTCTCATGGAGCTTATGTTGTAGGGAATAAACAAGATTACAGATTCTAGTAAGTGCAATGAAGACAGTAAACCAAGGTAATGTGATAGAGCATGGTTAGGGAAGAACTCTCTAAGGAGGTGATATTTGAGTCTAAACGCAAAGAGCAAGACTTGTGTGTTTGTTGAAAGGAGGAAAGGAGAATAAAGGAAAGTGAGGCAATACCCTAATGCAAAAAAAAAAAAAAAATTCCCTAAAAGCAGGGGAATACTTGGTCAGTGTAGATAAGGAGAAGTGAGAGCAATTATTAAAAGATGAAAAAGGGTAAATATGGAGAGATTTTTTGGCTAAGGTACGTTTGTTTTTATTCTAAAATTCATAGGAAGCCCTTGAGGGGTTAAAATAGAGACTAACATGATCTGATTTACATTTTTAAAACAAAGTTTTAATGTATATTTATTTTGAAGGGTAGAGAGAGACAGAGCATGAGCAGAAGAGGGGCAGAGAGAGAGAGAGAGGGGGAGACACAGAATCCAGAGCGGGCTCCAGGCTCTGAGCTGTCAGCACAGAGACTCATGTGGGGCTCGAACTCATGAGCCGTGAGATCATGACCTGAGCCGACGTTGGACGCTTAACGGACTGAGCCATCCAGGTGCCCCTGATTTATATTTTTAAAAGATCACTCTGGCTACCATATGAAGACTGGAAAATAGAAGTGGATAGATGGGAAGAGATAATGATGCTTTGCAGTAAGGTGGTTAACAGCAGTATTGAAGAGAGGTGGACAGGTTTGTGCTATATTTTGAAGGTGGACCTGACAGTATTTGGTAATGGATTGAATGTGGGAAATGACAAAAAGCCAGTTGCCTACTTGACATCTCTTCTGGGTTGTTTCAGAGTCACCCAGTATTTAACATGCTCCAAACCAACTCCCCCCTTCCCCTCACCTTTATTTTCCCAAACCTACTTTCTTTGCAGTAATTCTTATTAGGTGGTTCCCTATGAACCTATTTGCTTAGGACAGAAGCCTAGTCATTATCTTCCATTTCTAATTCTTTTTCCCTGCATACCTCCCCCAACTCAACCAGTAAAGGCCATTGATTCTTGTATTTGAACACACATGTCTCTATCTACAGTATCACACCTGGATTTCCACATCAGTCTTTTCACTGGTATCCTGCAATGTCATTATGCTTATCTGATCCATTCTGGATGCTGCAGACAGTGTTCTGTTTTGTTTTCATTTAATTTATTTATTCAAGTTAGTTAACACAGCATAGTATTGGTTTCAGGAGTAGAACCCAGTGATTCATCACTTATATATAACACCCAGGGCTCATCCCAATGAGTGCCCTCCTTAATACCCATCACTGATTTAGCCCATCCCCCAATCCACCTCCCCTCCAGCAACCCTCAGTTTGTTCTTTATAGCTAAGAGTCTCTTATGGTTTGCCGCCCTCTCTATTTTTATCTTATTTTCCTTTCCCTTCTCTTACGTTGATCTGTTTTGTTTTTTAAATTCCACATATGAGTGAAATCATAGGATATTTGTCTTTCTCTGATATTTCGCTTAGCATAATATACTCTAGTTCCATCCATGTTGTTGCAAATGGCAAGATTTTATTATTTTTGATTGCCGGGTAGTATTCTATTGTCGCGCGCGCGCCCATGTGTGTGTGTTATATCTGCCATACCTTCTTTATCCTTTCATCAGTTGATAGACATTTGGGCGCTTTTCATAATTTGACTATTGCTGATAGTGCTGCTATAAACGGGGTGCATGTGCCCTTTCAAAACAGCATTTTTGCATCCTTTGGATAAATACCTAGTAGTACAATTGCTAGATCATAGGGTAGTTCTATTTTTAATTTTTTGAGGAACCTCCATACTGTTTTCCAGAGTGGCTGCACCAGTTTGCATTTCCACCAACAGTGCAAAAGTTTCCCCATTCTCTGCATCCTCCCCAACCTCTATTGTTTCCTGAGTTGTTAATTTTCACCATTCTGACAAGCATGAGGTGGTATCTCATTGTGGTTTCGATTTGTATTTCTCACTGCAGACAGATTTAATTAAGGCATTTCTCTCCTGGAAATTTTTCATCAGCTCCCTCAGGATAAGGTTGAAACTCCCTTAACTTGATCTGTTAGAGATTCTTTATGACATGGCCTCTCCTTGCCTCTTTAGCTTCATCTATCACCCTTCCCACCCTTGCTATCCACCAGCCACACTGAATTATTATTTGTTCCTCACTGAGTCATGCTCTAGTTGTTGCACTTATTCTCTTTTCCTAACCCTCTTTTTGCCCACTCCCCATTATTCATCCACAGCAAACAGACAACAAAGAAAAACTTGTGAATGTCCTCTGGGTATCAGCTTAGATGTTTTTTCTTCAGAAAGACTTTCTGATCCACCAGCTCTTAGTTTGTTGCCCCTGTTTCACATCCTCTTAGCACCCTCTACTATGTTCCACGAGGATATTCTCTCAATATTTTGAATTGCCATTGTTTCCACTAGACAGTAAGCTTCATAAAGGTAGGGGCACTGTTTTCCATGTTCACCATTATATTTTCAATTCTAGATTTTTTTTTTTTTTTAGTTTTTATTTAAATTTTAGCATACAGTGTAATATAAGTTCAGGTGTACAATATAGTGATTCACTATTTCCATACATCACCTGGTACTCATCACAAGTGTACTATTTGTACCATTTGAGAGAGAGAGTGCAAGCAGAGGAGTGGTAGAGGGAGAGGGCGAGAGAGGATCTTAAGCAGGCTCCATGCTTGGCGAGGAGCCAGTCTCAGGACTGCATTTCATGACCATGAGATCATGAACTGAGCCGAAATCAAGAGTTGGAAGCTTAACCAACTGAGCCACCCAGATGCCTCACAAGTGTACTCTTTTCTTTAATCCCCATCACCTATTTCACACTCCCCCTCCCCTCTCTGGTAACTATTCATTTGTTTTCTATAGTTAAAGAGTCTGTTTCTTGGTTTGCCTCTTTCTCTCCCCCCCCACCTTTGCTCATTTGTTTCTTAAATTCCACATATGAGTTAATCATTTGATTTTTGTCTTTCTCTGACTTGTTTTGCTTACAACTTCTAGGTTCGTTTTTTTTCCCCCAAGTTTATTTATTTATTTATTTTGAAAAAGAGAGAGCATGCGTGAGTAGGGGAGGGGCAGAGAGAATCCCAGGTAGGCTCCATGCTGAGCCTGGAGCCCAACATGGGGCTCCATCTCACAACCGTGAGGTCACAACCGTGAGGTCATGACCTGAGGTGAAATCAAGAGTCTGACACTCAACCAAACGGAGCCACCCAGGAACCCCTCTAGATTATTTTTTTTTAAGTTTATTTATTTATTTAGAGAGAGAGACAGAGAGCAGAGCAGGGTCAGACAGAGAGGGTGAGAGAGAATCCCAAGGAGGCTCTGCACTTTGAGTGCGGAGCCCAACACAGGGCTCAAACTCAAAAACCGTAAGATCATGACCTGAGCTGAAATCAAGAGTCAGATGCTTAACTGACTGAACCACCCAGGCGCCCCTAGATGTTTTTTTTTTTTAATTCTTTAATGTTTGTTTATTTGAGAGAGAGAGAGAGAGAGAGAGAGAGAGAGAGGCAGACAGACAGAGTGAGTGGGGGAGGGGCAGAGAGGGAGACACAGAATCCGAAGCAGGCTCCAGGCTCTGAGCTGTCAGCACAGAGCCCAACGCAGGACTCAGACCCACCAACTGCAAGATCATGACCTGAGCTGAAGTCGGATGCTTAACCAACTGAGCCACCCAGGCACCCTGCCCCTGTATTCTTAATATATATTTGTCAAGGTGATCTGTGGTAAGAAAGTGTATTAACAGAACATTCATGGTATTTTTAGTATGAGGATTTATTCAGCCTACCGACATTGTTATGGAAAGAATATTCAATATATATAGATCATAATAAATTGATATTTCTAGCTAAATAATAAACTGATGAGTGCCTAATGTTATTCTTGCAAGTGGCCTGTAGACTTTTTGACATGACCCCAGTAGTCCTCATGTAACCAACAAAAGGCAAGAAACATTTCTTCTCCAGACACAGAATCAGCTATGCTCTTCCAATGAGCTCTTGTTACTTTTGGTGGGAAATAGTACCATTTTGAGTATGAAATATGCTCATTGCTTCTGTGTTATGCCAATATGACAGCTGAAAATGGTATAATATTTCTTTGTAGCTCTTTTTGTCTTTAAGGTAAAAATATGTTTTAAAGTCGCTTGAAATAATTATCTTTTCTGTGTTGTTAATTTACCAGCTTGACATGGGTTTGTTTTATTCACTTTTTACATTTAGGGATATTTTTTTCCATTGCAGTTTAATTTGATTTTGTACTTATATAAAACATATATATGGTTCCAAATTCCAATCTACAGAACAAGTTATGCTCGGAAAAGTTTAGTTTCTTTCTTTGTCCCTTCTGCCTATCCATTTCTTCCCTAACAGGTAACCTTTGCAGGGGGATGGGGAAGCTTTGCTTTCCATTTTTAAAAAAGCATAAACACATATGTAAATATATTTACCCCCAAATTCAAACTCTCTCTCTCTCTCTCTCTCTCTCATAAACATACACATTTCTTGGGAAAATGTCAGTATACTATTCTCATACAGTTTTTTCCACTTGATGTCATAGTAACAAGATAAGAAGTAACCCTCATTCCTTTGTAAACTGTATGGTATTCTCTTATGGGATTAGACTATAGTTTATTCAGCCAGCCTTGTCTTTTTGGACATTTGAATTATTTCTGGGCTTTGCTATTACAGATACTGCTGCAGTGAATAGACTTGTTTATATATCTTTCATATTCTTTACCAGTGTGTCTTTAAGTTTAGTTGCAAGAAGTGAGAATAACTTTGCTAAATTCTGTATTTCTTTCCAAAGAGATTGCACTGTTTTGCATTCCTGCCAGCATTATCTGAGAGTGCCTGTTTCCTCATCTTACCAATTTAGTAGGTTGTAACTTTCTAATTTGTGTTAATCTGATAGGTGAAAAATGGTTTCTTGGTGTAATTTTAATTTGTATCTATTTTATTGTGAGCAGTGTTGAGCATCTTTTTAGATGTTTATAGGGTATTTTTATTTTTTTTCTGTGACTTAATCTCTACATGTTTGTAGATTTCTTTATATAGAAAGGAAAATATCCTTTTTTCTTTTAAATAAATTGCAAATACTTTTTGCATTCTTAATATTATGTTCTTTGTCTCTCCACTTGAGTTATTGTACCGCTATAATTAAAATGTCTTGTATGTCTGGTCTTTCTTATCTGTTCATATTGCCAGTAACCTCGTTCAGGCTGGCATCACTTGCAAGACAATTATAATAGCTTTTTAACCATTCCCTGCCTCCGTCTCCAATTTTGCCTTTCCCAAATGTTTTGCCCATACATCACATAAATCTTTCTAAACTATGTCTGGTACGTTTTTCTCTTGCTATAGGTCTTTAACTGCTCCCTTTGTATTTAGATTGAAATTTATATTTCTCAGCTTACTGCTTAAGCCTTTTCATGAGCTAGCACTAGTGAGCTTAACTTCATTAGCCAGTGAGTCTAATGTTAAGCTGCATTGAATTTTTCTTTGTTTCCTCTGCAGGCTTCATATTTGTTAATTCTGTTTTTCACTTGGATTTTTCTTACAGCCTGGATGACTTTATCCTCACTTTCCCTTCCCAGCCCACCCCAATCATGTTAGCCAAATCTTGCCCATTCTTTAAGCAAGGATCAGATACTACCTTACAATACCTCTCCTCTGCTATCCCACGATTCTCACTATGATCAGATTCATATCTGAGAGCATTCTAGTTGGGAACCATTAGAATTAAGGAGGTGCTAAAGAGAAGACCATCAGATAACCAGAGATTTTGATACATTGTATTCTGGTAGTTCTGGTAGTATCACACTGACAAAAAACTAATAGTACATATGTTTTCTTAATTGATTCATATAACCTTCTAAAGGCAGCACCAGTGATATTTGTTGTCCAATTCTCTTCATTTTTATTAGAGTGATAATTATGACTGCTTAGGGCACCAAAAATTTAATTTTAGTTTTAATCTAACCATACTCCATTTTTCTTTTGGTGTACAAATTGCATTTGCAAATTCACTTTCATTGTGTAGTATCACTAAGCCCAAATTCAGAGTGTGTTTCCTATGGGTGTGGGAAAGTTTTCGCTCTCTAAATTTTCTAAATTGATGAAGTTTTAGAATTAAATATGTAGCTAAGAAACGTTTTGATAGTGTTTAAAGTATTATATCAATGTGACTCACGGTTAAGCGTCCGACTTCAGCTCAGGTTACGGTCATGATCTCATGGTTTGTGAGTTCAGCTATGCTCTGATAGTGTGGAGCCTGCGTGGGATATTCTCTGTCTCTCTCTCTCTCTCCCCTCTCCCCTCACCCCTCTCCCTCTCTCTCTGTCCCTCCCTACCTCTCGCGCTCTCTCTCTCTCCCCCTTGCTCACTTGCCCTCTCTCTGTCTCAAAAATAAAGTATTGTATCAAACTGCTGTCCTTAATGTCTCAAAAAATACATCCACAGTTTTAAGTTTTTGCTCTTTCATTTAGTTGGACCTGAGATAATTACAGAATCCCTTGGAGCCCCAAATAGCTATCAGCCTCAGACAAAATTATTTGCTTGCCAAGGACAGCATGTTCCCCGTTAATAATATAAGGGAAATAAAGTTCCATTTGGCACCAGAAATGCAGTGTAGGATAGGCTCATTTGAATTCATGACAAACATGAAAGAATATTTTGGCTAAAATAATCCCTAGGTAATCATCACCTTATAAAAAGATCTTTAATTGCTAAGGGAAAAAGTAGGTAAGATATTCTTCATTGCTTTGATCCAAGGAAAGTTTGTGATCAGTAAGGAAGCATTGAAAAAACATTTGGGGGCCCCTGGGTGGCTCTGCTGGTTAATAAGCATCTGACTCTTGATTTTAGCTCAGGTCATGATCTCACAGTTTGTAAGATTGAACCCTGCATACAGCTCTGCGCTGGCAGCAGAGAAGCTTGCTTGGGATTCTCTCTCTCCCTCTCTTTTTGCCCATCTCGTGCTCACATATGCTCTCTCTCCCTCTTTCAAAATAAATAAGCAGTTGAAAAATAAATAAATTTTTACAATTTCTCCCTCTTTAAATCAGTATAGTGTATGTGCTATAAAAAGAGAAGGGTGGTTAAATTATTTTTAGTTCATTTTTACCTCTGGTCAAGAGTAAATGTGAAACTTTACATCATTTCCAGGTGTAATCTTAAGAACGTAAGTATCTGAGGTCTAGCCTACATTGCTTTATAAGATAATCAGATTTGGCAGAGATGTGAAGGCTTTAAAAGAAGAAAAGACAAAATTCCCAGCTTATGCCCCTTTACCTTCTCCTGGCTCTGTACCTAAAACTCCTTAACTTCCATTACCATTCACTTGCCTTTCCTCCGCTACTAAACTGAACTCTGTTAGATTAGAACTGAGTCTGACTTCTCTGTATATCACTAGTGAATGCAGGGATGAATCTGGGATCTAACCCTAGCCATACTGACAAGCTCTGTTTAGCCGGAGGCAAGTCATTGTACAGCTCCTTATGCCTTCTTTCAAAAGGATAAAAGAGAAAATTATGGTTTCTTCGAGATGGCAGAGACCTTAAAGATTACATAATCCAACTCCTTTATTTTACGGAAGAAGAAATCTTGACTGCCCGGCTCTTCTAAATGTGAGAATAGAAATACTTTAAACTAAATAAATAGCAGTGTTATGTTTTATCCTGATCTTCTTATGTGGGATAGATTAATTTCATTTAGAACTATGGTATATAGTCTTAAGCTAGATCCATGTTTTTCTTTGCAATTTAGCCCTCAAATCTTTTTCTTGAGTTAGAAAAAACGTGGGTGGTTAAGTTTCTCAGGGTAGGATACAATAAGAGGGGGGGAGAAACATTTAATCAGTGGGATTTATGATAAATGAAAACAAAATACCTACATCTAGCTGCTTATTAAATCATTTCTCACTAGGCACTTTTCTCACTAAGCTCGTTTTTTGTTGTTTTTGTTTTGTTTCATAGTAAACTCATGGACATATTAAGGTCCATATGTCTAAATATGTAGGCATTTAAAAATCGTTTTCTGAAGGTGTTTGGATTTTGGACTTTAAAATTTTTATTTTGTTATGAAGTATCTTCGAACTGCATTATGGAGAGCTGTGTCCTGGCATCTATTTATAAGTGTAACATACCTCAAGCAAATTAAAATATTAATTCATTTTTAAAATTAAGGAGTGATTATTTGCTTTTCAAAAGAAGGCTTTTGAAAAAGCTTTTAAAAAGCATTTAGTTGAAATACTTCTGTGTACTACAACAAGAATGAACCTAAAAATAAGTGAAAAAACAATCACAAAGACCACTTATGTGATTCTATATATATGAAATATCCAGAATAGGCAAGTATATAGAGACAGAATGTAGATTAATGATTACTTAGGATGAAGAGGGATGGGAGAATAGGAAGGTGACAGCCAAAGGTTCAGGCAGGGTTCATTTTTGAAGTGTTCAAAAATTGATTGTGGTGATGGTCGCACTTTTCTGTGAACAGGCTAAAAACCATTGAATTGTACATTTTAAATAGTTGATCTGCATGATGTGTGAATTATATCTCAATAGGCTGTTTTTAAAAATCATTTATCATAGGGCACCTGGGTGTCTCAGTCAGTTGTGTCCAACTTTTGCTTTCGGCTCAGGTCATGATCTCACAATTGTGAGATCAAACCCCGTGTCAGGGGCCGCATGAGCATGGAGCCTGCTTGGGATTCTCTCCCTCTTTCTCTGCTCCTCTCCCACTCTCTCTTTCTGTCTCTCAAAATAAATAAACTTAAAAGTCATAAGAATTACCTTGTGAATGTTATATCACCTAACCATGTGTTTTTTTTTATTATAGTGGCCAACATATGTTGATTGCTTATTATATGCCAGGTATTATGCTAAATATTTTAAAGCCTACATTTTCTTATATTTAGGCTTTAGTTTACATAGAGCTTTCCAGCAACATAATCATCTTTATATTCTCC
Organism: Cryptoprocta ferox; assembly: GCA_028646485.1. Taxonomy (NCBI): domain Eukaryota; kingdom Metazoa; phylum Chordata; class Mammalia; order Carnivora; family Eupleridae; genus Cryptoprocta; species Cryptoprocta ferox. The sequence continues at coordinate 51,914,690 of CM053574.1, forward strand.
ATGCATACTAGCACATAGCCTTACAAATGCCATAAAGTTAAAATATATGCATGAATGACTGCATATATGAATATTTGAATGAATGAATGAATTTAGTTAGCACTCTGGCATGGGATCTCAACACATCAGAGCATTGCCTTTCTCATTATCTTTCTATTAGTCTATTCTCAGACCTACCAAGCATTTCCAGCTCGCATATAGGGATTAGTGGTTTTATCACGTAGAAGATTTATTTTGACTTGATTTTTCCGTTTACACAGAAGTAAGGGAGGAGGAGGAGAACATTTATTGCATTGCTTTCTTTCCCTTTGCTCCTTTTTTCAAGTAGTCAGCAATCCATCTTTAGCTTTCAGCCTTTACTCTGGTGGGAGAGGTTTAAAGCTTTCTGCAGATCGTCTAAGGAGAACATTACTCCAAATAAATTTGACTTAGAATATGCCTGAATCAGAGTCCAAAAAATTCCTCTCAAAATCTTCTACATAGGTGATGATTCCTATATATATTTTTTGGTTTCAGAGTAGAAATAAGAGGGTCCCAAATTTTTTCAGTCTTATTTTTAGGCAGTTGAGTTAAGATAATTCATTGGATGCTAACTAAATTCACAAATAACTGAACTATAGTTCAGCTCTGCAACCCAGAACCCCCTGGGATCCCAATGACCTCATGGCCTTTGGCTAAAGATTCTCTAATACTGTGACATTATTTTCCTTTGATTTCTGGGTCAACTGGAAGATGCTTTTTGCAAAGCAAAAGTTTTTAACTTGGATGAAGTCTAATTTATCAGTTGTTTTCTTTAATGGTTTGTGCTTTGGGTGCTGTGTATAAAATCTTACATCCTATAGATTTTTTTCCTATATATGTATATTTTTAATTTTTAAAAAATTTATTTTTGAGAGAGAGACACACAGAGCATGAGTGGGGGAGGGGCAGAGAGAGAGGGAGACACAGAATCGGAAGCAGGCTCCAGGCTCAGAGCTGCCAGCACAGAGCCCAATGCAGGGCTTGAACCCACAGACTATGAGATCATGACCTGAGCCAAAGTTGGAGACTTAACCGAGTAAGCCACTCAGGCGCCTCTATTATATATTCTTTAGAAGTTTTATACTTTCGAATGTAATATTTAGGCCTATAAGCCATTTGAGTTAATTTTTATGTAAGATACAAAGTATGTATCAAGGTTCTTCAAAAATTTTTTTTCCGGCACCATTTGTTTGTTTTCATTTACGTTGTTGTGTTACCGTAAATGGTAATGTTTTTTTAAATTTGAGATTCCAGTTGTCCTTTGCTGGCACATAGTAATACAGTTGTCTTTCCTATATTTTCTATATATTTTCTGTTTTCTATATATCCTGTGACCTTGGTAAACTTAAACTTACTTTTTAATTCAAGGAAGTTGTATATTTTTGTTGGTTTGGGGGAGATTTTTGGTGAATTCTTTGGGATTTTCTAAATAGACACTTATGCCACTTTTTCTCCAATCTGTATGCCTTTTCTTTTTTCTTTTTTTCCTTTGCTGTATTGCCTTTCTAGTACAATGCTGAATAAAGCATCCTTACTTTGTTCCAGGTCTTAAGGGGAAGCATTCATCCCCCCACCATTAAGTATGATGCCACCTGTAAGTTTTTCATAGGTACCCCTCTTAGTTTAAGGAAGTTTCTTGGTGTTCTTAGTGTGCTGGGAGGTCATGAATACATGGTGAATTCTAATGAAAGCTTTTTCTGCATCTCTTGATATGACGTCTGATTTTTCTTATACAGCCATATGAGTATGGTGAATTAACATCAATTAATGATTTTCATGTATTGAGCCAGCTTAGCATTCCTGGAATGAATCCCACTAGGTTGTAATGTATTAATTGTCTTTTTTATATATTGCTAGATTTAATTTGCTGAGCACTTTTGCAAATATGTGTTGCTTTTTAAAAGTAAAATTGAATTCCAGAATATCACATATTGGTGTGGATTATAGAAAACAACTGCCCTAGAGATGATGATTTCTTTGTTACCACCTTCCTAAAATCGCTTTTTCAATTTAAAAGCTTGGCTATATGTAGTTAGGACTTGAGATAAAAATCTGAGTTATTTGAAAAATCATACATTTTTAGGTAATCACTTGACAAAAAATGTGAGACCATTCCCTCTTTTACGAGATATTTGGCTACTAATTTATAGTGTCCTTTAGTTGTTTTTTTTCTTTTAAAATGATTTTTTTCTCATTTTGACATATGGAGCTTATTGTTATAATGTATTAAATTAGCTTTATTAACATATCTTGTCAGCATTCACTGATCATTTCAAAATGGCTGAAGAATTGGGATATATTCAATCCAGAATGAAAGCTTTAAAGAATAACCTCCCAAGGAGAATATAGCTCTGGTATTGATTGTGGTGGTAAATGACTGTTTTGGGGTTGTTTTTTGTTTGCTTGTTTTTCTTTTTTTTTTTTTTTTAAATACTCTGCAGGGATACTGTGCCACTGAATATGGAGATAGTGATATAATGGCTGATGGGTTTAACAACCCAAATCCAAGTATGAAAGAAAGAAATAGGGTCACACAGCTCAGAGGAGCATGGGAAAAGCATTCTTGCTGATAGTATCATTCCTCCTTCCAGAATGCTACCTAGAGAACTGGCATTGTTCAATTGCTGACAGCTGGGTAATAGAGGATTGATTGTTACTTGTGAGGTCAAGATTCAGGTAGTCTTATAGTGTCAGTAGTCACTTCTGTCTTAATTTGTGCAAACTTTAAAATTATGCATGTTAAATAAATACCCTCTACTGCCCCCTCCCATACATGCAAATGCAGTTCAGTTTTGGGTAAATAGAAGACAGGCTGCTTGAGTCTTACAAAGAATTCCGCTTGAATGTTGAGAATGGAAAATATATTACAATGTTTTGGATTTCTTTTCCTACATCTTATGTAAAAAATTAAAGTACAGTACATAGGTCTGTTTCCAAAGAAATAACTTCTAAAAACATGGACACCCTGATTCAGAGGATATGAATATTTTAAGATTTTGAGACCTGTGAAATGTCCTTGTTGTATCCAAGAGAAAGCAGTCTTCTAAGTCAATAATGACGTGTCCAAGAAACTGCACCTCTTACAGGTCAATGAAGCTGTCAGTTGAAACAGGGAGTTTATTTTCTAAAAAGGTTTATCATAATGTAGTACTTGTGTCTTACTGAAGAAGTAACTTGACAGGCATTTAACATTTGCAAGATTCAAAACAGGCACCAAATAGATACTCAGAATTTTTAAAAAAAATTTTTAATGTTTATTTTTGAGAGAGAGCGAGACAGAGACAGAGCACCATGGGGTGGGGGAGGGGCAGAGAGCTGGGGAGACCCAGGATCTGAAGTAGGGTCCAGACTCTGGGCTGTCAGCACAGAGCCCAATGCCGGGCTCGAATTCACAAACTGCAAGATATGATCTGAGTTGAAGTAGGACGCTCAACCAACCGAGCCACCCAGGCACCTAGGTACTCATAATATTTGAATCACAGAATCATCACGTTAGAGAGCTGAGATGGTCTTTAAAAAAAAGAAGAAGAAAGCAGACAAACTGAGATGGTCTTAGCATGATTCAATCTCTCTGTGTGTGTGTGTGTGTGTGCGCGTGTGTGTGTGTGCGCGCGCGCGCGTGCGCGCGCATGCATGCACACACAGCATGCGTGTTTCTGGGACATGCATTTGCCTCATTAAGATAAAGTATTTGTCCTATGTATGCAGAAAAACATTAAATCATGCTACATATTAAATATTCCTTTCTCCCTATTATCTTGTTTTATTACTCCAGAATAAAACTTTTATAATGATAGTTAAAATTTAGCCTTGGCAAACCAAATTCAAGATTAATCTAAATGCCTTATGTATGAGCTGCGATCCAGAACATCAAATTAGCTAACTCTTCATATCAGAGCATTTTATGGTTTTTCTTCTCTCAGGCAATAAAGATACCTTGTTTTGTTTTTTTCTTTTAAAAGATCAAAACAAAGCTGAACACATTCTACCTATGTTAAGGTTCCCAGATCCTCAAATCTTTTTTTTTTTTTTCCATTCTGCTTTCTGTATTCAGAGTTGGCTAGAAGGATTTTGTATTTAATGCCTATACTATGACTACAATAGTTTATTCTCATTAATACTGTTAACTATAAGTAGTAGACTGGCTTTTCTTTGAGATTTTTTAATATAGCATCAGCACTTAAATTATTCATATTTGATATTTGAGAACCTCTTTCCAGAGGTCTTTTATTCTTGAACAGATTTGCTAGACCTGGGAAATTTGCTTGATTTTTACTCAAATTGCTTACTACTATATTTTGAACAAGTGGAATAATTTGTTTGTTTTAGGGAAACTCTTGATTTCTCTAAACATCAATTTACTTGCTGGCAAGAAGAAACTCATTAGGTTGTAGAAATGCAAATTTTCTAGGCATACAGAGCACCTTGAATACCGGTCTTGGTACATTGTATGTATTTTAATAAGCAGTAGCTGTTATAGTGACTTACAAAACATTGTAGGAAATTGTACCTAAAAGTTAATTTACTCCCTGTTTGTCACTCCTTTTTTTTTTTTTTTTAAATCTATTTATTTTTTTTAGTCATGTCTACACTCAGCAGCATGGGACTTGAACTCATGACTACAAGATCAAGAGTCACAAGGCTCCTCCAACTGAGCCAGCCAGGCACCCCAGCACTTGTGGTTTTTGGTTTTTTTTTTTTAAACAAATCTCATCCATTTATTTAGGTGTAGGAGGCAAGAACTAAATGACAGTACCAAAGGAATACAGTTTTGAGAGGAATTGGCTTTGGGTTTGTCACAGAGTACTGGGTCTCTTTAGGTAATATGCTCAAAATTTCTTTAGGTATATCTAATGTGACCTGTTCATTGACTTGGCATGCCACATAAGACTATTTCCCGAAGTATTCAAAACAATACAATTCCAAATCTCACCCCATGTGAGAATTGTTTAAAGTTCATTTTTCTTCAGGTCCTCTTTCTGGATACTTCCAAGGACTTCCCAGGATAGTATTCAATCTAAAGCTTCCTTCCTAGTTAGTATTATAAGAGAAAAGAATGTTCTAGCCACTGCAGGGGTTGGGTGAGAAAGGAGATGTTACTTCCGCGCATCAGGCAGTAACAGATATCAGATATCAGGAGATATCAGCGTCCTAGTAAGGTGAACGGTGCATCCATGGTGGAGTGGTGTATCCTAGCACAGTGTGTCCAAGCCCAAGTGGGATGAGGGTGCCTACACCCAGGGAGGAGGTGGCTACAGAAATATGAGATGGGTTACTCTAAGGGTAGGGGCTTGGGGGGTCTGGATTGCTCAGTTGGTTAGCATCTGACTCTTGATTTTGGCTCAGGTCATGAATTCATGGTTTATGAGTTTAAACCCCATGTCACGCTCCTCACTGACAGCATGGAGCCTGTTTGGGATTCCCTCTCCCTCTCTCTCCCTCCCTCTCCCTCTCCTTCCCTCCCTCCCTCCCTCCCCCCCTTCCCCTCTCTCTCTTCCTCTCTCTCTCTCTCTCTCTCTCTCTCTCTCAAAAATAAATAAATAAACTTTAAAAAACATCAGAAGGGTAGGGGCGTGATTAAATAAGTAAATATATATTGAGGATAATAGAAACCAGGTTTTTCACTGTAAGAGAAAAGAGTTCCAAATTTGGAAGGGAAGAAGGCTATGAACCTTGTGGTATTGGATTGGAATATTGTGGTTATTTCAAAATTTTTTAATTTAAAAATAATGAAATTTTATAAATCTAGCTTAGAATGTAGCTTAAAATCAAAGATATTTCACCTTATACATGGGACCAGATATTATTTATATACCTCTTAAAAATGATTGCTAGAATTTGCTTAGCTTCAGAAAGAACTGTGTGATTTATAAGCCAATCCTAAGAGCTTTAGTTTCTGAATTTGCAGCTTTATAAATTGAATGTTATATGTTAAAGTCTAAGATCAAATCTTTTAAATATATCATGTACGCAAAAACTCCCTTGAGCATGTAATAGAAGTTTTTAAATAAAGGACAAGGAGACCATAGATGGTCTGCCTGAAAAAGCTGGATTACAGTGTAGGTCCTGAGCTCTCTAGTGTCCACAGCAAAAAGGTATATGTGGGAAGTTTTACCTCGGGTTCATGAATTTCTTAGAATTCTATGTAAATCTTCATATGTGTGCATGTTTTTTTCTGGAGAAAGAATGCAGTTTTCATCAAATTCTCAAAGGGGTTGTGTGGTTCAAAAAAGCACCTAGGCGTCTCAGTTGGTTAAGCATCAGACCTCGGCTCAGGTCATGATCTCACGGTTTGTGAGTTCGAGCCCCACATCGGGCTCTGTGTGAACAGCTCAGAGCCTGGAGCCTGCTTCGGATTTTGTGTATCTCTCTCTCTGCCCCTCCCCTGCTCGCGCTCTATCTCTGTCTCAAAAATAAATAAACATAAAAAAAAAAAAGGTTGAATCATTGTATCATAGTTTTAAAAGGATGGATACCTAAAGGTCCTCTATAAATTCAATTTTGGGAACACACTTTTGTAGCAAACATGAATGGAGCATGTGTTACAGAGTTAAATTTAGGTTTTAGATTAGGTTTTACATATGTGAAGTAATATTTTATTGAGTGTCTTCAAGAAAAAACTCTGGTATACTAATTCATTTCATTCTCACTACAAAGTAAAGAGTATTCCTATAATTCTGATGAGGAAACTGAGACTCAGATTAAAAAGCTTGCCCAAGGTTACAAAGTAAGAGGCCACATAAGAAAGAAGAAGGTGTTCTTTCTACTATTTTGTTACCATTATCTCCAAACCAACTGCCTGGTCTGTACTGGGTATTGCACAGGGTGCTGATGATGTAACGTTGAACACAAGAGACTGTTGCTTCTCTTTCCCTCATTCTCAAAAGGAAGGTGAGGGAAACAAGAATAAAACTGCTGGTGTGCCTTCCTCTAATTTTAACACTAGTGAGAAATTTCATATATTCCCTATATTCATTCATTTTCTTTTATAAGATTGTTAGCAATACTTTATTGAATTTCCTTAGCCTCCCAATATCTTTATGGAAAAATATGATATACAAATTCACAAATGAGGATATATGTAAATATGATTATCTTATTATCATTGAGTCTATTAGTGGGATGAATTTAGGATCAAGGTTTCTAATACTTGATATTACACAGTAATCATCAGTCTGCATATTATAAAAAAATAAAAGTTTTTAAAGCCACATGTATATTTATTAAATCTTCTCTAAGAGTACTTAATTTCTTTTTCTCCTTTTCAGGGACTTTAAAATAGGCAAAAAGGAAAGAGATTCAGCAGTATCTCTCTGTTCTTTGGTAGCAAGGACATGCTTTGGGCTGCTGAAATGGAGAAAGAGAAAGAGACTAAAACCCTTAGGATCCAGAATGTCTGGCAACGCTGCCCTAGGGGCTACACACCACAGCTGTAGACATACAGGGTTTCCCATCAGGGCATTTGCTCTGAAGGGGAAGATTCTTGTGGAAACAACTAGGCTCAGAGAAATGTGAAGCTGCTCTTGGCAGAAGTTGAGCTGCAGAGCAAAGCGCTGTGCTTTATTTAGCACTATGGCTGAGACTCTGTTGGTGTTATTCTGATTATGAGCCCACAAGAGAAGGTGTGGAGTTCGTGCAGGACATGACAACAAAATGTTTTATAATCTCATCATACAAACTAAAGAGAAGAGTGAGTTTCAAAAAACTTAAATGCATATTTTTAAAGGTTGGGAAATTTTTTTCTTTGTTTTTTGGTACTCTCCAATAAAATAATTTTCCTTCCAGGTTGCATAGTGCCTCTAGCAATGGTAGCTGGTACCTTGAAATATAGTTTATTTTGAATTAGCACATGACAGCGAAGTGCATATTTTCTAAGAAGTTTTGTTTCCTTTTTGTGTGATAGTGGAGAAGTCTCTTGAAGATGCTTGCTGCACTCTACATAATTAACAAAAATCATCATGGAAGTAGTTAAGAGCACAGATAGGCTTTATATGCTAAAAACCTAGGTTCAAAGTCCTTCTTCATTACCTATTTGTTACCTTGAGCAAGGTTTTTACCCTCTCAGCTTCATCTTTGAGTTGGAGGTAGTAGTAGTAATAACTTCCTCCTAGGGCTATTATATTATATTATATTGAATATATGTAATACTCTATATGTGGTAATATATTAAGATTATATATTAAATATTTGATAAATGGAAATCTGTGTAATGATATAAGGAGGGAGATATATACATGCTATTTTTATTTTCTTTAGAAAGTATTTTTTTTAAGTTTATTTATTTTGAGAAACAAAGCAGAGGAGGGGTAGAGAGAGAGGGAGAGAGAATCCCAAGCAGGTTCTGCGCTGTCAGCACAGAGCCCAATTCGGGGCCCAAACCAACAAGCTGTGAGATCATGACCTGAACTGAAACTAAGAGTTGTACGCCCAACAGACGGAGCCACCCAGGAGCCCCAATTTTCTTTAGAAAATATTAAAGATAAATGAGTTGTCTCTGAACTTCAAAGTATTTCGTTTTCTAAAAACTCCCTATAGTAAACTAGGCTCTGCATCCTCCTACATCTTCTCCTGACAACCAGACACCTACCTGTTAGCAGTGTTAAAGTTACAGTTGTGAAATTGTAAGATTTAAGTATCAGCAATGTAATCACCCATTTTGCATTTAACTTGGTACATGAAACACAGTATTAGTCAAATTAACTAATCTAGAAACCTGGATAATTTGTACAAAACTCTTTTATTAAAAGGTTTTTTAAATATTTACTTATTTAATTATTTTATTTTTTTGAAGGAGAGGGAGAGACAGAGAAACAGAGCACAAGTGGGAGAGGGGCAGAAAGAGGGAGACACAGAATCTGAATCAGGCGTCAGGCTCCCAGCTGTTAGCACAGAGGCCAACGCAGGTCTCGAACTCTTGAGCCATGAGATCATGACCTGAGCCAAAGTCAGACGCTTAACCCACTAAGCCACCCAGGCATCCCTAAGAAACTCTTTTTAAGTTATACTGTGAACAGTTTCATTACATGCTGTTATGACTGTAATTGTTTTTTTGTTTTTTAAGCAAATGAAACTTGGCAGTTGAACTTACCAAAACACAAAAGCTTCCATTTGGGTTTTACGAAAGAAACAATGAAGGTATTTTTTAAAACTTGAATTGGAAAATAAGTTAATAAATAACAACCAGATTGTGCCTTTTAAGTTTTTTTTTTGGAGTTTGGAAGCTGAACTCCAGAATGCTTCTCACACCTTCAATTATCTTTATTTTTGAAGCTATGAGTCAGGATTTTTTCTTTAGAAGGACAGGGCATTTTACAGACAGATTTACCTGTTTGCCAGTGTTTGTACACTGACTGAAACATACATAGAATTAATTTCCTAGGTCTGAAAAATACAGTAAATCTTTCTATAACTCTCTGCCCATCAGAGGATCTGGCTGAGATTAGCTGTTTTATTATTCATTCATGAAATTCTGTGAGAGTTGGGAAGAGGAAGAGAATTTCCACAAAGGGAACTCAAAGTTTCATGAGGGCAATGGCATTTGAGCCTTTAAGATCACAGTGATCTTGGATAGAGAGATGTAAGAGGGCATTGCAGGTGAGAGAGCTGTGGGACCCAGGACCCAGAGACGGTACGATGTATCATATGTAGTTTACAAGCCATCCAGTTCTGTTGAGTTACTGTCACAATGTGGCTCTAAAGACATGGGAACAAAAATGAAGCTAGCAAGGTGTTTACCTTCCTTTAGGATAAGTAGAATAAAAATGAAACATCTCCCTTGGGATTTATTTGGTTTGTCATTTGAGGTAGATCAGGCCATGAGAACATCAAAGATCAGATGAATAGCAAAGATAAGCAAGTGGTTTACCTTCTCTGAGACTTAATTTCCTCAGCTTTAAAAATGAAGCCAATAAATAACTAAAATACGGGTTACTTTAATGATTAAATGAAGTAATGTATACGAATAGCCTGGTATATAAAAAGGCTGCTATTCTTTTGGTGGCTTTGATAGTAGCAGTTGTAATGAAAATAGTAATACATTGTTTATGGTGAAGAGATGTTTCTTTATCCAAAAGAATCCATGGTGCGTTGCAGCATAATTGAGCTTTATAAATATTTCTAATTCTGGTATCAGTCACACATACTGCACAGTGTCATTTGTGTAATGTGACTACAATTGTCTCTTCTCGTTTTATGATTTAATTTTTTGTCTGAATACTTTATATAAATACATAGGGAAGTACTTGTCTATTCCACAGATTTACTGTAGCAAATACCATGGAGTACAGGTGACACTTCTACAGAAGTCTTTTATTGGAGTCATTTAGTGGAGATAATTACTTATCCTTCATTCTGGTGCCCCCTAGAATTCCTAAGTGCTCCTTAAATTCAAATTTGTACAAATTACAAGAAGACCTTTCTCAGTTGATTCAGCCAAGAATTTTTGTAAGAGGCTTCAGAGATGAGGACACTGGGCCATAGTGAAACTTTTCTCCACAGGTAATTGCTGCCAAAACCAGGGTTCAGTCTATATTTTCTTCTCTCCTTGGCGCTAGGACATTCTTTAGTATATATCATTCTGTCTCTATAATCAAGTACATCGATGTAGTAAACAAATATGGATCATAAGAGTTGGTGTGGCTGATGAGAGAACAAGTCCTGTTAGAACTGTTTCATAGAGGAGTGATTTTTAAAGGTTTAACAGCTTTTAAATAAGTTTAACAAGTTTTAACAGCTTCTTAAACTGGAATTCACACACCATACTACCATACATTCACCCATTGAAACTGCACAATTGCATGACTTGTAGCATAGTCACAAAATTTTGCAACTATTGCCATAATCAGTTTTAGAACGTTTTTATTACTCTTAAAAGAAACCATACATATATATCTTAGCTGTCACTGCCTAATCTCTCCATTCATCCCAGCCCTAACCACCCACTAATCTAGTTTCTGCCTCTGTAGATTTACATAGACATTATTTTATTTTTACTCTCATTAGCTGGTCAAGAAGCATAGACTTACTTTATTATTTATTTATTTATTTATTTATTTAGAGTGTTTATTCTTGAGAGAGACAGAGAGACAAAGTGCAGGCATCAGAGGGGCAGAGAGCAAGGGAGACACAGAATCCAAAGCAGGCTTGACCAAGGCTGGTCAAGAAGCATAGACTTACTCACTTTATTTATTTATTTATTTATTTATTTATTTATTCATTCATTCATTCATTTATTTATTTTTTAGAGCGTTTATTTATTTTTGAGAGAGAGAGAGACAGAGTGCAGGGTAGAGGAGGGGCAGAGAGCAAGGGAGACACAGAATCCAAAGCAGGCTTCAGTCTCTGAGCTGTCAGCACAGAGCTCAATACAGGGCTCAAACCCATGAACTGTAGGATGAAGACCTGAGCCAAAGTTGGATGCCCAACTAACTGAGCCACCCATGTGCCCCAGTAGGCATTTTATTTTAAATGGATTAATTCAATATGCGGTCCTTTGTGACTAGCTTCTTTCATTTAGCACACTATTTTCAAGATTCATCTATATTTTGGTATAGATCAGTATTTCTGTTGCCAAGTAATACAGACATATTATACTTTATCCACTCATCAGTTGATGGACATTTGAGTTTTTCTTGATTTTATGAATAATACTGAATATCTAATGGTATAAGTATTTGTATAGAAGTTTTGTGTAGACCTATGTCTTCATTTCTCTTGGATTTATATACTTAGGAGTAGAATTGCTAGATCATATGGTAACTCTATGTTTAATCATTTGAGGAGCTGCCAGACTATTTACCAAAGGTACTGCTTCATTTTATATTCATTTACAGTATATGCGAGTTTCAATTTCTCCACATTCTCACCAACTCTTATTATTATCTTCTTTATTATAGGCATATAATAAACATACATAGTGGGAATGTAATGGTGTCTTATTTTGGGTTTGATTTGTATTTCCCTAATGGCTAATGATGCTTATTGGCCATTTGTGTATCTTCTTTTGAGAAGTGTCTGTTCAGGTCCTTTGTCTATTTTTACTTAGGTTTGCTCTTTAACATTGAGTTGTAACAGTTCTTTGTATATTATGTGTACAAGTCTCTGATATATGCAGATTTTTTTCTCATTCTCTGGGTTGTCTTTTCACTTTCTTAGTGGACTTCTTTGAAGCATAGCAGTTTCTAATTGTGACTGTGTCCACTTTATATGTTTTTTCTTTTGTTCTTTATGATTTTGGTGTCTTATCTAAGCAATCATTGACTAAATTCAGGGTCACTAAGATATATTTTCTTCATATATTTTATTCTAAGAGTTCTATAGTTTTAGTTCCTTTATTTAGATCTTTGATTCATTTTGAGTTCATTTTTATGGTGTGAGGAAGGGTCCAGCCTCATTCTATTACATGTTGATAGTTACTCTCCTGGTACCGTTTCTTACAAGGACTATACTTTTCTCCATTGAGTTGTCTTGGCAAAGGGCTTAAGCATTGCTTTCAAAGGACAGATGTAAATGGCACAAATGAAAGCATTCTGATTTGACTTCTAGGTAAATTATGTGGAAAATGTGCGGTCTGGTTATTTAGATCACAGAGTCAGTTGCCTGTGGCTGATAGAAACCTTAAGTAATAGATGAGATATCTTTCAAGAAGTTTGAATATGGAATTTAGAGGGTGAAATTGTAGTGGTAGATCAAGAAAAGACCGTATGGTCTCAAGAGGTTACTAGAGGTTACTTCTTAAAATTAATTCTATTTATACCCTTTGAAGACTTTTCTCACCTACCAATAAAGTGCCTGTGGTCAATCTCCAAATGTTGTAGAACTAAGCACTCTTAAATTTGCTTTGTGGCTTTAATTTCTTAGCTCTTTACATTCTTCTTATTTCCCCTGGATTGAGTTGAGAAACATTATTTCGGAATATAAGATAGACCAAAAAAAAGAGTACAAGAAAACAGCAGAACGATTTTTGTTCCTTGATTTATCCTGTGCCATTATCTTCTTGACAACAAGTACAAAGTTCAAGCTCTAGTTGTTATCCTGCTGCTACTAAATTATCAAGCAGTAGACATGTTTCTCTTTGATGGAGTTGAGCTATTGGAGATATCATCAGCTGGCACAGGGAGGAGCAAAGGACTTTGACCTCTAATTCTTGTTTGCAAACTTTTGATGTCTACATAGAAATTCATGATTATTGATGTCTACGAGAAAGATTTGAGATGGACGTATGGATAGGAAAGATAACTGATACATAATGAGCCCATGCTCTCTGTGAAATAAGAGCATCAGAGTTCACAAAGGCCTGAGTTGTTTTCATTTATACTGGTTTGCTTCTCAGAAATGACAGAGCTAGGATTCCGAAGAAAAGACTGTTGCATTGAGAAACATTATTTTAGCAAAAGTTGATGCTGTGTGCTAATTTTGTCACCACATGTGCATTTAATACATGATGGAGAGTAGGAAAAGAAGAAACTAAACATACGATTGTTAAATCTAGTTTGCCCCTCTCTTATGGAGTGTTTAGTAGCACAGAATCTGAAATTAGACTGCCTAGGTTTCCAGCCCCTCTCCTCCATTCATTACTTTATGCAGTAGATGATGCCAGACTTCTCACACCTTGTGAACACAGGGCATTGAACCTGTTTGGTGTGAAGGGGAACAGAATCAGGGGGAAAAATTTTCTTAGGCTGTTAATACATGAAGGTTATAAGCTTATTGCCTCACCATTTACCAGTGAGCTCAACTGTGTAATGTATGCTGACCAACTTCTGTCAAAATCCCAGATTAGATCGTTGATATTTGGCAAAAATGTACTAGGGGACATGCCATGCATCTGTCCCTTAGACTGTCCTAACCCTCTTCCAATATCAAGTCAGATTACTAGGAAGCTGCAGGCCTGAATTTATAGCAACTCACTCACTAAACTATGATTTTGTAATAAGCCCTTGATTTTTGTTACAGATGGATATAAGAATCATATACAAAGAATGCCTTTCCATTTTTTGTAGAAATCATTGTTAAAGATTTTGGTAGTCCGTTTTCTTCTATAAAAATTCACATTCAGTGTGCCTGGGTGGCTCAGTCAGTTAAGCGTCTGACTTCAGCTCAAGTCGTGACCTCACAGTGGTGGATTTGGACCCCGCGTCAGGCTCTGTGCTGACAGCCCCAAGCCTGGAGCCTGCTTTGGATTCTGTGTCTCACTCTCTCTCTGCCTCTCCCTCACTTGTGCTCTGTCTCTCTCTTTCTCAAAAGTAAACATTAAAAAAAATTTACATGCATATTTCTTCTCCATTTAAGTATACTGATAAATTCTTACTTGCTTTTATAACAGCTGATGAAAATAGTGCAATGTGTTTTCATTTTTGCTGTGGTCACCTGAAAACTCAGAAGTATTCAATTGCAGTAACTAGCCTTAGTTTGTTTGTTTGTTTCTTTTTTTTTTTTTTTTTCCTAAGAGAGAGAACACGAGAAGGGAGAGCAGGCGAGAGACAGAGAATCTTAAGCAGGCTCCATGCCCAGTACATAGTCAGAGTCCCACTCAGCCTGGTCCCACAACCTAGGATCATGACCTTAGCCAAAATCAGGAGTCGGACACTTACCAAATGAGCCATCCAGGCACCCCTAGCCTTAGTTGTTGTGTATCTAATTCATTTTATCTGTCTCCCTGTCTTCAAATGCATTTTTTGCTCTTTAATTATAATTTTTATTAAGTTAAAAAAATACATAGATTTTATAAGCCATCTCAGATAAAATTTTTTTGAAGTAAGGCAGATTTTGAACTACTAATTGGTACTGCAACAGAATGTAATAATAATATAGAGATCCATCTCAAGCTTCAGTATTCTTTTTTTTTTTTTTAAGTTTATTTTTTGTGAGGCACCTGGGTGACTCACTCAGTTGAGTGTCTGACTCTTGAGTTTGGCTCAGGTCATAATCTCAGTTTGTGAGCTCAAGCCGCCCTTTGGGCTTTGAGATTCTCGCTCTCTCTCGTTCTGTCTGTCTCTTTCTCTGTCTCAAACAAACTTTTAAAAAAATGTTTAAAGTTTCTTTATTTTGAGAAAGAGCACAAGCAGGGGAGGGGCAGAGAGAGAGAGGGAAGGAGAATCTTAAGTAGGCTTTGCACTGTCAACACAAGCCAGAAGTGGGGCTCAAACCTTAAACTCTGAGTGAGACCATGACCTGAGCTGAGATCAAGAGTCAGATGCTTAGCTAGCTGAGCCACCAAGGCACCCCAAGGCCTCAGTATTCTTAATTAATGTAGCACCGAAGCAGGGCCGTGCCTTTTGAAATGTATAGTATTAGAACTGAGGAGTCAAATGTGAAAATTAAAAATTCTTTCTTTTGAAAACGTACAGTTGTGGGGTTGATTTGTTTTTCGTTTTTCTTCCGTAAGACTTATGAATCATAGACCAACGTTTCCAGCCTATGCACTTAGATCCTTTGTGACAGTGGAACTGTTGTAAGTTGTCCAAATGTCCCATGTGTATTTTTCAAAAAGTGTTAATAAAACTATAGTCTCTATCATGTGGAAGCTTGTACATCTTTTTAATTCTTAGAAGTGATATTTTTTAACTCCAGTATAATTAATGTACGGTGTTATATAGTTTCAGATGTACAATACAGCAATTCAACAGTTCTATAAAATACTCAGTGCTCATCACAATAAGTGTACTCTTAATCTCCTTGATTCACTCTTTCACTTATCCTCCCCCCCTCCCCCACTAGCCTCCCTTCTGGTAACCACCAGTCTGTTCTCTGTAGTTAAGAATCTATTTTTTGTTGTCTCTTTTTTCTTTGTTCATTTGTTTTGTTTCTTAAATTTTATATATGAGCGAAATCATATATTATTTGTCTTTCTCTGACTTATTTCACTTAGGAAATTTGTACAATTTTTAACCTTTTAATATCATTGGATATTACATGATATTAGGAAGTGAAGGTAAATTTAGTAGGCATGATAAAGGTATTGTAGGTATTTGGGCAAATGACCTTAAATTTTGTGTAGTAATGCTGAAGTATTTTGGTGTGGAGTGTCATATGTAATTTACTTTAAGTAGTTTAGCAGTGTATGTATGTGTCTTTACACAAAGACAAATATGGTAGAAAGTTAGCAGTTGTTGAATTTAGGTGGTGAATATATGGCTGTTCATTATAGCATTCTATTTTTTCTATATATTTGAAATCCTTGTAACTGAAAGTAAAAGAAAGGCAGCTAGGACTTCAAAAGAATGGTTATATAGAGAACATTACTAGAGGGAAGGTGAGCAGGGTGGGGGGAGCTGGGAGGGGTGGAGTTTGGGGTGGTGGAATGGGTTCAGCAGGTAATGGGTACTGAGGAGGGCACTTGTGATGTGCACTGGGTGTTGTATGTAAGTGATGAATCACTGAAGTCTACATCTGAAATTAATATTGCACTTTATGTTAACTAGCTAGAATTGAAATAAAAACTTGGAAGAAAAAAATAAAAGCATATGGCAAAAGCCATGTGTTTCACTGCTAGAAACAAAACAAAACAAGAAAAAAAACACACAAAAGAATGGTTACTGGTACTTGGTCCAACCTTCATTTTTTAAAGGAGGAAAAATTTTATCACAGTGTTTCAACTGCCTTATTTTTCGCCCAACATTATACTACTAGCATAAGGGAATAACTAACTGAAGTGTGATAACTGTGTGCTAAAATTACTGCTACTGTCTTTTCTATCCTGAATGACTACAATGGAGCATGCTGACAATCTTCCTAGGATTATAGACATATCCTGCCAGTTATAGATGCAGAGGAATCTGTAGAATAGTTTGGCATTTGCGCTAGTAGGTACCAAGTGAACACAGTGATTCTGGAGGATGTTACCTGCCCACTCTGCCTTGTAAGAGATCTGCATTCTCAACCTTGATGACCTGGCAGACTTCTAGGTCTGTAGCTCATTTATAGGGTTAGAAAGACCCATTCCCTGCTCCCTTCCCTCCCAAGTCATATTAGAGCTAGCAGAAACTCCCATTTCTTCTCTGGCTGTAATATACTACTTGAATTCTGCAGGGAAAAGCCAAGTGTTTTGGCCCTACTCAGTCTAGTCTTCCCCTTCCCAGAGGTTCCAAAAGCACCCCCAGGTAGTAGACCAGCTTCTACTAGTTCCCAGCTTTAGGTAGAATCAGTACCAAGCTATAACATGTGTCAGATAACCTGCTTTACAGTATTATAACATGATGCTAGGAAAAGCGGAGAGACCATAGGCAGCTCAGCTTTCCTTAGAACCTCAACTCATGAGATCCTTACTTAGGATGTAACAGAAGTTAGCTTGATCATCAGTTTTCTTAAACATGTTCACATCCACTGTCTGTCATTTGCATAGTTTGAAATGTACTTAAAACCTTCATACCCATTCTTCTCAAACTATTCCAAAAAATAGAAATAGAAGGAAAACTTCCAAACTCATTCTATGAAGCCAGCGTCACTTTGATTGCCAAACCAGACAGAGACCCAACAAAAAAAGAAAACTACAGGCCAATATCCTTAATGAA
>CM053574.1:51932720-52098237 GCA_028646485.1 Cryptoprocta ferox
CGGGGGGACGGGGAAGGGGGAAAGGTAAAGGGGGGTGATGGTCTTGGTGGAGGTCACTTGTGGGGAAGAGCACTGGCTGTTATATGGAAACCAACCTGACAATAAACTATAAAGTTTAAAAAAAAAAAAAAAACCTTCATAGACCCTGATTCTCTTAGTCTTGTTAAACACAGTTTTTACTGTGTGTATATGTATTTGGCCAATGTATTGTCAGAATATTATTTTTTCACTAAACATGTGAGTGAGTGTTCATGTAACTGGTTACATGGTAATGTAACTGGTATATATATTCTCATATTCTTTCTTTTTTGCTTGTTGTATTATAAACATTTCAAACAAGCAGAAAAATAAAGAGAATAGTGTAATAAACACTCAAGGACCGTTACCAGGCTTTTATAAACTTATGATTTTGCTCTATTAAATAAAGTTTAATTTTGTGTGTACCACTCTTCAACCCATTCCCCCTCCTTTGAACATAACTAGTATTCTGAATTTAGTATTTTTCATGAACATGTTTATGTACTTTTATTGCATATGCATGTATTCATAAATAATATATAGTATTCTGTAATTTCTATTTTCACTGTGTCATCCTTTAAAATTTACTTACATGGGTAAATACAGTTCTGTTCTATTTCATTGTTACACAGTATTCTGTTGGGTGTATTTCCAATATTTCATTGCTTCATAAATAAGTGCTGCAATGAATATTCTTCAAAATGTCTCCTGGCACACATATACAAGAAAATCTTGTAGTGTATATATATGCCTAGAAATGGAATTACCGGGTTGTAGGGTATATTCATGTTTATATAACTAGACATTGCCAAATTGCTATATAGAGTGTCTGTACCAGTTTTTTCTTAATAATTTATTTTTGAGAGAGAAAGAGAGAGAGAGAGAGAATGAACACAAGCAGGGAAGGGGCAGAGAGAGAGGGAGACACAGAATCTGAAGTAGGCTCCAGGCTCTGAGCTGTCATTGCAGACCCCAATGAGGGCTTGAACTCTCAAACTATGAGATCATGACCTGAGCTGAAGTTAGACGCTTAACCGACTGAGACACCCAGGCACCCCTGAGTGACTGTACCAATTTAAACTCCAATCAGCAGTGTCCAAAAGTTCCCATTACCCCACATCTTTATAGACACTTGAATTTTTTGCCTGTCTGTGGATATGAAGTGGTATCTATACAGTTAGTTTTAGTTTCTTCATAGTGATTTATGTTGGGCAAAGCTTATGAAAAGGCAGCGATGCTGATTGTCATCCTAGATTTTTCCCTCAGGAAATATCATTGCTTGATTATGCAGTTTAGTAGGCTATTCTAAATGAAATGCTGCCTGCTGGTGAAATACTTTTGTTTTCAAGACCATAAAAAACCTTTTAGGAATTCTGTACAAGAATAGCTTTGAGAGAAAAAATTTCTCATAAGGCATTTTCACTTTCCAAATTTACCCTTGTCATTCCAATTTCCTCCCATGATTCTCTTAGCTCTTCTGACCGATGATCAGCCAGTGCATGAAAGAATATGTCAGGACCTTTATTGACAAATTACATCTGACAGCAGAATAAACCTACTTCTGTTAAGTAACATGCTTTCACTGTTTTCATTGCTATCATTTTGATTACTCCAGTAATGAAACTGAATCTGTTTCTTAGGAACCAAATTAAGAAAGCCTAGATTATTCCACTACTGAATTGGTAGCAACTACCTGATAATGATCTGGTGACTTTTCTAGAGAAGAAAAATATAAAGAATGTGTTATTTCATGTACATTGTACCTAAATGATTGCTTCTTGAGTTGGATTGTGTTCCAGTGATCTGTTGCTATGTAACAAATGACCTCGAAACTTAGTAGCTTAAGACCCACGGACTGGGTAAAATGGAGCAAGTACGCTTCACCTGGTCTCTCTCACTGAATGCAGTTTTAGAAACCTGGCATAGAGCTGCTGTTTGAGGATTCTGAAAGGTAGACTGTAACAGGCAGATTAGGAAAGAAAAGCAGATCTTCTTTTGGAAGAAGGGTTGAATTTATCATTTCTCCCATTCTCGTGTCCCCATGCCTGAATCCAACACAGCTTAAAACCCAGAAGTGGGCATCAATGTAAATAGAGAGAACTCAGGAGAAACCATCAGTTCTGGTGCAGAGAATAAGAAAGGGATATTCTAATGCTCAGAGAAAGTATAGAAGCCTTCTGTTCTATTTTCTTTTCTCTATTCTCTTGTGCCTTGAGCCTCAAGCAGTTCTATGGTGGCAGCAGATTGGGGTCTGGCGGGAGCCTAAAGCTAGGAGGATAGGGAACCTTTCTCTATGATCAGTGGAGCTTTGGTCCCAAGAAGGTAGAATGACCCCATTTGCTTTTTTCTTTTGTTTTCCTTAATCTGCTTGGCTTCAGACACAGGCACTGTGGAAATTGTGTGACAATGAAGTAAATAAAGCCCAAGCTTTCTGGGTATGTGATAGGAAAGGGGAACCCTAGTGAACCAAAAAATACTGGGGAGATCGTAAAAGGGAGAAGCTTGGGAAATAAACTCTTTAAGTTTTGTTATGAACTCCTGGGCTTACACATGTATACATGTAGAAATTCAACCCCAAACAGCCTATCTCTAATAAATGCTCTCTAATAAATGAGGTTTGGTTAGACCACTGCTCAGGTACCAGATTGGGAACAGGGTGGTACACATATGGGACAGATCCAAATAGCACTGCAAAGACTTTGAACACTGAACTGAACTGAAACCACAGTCCACAGAAGGCTGGTCAGTAACTATAGCCTGAAGAAAACTGGGTTGATTGCCTACTAAAAGAAAAATGCCCGTATTCTCCATAGGATTTTAAGATGACCTAGAATCTTATAATAATGTCCAAAAGTCCAGGATACTTGGCATTTGAAAAAAAATAGGAAAACCAGTGCATATGGTAAAAGTCAGTCAAAAGATGCCACTGCCAAAAACACAGACTTAAGCAATGACAAAAACTTTAAAACAGCAATGATAAAAGTGTTCCAGCAAGTAAGAGCAAACATTCTTGGAATGAACAGAAAGGTAGTCTCAACAAAGAAATAAAAGTTAAGGTAAAGAACCAAATGGGCATTTTAGAACTGAAAAACACAATAAATGAAAAAGAATTCACTGGATGGGATCAATAGCAGAATGAAAATGACAGAGAAAAGAGTCAATGAACATGAAGGTAAGTAGAAATTATCCATTGGGTTGGGAGAAATGTTAAGAAAAAAATTGAAGAGAAACTTGGGGACTTGTGGGACAATGACAGAGGTCTAACATTAATGTCATCAGAGTTCTGTAAGGAATGGCACAGAAAAATGATTTGAAGAACTAATGACTAGAAACTTTCCAAATTTGGCAAATAACCTAAACCTATAGATTCAAGATTCAAACCCATAGATTTAGGAAATCCTAAAAAGAATAAAGACAAAGAAAGGCATACCCAGACACATCATAACTAGAACTATCATGACACCAAAATAGAAAACAAGAAAAAATTTTGAAAGCAACCAGAGAAAAATGATGCAGTGCTTACAGGGTAACAACTATTCAAAGGACTGCAGATTTCTCATCAGAAATCTTGGATGACAGAAAGAAGTGAAATTATATTTTCAAAGTGCTGGTGTGGGGGGTGGTTATCTACTTAAGGTTTTATGTCTGGCAAAAGTGTCCTTCAGGAATGAGGGTTAAAATAAAGACATTCTCTAGGGCACCTGGGTGGCTTAGTTGGTTAAGTGTCTGAATTTGGCTCACGTCACAATCTCAGGGTTCATAAGTTAAAGCCCCATATCGGGCTCTCTGCTATCAGCACGGAGTCCACTTAGGATCCTCTGTTACCCTCTCTCTGCCCCTCCACCACTCACTCGCTCTCTCTCTTTCTCAAAAATAAACATTAAAAAAAGATTATTATAAGCATCTGTAAACAATTCTGAACACCTAAATCAACAACTTAACGAAGGAGACCAAGTTCTCAAACAGTGAACTACCAAAACTCACCTAAGCTGAAAAGATAGCCTGAAAAGTTCTATGACTATTAAATAAATGAAATTTGTAGTTTTTTCTTTTTTAAGTTTGACAGAGGGAGGGACGGAGGAAGGGAAGGGGGAGAGAATATATCTTAAGCAGGCTCTGCGCTATCAGTGCAGAGCCCGATTTAGGGCTTGAACTCACAAACTGCTAGATCACGACCTGAGCCAAAAATCAACAGTGGGATGCTCAACTGACCGAGCCATCCAGGTGCTCCAGAAATGAAATTTGTAGCTTAACTGCAAGGGGCACCTGGGTGGCTCATTCGGTTCAGCATCCCACTCTTGATTTTGGCTCAGGTCATGATCCCAAGGTCAAGGAGTCAGGCCCTGCGCTGGGCTCTGTGCTGAGTGTGGAGCCTGCTTAAGATTCTCTGTCTTTCCTGCTGTCCCTTTCCCCTGCTCGCTCGCTCTCTCTTTCTCTCTCTCAAATTATAAAAAAAACATTCTGAAAAAAATCACAGTTTCACTGGCAAATTCTACCACACACTTATAGAAGAAATATACCAACTCTGTGATCTCTTACAGGAAATGGAAGAAAAGGGAACTCTATTTTATGAGGCCAGTATTACTCTGATGTCAAAACCAGACAAAAGCTGTACAAGAAAACAAAACAACTCACCAATATCCCTCATGAACATAGATGAGAAAATACTCCACAAGTCACTAACAAATTGAACATAGCAATGTATGTAAAAAATAATATACCATGTCTAAGTGTGGTTTATATCAGGTATTTATAACTAGTATTGCATACTAGTTAGTAATTGAGGATCAAAACCATGTATCACTTGCACAAGAAAAGCATTTGACAAAATTTAATAGTGTTCATTATTTTTTATAACTTATTCATTTATTTTGTGGGGGGAGGGGTAGAGAGAAAGAGGGAGAGAGAGATTCCCAAGCAGGCGCTTTGCTGTCTGTGTGAAGCCTGATGCAGGGCTCAATCTTAGGAACCATGAGCTTCAGAACTTGAGCTGAAACCCAAGAGTTATAAACTTAACAGACTGACCCACCCAGACGCCCCCATTCATTATTTAAAATGCTCAGTGAACTAGGAGTAGAAGGAAATTTCTTCAACTGATAAAGGATATCTAACAAAAAAATTTTTTTTAATTATTATTATTTTTTTTTTTTTTTGAGAGACAGCATGAGCAGGGGAGGGTCAGAGAGAGAGGGAGACACAGGATCCGAAGACAGGCTCCAGGCTCTGAGCTGTCAGCACAGAGCCTGATGCGGGGCTCGAACCCACGAACCATGAGATCATGACCTGAGCCGAAGTCGGACACTTAACTGATTGAGCCACCCAGGCGCCCCACAAAAAAAATTTTTTAATTGCAGCTGACTTCTTACTTTATGGTGTAAGCCTGAATCTTTTAAGATTGGGAAGAAGACAAGAATGTTCTCTCTGTCCACTCTGTTTAACACTGTACTTGAAGTGGGCACCAGTACAATAAGACAAGAAAAAGAAATAAAAGGCATACAGATGGAAAAGGGAGAAATAAAACTGCCCCTATTCACAGCTACATGACTGCCTACATAGACAATCCCAAGGAATCCATACACACCAAAAACAAAACCTCCTAGAACTACTAATAAATGAGTTTAGTATGATCCAAAGATATAGTGCCAACCCACACAAACCAACTGAGCTTTTACATACTTGCAATGAACAATTGGGAGGAAGGATTTACTATTTATAAAAGCAGCAAGAGAAGAATACTTAAGTATAAATATAAAAATCATATTACACGTAGGATCTGTATGCTGATCCTGATGAAAGAAATTAAAGATATAAATAAATATATAGATATATTTAGGGACTGGAAGACTCAGCATCCTAAAAATGCCATTTCTCCCCAGTTGTTCCATAGATATAATACAATTCATTAAAAACTCTGAGCAAGATTTTTTTGTAATTATAGACAAACTTATTCCCAAATTTATGTGGAAAGGCAGAGGAACCAGAGCCAACCCAATTTTGGAAAAGAAGGATAAAGTTGAGTGAATTATCCTACCCATTTTAAGACTTCTCATAAAGCTACAGTAATGAAGCTGGTATCATATTGGCTAAAGGATACATACATACATTGTTGGAATAGAATAGAAAGTCCAGAAATAGAACCACATAAATATTTCCAATTCATTTTTCATTAAAATACAAAGATAATTCAATGGAAAATGGATAGTGTTTTTTAAAAAAGACCGACAAATTCAGCATCCATCTGCAAAAATATGAAGCTACACTTAGATCTCATGCCTTATACAAAAATTAACACAAAATAGATCATAAATCTATATGTAAAACATAAAACTTTTAGAATACATAGAAAACCTTTGACCTGGGACGAGGCAAAAAGTTCTTAGGTATGACACCATAAGCTCTACTTATAACATTAAAAAATGATAAACAGGAATTCATCAAAATTAAAAGTTTTTCGATTGTTGAAAAACACTATTAAGAGAATGAATGAACAGGCATGCTGCAGCCCAGGAGAAAATTTTGCAAATCATGTATCTGACAAAGGCCATATATTCAGAATATATTTTTAAAAGTGTCAAAAATGACCAGGAAAAAACAACCCATTTGAAAAATGGTTGAATGTCTTAAATGGTTTTTTGGTTTTTTTGTTTTTTTATTTGTGTGTGTGTGTGTTTTGTTTTGTTTTTTTGTTTTTTTTTTTTTTTACCAAAGAGGATGTACAATGGTGAATAAATACATGAAAAAATGTTTAGTAGTATTACCTATTTAAACCATAATGAGATACCATTAGTCTAATGGTTAAAATAAAAATTAACAATTTCAGATACTGACAAGAATGCTGACAATTACCCTCATTCTTTGTTTTAGGAAAGGAAAATGGCACTACTACTACTACTCAAACAGTTGGTTGATTTTCTTTTTAAGTTAAATATATACTTACCCTGCGACCCAGCAAATCCATTCCAGGTTTTTAGCCTATAGTAATGTAAACTTCTACCACTACAAAATCCTTCACACCAGTGTTTTAGAGCAGCTCTATTCATAATTGCCAAGAAGTGGAAAACATTCAGATGTCCTTCAGCAAGTGAATTGATAAACTGCGGTACATCCATATAGTGGACTACTGCTCAGCAATAAAAAGAAATGAATCATTGATACATACAACATCCTGGATGCATGAATGTCAAAGGCATTATGCTGAGTAAAAAAAATCATCTTAAAGGTTATATGCTGTATGATTCTGTTTATATTACATTCTCAAAAAGACAAAACCGTGGTGAAAAGAATGGATTATGGATTAGTGGTGGTGTTAGGTGTGACTACACAAAGGAGTCATTTATTTATGTATGTATTTATTTTTGGAGTATAATTGACATATAGTGTTATATTTCCTATGCTGTACTTTTCATTTCTGTGATTTATTTTACAACTGGAAGTTGTACTTCTTAATATTCTTTATCTATTTCACCCATCCCCCATCACCTCCCCTCTGGCAACCACCAGTTTGTTCTCTATAAGTATTTTAAGAGTCTGTTCATTTTTTTGTTGTTCTTTAATTGTTTATTTTGTTTTTTACATTACACATGTAAGTGAAATCATAGGATATTTGTCCTTGTCTGACTTATTTCACTTAGCATAATACCCTCTAGGCTCATCCATGTTGTCGCAGATGGCAAGATTTTGTTCTTTTTATGGCTGAGTAGTATTCCATTATGTATGTGTGTGTGTGTGTGTGTGTATATATATATGTACACACCATATCTTCTTTGATTATTTATTGATCAGTGAACACTTGGGTTGCTTCCCTATCTTGGCTGTTGTCAGTAGTGCTGCAGTAAATGTAGGGGTGCATATATCTGTTTGAATTAGTGTTTTTGTTTTCTTTGAGTAAGTACCCAGTGGTAGAATGACTAGATCGTATGGTAATTCTAATTTTAATTTTTTGAGGAACCTCCATACTATTTTCCACAGTGGTTGTACCAATTCGCATCCATTCCTCCACCCCTGTCAGTGCACAAGGGTTCCCTTTTCTCCATTTCTCCATATCCTCACCAGCACTTGTTCCTTGTCTTTTTTATACTAGCCATTCTGACTGGTCTGAGGTGATAATGTCATGGTTTTGATTTGCATTTCCCCAATGATTAGTGATATTGAGGATTTTTCACAATGGAGTCGTTCACAACAATGGAACTGCTCTTTATCTTGATTGTCCTGGTAGTTACATAAAGTTTAAAATTCATACAACTGTACACATGTCTAAAAAGTCCATTTTATAGTGCTAACATAAAACATTTTTTAAAAACTACTGGCATAAAGTGGCTATTATGTGTCATGATTCTGTGGACTGACCAAGTGATTCTGCTTTCCATGTGTTGGGTGGGATATTGGGATGCCCAGAAGGTCCAAATGGCCTCACTCACGTGGCTAGCAGTATGTATTAGCCATTGATTCAGAGTTTAGCCTTGGCTCTTCACCAGTGACCTTGATTCTTCCACTCTTACTACTCCCTGTGTGGCTGGTTGGGCTTCTTTGCAACATGGCCATTGGGTTCCATGGGTGTTCAAAATAACAATCTCCAATTTCCAAGCACGAATCAGGTCTCTGCATCATGCTTGCTAAAGCACTCTTTGCTACGGTTAATCCCATGATTTTCCCAAGCCCAGAGTCCATGTGGGAAGAAGACTGACTGCACAGGGCATGAATACGGGGAGTGTTGACTCATTAGGAACCTCCAAATTATTGCCTCTCACAGATGGTGAGTGCTTGGAGTAATGGAAGATTGCCTGTTACTTAATTTTTTAATGTTTATTTTTGAGAGGGAGGGAAAGACAGAGTGCAGTCGGGGGAGGGGCAGAGAGAGGGAGACAGAATCTGAAGCAGGCTCTAGGCTCTGAGCTGTCTGCACAGAGCCCGACATGGGTCTTGAACTCACGAGCCGTAAGATGACTTGAGTTGAAGTCGGATGCTTAACTGACTGAGCCAGGTGCCCAAGGTTGCCTGTTATTTTTTTTTTTAATGTAAACTGTGACTGTTTTAAACATGTTGAAAATGTGTTCTTTTTCTGTAAGTAGCAATGATTATAGACCCACATCTTGACAGAGATTTGAGTTCATTCTTTGTGTACCCAATTACTTTTACCCATAACTCTTATCATTAATTGACCCTCAGCGTGGAATGGGGTTCCATCCAAAAGCACTCACATATAAAAGATGCTGAGAGAGTGGATCTTAAAAGTTTTCAACACAAGGAAAAAATTTTTGTAGCCATACATGATTTATGGATGTTAACTAAATTTATTTTGGTAATCATTGTGCAGTATACACATGTATCAAATCATTGTATTGTACACCTAAAACTAATACAATGTTATCTGTATTGATTATATTTCAATTTTAAAAAACATACAAAAGAGCTTATGTAGCACTGCATATACCATGGGATTAATTTTGGGACTAGAAAGGAAGCTTTTGAACATATAGTCAGCATCCAAAGAAGTAATTTGTCAAAAAAAAGCCTCCAATGAGATTTTTATTTTATTTATTTATTTTTTAACATTTATTTTTGTAAGACAGAGAAAGACAGATCATGAGTCGGGGAGGGGCAGAGAGAGAGGGACACACAGAATCGGAAGCAGGCTCCAGGCTCTGATCTGCCAGCACAGAGCCCGATGCAGGGCTCGAACCCACGAACTGTGAGATCATGACCTGAGCCAAAGTTGGACACTCAACCAACTGAGCCACCCAGGTGCCCCCCAATGAGTTTTTAATATAGTGAAGGTTTAAGGCAGGAATACTAAACCAGAAATACCCTACAGAATGAGTACATTGCAGAAATTGAGGGTGTTTTTGTTTTTTGCTAATTTTCTTAATTCTTTTATTTTTAAGCAGTGGTAAACACAAGAAATGAGATTGCTATGAAATGAATGCATAAGCTGGAAAAAGATGGTAGGAAGACAGCAGCATTGTGTAGTAGAAAGAACAAAAATGGAGAAATAGAAAAGATGGATTCTAGACCTGATCTGACCACAACTGTATCCTTCTCTTCTTTCAGCTTTGGGTTTCATACTACAGAATGAGGTGTTTGATCTGAATAGTGCTTCTTAACATCCCTTGAAAGCTCTAGAGACCAGGGTCTCTGGATGGAGATGCATAATTTGAAAAAAAAAATCAGTATAATTCTTATCTCCAAAATAAAATTATAGAAGCAAAACAATGAAAGATTCCAGACTGGATAGAGTACACTGAATATAGAATGAGAAGATACTTAAGAGGGTGTAAGTTTTTATAAATGTTGAGAAATAGAAAATACAAATATAAATGATCTCTAAAGCAAGCAAGACCTGTTCATCTTACCCATTTTCTTCACCCCTAAATGCCAAACGCAGGACCTGGCACATGGTAATACGAAAATTTTGCCTAGGACTTCGGAGAGAGTCATTGAGGGGTGTAACAGTTTTGTCCCTCTGTTAGTCGCACAGTTTCCTCTGCAGATGAGGTCTGAGTGGGGAACTCTCCTTGTCCCCTGCCAGTGCCTACTCACCTGTGGCCTAGAGGCTGCAGCTGCATGGTGTTGTATCTGTGTGTACAGGTTTATATAATTTATCAGATGCCCCCTTTTCCTATTCTGGTTCATAGGAGGAAATAGAAAACATTAGGTTATGTCTCCTAGCTTCGGCAGGGGACTAAAACCTGTGCACCAGGGGAGTGTTTAATTGCCCTCACAAACTTATTTTCTGTTGGCCTTGTGTTAAAATCATAAAGAAGCTCAGAACTCAAAAATATGATTATTCCTTTTCAGCTGATAATTATGACCTCTCTGGCCACTGTTCCCTGTATATCCTACAGCAGGAATCAAAATTTCCTTTGATAGTCTGGATACCAAAACAGAAATTCATGTTCAAAGTAAATTATTCTTTCAGAGGTCCCTATAAAATGACCTAATTTACTAGTATGGTAAACTACATATCCAGTATTTAAAAACGACCTATTTTGAAACTACCTAATAGCAGTTTTTTTCTATTTGGTGCTATTTTTGGTTCTCAGACTTAATAAGATGCTAGATTACATCTTTAAGTAAAAAGAATATTTAAATATTTTTAAATATTTATTTATTTATTTTTGAGAGAGGGAGTGCAAGCAGGGCAGGGGCAGAGAGAGGGGGGGGGACAGAGAATCCGAACCAGGCTCTGCGCTGTCAGCACAGGAGCCCAACATGGGGCTCAAATTCATGAACCGTGAGATCATGACCTGAGCTGAAGCTGGATGCTTAACCGACTGAGCCACCCAGGTGCCCCAAGTAAAAATTTTAATGAGTGGGAAAACTGTATTAGAAATGGTAAAATTGCCTGTTATGTATTTGGTTACAAATACAGAAAAAAAAACTTGATCGGAAATTTGGAAATCTATAAATAATCAAGTTATGTATATCTCCTTTTAAAATCCACTATTGGTAAGCTAGTAATTATAAAATTCAAGCTAATATATCTTGTAAGTGAAAAGCCTTTCCTTTATTTCTTACCTAAGCCCCCCATCCCACTTCATCATGTATTTGTTAATACCTGTTTTTTGCTCCCTCAATGGATGTCAGATAATACGTCATGGGCACTTTAGTTGTCTTGCATGGACTATTGTAATAGCCTCCTAAGCACTCTTTGCACATGTCCCCTGGTCCTCACTCACTCCAACATTATTCTTAGAGTGACCCTGTTATTCTAAAACGTTTCCTTACTCCGCTCAAGACTGCGATTGACTTCCTATGTCATACACAACACAGTCTGACCCTGCTTCTATCCACCAAACCTCTCTGCCCTTATTTTCTGTCTTCTCTCCCTTGTTCACTAATTGTGCACACCAAATCCATTCCTGTCTGAAGGCCCTTGAACTTGGTATCTCTCCTTGGAACACCTTTCCCCAGATATTCACATGTTTTCATTCAGATCACTGGGCAGATATTTATTTTATCAGAGAAGGCCCCTCATCCTCTGTCCTCTTTATTCTGCTTTATTTTTCTTCATAGCACTTATCACCAATGGATATTGTATATATTTTATTACATTTGGTTTTTGGCTGTTGTCTCTAGCTAGAATATAGGCATAATCTGTTTGTTCTTTGATGTTTTTCCAGAGTAGTACCTCAGATATTTGAATGAGTAGCTAAACTCAAGTTCTGCTTCTTCCTTTGAAGCTTTTCTCCATCCTGTAGTAATTCACTTTTTTCTCTTTTTCTGAACATCATTGTAGGTGCTCATGTTTTGTCTCTACTGATTCCTTAAAGATAGAGTTCTTATGGTAAACATCACTACGTCACTACTTAATAGGTAAGAGTGTGGAGTCAGAATTATACATTGTGGTTTAAATCCCAGCCCTACCATTTAGCCATTTGACTCTGAACAAGTTATTAACCTCCCTACTTTTCTATTTCTATGCCTATAGAATGGCAGTAATGGGTAGTTCTGTGAGTAGAACACAGAAAAGATAGAACGGGAAAAGGAGGCAGGGATCTGATGATCATCAAGATCATTGTGTAACATAACCTGGTTGTTTGGACTTTTTATGTAAGTAACAGAGCTTTGAAAGAGTTTTTTTTAGGCAATAGTATGGCATATGGTAAATTTTCAACTTATTTAAAATTTTAACTTAATGGGGCACCTGGCTAGCTCAGTTGGTATAGCATGTGACTCTTGATCTCATGGTTGTGAGTTCAAGCCCCTTGTTGAGTGTGGAGTCTACTTAAAAAAAATTCTTCTAGCTTCATTTATTCTGTGCTAAAACTGAACTATTGAAGAACATAATTTACTGTTGTTTCTTTTATTCCATTTTGTTTCATCTCTGTGTCCTGTGTTTACTGCTGTTTCCTGACTAAATTTTATTTATTAAAAATATTGGGTCACTTCTGATCTAGAGTACAACTTTTGTAATGTAAGGGAGACCACAAAATTTAAAGTACTGAGTGTGCATTGCCTTATATTTTCCCTTGACAGATATTCTGTGTTCTGGCTCCTTTGCCTGGTAAGAGTCATTAGTGTTCCTGTTACTTCAGGCAAGAATTTCTAACAGTACACTTGTGTAGATTCTTAAGAGACTTAAAAAGAAACAATAAATGTGCATTAGATTTGTAGCAACCTCTCACTTCTGGATATATGTGAGAAATGAGGTTATTTACCATATATTCACTTCTGGCATCTGCCCTTTACCAAAAATATACTTTCAGGATATTTTTCTGTTCTGTTGTAAAATCACAGAGAAGCTAAGAAGAAGGGCTTCTTAGCTAGGTCACAGTGTCCCGAAGACTGTGCCTCAGCTCAGATCAAAATCAGTGTATTATTAGTGATACAAATCTAGTTAACCAATAGCTTTTCAAATTTCCCACTTTCTTTCATTTCCTCCAGACACAAAATAGGCTCAAGGAGAAAAGTTCTTTCCTACCTTTTATATTTTGAGCTGCCTGTGTTTGAGATTCAAGTATTTTTGGTGCTTATTGCTTAACTGGGCTGAAGATTACCTCATGTGACAGCATAGATCTCTTGTTTTGGAATTGTCATTACTTTCTAGAACAGCCACTCTGTACAACTGCCAACATGCCCTGGATCCTTTTGCTTCATATTACAGTGATACTGCTTTGTCAGGGTAGAATTCAGCCTCACAGGGCTGGAGTCAGTCTCTGCTGACCTCATGCCACAGTACAGCATGTTCAAATCTGGGAGAAACCCGAGGGTTATTCGGCATATTCCTCCTCTTTCTCCCTTACAAGCATGGAACCCTCACTCTCCTCGGAAACCGTATGTTGTATATGTGTGTGTATCTGTCTCTTTTTTTAAATCTCTTCCTTAATCCTATAATTCTACAGCTTTAAGTGGGGGCTGGTTAAATAGACACAGGAAATGCTTCGAGCTGCTGAAAACTCAGCATTTTTCAGCAGTAGATCTCAGCCATGGGCATTTGGTATTTTTAGACTGACTTGTGTGAGGTTGCAATAATCAAGAAGCATGTTATGTGTTTCCTAGTTGTTCATTTTGCCCATAGCTATGTGGGCGGAATGTACAGAGCACTCTTTGGCTATGTGGGCATGCTCAGATCGTACTCGAGTGTTCTCGACTCTCCCGTGTGTTAGGCTGCTTCAGTGCAGAGTAAATGTCATCCTCACTCTCTCAGGCAAAATGGTTATCAGAAAATAAGTGTTTCCTTTGGTGAACAAAAGGATTTTGTTTGGCTTTGGCAGGGTTTTAGCTTGGGGAAAACTTGGGTTAAATTTGAAAATGCTAGGCATGCATAACAAATAAGAATTTGGATTAGAGCCATTTGAAATATTACTCACATTAAAAACAAAGGTTCTTGTCACTCAGCTACTTGCTTTCAGTGTATTTTTCCCAAAGACTTGGCAGTTTTCTGAATTGTACAGTAGTGGGCACATATCTCAGTGCTAAACTGAATGTCTCGGGCCAGAAGAACAGGTCCCTGAGGTACAGCTGGATAGGAAGATGATCCAGCTGTATGCAACACAACCTCCATTTTCACAGTCGATCTGTAATCTTGGGTAGAAAACTTGGCCCATAGCTTGATTTTACCATGATTTTTTTGAGTTGGTTTTATAAATTATACATAGATATTTTCTAAGAGATAATGTTAAAGCAAAACAGATTTTTTATAGTTTTACCTGATTCTGAAGTTAATATACATTAATATTGTTTGCCCTGAGCCATTGGATTTAAGGTCCAGATTTTTCACTCTGAGATTTGATGCTAAATTACTGTCTTATGGTTAATAATTTAAATACTGACTTCGTTAAGAGATTTGTGGCTTTCTTCTCTACCCTTTTTTTCTGTTTGTTTTGTATCTTGGATTTCAAAACCCTGGCACATCTCTGTTTGTTCTGGGGTTATAAAAGGTCAGTTTACTTATCTATGTTATTAAGAATGCTAGCCCAGGTTGAATGGGGTGGTGAGATAGAATTCATACCAGAGTCCTAAAAGGGTAGGAGGTAGAGACTGATAGTAAAAACAGAAATTAACAGAAATTTCCCCACTTATTAATAGTCAGAAGGGAGGAGGGAAACATAAAACATAATTTAAACATTTTTAGTTTATTTTCTACATGATTATATCAATTCATGAGTAGAGAAAATTTACTAAAAATAGATATATATATATTGAGTACCCAAGTAAATGATTGTAGATCAAATTGTTTTCTTATCTTCTCTACCCATCTCTCCCTATCACTTAACAAACTGTTCATCGACTGTGGCGAACTAAGTACTCTTCATTGAAACAGTGATTAAAATATTCAGAAATGAGGTATTTGCTCTGTTTCTGTAATTCTGATTATGACTGACTGGATATATCAAACTGCTATAGATTAGGATTCGTATATATATTCTCCTTGCATGAGATTGCAACATGCTTTGCAAAGAGTTCGTTCTAAACTACAGAATGAATATTTTGAAGGAAGACTCAAGAGGGGAAAATATCTGACTCTAAAAAATAAATGGAGAATTTTAGAATGCTGGACAGTATTGAACGTCTATCTGTTTTTAAGGAGATTAAAATATCTCGAGATGTTTGACCAGTTCTAAAGATGAATAATTCCCTTTTTCCTTTCCTAATAACTCAGCAACACCACACATCTGTATGTTTAAGTCATATATGTAATACAAACATTCCAGACAACTCCCTAGCAGTGTTGACATTGCCTGAGTTTCCTATATAAATGCCCATAATTTACAGGGGCGATTCAGAACATACACGTGTAATCACTTGGTCATATATAGTTGCTTTACCTTTTAAATTAGTGTTATGTACATTGGGCTGTCACTGTATTAAACAGTGAATTTTTAAAAGATAAAATAAGGGGCGCCTGGGTGGCTCAGTCGGTTAAGCGTCCGACTTCAGCTCAGGTCATGATCTCGCGGCTCGTGGGTTCAAGCCCCACATCAGGTTCTGTGCTGACAGCTTAGAGCCTGGAGCCTGTTTCAGATTCTGTGTCTCCCTCTCTCTCTGCCCCTCCCTTGTTCACACTCTCTCTCTGTCTCAAAAATAAACAAACATCTTTAAAAAAAAAAAAAATTAAAAATAAATAAATAAATAAATAAATAAAAGATAAAATAAAACTCCCGTCACATCTAAACCTTACAATCTAGTCGGGGAAGATAACAACACATAATAAACCTGATAAGTAAACTATGAAGTGTGTTAGAGAAGGATGGGCTATAAAAACAATAAAGGTGGGAAAGTGAGATTGGAAGTGCTGGGGGTAGACTGTTAACTTTTGATAGGATAGTAATTGTAAGCCTCACTTAAAAAGAGACTTTTGAGGAAGGACTTCATAGAAGTAAGCAGGTTACCCATACACCTGTCTGAGAAATGAGCATTCCCAGTAGAGTGTACAGCCAAAACAAAAGCAGGCATGTTCCTGATATACACCAGGAATAGAAAACAGGTTGATATGTCTAGAGCAAGAAGGGACGGCAGTGGTAGGAATGGGGTGTCAGGATGCAATAGAGCTTCTCAGTCGTCTGTTGCTGAATAACAAACCACTCCAAAATTTCGTGACTTAAAACAACTTTTTTATTTGCTCACAGTTCTGTGAATCAGCTATTTGGGCTGGGATTCGTTGGGTCATTCTTGTGGGGTCTGGCCGGGAGGTTACTATAGTTGCTAGGTGGCTCAAGTAGGGTTGGGTGGTCTAACATGGCCTCCCTTACATGTCTTGTAGAGCCTGTCTTCGTGTGGTATGAGGATTTTAGCCTGAACAGCTGTGAGGATTTTAGTCTGAACAGCTGTGAGGATGGAATTGTTATTAACTGAAATGTAAAGCCTACTGGAGATCTCAGTGCAGGAAGAGAGAGCAGGTCCCAATGTACAAACACATTTCAAGTCTCTGCTCTGTCACATTTGGTGTTTCATTTGGCCAAAGCAAGTCCATGACCAAACTCAGTTTCACAGGATGGAGAAATAGATTCCACTTTTTGATGGAAGGAATGAGGAAGTCAAATTGTAAAGAGAAGGGCATACTAGATTGTATGAGTTTGTGGCTATTAATCTCCCACAGAGGGATCAGATCAGAAATGCCCTTGAAGCCATTTCTAAGGACTGGCTTTCTCTTTGAATCTAAAGGGAATACACTGAAGAATTTTAAGCTGAGAAGTGTCATGACTTGATTTATATATTTTTTTTTTATTTCTTTAAGTTTATTTATTTATTTTGAGAGAGAGAAAGTACAAGCAGAGGAGGACCAGAGAAAGAGGGAGAGAGAGAGAGAATCCCCAGCAATCTCCACACTGACAGCACGGAGCCTGATGTGGGACTTGAACTCATAGACTGTGAGATCATGACCTGAGCTGAGACCAAGAGTCAGATGCCTAACCGACTGAGCCACCTAGGTGCCCTATAGTTTTAAAGAATCATTCTGGCTTAATACTGAGAACAGATTATATGGTACCAAGGAAGACCAGGGAGGAGGCCATTGTAGTAATCCAGACAAGATATGATCATGGCTCAGACTAAAGTAAAATAGTAGAAGTGAAGATAATGGGAATTGGTTCAATTTTGAATGTACAATCAAACAGGATTTTCTGATGGATTGGATATAAGGTATGAAACAGAGAAATTGATGACTACAAGGATTTAACTGGAACAGCTGGAAGAATGGATTTGTCATTAACAGATGTAAAGTCTGCTGGTGGGGCAGGTTTTGTGGGAAACAGCAAGAGTTCAGTTTGAGATGTCTGTTAGACATCTAAGTGAGAATGTTGAATAGATAAATGACTGTATGAGTCTGGAATTTAGGAGGTCTGTGCTGAAAATAAAATTAAAGGAATTACCACAATAGATAGTATTTAAAGTCAAGAGATTAGATGAAGTTATTAAGGGAGAGATTAAATATAACTAAAGGAGAGAAGAGGCAGAGGAGGAAGAGTGGCTCATGATGAATGGGGAAAATCAGGAGAGTATATGGTGTACTGGAAGCCAGGTATAGAAACGCTTCACAGGACAAGAGGAGCATTAGCTCTGTCAGGTGCTGCTGATAGGTCAAGTAAGGTGAGGACTAAGAACTCCTCTTCGGATATAGCAATGTAAGGATGATTGCCAAAAAGTGTTTGGTTGAATGATGAGATAAAAGCAATTGAGTGAGTTTGAGAATGGGAAGAGAGGGATTTGGAGACTGAGTTTTAGACCTTTTTAATGAGTTTTACTTCAATAGAGAGCATTGGGCAGTAACTGGTAGAGGAAATGCGGTCAAAGGTTTTTTTAAGGTGGGAGATGAGAAAATCATGCTGATGGAAAAAATTCAGTACAAGGGGAAAATTGGTTCATTTCTTTCATTTTATTTAATAAACTTACAGGTGTAGGCACTATTCAAAGAACTTTACAAATATGAACTCACTTTTAATAAAAGAATGAAACAGGGACTGGCCATTTAGTATAAGTACTGTGGTGGGTGCTCTAAGGAGTTCAGCAAAGTGTAGGACACAGTCTCTGACTTAAGGACTCATGGTCTCTATTAGAAAATATAAAAACTTGCAAAAATAACTAAAAGCAGGAAGGTGATATAAAGTAGAAAAATTATACAGATTACAAGTTTAGAAAAGGGAGATTATTTTTAGCCTGGGAATAAGTAGTGCCAATAATTTGATTCCAGTTAAATAACAGTGGGCCTTTAAACTAAAAGTAGGCTCATTTGGGCTTAAATTCATATAATTTTACCTTGAGCATGGATAGGAGTGTCTGTGTTGTAAGGTAGATTGGGGACAGGGTTCAAGGTAGGAAGGAAAACATTTTGTCTTCAGTATATAGTCTTGAGGTCAAAAATGCAGAAAAGACAACCTCAGAGATACTCGCTTCTCTGTCACTATAATTGTCAGCTTCATGTTTATACTTCTAATCCCCATATGTAGGGGGAAGGGTGTGTGAGTGTGTATGTGTAAACTGCATATGCTTCTTCAGTACCTAAAGTACAAGGAATCCTCTGTTGAGCCTCTATTTGACTCTATTAGATATATTTAGGATCCTATTTTTTATTTTAAAATAGTTTGAGGGAACAATCCAGATTATTTTTCAGACAAATAAAATAGAAAGTTTGAGATGTATAAACCCAGGAAATATAATTAGAATATGTCCTTTAATTCTCATTTGCACTTAATGAAAAGTGTAGTGGTTGTTGGAAGTCTGAGGATAAGTAAAGAATACCAACTATTTAGATTGATACTTGTCTGGAAGAAAGTATCTTAAGTTCAGTGGAAACTTGTGAGGATAAGTTTATAGACCATCATTTCTGGAGAGTGTGGAAGCCTAACTCAAGTTGACTTTTTATTTCCAGTGGTTCCTCTGTTGTCTGTTTTTCAAAAATGTAGGCATATTTTAATTATGTCTTGATTGCAAGGTCAGGGGAAAGATTCTTATGGGAATCCAAAAGAGCTCATAGAAAAAGGAATATGTATGGTCAAATTACATATCAAACAATGGTCAAGTTTATCCTTAATAAAAAGAATGCAATTGATAATTAAAATGAAATCTTGTCTTCACTTACCAAAGTAATCAAAATACAAAAGTTTGATACCTAGAACTACACTGTTGGTAGTAGTGCAAATTGCTGCAATCTTTTGAAGGGTAATTTGGTAATTTCTACCAAAGTGTAAAACATACACACTCTGATACACTTACGGAATTTACATTATTAGTATACGCAGAGAAGTTTACCAATATATACATAAATGTGTTACAGTATTGTCATTTTAAAATGGGAAGAAATCATTTTGATGCCCACTCGAAGTTCAATAACATTAAATATCTTTGATATCCTACCTCCCCCCAAATGTGGTGCAGCCTTCTTTCTTATCAGGGAACTGGATCCCATATTGTCCTATTTGATAGTTATCAGGTGAGTTTTAAGGTAATTTTAAGTTTTCTAGAAATAAAGGCTTTTCATTTATTCTGTTAACGGCCATCATTCTAGAGATGAGGTGTGTTCAGAATGAAACATCAAATACTCAAGATGGTTCTCACAAAAGAGCTATTAGGAACACAACTGGCAACAGTAGGAAACTATTAATTAGAAAACAGATCTTGAAGAAGTAAGGACTACAGGGATGAGCACTGTGTGTTATATGTAAGTGGTGAATCACTGGGTCCTACTCCTAAAACTAATACTACACTGTATGTTAACTAACTTGAATATAAATGAAGGGAGGAAGGAAGAAAGAAAGACCTCACAGATAAGTATGTGAGAATGAAATGGGGGAGTGGGTAATCGAGAGAAAGTTTGCCACAACTCTGCTTCTTCAGATAATTCTTTTAATTTCTGAGCACTCTATTTTCATTTTGAAGAACAAAACTGCCAGTGAGGTCACCAAATTTGAGAGAGCAGCAGCGGAAAAGGGAACTTTTATTACATACTTCTTCCTAAACTAAAGCTGCTTTTAGATTCTACATCATTGCGTTTACATTCATGATGTATACATTTCATCATACATATTTTATCAAATATAGGTCGTTGTATGAAAAAATCCAATTTTTGCCTGTTGATGTTTTCCCTTGTGTGAGCTGTGGTAAATTGCTTGCATCATTTGACTCATTGTTATTCTCCACTGAATTAATTATGTGCCAGATTACCTCTGAGTTTTGGAGCTGGATAAAGAGAAAAGCCAAGTGCAGGACATCCAGGTGGCAGCTGTTCATACCTCAAACAATGTACAAGTTCTAAAGAACTTACATTCAATATCTTCTTTTGGAGCGTGAAAGCAGGATTAGAGTAAGGCAGAAAATCTTACTGGTTTTCACTGACATGGTGGTTGTAATTTTGACTGATCAGCTTGAACATTTTCACCTTGGAGGCAAGGGCACTAGATTGCATTGTTGTTTCTAAAATGGAGAATGATGTTATCGAGACACTGAGGCTCAAGAGACCTGGTTTATAGTCCCAGCCCTGCCACATCTTGGTACGAACTTGGGGAATTCAGTTAACATGCCAGAGCTTTTATTTCTCATCTACAAAATAAGCCTGTTTCACAAGATAAGCTCTCAAGATCTTTAGATTTTAGGAGGCTCAGATGAATGTCTTGTACATGAATACATACGTATAGACATGTATAGATTATTTTTAAAAATAAATTTTGGCTCTCAGAAATACAGACTCGGGCCTCAAACTTTGCATATATTCTCTGTTATAGACAGTTACCAGATTTAACTGGGTTTTTTTGTTTTTTTAAGTAATCTCTATACCCAACATAGGGCTTGAACCCACAACCCTGAGATCAAGAGTCAGATGCTCTACCAACTGAGCCAGCCAGGAGCCCCGAAAAAGCAATTTCTTAACTGATTATTCTTTTTTTTTTTAATGTTTATTTTTATTTTTGAGAGAGAGAGAGAGAGAGAGAGAGCGAGAGAGCGTGCAAGTGTGCGAGCAAGGGGGAGAGAGAATCCAAAGCAGGCTCCAGGCTTTGAGCTGTTAGCACAGAGCCCCATGCAGGGCTCAAACTCACAAACTATGAGAGCATGCCCTGAGCTGAAGTCGGGCACTTAACTAACTTAACCACCCAGGTGCCTCTGATTCTTTAATTACAAGCTACTTACAGACAAGCTACTTTACTTAGACTGTAACTAATAGTATATAGGAAAATCTGGATTTAGACAGAGCCTTATTACTTTGGGTACAGTGATTATTTGCTTTGAAAAGCATTCATTTTATAATTTCCTTAAATAACCATTGTTAAGCCCAGTATAGTAGTAAATGTAATAAATGTTACCCTATATGTAAATCTTTAATTTGCATATTGTTTTGAAGAAACAAAATCTGCCTTAAGTGAGAGCAGTATATCTTTTTATTTATTTATTTATTAATGTTTTATTTATTTTTGAGAGAGAGGGAGACACAGAATCCGAAGACAGGCTCCAGGCTCTGAGCTAGCTGTCAGCACAGAGCCCGATGCGGGGCTCGAACTCACGAACCATGAGATCATGACCTGAGCCGAAGTCAGATGCTTAACTGACTGAGCCACCCAGGTGCCCCTATCGTTTTATTTATTGTATGAGATTAATCTCTGTGATCTACCAATTAATAAACAGGAATTTCAAATTTGTAAAAAAAAAAAAATTATATATATATATATATATATATATATATATATAGTGAAATAGGTGTATATGTATACTTTTAACATTTACTTGACCAAAAATATCTAAACCATTAAGAGTCTTAAGGTAAAAAATTAGGTATAGAAAGATATTTTCTAGGTACTGTAAATTCTTTTAAAAACAGACAAATTTTCAGTCTACATAGCACTAAATTGTTAGCATTAACGACCAGTAGTTAGAAGTACATAAATAAGTACCTTATAAAAGAAGCCCTAATTACTAGGATATTCAGCAGATTTTCAAAGTTTGTTACCCCTGGAAATTTATTTCCTTTTTTTAATAGGATTACTATACTACTAGATCAGATACTCTGAAGACAGCATATCTAGATTTCCGCAGTGCTTCTAACGGAGTTTTTCATAATATCTTTGGGGAGAAATTATAACTGATTATTCATAACTGAGTAAGTGAATGAAAGAATGAAAAGAGTACTAATGCTGATAAATAATAGCCTGGAACAAGGTCTCTGATGGTTTGCTTCAGGATACTTCCTGTCCTGTTCAACCTCTTCATTAAATCCTTGGCTTAAAGAGATTGCTGTGGTTAATCAGAGTTGAAGATGTCAAGCAGCTGAAAAGAATAATTAAAACTTTGAGCCATAGAATTGGAACTTTTGGTAGCCTCAAATGAAAAGCAGAAGTCATCACTTTATGTGATCAGTTGTACCACATTTGTGTAATTTATGGAAAGAGCAACTGTTGTTACCACCATTTTCCGTTGAGAAAGCAAACAGGAACTATATTAAATGCTATGACTAGGTTCTCTAGCAAATGTCCTTAACACTTAAAGTGATTTAGATACTGCACCAAAAAGAGTCTCCCAGGAGGGATCTTAATTAACCTAAATCAGGTAAAGTCCCTGTTACATTGCAATGCATTGGAAGAATTAGGATGTCTTAGTCATTCTTTGAAATTAAAATTCTAGAAAGGAAAAATTATTAATATATTACCTTAATATTAGGATATTGTATCAGAAGTGTTGTTAATATAATTACAACATGAAGCACCCTGAGAGAAAACAGAGTTCCTAATAGTTGAGAAGAATAAATGAAATGCCTAACAATATTCTCATCTCAATTTTGTTTTCGAAGAGACACCAAAAGAACAGTGTGATCAATTGCTTGTGGACAAATTTGTCTTATTAAAGTTTTCCCCTTAAGGTTATTAAGACAACACTAGTTATTAGGAATTGTAATTTTGTAGGACTTTTCCTTTTTAACTCCCTAGATTAGCGGTCTGCAAATTCTGTAATACCTTACAAAGCCTTAGCAGTTTTCTCATTTTTAATTTTAAATATTGTACAAATTAAGTGTTATTAAACACTTAAGGAGATAAAACTAATTTTGTCAGAACACATCATGGAAAGATATATTTATTTCCTGAGTGGCTGCTGAAGTCAGGAACAAACTAGAGACAGTTCCATATTAATTTTCTAAATAATGGCTTGAAAATAGAAATCTTCCACTTTTATTGCTTCTTAGTCTTACATGAGAAATTTGTCCCTCAGACATTACTAACAAATTCACTTAATCCTGAGATAGACTATTTTTTAAGGTTTCTTGCAACTCCTAATTTAGGATTCTGTGAGCTTTTTTTTTTGTATCTATTTTTTATGTGGTTGTCAAATCTCAAACAAAATCATTGGAGAATTAAAATTATTTTGTAAACAAATACTGCCTAGCAATCAAAAATTGTTCTGTAAAACATTGAATACACAACATGGAAAATTCCAATTCACAAATCAGCCACAGCTAGCTATACAAACTAGCATGTATTTGAGGTGATACGATTTATGGTTTTAGTTTTTACTGATAACATTCAACAGACAGTTATTGAGCCTACACTGTCTGCCTTGACCTGGAGAACCAGAAGTGAATATTGGGCATTCCATATGTAATCCCTCCTTATTTTTTTAAATAATCATAAATGAATTGGTCTTATATAATTTTTAGGGAGCTTTATTTTATGAGTAGTTTCACTAGGATTACAGATTGTTGACCTATGTCCATAGGTCCTTATTTTACTGTTGAGAATTTAGTGTTCTTCTGTTTTAATTTACCCATTCACATACTATACAAATCTATGTGCTGTACTCTTAATTGAATACAGAAACCTCAGAACAGGGCTTCCTCTCTCTTCTCTGAAACAACTTATTTTATCGTTATATTAGATTTTTTTAAAAGTATTGCAGATAGGTTGAGTCTGAGGAAATCAGGCCAGTATACATGATGGCACCTCTTGTTGGATTCTGACAAGTAAAATCAAGATTGAAGACTTACAGATATTTAAAGAATAAGTCATCTTTTGTGAAAACTCTTGAATTATAAAATACAGTCAGATTT
Organism: Cryptoprocta ferox; assembly: GCA_028646485.1. Classification (NCBI taxonomy): domain Eukaryota; kingdom Metazoa; phylum Chordata; class Mammalia; order Carnivora; family Eupleridae; genus Cryptoprocta; species Cryptoprocta ferox. The sequence goes on from CM053574.1 coordinate 51,957,199, forward strand.
CAGATGTCCAGTAACCTATCAACCGCCCCCCCCCCATCTAAACTCCCCCACGAGCTTTTGGAAACAGGAGAGGGTACGCTGCGTTTTGTCCTAAATTTCAACTAATACCAAAGATTTACTTATTTATTCCTTCATTTAACTGTATCAAGTATATGCTCTGTTCTCTTGGTAACTGCTGAATATTATGCTTACAGTCTTTTCATTCCCCCTTGACAGTTTATCTGTTCTCTTCAGCTATCCTATTTATGCTTTCTCTAGTTTTTCATCTCCATCCCTCAACCCTGCTAGTGCCAGTCCTGTTTCATAGGTAGTAGGCCTTGAATCATTTTAAGTTCCATAAATCACATAAGTCCACAACTGATGAGTGGCAATGCAAGGACTCAATCCCATGTCCTCTGCAGACCAGCAACCTTCCAACCCCATCTTACTAATATAATAAGATCTGTTGTCTAAGCTTAATGATGTTAACAATAGAATACTATAGGCTAATGGTTTATTAAGAGAAAGGGTAAAGGAATAAAAAATTGGCTATTTGTTTTTTGATAACAAAACTTGAAGTTTGGAAAGAGTTATGTTTTCATATGTAGTCATTTAATATTTGTACTATCTGTCTTCAGATCTTGCTTCTTACTCTTTCTTGGTTATATCTCCCTCTTTTAAATGTTTTTATTTATTTTTGAGAGAGAGAGAGAGAGCGTGAGCAGGGGAAGGGCAGAGAGAGAGAGGGAGACACAGAACTGAAGCAGGCTCCAGGCTCTGAGCTGTCAGCACAGAGCCCCAAGAGGAGCTTGAACTTCTGAACTGCAAGATCGTGACCTGAGCCTAAGTTGGATGCTCAACCAACTGAGCCACACAGGTGCCCCGGTTATATCTCTGTATTTAGAGTCATGTGGTTTTTCTTAAAACCACTAGTGGTTTTCTTGGAACCACTAGAGTTCTGTGCAGGTTAGTGGAAAATTAAATAGCAAAGAATAATGAACCAGGTTATTTTCAAATGTAATAGCTTCATATTTGCCTCGCCACCCACCGCACCCGCCCCATTCTACCATCTGTGGCTAGTAATAGTTTACAAAGAATCAATTGATTCTCCTTATATGGACTTAAAATAGCCCATTGAATGCTATTTTTCTTCATTTCAAGCAATTTTCATATTTTTTGAGAATATGGAAAATGTGCTTAAGTTTTTTATTCCTGAGACTTCAGTATGATCAGATGGCTTATGGCAGCTCTGACATTGATGGAGTATAGCAAGAAAACAACTCTTCGTTGTGGTGAAAAGCATTTTCTAAAACAATACAGCATTACCTATGTATTGCCTCCAGATGTTAGTTTTTCAGACATAGAATATGCTTGGTGTATTCTAATGATTTACTTTATATTTTAAATGTTCTGATTTTTTTTGTTTTGTTCTTTTTTTTTTTTTTTTTTAACATTGCAGGTTAGAAACTGAGACTTAAATCATCCTGGTCCCACCGAAGACTTTATATTTGTTCTCCTTGTGAGCCTGCTATTTTTAAAATATTTGTTTACAAACAGCATATATTATTTCCCTTTAAAAAAAAAGTAATTAGAGCCAGTTAGCCTTTCTGAACAGCACTAGTGCAGTGATACTACCGGGAGTAGCTATAATTCCAGACAAGATTAAACCTTGCTCATTGTAATCTGCTTATATAACTTTGTCATGGGCAAATGTACATTTTCCATTGGTACTTTGGAAATCCTGAAAACAACTTGACCATTTTGTGGACCTCAGGTTGGAGACCACTTTTCTATACTATGTCTCATGACATAAAAATATAATTTTATTACACAATTTCATTTTTTGTATGATTCTGCAGTTGCTTTGCAAGTAGTACCTTGAGGGTTACCTAGCCCTTCCTGACACCCTATCAGGGCTATATGATGCTTTGCAGTTGTGAAACAGCATAGTACCTTTGAACCCCTTAGGTAGTAGATAACATTGTGGTACATGGTTCCTTTGAGGTAGGAAGAGCCTAAATAGGTAATTTAGCTAGTTTCTAAAGAAGGTCAGTACTTACATTCTTCCTAAAAGCTCATAATTCTGATATTGGCTTGAACATTAAGCAAAAGCCTCTCTTGCTTTCCTTTCTGAACTAATTCACTCTAAGCAGTAAAAGAAAGTGACTTCCCTTATTTAGAAGTTCATATGACCATACTAATCTCAAGAGATTTTAAACACCTTTCCAATTCCTTGCTTTGTCCTTTGTTGCTCCCCCACCTACTGCTGGTTGTAGGGGTTTGCTTTTATACAGGGAGAGCTGCTGGAGTTTAAGAAAAACCTACCTCTTATTGAATCCCAGTAGGAAGTTTCTGCTAGCTGAACTGGTTGCCTGGTAGAAGAGGGCAGGAGAAGAGACCGCTTGAGGAATGCACAGCCAACTGATGTGACACATTTTAACTTCAGAGCCTTGCTTGCAAATCTCTTCTCTGCCATCTATGACTACAATTAGTAATTGATTTATTAGATTTATCATTTTTCTTCTTTGACTCAACTTTTCCCCATCTTTTGCCACTTTGGGAAAAACTTACCCAGTCAGTCATTAAGCATCAACATCAAGAAGGTCAGTCTAGGAGCAGAACAAGTTTCATGGTCTTTGGACATTAACCCCCAGTAGATCCTTCATGAATAAAATATAGTGAAGAGTAAAAGAGAAGGAGAACATTAGGCATTTTATCCAAAAAATAAAAGTAGTATTTATGAGATCTGACAAGTTTAATAATACAAGAAAGCCTCTGGAATTAGCCTTGGTTTTGTCTGGAATTTGCCTCCAAATAATTGGGGGAGGAGGGAAGTGCAGGCCATGAGTTAATAACTGAAGCTGGATGAAGAGTGCAAAAGATTCATTTTCCTCACTTTTATATTATATATGTTTGAAATGCTGAAATATTATTTGAAATAATAAGCTTTTAAAAGACATCTTTTCCCCAGGAAGTTTGGATGGATAAAATCTATTTCCCTGTGAAATTCACAGTATCCCCCCAGTACTCAGTAGTGTTGAACCCAATAAAATAGTATCATAGGTTTGTATTATAGAGGGAAAAATATTTTCTTTCAGTAAATTCTAAACTTACTGTTATTTTTTGTCTATTATTGTCCAAATTATATTGTTATTTATTCAGCAATATGTAAATTTATTTCATAAATTGCATTCTGATGAACTTGTGTTCAGTTTTGCTTTTCTTCAAGGACATATTCAAGTAAACTTTAATAGTATTGAGAAGTCTGAAAAATACTCAATGAAAAAATAGTATTAAACAATTTCTTCATATATAGTATGCCTGATACATCTCTGGTTAGTATTTTAATTAAGGAGCCTGTTTTCTCAGTCTGGTCTTAACATAACTTTGCTGATAAAATGCTGATTTAATCATTAGTCTCTTTGATCTTGTCTAGTTGGTCACTCGTATTAAAATATCTGTGTCAATTGGGGCACCTGCGTGGCTTAGTCAGTTAAGCTTCCAGCTTTGGCTTAGGTCATGAACTCATAGTTTGTGAGTTGGAGCCCCACATCAGGCTCCACGCTGGCTTTGCAGAACCTGCTTTGGATTCTCTCTCTCCCTCTCTCTCTGCCTCTCCCCCACTCGCACCTGTCTCTGTTCCTCTCAGAATAAATTAATAACCAAAAAAAGATAATAATCATCATCATCAAATGTAAAGCCAGAAAGTTATTCAGCTGTCAATGCAAATTACATAGAAGATAAAAAATAATCTTTCATGTTGTAGATGAAAGCTTTAATCTCCAAGCCAAGGAAGTAAGCTCATCAAAACTGATCAAATTTTGCCAAATTTTGAACATATTTCATGGCTTTTTTTCAGATCCCAGTAGTATAAACCATGGCAAGTCAAATTCACTTTCTAAGATTTATCTTTTTTCAATTCTAGAACAGATAGCCACTTTTACTTTGGGACGAAAATGCTCTTTTTCCTTGAGAAGCAAAAGGACTTGTATTTCTCTGTCACTATTGTTCCTAGTGTATTTCCAACCACCTATATCAGTTACAAGTTGCATTTCCGAGAGAAAACTGGGTGGAGGGAGTGGATAACAAGAACTACCTATCAAACACAAGCATGTTAGTAGAGTAGTAAAGTTCATGAATATACATAAGAGACTTTATATAATCTCTTTTACACTATCTCATAGTAGCAAAATGAACAGCTTATTAACATGACCCAAAGATAGAGCTATTCTAATAGCATATACAAATAAGAAGCAAACCTATATCAACTTAGAATTATGCTTAATAACATTTAGTATTCTGTTTTACTTAGAAATTATTTGGTTACAAAGAATTACTTATTAATTAGTTTGATTTAATATTAGTCCAAGATTTTAAATTATCATGAGATCTTAGAGGAATTTATGTTTATTATTGAAGCATTGTTGACAGTATTATATTAGTTTCAGGTGTACAGCATAGTGATTCACAACTCTGTATTATGCTGTGCTCACCACAGTATAGCTACCATCTGTCCCCATACAATGCTTATTACACTACCATTGACTATATTCCTCTATGCTATATCTTTCATCCTTGTGACTTGCTCATTCCATAACTGGAAGCCTCTACCTCCCACTTCCCTTCACCCATTTTTCCCATCCCTCCCACACCCTCCCCTCTGCCAGCTATCAGTTTGTTGTCTGTGTTTATGGGTCTTTTTCTGCTTTTGTTTGTTAAATTTCACATATTAGTGAAATCATAGGATACTTGTCTTTATATGACTTATTTCATTTAGCCTAATACCTTCTAGGAGTATCCATGTGGTCACAAATGGCAAGATCTCATTCTTTTTTATGTACGTGTGTATATATATGTGTGTATAGACACATCTTCTTTATCCTATTCATCTATGGATAGGCACTTAGGTTGCTTCCGTATTTTGACTGTTGTAAATAATGCTACAGTAAACATAAGGGTGCACCTTTCACATTACTGTTTTTGTTTTCTTTGGGTAGATACTCAGTAGATCTTGGAGATATTTAAGCTAACACATCATTGTCATTGATATAAAAAGTTTGTTAGCATTATTACTCAATTTAGATGAATACTGATTTTCATTTTTTAAAATATCAAACATAATAGGAAGAGTAATACTAGCTTATTCAGTCAGTAAGTCTGTTACAGGAAATTCAGATTAGCTTCTGTATGAGAAAACAAACCCAAGTAAATTAAGATGTTGGCACTGTTATACTTAACTGAAAAAACTCATCTTGATTTGTAAAATAGTTATCTTAATTATATGAAATTGGACTTCTAAAATGTTTCTGAACTAGTAGTTTCTGTAGATAGGATTTCTTTTTCTTTGTCTAACAGATTTGGAGTATTGTAGGCTCACTATATTTTCTTGGAAATTCTAAAAAATTGATATATAAGTGCTTATTTATTAGCTCTATAAAACCAATGAGAACAGAGCTTCTTAATTTAAGAGAGATTATAATCAAATTGATCAATATCCTCTAAAAGTCAGAATACATTTCATACTTATACAAGAGGTCACGGTCTTTCTGAATTACAGGCAGAGAGCTGTGGCTTCAGTTTAACAACTTTAGTCATGGGTCAAAAGGAAACATAAAACCTCATCACTTCAGATCTCTAAGAGCTATTCTCCTTTAATATTATGTACAACATTCTTAATTGAATGAGCTCATAATAGACAAGGGGACAAAAAGATAAATCTAACAAACTGAATTCTCTTTTGATTTTTCACTCAACAGAAAATAGATCTCTGTCACTCTTCTGAAGAGACCACCAAATGGTGGAACGATAAAAATTCAATTCTCAACAGGTACATCCATCAATGAGGAATAACTTATCACCTGTGCATTAGCCAGAAACAAAAACAAAATCAGCAGGAGAAAAAAAAATTGAGAGAACCAGAAAGTTAGCAAAATTGAAGTTCTGTTGCCACTTGGGATTTACTTTGAGAGCCAAGAAGAGGTGTAGAAGATGTACCCAGACTAACATAGCCAATGAGGTATACTTCTCTGGCAACTCTGGTGAATCTTCTGGCATCTTTGTGGATCCTCAGACGCTAAGGATTTTTTTTTTTTTTAGGGTAAAATCATGACTCCTACAAATATACTATGGGCAGTTTCAAGGCTACCTTCTTCCAAATGGTGGTTCATCCAACAAGACAGCTTTCATCTTATAGCACCTTGTTTCAATATACGTTTCAAAGATCTCAGTGGTAGGGAAAGAGAATAGAAGAGCCTTATGTCAGTGTTTGATTTGATTTTCTCTGAGTGGTGAGATTACAGATAATTTTTGCTTTCTTTAATGCCCACTTGTGTTTTCAAAGGTTTTTATAATGAACCCGATTGTCTCAAAAGAAGATAAATTAAGAATGGTAATAAACAGAATTAAGCAGACATTAGCTAGTATTGATGCTAGCTGTGCAGGATTGGCTTTTCTGTTGTTTTTGTAGAAACAAAAATTTACTCTGTTGAACCATTGCAACCTAACTTTTAAGCAAAGACAAAATTTATATTAAGTCATTAAGTTCTTTATTACTTTTTCTGGAGAGTCAGGGTCAGAGTTCTAGGTCTCTAGAGATAGAAGATGAATTTCTGGAGCCATGGTTTCAACGCAGAATTTTCTTTAAATTCATTTACAGTGCTTTGGATTTCATTCAGAGGGCTTCATCTGATTTAAATGAAAGAGTGTTACATGAAGCTGGTGAACACTGATGGAAAGACCTTCTTTGACCTCTTAGTACTGTGCTGGCCTGAGCTTCCAGCCCCATACTTACATAGAAGTACAGAAATTATCACAGCTTTAGGCACTGAACTCTATCAAATTGTCTTCTTATCTGATCCCTTTCTGTGTAGTAACCTCAGAGAAATGTTTCTACATATAATACATTGTACATGCTACACTGTACTTCATAATCATAAAAATTCTTCCTGTGCACATTTCCCAGAACTGCTTTTACAAATGAAAAAATAAAACCTCAGAGCTGATAGTCTGCCTAACTCCCAAAGTGACTTATTCAGTGCAGGAACAATCTCTTTAAGTTGTTCAGTTCTTTCATGCAGTATCATGGGTCTTCAATAAATAGTATGTGATGCAGAGCCTAAGCCTAGGCTTGAGATTGTGGTGCTTTAATCTGTTGTGTAGACTTCAGACAATTCCAGTGCTTTTCATTCAGAAGCTTTTTTTCCTTTCCTCCATAGTGAATAGTTGGTCAATTTTCATTTTAATTATTTTGTGAGCCTAAAATAAAAAATCAGAGAAGAAACTTTAGGAAAGCATAGAAATTGTTTTAGCAATCTTCTAGTCCTTTATCTAAACATGGGTAGACTGGGTGGTATTATTATTATTATTATTATTATTATTATTATTATTATTATTGAACCAGGGTACCTAAACATTTATTTAGAATGTCTTTAACCTTCTTTAAGCTATTCTCTTCTAAACCTTAATCTCGTTTTAAACTAGAAGACAAATGTGAATGGTGAATTAGTGCTCTGTAGCTTTAAATTCAACCAGTTTGATGCTTTTGTTTTTTATAAAAGATGCTCACAGCTCCAGAAAAGAGGCAGATACTGTCTGTGATCTCCATTCTCAGAGTAAAACTATTCATTTGCATTAGCAGCCCTAGCAAACCACACACACACACACACACACACACACACACACATACACACACACACACAATGCTTGTTTGGTAGAAGCTTTCTGTTTATTCAGCACAGAGTCCTCCCGGGCTCCCAGATGTAGAAAGCTGTAAGAGTTTATGTACAAGACAGAACCGGAACTGTACATAGGCTGAGGTGGGCACTGCGGAGGATTGGCTATGCAGGGATGTTGATGTGGTGCGGCTGTACCTGCCTGTTCTGTGAAAGGCACTTATCTGAGGCTGTGAAGGTGAGAAGCCCAGGGATCCACTAGAAGCTTCATTTCGGCTGGCTCTTTGGTGGGGGAATGCATTCCCAGTGGTAGCTGTCCTCATTTACAGCGTTATTCTCGGAAACCAAGTATGTGCAGCCGTGACAGACTATGCCACAGCTCCTCTGCAGTTTGGAAGCTGGGACAAATGGAAAGAGCACATAGTCAAGAGAGGTTGTGATTTGTTTTCAGTATCCAAGCTTGCTCTGGCAGTACACAAATGAAGGATGAGCTTTGTGGCAAGCAAAATCAGCAGACTGCCTGACGGGGGGTTTTGGTAAGATAAATGTATTGCTTTTGTCTTGGGGGGAGGGTTTCATGTTTCTTTTAAATAATATTTTTATTTTTATATATCACCTACATAGAATTGCCTCTTAGCAATAATTAAAACATCTTGCAGAATCATATTTGATGGAAAGGTATGATCCAAGAAGGCAGAAAGGAAAACATTATTTTTGATCATTCATTTGTGACCTTCAGAGTTTTCTCAGTTGTATGTGAACAGGCAGAAGCCAGGAATTTCCAGAGTAAAGAATGCTGACTAACAGATATCCTTTCTTTGTGCAGTTACAATTACCCCCCCCCTCCTTGTTTCCCCCAGCTTTCCCTATGGTCTGAAGTAGGAAAGAAAAAATAAAAGCTCCCTGCTCTTACTGAGTTGTTGCCACTGGAACAGTAATAGCCTGAGAACATAAGTATGGAGGTGGAGGAAGGCAGGATGAGGAGTCTGCTATTTTCATAGCAGTGCGTTGGTGGGTGTTTGTCTTGGTTCATTATCATTGCTGTTCAATATCAAGTGGTTGTTCGTCCTAGATCTCTTTGCCTGTACTATGATTTAATCCCTTCATGTTCTATTTTGTATGTTTTTCTTTGCCAGACTCAATTCTGTCATTATGAAAAGTTTTTCTGTTACATTCATACATATTAGCCTTTATTAGAGAAAAGATAGTTGTAGAAAGTAACTCTTAAATATTTATGGACCCCGAAGAAAGATAAAGACATTTTCTTTTTAAATCTAGGTTTTTAACAGATTTGGGGGTCTTCATTATGGAATCTTTAACAAGCATTTCATGACAAGTTAAAGAAATGAGTTGCATTAGATCTATCAAATCCTACCAGAATCCCTTTGCTTTAATCTACTTTAAGTTGTATCCTATGTCTTAGGTTTTTCTAAGTCTGAAAGTTTACTTTTCCTCATCCTAACTTAGTAAGTGTTGCTGGAAGATATGTTGATTGTTTTATTAGCCTAACCTGAGATCTCGTTCTTGGGCCCCTCTTCTGACCAGTAGAGAGAGCCACGTTGCCTAGCTGCTTAGAGTGGGCACAGAAGAGATCCATTGACATCTGACTTTTTGCTGACTCATTGGTTATATAAGCCTTGTAAATACAGTTATCCATATACTTTATTAGGTTGCTGTGTAGGTGGCCCCATTCTTGTTTACTGATCTTTTCTTCCTTCAGCATCCTCTTCTTTCTTAAGATTGCTTGGTAACATATTCTCAACTATTAACCAAGTGAATTCTAAGAAGGGAAGGACACATCTTTTTTTTTTTTTTTTTTTTACTGTTTTGGAGTTGCTTTGTTAACTGTTTTTTAACCTTGATTATGATAAAATTCCAAATTCTGTATTCTCTTGGCACATGAAACTCACAGTAATAATACCTTTCCTCATTTATGGCCTTGTTAAAGTAACAACTTCCTTTTCTGTCTTTGAGATCTCAGTTCAAATACCCTTGTTCAAAGAATTCTTCTACAACCTCCCTATCTAAAGTAGGTTTCCCTCCCTTACGTTATTCCTTTTTTCATAGCACCCTGTTTTTTCTTCTTTGTAGTATTTCTCAATAATTTATATTATTTGATAACTGGTTCTTTCATCTCTATCACTTTTATGCACTCAGTCATTAAGCCTCATGAAAGCAGAGATGCTTTGTTATGTTCATTAATATATGCCCAAACACCTAGCAAAGTGCCTGACTGAAAGTTGAAGAAAGGATAAGTAGGCAGTATTGTATGTGCAAAGGCCCTGTGTTGAGAAGAAAGGATGAGCAGCAGGGGTTGAAAAATGCCAGTTTGACTAGAGTGGGGGAAGCATGCTGTAAGATGAAGCTCGAGAAATAGACCCAGGGCTTAATCATGTAGGACTGACTTGATAGACCATATCCAGATATTTGCTCTTTTGAGAGTTGGCATGCAGGGTCAGTGGTGGTGGTGGGGGGGGTGTCCCTGGATGGCTCAGTCAGTTAAGCATCTGAATCTTGGTTTCAGCTCAGGTCACGATCTCATGGTTCGTGAGACTGAGCCCAACGTCAAGCCTTGCTATTTGCTGATAGCGCAGAGGCTACTTGGGATTCTCTCTCTCCATTTCTTTCTGCCCCTTCCCCGCAAAAAGTCATGGGAAGCTACGTAGAAGAATTTAAGCATTTGGTGATTTAGAACTTCTTTTTAAAAAAAAGAAAAAAGTCTATGCCCAGTGTGGTGCTCGGACTCACCACCCCAAGATTAAGAGTCACATGCTCTATGGACTGTCAGCCAGGCACCTCAGCACTTAAAAAAAAAAAAAAAAAATTCTCCAGCTTAACTGAAAGCTTAATTGAATTCAGGTAGATCAGTCAGTGATCCAAGAAAGAGATGACAAGAGTTTGTCCTTAGTTGGTGGCAGTAGAGATAGATGGGAGAGAATTATAATTTGATGGAAATTTGGAAAGTAAAATAGGACTTGCTGTTGAGTTGGATATAGGTAGAAGGCAGATGCCAGGAACGGTTCCTGGGCTTGGTTTGGCCTTGGATTGGGCTTGTTTTGTAACCAGATGAATAATGTGATATTTTTCCTGAGATCGAGAACACTGTAAGAAAACCAGGTTTATAAGAGGGATTGTGTTATTTGGTTTTGGACATGCAGATTTTGATAGAAACAAGTAGGTTTTTGGATCTATAAATCTAGATTTCCAAAGGAGATTTTGCTACTATTAGCATTGAGGAGCCTTCGGAAATACCCTTGGAATAAAGTGGAAAACAGTGATTTAGACCTACCTTGGGATCTCATCTCCCACCAGAGCCCTGTTTATATAACTTCATGAGCCACTCAATTATCTCAAAGAAGCTACTACATTTCCTTCTTCTGGGCCTTTGTTCTTATTGCGTTGTCATCCTGAAATGCTTTCCTTGTCACTTCTCTTTTTATCAAAAACTTCCTCCTTCAAGGCTCATTTCATTTTTTTTTTTTTTTTACCTCCTCCAAGAATCCTCCTCTGTTCCCTTTTCCTTCTTCTGAATACGAGGCTCCTTCCTGTATTCAAGAAATATTTTGCCTTCATATCTGCTATATTATTTACTTAATTGGACGTGTATTTCAGTTGATCATTTTCATGTCTTACAGACTAGATTATGTGTAGATTATGTGTTTCTTGAGAGCAGTTCCTTATTCAGTGCTTTACATAAGGAAAACAGAGTAGTTGCAAAATGAATTAAATAGTATTTTGTATACAATATTTTGTATAATCTACTTCCTTAATATGATAGCACCATGATATCCTTCTTCCATTATGTACTCCTGATTTTCTCTAGGCTGTCCCTACATTTTACCCTACAGATACCTAGATACATCAGAGAACTAGTCTTCCTTTCATATGCAAAGTCCCTGAACTAATCATTTTCATTATATAATTTTACTTTATTTGTAATTTATCAGAAAAACTGAAATCTTGCTATTGATTATCACCTGTGAAAAAATTGACCAAGACAGGAAGAACCAGGATCCATACAGGATGTCAGAGACACCTAAGAGATGCTACTAAGGTGACAATGGAACAAAGACTTAAAAGGAGATGATGGAGTAAGCCATGCAAGTTTGTAGGGAAAAGCATTACAGGCAGGAGGAACACTAAACGGAAAAGCCTTGAAATGGGTGTATCCCTGGTACATTCCAAAAACAGCAAGGAGGCTATTGTAGCTGGTAGCAGCAGAGTAAGGGATGAATAGTAAGAGATACAGTCAGGGAGGTAATGGAGGTGCTGCAGGTGCAAGGTCATGGTTGTTCAGGCCATTGTAAGGACTCTGCTCTTTACTCTGACTCAGATGGGAAACCACTGGAAAGTTTTAGGTGTAAAAGACTGTTGTGACCTCATTTTTTTTTTTTTTTGAGAGGGAGAGAGAGAGCATGTGTATGCATGTGCAAGCAGGGAAGGGGCAGAGAGAGAGAGAGAGGGAGAGAATCGCAAGCAGGCTCCGTGCTGTCCACTCAGAGCATGATACGGGGCTTGATTCCATGAACCATGAGATCATGACCTGAGCTGGAATTAAGAGTCGGACGCATGCCCAACTGAGCCACCCCGGCACCCCATGACCTGATCTATTTTTAAAGGATCACTCTAGCTGCTGTACAGATAATTGACTATAAAAATATTATTCCAGTGATAGTTAAGAGATTTATTGCAATAGTCCAGGTGAGTGTTAATAGTGGCTTATACCAGAGTGGTGGCAGTGGAGATTCAGTGAGATGTGGTCAGATTTTGCATCTCTTTAGCAAATAGAGCCCAAAGCATTTGCTGGAAAAATGTAATATACATAGGGGGTAACAACTTAGAGTCTGGAACCAGACTGTTTGGGTTCGAACATTGGTTTTGCCCCTTCTTTGTGATCTTCAACGACTTAAATTCTTTATGTTTTAGTTTTCTTAGCTTTAAACTATAGTAGTGTCATCATAAGAATTATGCAATTTACTAAACATACAAAGGATTTAGAACCTTGCCTGGCACAAAGTAAGTACTTTACTATATTATTAGCAGCTATAATTATTAATGTTGTTGTTAACTGGATAGAGTATGTGAAAGAAAGAGGAGTTAAAGTTGACTCCAAGGCTTTGGATCTGAGCATGTGGATCAATGAAGTAGCCATCGGCTGAGATGGGAAAGACTGCAGGAAGAGCAGGTTTGGAGGATATCAGGAACTCAGTTTTGAGCATAGTAAATTTGAAATGACTATTAGACATCCAAGAAGAGATATTAAGTAGGTAGCTGGATGTAGAGTTAAGCAAAGTATGGGCTGGAGGCATACATTTGGAAGTTGTCAACAAATAAATAGTATTTAAGACCCTTTTAAGAGAAAGAGTATTTATTTAGGCCCTGAAATGGGATTGGGGATGTGTAGTTTGGACAGTCCCTCCTTAGAACCTCCCTTCTTTAAGCTACCAAACACACCTGAAAAGTTCAGCAATAGCCTGGTTGTCACAGACCCCGTGGGGTTTTCCAAATTCTTTCATTCCTTTAGCATTTTTTCAAAATTGAGTGAAATAAATAGGATTAAGCTGAGGCTTACAAATCTTTTGTTTTAAAGAAACTTATGTTGTAAAAGTATTTGTAGGGAATTACCTTGTAAAGGGGAACTCATTGATGACAAGTCTTACAACTTGGCTAATCTGCACATGGATTTTATATGTATTTTTAAATCCTCAACAGTGAAAACATTTCTGTGTCATCTTCTTCTTTTGCTGGCTCGTGAATGCTCAGAAAATAGAAACTAATTTTAGCCTTAGCCGATTTGTGTGCTTCAGACTAATCATTCTGAAATCTTGTGAGAATGGTTTTTAAATAATCCATAGCCCGAGTCACTATTTCTTTTTAATAAATCATAATCTCAGAAGGAAACTTGGATCATCTATTGCAAATGTCATTCAGTATATCCTCATGTGACATTTTAACATCCAGGCATGAAGTCTCTGTTTGGGTACTTCCAGTGGCATACATGAACTGATATTTGAAACCCCCTGGTTAAGTTGAACAATGCACCTCTCATTTTCAGTATATGTTACTTATTTTTTCTTTTAGTTATCAGGGAGAGAGCTTTCTCTCTCAATCTGTTACTCATCTGTAAAATAAATTTTCTTAACTAGTTGACCTCTCAGGTTCCTTCCTAGTTCAAGGAACCTGTACTCACAAAATTAGCATTTAATCATTACAAAGGAGCACATTATTATCTACTGTGATTGCAGGCTCCTTGAGTGCTTTTTTTTTTTTTTTTTTTTTTTTTTTTTGTACTTCCAATGCCTAACATAGGCCCTGTACATAGGAGACATTCTGCAAAGGTTTGTTAAAATGGCAATAAACCATCTGACCAGGCTCACATGAATCCATTAAATCCAAACATCAGGCCTGGCAGTGCTAATCGTCAATGATTCCTTTCACGTAAGCCAGGAAACCAGTGCTCCTGTGACAAAGCATTTCTGAGCAGCAGTCCTAGATCCTGTAATAGATATTTTGCAGTTGGGTTATAGCAGAGTATACCAGATAGGATGTTAATAATCTAAACTGATATTCGGCCTAGTTGATTTTTCCTCAGTGGCCTTGGAGGGATGAGTATCATCTATTGGAAACTATTTTTCTTACAAAAATTCTGGCATTTGTTCCATTTGTAGTAACATAAGCTTAGTCACTGTATGACATATGAGATCTAGAAGAATCATGTTAAGGCAATGCTAGTGAGCATTTATATTCAACATTTCCTAGATATCTTTGCACAGAGCATTGTGCTAGCTTCTTGGGGTACAAAGGTGAATATGACTTGATCCCTGTCCTCAGGAACTTAGGCCAGTAGAAGCAAGACACCCGATCATTACAACATAGTGTGATAAGAACATTGAAAGAGATATATGTATAGGTGTATGGGAATATGAAAAAAGCCATTAATCCAGCTGGGAGAGGGAGGTTGTTGGGAATGATGTCCTGGAAGAGATTACACCTGAACTGGTTTTTGAAGGATGAATAGAAGTTAGCCAGAAAAGGAAAGAACATGCCCTCGACTACGTGGACGGAAGCCCAGAAGTGTGAAACAGAATACCATGTCCGAAGATTATACAGGTGTGACCCTTAGCCTATGTGGATTTAAATTTAAGGTTTCCATTGTTTCCAAGTGATCCATGATACAGTTTTTTGTCATTTGCTGAGGCATGTAGTAAGATCTTTAGCCACAAAACTAGTGCACATACTCTACCAGAATTCACATTTCAGTGAGCATGTGCTCTACTCGTCACATATGCGGTATTCCCCATGAACTTATTTTAAAACTTTGTTATTTATAGAAAATGGATCTGAAAAGTACTGGTTGTAGAAAAGCACATAGGGCCTTAAGTGGTTCTTAGTGTACAAAAGGGAAGTTTGGGACAAACTATAGTACCAAATTTAGAAGTGGCCAGGATTATTATCATGAGTATTATTTGTATATCATTGATTTTTCAAACTTTTTTAAATTAAGCAGTAAAACATTATTTTATTTTTCTAAGCAAACTCTTCCCAGACTACCCATATAACATAGATGAAAGGAGAGGTAATCAGGGTTCCAGGGACCCTGCTCACTTGATTCCACTGTTCCCCTCTATGGTAGTCCAAACACATCTCTGTAGAACTTAGGACTGTTTCATATAACCAAAGTCTGTGTAAAAATATGAAAAAGTGATCCCTAAAACTTACAGGAAAAACTCCATTCTGTACAAGGATTATTTATCAAATGAGGAAAAAAAACTTTGTGACAGGTAAAAAGACCTGTTTTTAAGACTGTAAGTTGAATCTTGATATTAGCTTCAAAGTAAAAATGGAATGCTTAGAGAAAAAGCTTGCTGTCTATGGGCTGGTGGAACTTAGTTCATTTTTATTTTCTACTACTCCCACTAGAGATTTCCTCTTCATTGCACAGCAGACTAAATGTCAGTCAGAATTGCACATGAAAGAATTGCTCAACAGAGTTGTGCTTACTGTGAGAAGGGAAGGGCATGTCATTTCTACAGGGAGACGCTGGAAATAGGTGAAAAGTCCTCCCATAATAAATATATACTTGCTGCACAAAGTGCTAATATAGTTGAGGTTTCTTTTCTTTTTGTTAAGGATAAGGTATTGGGGGTGTTGGCAAAGGCAAGCCTCCAGGAGATGATGATACAGAATTCAAAGCCAGAGTTGTATAACTCCTAAGGCAGGACTCTTTGCTCTGTTGTACCTTCTCAACATAGCCTCCCTGGCAGAAAAAGAAAAATTTATATGATGGACCAGAGTTCATCATATAAATGAGTTTTTTGTGTTTATCATTGATTAGAAGATCGATTTCTGTCTGGCTCTTAAGACCAAGATTATGAATCTCTACAGATTACAGTTTGTATTGGATTTGGTGAGGGGGTAGTCTCTCAACAATCAAATATTCTATCCTGTTGCCCCCACTAAATAGAAGTACACTTGAATTGAGCCACAGTCTCCCAATTTTGGGTCAAAGCCATGGCCACAGTATCTGTAAAAAAAATTTTTTTTGGAAGAATAATGGAGCTGCATCTGCAGGAGCCTAAGTATTCAATTTGCAAAGGCTACTACTGCACAACCCATTCTATGAAATTGGCCTCGGAAAAGATCTGCTTTCAGAAAAACCAAAATAGTCCAGATTCTATTTGTTTTCATTTTTTTCTTTTTTTTTATGTTTTTTATTTATTTTTGAGAGACAGAGAGAGACAGCGCAAGCAAGGGAGGGTCAGAGAGAGAGGGAGACACAGAATCAGAAGCAGGCTCCAGGCTCTGAGCTAGCTGTCAGCACAGAGCCTGATGCGGGGCTCGAACCCATGAACCATGAGATCATGACCTGAGCCGAAGCCGGACGCTCAACCGACTGAGCCACCCAGGCGCCCCTCTATATGTTTTCAGATTAATTAAAGACGTCCCTACTTCCCATCCCCTTCTTCTTTTATCCTAAAATGCCTGCTTCATTTTCTCAGAAATGACGTGGCTTATTTAGTGTGCAGAGATTTCTTGAAAGAGAGCCAATACTCTATAAAGCATAGATAAAAATGACTTCATTCCACTAAGTAGACAGGATGGGGCTGTTGGCTTTTATTGAAGGCAGTGATGTCAAGTTAGGGAGTTCTGAATCTTTTCTAGTTACAAATGTGTACTTTTGAGTAATGAACCAGGTAAGGAATAGAAAAAGGTAACTTCTTGAATGCTTACAATGTTTGGCAGGCATAATCTGATTTCACATGTATTTAACATTTTTCAGATAATCTCCCAAGAGAATTGTATAGATGAGAAAACTTAAAGAGAACAAGTAGGTAGCCCAAAGACAACTATCTAATAAGGTGGCAAAGCCAGGTGTGAACCCAGATTCTTCTACTCCTGCCATTGCTCTTTACACCATGTTCCTTCATATGTGATTGTTCTCAAAGGTGGTGCTGCCATATTCTGACACTTTCATACACTCAGAGAAAGTAGATAGATCTTTAATGTATTTGCAAATGAATATTGCAAGCCATTATAAAACTTTTATCAAATATTCTTCCCAAGATAGCTCTGTTCTGCCCCCAATTAATTGGTGTTTTGAGGCATAACTGTTTAAATTTTCTCTTGGGCTATTTTCTGATCAATTAACTAAGATCTGTTAATAGATCGTTTAAGCATGGCAAATTAATTTTTTTAAGATTTTATTTTTAAGTAATCTCTACACGCAGCATGGGTTCAAACTCACAACCCCGAGATCAAGAGTCACATAGCTTACTGACTCAGTCAGCCAGGCACCCCCTGGCAAATGAAATCTTTTTTTTTTTTTAATGTTTGTCTATTTTTGAGAGAGAGAGAGAGAGAGAGAGAGAGAGAGAGAGAGAGACAGCCAGCATGAGCAGGGGAGGAGCAGAGAGAGAGAGGGAGAGAGAGAATTTCAAGCAGGCTTCATGCTGTCGGCACAGACCCCAATGCAGGGCTCAGTCCCACAAACTGTGAGCTCATGACCTGAACTGAAATCAAGTAGGTCGCTTAACCAACCCAGCCACCCAGGCGCCCCAGCAAATGCATTAATAGTAAGAAACAAAGTGCAAACAAAGCAGCATATCTATTTGTTATAGCAACAGTTAGATAATGAATTGTAGCCTTTGACCATACTTCTAGCTGTGTAGCACTTTGCCTCACTTACAATAAGTAATCAAGATATATTTAACTGACTGGTTTTTGCTCCTAGCTTTTTTCTGTACAAATTAATTCTATCCCTAGCCATAAGTGGCCAGGACTTGCTACACTGGTAGGTATGATGACTCATGAAAGCCCTTCAGCCTATGGTCACATGAAGCCCTATTGAATAAATGATATTGCTGCTGCTGTCAAACTGCCACTTGATAAGGTAATAGAAAGTACCTCACAGTCACTTCATTTGTAAATTAGTAATAACATTGTCTACTTTATAGGGCTGTTGTGAGCTTTGGAAGATTAGCTAGCCAGCTGCCTAGCCACAAGACCAACAGTCAAGAAAGATAACTGTTACTTGTATGTAGTCCCTTGAATTACATTATTCCTTTGGTTCATACTCCATAAATCCCATGATTATGCCTAAAATGTAAAAGATCTTAAAAGGAAGTATATTCTAGAATCTTTTAATATTTGAATTCTTAAAAAGAACTACTTAGAATGATAGAAAAAGTAATAACCAGTACTAACCGCTTACTCTGTGCCCAGGACTGTTTTTGAGCGCTTTTGTGTTTATTTACTCATTTCATCCTCAAAACAGTCTCTGAGGTGGGCATTCGTATTATTCCCATTTTACAATTTATGAAATGGATGCAGAGGTTAAGCAGCTTGCCCCAGGTCACATGAGTAGTAAGTAGCAAAGTTGGATTTGAACACAAGCAGTTTTGTGCCAGAATCCATGGCCAAATTAAATAGCTTTGTTTTTCTGATTTGTGCCTTTTCATGTGTGTTTGAGAAAGTCCTTCCCTATTTTCCAGTACTGCCTTCTAAAAGGTTTAAAATTTGCTTTTGGGGACACCTGGGTGGCTCAGTCGGTTAAGCAGCTGACTCTTGATTTCGGCTCAAGTCATGATCTCACAATTTTGTGAGATTGAGCCCCGTATTGGGCTCTGTGCTGGCAGGGCAGAGCCTGCTTGGGATTTTCTTTCTCTCCCTCTCTTTGCCCCTCCCCCACTCATGCTCCCACACACACTCTCTCTCTCTCAAAATAAACAAACATTAAAAAAAATTAAAATTAAAAAATAAAATTTGCTCTTCACATTTGCAATTTGTCCATCTGGAATGAGATAGTAATCTAATTTTATGTTGTTATATATGGATAGCTTAATAGGCCAGCAAAGGCTTTTGAAAAAGAGAATCCCTTTTCAGTTGGTGCCTTTATAACTCACAGCTAAGCATTCTTACCTCTGAGGGGTTTTGTTCAAAGCTCAAAAGATACTAAGAGTGTACCTACAGCCCCTGTCCTGTAAATCTATACTTCAGTTTATCTTTTTCTTTCCTCCTCCATTCCTCTTCTCTTCCCTCCTTTTTCCCCTCTCCACCTGTCACAATTTCTCCCTCTTCTCTCTCCTTCCTTTTTACGGATAGTTCCTGCCAAAATCGGGAAGAGTTACTGAGTAATTGAGTGATTCATAGTTTCCGGTGTCATACTTCACTCCTGCAGAAGCTGTGGGATTAGTCTTCTTTGAAGACTGAGGACAAGTGGGTTCTGTCAGATATACTCTTGCAGGGAAATTGATGACTCTAAGTGGGAGTCGTATACTGGAGAGATACAGTGTGGCCCCAGACAGCCCAGGTAGGACAGAAGTCAGATTAAAGACAGTCTGGTCTACCTCTTAAGTTACTGGGTAGGGAAATAAAATCACAACTAAGCTGTGATCATTAATAAATTATTATATTGAAATGTTGTGGGTTTTTTTCAAATTTAGATATGTAATAAAACCTTAATTCTAGTCCCAAAACCATGTTTTCACCAGTATGATCAATATTTATCCTCCCTGAGTAATAGTTAAGCTTGTTCTCTGTACCTGCACTTCTTTACACAAGAGACTGCATGTAAGGTGATATTCAGATAACAAAGAACCTATGAAAACTAGATAATGCATAAGCTTGTAGTCTTGGGCCAGTGGTATTTCATATTTGCTTTTCTTTCCTATGGTAGATTTGAGCTATTAAACATAAGTATACAATCAGGGTCTATTACTATAGTTAAGGGATCTGAAATCCCATTCAGAAAGAAAATCACTCAGTGGGAACCCTACATAACTGAAGAGAGTGACTGTAAGGCACTGACGAGGGTGGGTTTCTATGGGTTTCTAGGAGGTCCACTTTCAACTCTTGGCAACGTGGTTATCTGGGACTCCGGCTCATTCTTTCGGCTGTTTCCCTCTGGCCGTTTCACTGCTTGTTAGCTTGCACCTAAAAATGAATGGGGCCGATGGAGAAAGTTACACAAAATAATTATTGTGCTAGTCCCTAACTATTCTGGACATTTTGTTGTTAGGGGAACATAATGTCATTTTGCTCTTCATTTCAGTTTTAAATTATCTTGTTACTTTATTTAAATGCACATTATTTCTCATTTGTTCATCTAAAAAGGAAATACGCTTTTATTCACATCAGTAGTACAAATTAATTTCAATAATGAACTTTCCAGTAATGAACTAATACATTTGGAGTTAGAGAGTACCATAATTCCTGCTCAGATGGCAAACTGAGGAGATATAACCAAGATGAAACAAAGACTGACAAGTTAACTATCAGCATTTCACAAAGATTTCACATTGGGTATATTATCACAAAAATGTAATTCAAGTTTTTAAAATATGAGGGTAACTCACAGTTCTTTCTATCAAATTGCTACTGGTTACAGATTAGGGTTGGGGACCAAGTAAAGGGTTATGATCTTAACCTCCAAGATGGTAATTTGTAATTTGACACTCATACTGGGAATTTAATTCCCCTGAGATGGTCCCTTTATTATTTATTTCTGTTACTGCTCAGTAGAGAGTGATTTCTAAAGACTTTTTGCATGAGCCCTACCTACTCTAATGTACCACAAGCCACACCCAAGGGTTATTTTTTTCTCCTGAGTAAGGGAAACCTGACCTCTCACCAGCTTTGGTTAACAGCTTTGAAAATTGGATAGTTTCAGTTTTCAAATCTGAGCAGCTTGTCTTTTTCTTTATCTCCTTTAAATGGTAGCTCACCCGTATGAAGGATAGTCATTGTGTTAAAGTTTTGTAGTCCCTTGTCTAATAAAAACCTTTTACTGGGTAGAACTCACAAAGTTTGAGCTCCAAAAGACCTGAACTTAGTTGTTGACTTGATTAATTTCTTACCTCTTACTGTCCCTCTCCCTGAGTATTCACTTTCTCTTGCCCAAGTTTATCACAGTTACTTATGATCTGGGATATTAACTAAAAGCATACCACATTTATCCTTGGCACTTGAAGTAGTACCTTCTCTTTCTTACCTCCACCTGTTTCCGGTTACTAATTGAGTGTCCCTATTAGAATAGAGAGAATAATTCATCACCCTTGACATATTTTGGATAAAAAATAGGATTTTTATATCTAGCCAGTAAAATACCTATTCTCACCAGCATTTTGGATGACCATAATCTGAGAGCATGGATTGGAATTACAGTGATGTCTAAATACTAAAATGATTTTCATATAATTAAATTGAAATGCAGATGTACCTTGTTTCACAAAACTATGTATGAAAAATATTTGTGAATTCAGTCATGCTTTAAACCTACTAGGGGAACTTTGTTATTTAAAGAAATATTGTAATACATTCTGTAACAAAGGAGGACACTCCCAGTTTACATCTTGTGCAAATATTTTTTCTTATGTCTGTTTTGTGTAAAGCAAAGTATACTTGTAGAAGGACAGTACCCAAGAGGGAGATGGGGCTGGTACAGGACAGGAGGAATTCAGTCAACTATCTGTGCTGAGATCTGAGAGTATGTAAATTTTCAATACATTCAGCCTCTTGATTCTGGAGAGGTAGTCCTCTTGGGCTCTTCTAACATCCATTTCTTCTTACACTAGATCGAGCGTTTGGAAGTAAGCAGCCTCGCCCAGACTTCCACTGCAGTGGCCTCCAGCACCGATGGCAGCATCCACACAGATTCTGTGGACGGAACACCGGACCCTCAGCGCACGAAGGCTGCTATTGCTCATCTGCAGCAGAAGATCCTGAAGCTCACAGAGCAGATCAAGATCGCACAAACAGCCCGGGACGACAACGTTGCTGAGTACTTGAAGCTTGCCAACAGTGCAGACAAGCAGCAGGCTGCCCGCATCAAGCAGGTCTTTGAGAAGAAGAACCAGAAATCTGCCCAAACCATCCTCCAGCTACAAAAGAAGCTTGAGCACTACCACAGGAAGCTCCGAGAGGTGGAGCAGAATGGGATTCCCCGGCAGCCAAAGGATGTCTTCAGGGACATGCACCAGGGTCTGAAGGATGTGGGAGCAAAGGTGACTGGCTTCAGTGAAGGTGTGGTGGACAGTGTCAAAGGTGGACTTTCTAGCTTCTCCCAGGCAACCCATTCAGCAGCAGGGGCCGTAGTCTCAAAACCCAGAGAGATTGCTTCACTAATCCGGAATAAATTTGGCAGTGCAGACAACATCCCGAACCTGAAGGACTCCTTAGAGGAAGGGCAGGTGGATGATGGGGGGAAGGCTTTGGGGGTGATTTCAAACTTTCAGTCAAGCCCAAAATATGGTAGTGAGGAAGACTGTTCTAGTGCCACTTCAGGCTCGGTGGGAGCCAATAGCACCACTGGAGGCATTGCTGTAGGAGCATCCAGCTCCAAAACAAACACCCTGGACATGCAGAGCTCAGGATTTGATGCACTACTACATGAGATCCAGGAGATCCGAGAAACCCAGGCCAGACTGGAGGAATCCTTTGAGACCCTCAAGGAACATTATCAGAGAGACTATTCATTAATAATGCAGGCCTTACAGGAGGAACGATATAGGTAAGTTATATGGAATTAAAATCCTGAATTATTTCTGTTTGCAGTTTCCCTCCCTTTGGATATGCGGGAGTGGCTTTAAAAGGTCTGAGAAGGATGTCTTTTTTTGTAGTGTCCAGAGCACTTTAGATATGTCCTATGACATCTACATTGGTCCTATCAGAGCAAAATAGAGACACACCAAAGTTCAATGACTCCTAAGATCATACACCAATTAAGCATTTTGGTCAGGGTATGACAATTACTGTAGCTCTCTAGTATTCTTTTCCAGTTTAGGACTTTCACACGAAGCCTGCACTTTCTAAGACATTCCACCTATTTATTTATTATCACAGAATCACAAATCATTGCAACCTACAATTGTACTACACTGAATTCAAAAGATCTATAACCCTCTGAACACTAAGAAATCTAAGAAAAATATAAGATGTAACCTGCCTAAAATGTAATGAAACCATAGGTATTTGGCCTTAAACGCACTTATGTGGGCAGTTGGTGTAGAGAAAGTAGACTGAAAATATATCCAGATAAACAACATCCATTACCTTTGTTATGAATTGGCAAGTGTTTCAATGGGTGTGGACTTAAACGTGAAACGGTTCTACAATAGTTGGAGAATTCTCAAAGGGCTAACTGCTTCGAGTCATAATCTGTGCTAAAGGTAGAAGCTGGTCTTCTGTTTCATATTACACTCCATATTCATATTAGACCACTCTTAGTTCTCTGAATACATGTTTTTCCCCCTTGTTTCCACCACACGCAAAGAAAAATATCCCCCAAGGAGTACTCCTTCAGATCCAAAGTCTGTCAGGCAGAGACAGGCCACTTCACTGAAGGGCCAGTCTTACAGAAGCCACAGGTCAGAGGAGGCCTTGAAAGACCTGAATTTGGGTCCTATCCCGGATACTAACTCAAGGGAATCCTTAGTTCTTCTACTCTAATACCAAGGTTTAAACAGACGATCTCTTAAGGTCCATTTCACCTCTTTTAAAAAAAAAAAATTTTTTTTAAATTTGCTTCTATGACAATTTTAAGGCTTGTAATAAATTGTTCATGTGCATCACTTAGCTCTGAGAAGAGTTAGAGCTGAGAGCTGTTTCATGTGGTAAAAATACTATTCAGTAATTCAGTCCTTCCTCTTATCTTTGCTCTTTGTCCTTCAATTCTAACTTAAGACTTCAAGGGAAAAGAAAAGTGAATGTGGGAGAGAGAAATAAAGTTCTAAAAGCAAATATATTACTGTTATTTCAGTGTTTTATATATTCTTTCATATACTTAAAAGACAATATCTGCAGTCTAATAAATATTCAAATATACTCTAAAAATAAAACACCTGACCTCTTGTACAATGTGAAACCTAACTTCCAAGTTCAAATTCTAGTTCTGCCACTTGCTAACCTTGAAAACTGGGCAAGTTTCTAAACTTCTCAGTCTTGGTTTCCTCATCTGTAACATAGGAATAACAACCGCCCTTCATATGCTTATTGTGACCTTTAAATGGAAAAATTTATGCAAAGCACATAGCTTAGTGCCTGGTCCCCTCAGCCCTTGATTGATATTAACGTGGCAGCTGCTACTGCTGCTATTGAAATAGACCCCTCTGGGTGCCTGGGTGGCTCCCCAAATCTAGGTTTCTGCACAAGTCATGATCTCACAGTTCCATGAGTTTGAGCCCCACGTTGGATTCTGCACTGGCAGCGTGGAACCTGCTTAGGATTCTCTCTCTCCCCCTTGCTCTCTGCCCCTCCCCCACTTGCACTGTCTCAGTCTCTCAAAATAAACCTTAAATAAAATGAAATAGATCCCTCTGAACATTGAGACCTGGGCCTCCCACAGTCAGTTGCTCAGAAACACAACAGCCTGCTTTGATCCCTTTATTTTGAATGGATGGTAAAGCATATTCCAGTTTTTAAATTCTTTCAGAGCTTAAAATTCATACAAAGCTTGTTGTCTTCAAGTCAGATGTAGGCCAATGTGAGAAAATCAGAGAGGAAAACAGGGTCTTTCAAGACCCAGTTTTGTATCCATTTAAAATAATTCAGGGGCGCCTGGGTGGCTCAGGTCATGATCTCACAGTTCGTGGGTTTAAGCCCGGCATCGGGCCCTCTGCTGTCAGCACAGAGCCCACTTCAGATCCTCTGTCTCCCTCTCTCTCTGCCCCTCCCCCACTTGCTCTCTGTCTCTCTCAAAATAAATAAACTTTTAAAAAATCTTTTTAAAAATAAATAAATAATGCGGAGACAGGACAGAATTTTACCTGGTCATTATCACCTCATCGTAAGAATCAAGTCCAAAGCACCTGTGAGGTAATGAGAAGTGCATTTCTTTCATTGCACTTTGGGTTCTCTGTAGTTGATAAATGATTAGTTTTATAGAATAAAGAGAGAATAAAGAAAACTTGAGAATTTTCAAAACCAGGTTGGTAAAACTTGGGAGAGCCAGGGGAAGACATAGTATAATGTGTAATCTGACTTTTGTCATATCACCTCACCTTTAGAATGGTCTTTTCTTAAAACAGAATCTTTTTTTCTATATATAAAGAAGGAAAGATTAAATGAATATAAGTAAATATAAGTAAATGAATGGTGTGTTTAATTTTTTTAATTTAAAGTTTATTTTGAGAGAGAGATCACGAGCAGAGGAGGAACAGAGAAAGAGGGAGAGAGAGGTAATCCCAAGCAGGCTCTGGACTGTCAGCACAGAGCTTGGTGTGGGGCTCAAACCCATGAACCGTGAGATCGTGACCTGCGCCAAACCAAGAGTCGGATGCTTAACAGCCTGAACCGTCCAGGCGTGCCTTAAAATAGAATCATGAAGAAAGAAAGCCGTTTGGTTTTTTGTGTGTTTTTTTTTTTTTTTCAGGAAAGGCAGCAGAAATGTCACAACTGTTTGACTCAACTATTTTGTTGTACTACTATTTCCCCATGTATAGAACATTTAAAAATTTCCCCTTTGTCACATGTTTTTAAGCAGTAAGTACACTTACTGTTGTTGACCTTTGAACTGTTTCCTGTAAGTGAAATTTTCCCACACATTGAAGCTTATTCTTAAGCATCAAAAACTTTTCACATTTTAAGCATTTCGAGAGAATTTCTCTACCTTCTTTTAACAGAATAATACCCTGAACCTTAACTTGGTTGGAAATAGCTAGAACAGTAGTGTTCTAGCCCAGTGTTACTCTCAGGTCAGTGGTAAGGTTATGTGCCTCCGCAGTAAACAGTCCTGCACAGCTTGCTCTTTAAAGTTCTTTCGTCTGCTTTTTAGAAATAATTTTTTTTGTCCTTTCCATATCTCTGCATTGTTACTGAGCTGCCTGCAGCAGCCTCTCTTTACTGATTTCTACTTCAGCTCTGTTAGGTTTGGCTTTTTGTCTAGGAAGGAAGTAGACTATCTAGGGATGTATGTAAGGGACTCTTTTTTTTTTTTTTTTTTTTTTTTTTTTGGCCCACCCCCCAACCCAAGGGACTCTTTTGTGACCAGGAACCAATTAAATCATTCATGGCTGCACGAGATGCATTTCTATTTATTTTTCTGTGCTTTAGTTTATTTTACTAATATGTGAGTTGACAGGAGGGAGGGCATGTAGTGTTGCTGCTTGTTATCTAAATGATGAGGAATACACTATCACTAACAGCATTTACTGAACTCCTATGGTGTACATAATGCCAGATGCTATATATATATTTGCTAATCCTCACAGTAGCCCTTCAGGTGGCTTGTATTATCCCTATTCTATAAATGAGGAAAGTGAGGCCCAGTAGAGTTTTAAATTTTGCCAAAAGGTTACTCAGTAAGCGATAAAGCCAGGAATCAAGCCCCATCTTACTTGATTCCAAAGAGTGTTTTTTTTCATTTTAGGACAATTTCTTTTTTTACCCAAGCTCAACCCTGAAACCTATAGGATTAAAAGACTAGCCTATAGTCTAGCTCTAGGAAACATTGCATCAGGTATGGGGCTTTTTCCAGGTCAAAGTGTGTTTCACTAAAAGCTGAGTCACTGTTTCTTTTTTAATTTTTTTAATTTTTTTTTTACCGTTTATTTATTTTTGAGAGACAGAAAGAGACAGAACACGAGCAGGAGAGGGGCAAAGAGAGAGAGAGAGACACGGAATCCAAAGGAGGCTCCAGGCTCTGAGCTGTCAGCACAGAGCCTGACGTGGGGCTCGAACTCACAGACTGTGAGATCATGACCTGAACTAGAGTCGGACGCTTAACCAACTGAGCCACCCAGGCGCCCCCTGAGTCACTGTTTCTGATATATTTTATAAAATTCTGTGAATACAAAAGCTCTGGAAAGTTTTCTACAACAGTATAGGTAATAGGGGAAACCTACTTAGGAAACTTTTACTTCCATCCTTATTTCCCCCTTTGCAGAGTCCATTCTCAGTAATGTCACTCACTTAATTGCTTCCTATTGCTCTCTATCCCTGAGTAGCACCAAGTTAAGATGTTTACCCAAGACCATCTACTTACTGTGAAATAATCAGAAACATTCAAAAGCCTGTACAGTCTCTCTCTTCACCCACATAACTGCCATCCCGAGTATGTCTTCAGCACACACATGCACTCAGCCCAGGAAGCCACTGTAACAAAGCATAGATATGAACTCCACTTCAACCATTGATCAGGAATTAGGTGTTTAGTCTTTAAGCTTTGCATTGGGCTCTCAGTTATGAGTGAGAGCATATATTCTGGGAAAGTAGGATGCAAAGTTTAGACTTTTTTTAGTGATGGAATTGTGCTAACTTCATATTCTTCTTGTCCATATAGTCTGTACACCCCATTAAAGTATTATTACAGGTTTGTTAGTGGAACCTGGGTTCATGTAGTACCTCAGAAATAGAAGGGGCCCTTAGATGTCTAGTTTAATCTCATTTTACACATGACTACACTGAGACCCAGAAAGATAAAGTGACTTTGGCCAGGTCACACAGTAAAATGGCTTAACATATATTTACTCTGCTAAACACTGGAGGACTAGTCCTGTTCCCCTGGTGGGTGCAATATATTATTGAGCCGCCATAGGAGAAAGTTGAGTGGCAAAATGCATTGAAAATAGGGGAGAACTGGGAAACCATTCATTGACAGTTTTACAGGTTCCTTTTGTAGTTTTTCCCTTAGGAGGTTTGGCCTGGAATCCTACTCAGCTACTGCCAGTATATGGCAGTGTCATGTAGGGCAGGCTAAAACCCTCCTCCTGTTCATGAGCAGTAATACCATTTTGAAAGCTTCTATTTTAAGGAGATTACTGTCCTTTGGAAACCGGCTTCTCAGACTTTGTATTAAGCCCAGGGATATTTTAAATTGCTCTGAGTCATAAGAGCAAAAATATGGAAGAAGGCAGTCACCATGAACAGTTCTCACATGCAGTGGAAGCTTGGGTAGCTAGGCTAACCCAATTAGCACAGGCCATTGGAGTTTTAACTAAACAGTCAGTTAAATATGATTTCACCATCACTAGACATTAGAAAGGTATGATCAGAGACAGCCATTTTAGCTCCATTATTCCAGGTGTTAGATCTATATCAACCGTAAATTGATCTGAGAGTCTCCAGAGTATATATAGACTAGGTTTGAACAGTAAGCCGAAACTGAAGCTGAGAATATTGGATCAAATTAGCTATTATAAAGAAAAAAAGCCCAACTGAAATTTGTCCTTATGAAGAATAAGACCTTCCATAAAAGAGATTTACAAATGTGTTCTTCCCAGTTTAGCCACTGAAGAGGTAGTGGAGGAAGAATGGAGGAAGAACTTGCCAGTTCTGACACTAGTTAGCTGTGTGACAGTATGTAACTCATCTGAGCCTCAGTTTTCTCTATAAAAACAAGGTAATGATACCTATTCTACAGGCTTGTTGAGATTATTAAAGGAGATAATGAATGTGGAAGCACCTAGGATAGTCTGTGGTGTGCTGGGATGTGGGAAAGCTTTCGTTACCAAGTTTCCAAATTGCCTAGAAAGCCACCTCCCCCCACCAGTTTTTATTTATTCCTATATACTTTAGGCATCTGCTGTTTCTTGTCTTGAAGATAATGCACTGCCTGCCCTGAAAGTTTGGGGGACTAATTCTGTGCTTTTTACTTTCCAACCAAAGGCTAGTTCAGTGTTCCCTAGCCTCTTTTCAGGCTTCAACACAGATGAGGTAACAAAAAGTAAGAACAGGACATGCACTTTCCCTAATTTCAGCCAGGAATGTATTCAAGTTCCCACTACAGGTCACACCCCTACCCTACCTCTGTCTCTCTGTTCTAGTCAGACACTGGCGGCAGCTACCTCAGGTCCCTGCTGGTGTTAGCACTGGGACCTAGTTCTTACTGTTTCTCTTAATACCTGCTCTACAAGATTTTTCAGCCATCCTGTCCTAGTGACCTGTTGCCCAACTAGGGAAGCACCACTGGCTCTCTCACCACGATGGCTCTGGGCGTTTGAGCCGCACCCAAAGCGTGGTGCACTGGGTGAAGCACTCCCAGCCTGACACTCCTCCAGTTCCTCATTCATCAGGAATTTGACCCAGAAGAGCACTAGCTTATCTTTGATCTAAGAAGATGACTACTGTGTGTACTAATCCAATGGCTGAAATGCTTTATTAATTTTTATATTATTGTTTACCTACAAAATCTAAATGTGTTTTTATATTTTGTAAATAGAACAGATTTTACTTCAGGGGGAGGCGGATTTCATCTGCCAAAATATGACATAACTTTCCTTTTAAAAAGCTCCTACAGTCTTAAGGCTTTCTGTTTGCTAATAGTTGAACTCAAACCTTATTCAAGTTTTCTCTGAGTTGTAGTAATGATTTTGGAAGAAATTTTGAGTAAAAAGTCTCAAAATGAGATTATTAATCTCATACTACTTTGTGTTTAAGCTGGAGTTTCATGGAAAACACGTGCCAGTCAAAATCATATACTTGTAGGATCAAGAATTCCCTCTCCTTTCATGTCTAGAGAACTCTAATTGGTGTCGTATCAAGAGGTTAAAATCCCTTACAGGGAGTTCTTGATTTTAAAAAATCACATGTGAAAGGCTGTACACAGTTTACCTTCCCTTACTTCCCCCTCCCAGTCTTTGATCTGATATTAATATTTAATCAAAGGACAGAGGTGTTCTTTCTATGAATTCCCTAGGTATCTAACTTTCTTGTTTTAGGATTTTGGTAGGAAGTAAAACCTAGCAAGTAAAACAAAAGAGATTGTAATATTAATAATGAGAGTAGTGGGAACTGGAGTAATAGATGTTTTCTTCCTTTTTTTGTTGTTTAGATTTTGCATTTGATTAGTGGTATAGAAACAATAAGTTTTTTAGAAGACAACAGTAAAACTAATCTAAAAAGAGGAAGCATGAACCAAGTGGTTCAGAGTCCCCATGCAACTCCTTAACGAACCTAACAAGGGGAAGTTACTGCGTCTTTCTCTCCCTTTCCTTAATTACAAAT
Organism: Cryptoprocta ferox; assembly: GCA_028646485.1. Taxonomy (NCBI): domain Eukaryota; kingdom Metazoa; phylum Chordata; class Mammalia; order Carnivora; family Eupleridae; genus Cryptoprocta; species Cryptoprocta ferox. The sequence goes on from CM053574.1 coordinate 51,987,285, forward strand.
TGAAGTACCTCCCAGGGACAAAGGAGTTAAGGATTAAGGTAGAAATGTCTTCATGAATCAGAGGCAGATGCCATGCATAAAAAGGCATGGGGGTGGGGGGGGTATAGTTACTGTTATTATTGGTGCTAGTGTTTTGATGTTTTGATGCTTACAGTGATTAGCTAGATGTAGATTGAACCCTACATTCCTCCCCCACATGCACTCCTCCACCCAAAATGACACCACATCACCTTTACTGGGCTCTTTGTGTTACCCTGATTTCAGACCATAATTTCACATATAGGTTGGTTATGTAAGCCACATAAAAATGACTGATGGCTCTGAAAATGTTTGACTGCAAATTGCTAAGCCTGATCAGGTTTGTGCTTTCAAATTGTGGGTTGTGAGGTTGTGAAAAGAGCTGAGGAACAAACTTCCATGACCTGGGTGAACAAATCAGCGAAAGTGTTTTAGCAGTGACAGGCCCAGCGAAGTTCTTTCAAGGTGCTGAAGCAGCCCAGAAGATCTGCGTTCCAGGACAGCAAGGGCATCTTGCCAACCTCTTTGTTCATAACATTTTACAAAAGCCTCAAAGTTTATGGCTTTCTTGGTTTCCTCCCTGATGTTTCCTGCAGATTGGAGGTGCTTACTGGGGTAACCCAAACACAACTGTGTGAGTGTAGGGGCACCTGGCTGGCTTAATAGAGCGTGTGACTCATGGTCTTGGGGTCATGAGTTCGAGCCCTGCATCAGGTGAACCCGAGCCCCATTCCTGGCTCCACATTCTGTCTCCCTCTCTCTCTGCACTTCATGGGATTCTCTCTCTCTCTCTCTCTCTCTCTCTCTCTCTCTCTCTCTCTCTCTCTCTCTCTCCCCCCTCACACGGTTTTTCTCTCAAAAATATATAAGTAAATAAGAGTTTCTTATTAAAAATAAATAACATGAAAAAAATTAATTAGAAAAAACTGTAAGTGTTAAATAGGGTTTCAGCTACAATAACAGCTGTGACTTTTCTGTTCTTTCAGAAAGTCCTCATTCTCCAGGTAATTCGTAATGACTTGAAGAGGGAAGCAAATGCTAGTAGTTATTAGTTGGTGAATTAATGCAGCTGTTTCAACTGGACCCATTGTGGGTCTTGCTTCACCCTTGAATTCTGCAGCTTTGTGTCACCTTGGCAAGTCTCTTAATCTGTTGGTTGGTCTGTTTTCGTCTGTGGGGAAATGGAGCTCATTCTACTTACCCAAGTGCTACTTTGCTATTTAACTAATTGTTAATAAAGTACTCTCTGTGGGAACCATAGTATATTTTCTCATTTGGGGAAGACTCTCAGCTTGAGGAGATCTTGCTATTAATGTCTCATGTAACCGTGAGTAAATTGTTCAATCTCTGAAGGACTTTATTTTCTACAAGATGATGGTGAGGATTAACTGTTTCTACTCGACTCTTTTTAGGAATTTGCAAAGATCAGTTGAAATTTGCTTGAGATACTTTCCCTCTCACACATATAAAACAGATGCCGTGAAGAAAGGTAGGTAGGACAGTTTCATCAATTTAAAGGAAAGCTTGGAACAGGACTTGATTCCCAGTGAATGGACTTGATTATCTGGCAAACTTGAGTCTGGCAAACTTGAGTCAGGGAAATAGCAGGAACCCATTTGTATGTTTGTGCTGGGCCTCCTGATGAGGAAATAAGTAAAAGAGGCACAAGCCTCTCTCCACAAGCCGCCTTCTTGAAAAGGACAGAATGTGTACCCTGAAACCCATTTGTGTGATGCCATAGGAAAAACTCTGAGTATACTGGAACAGTGAAAACTTTAAAAAATGTAAATTGAGAATGTGGTGATAGATGAAGAAATGGAGGAGTAAAGGGGGAAAAAATCAGAAGTAGGAAGCCTTGAAGAGTAGAGCCACAGAGCACTTGAGAGAGACTGCATGGCAATCAACAAGCAGTCCTTTTGAACTTCCTCACTAGGGATTGTTGGAGGGAACTGGGAGGATTATAAAAGAAATGAAACGAATTGTATACTTGTGATAGATCTTTCCCACCGAGCTCCTTTTTTGTGCAGGACATTTGATCTCTAACTCCTGTTCAGTCTTCACAGTTGCTCTTTGGAATAGATAGATTGCCTCTTTACAGGGTCACCCACACTGGTGAGTTGCAGAGCCAGGACTTGAATCCAAAACCCAGTCTGAGCAGATCTATCAGCTGGTACAAATTGCATAAAACTGCATATAAACACAAGTACAAAGAGGGCACAAAGTGGAAGAAGTGAAGACAGAGAGCCTCTAGAAATAATATGAGATGAACCAAATCCAGCCTGAAAATGGCTTCCAGGCCCCTTGACACGTTGGTGACCATTGTATGGTAAACATTGGCTTATAATAAGGTTCAAGAGTGTTGGGAGGGATGCCTGGGTAGCTCATTTAGTTTGGCATCCGACTCCTGATTTCGGCTCGGGTCATGAGCTCATGGTTTGTGGGATTGAGCCCCACCTCAGGCTCTGCGCTGACAACGCAGCTCTGCGCTGATAACGCAGGGCCTGCTTGGGATTCTCTCTCTCTCTCTCTCTCTCTCTCTCTCTCTCTCTCTCTCTCTCTCTGCCCCTTCCCTGCTGGTACTCTCTCTCACTTGTTCTCTCTCACAAAATAAATAAACATTTTTAAAAAAGAGTGTTGGGAACAAGTGTTAAGGACTTTTGCAAATGCTCTATGTTGCAAATACTCCAGTTGATGAAAGAAACTCTGTGTGAAATGGACCAAACAAATGAGAGATTATACTGCCAGAAGACAATGTAATAACACCTTCAAAGTGCTAGGGAAGAATAACTGTGATCTTAGAGTGCTGTGTCCACCTAATTTATTTTTTAAGAAAGTGAAATTAAGACACTTTCAGATATGCGTAGACAAAGATTACCACTCATTGAAACTTTTGCTGAAATACTGAAGGATATGCTTCAAGGGCAGTGGCGGGGGGCGGGGTACGAAAGAAGTCAGTAAAGCATGTTCTAATTAAGTAGGGACTTAAAATTATATATACTAAAAAATCTAAATTTCTTACATCAGTTTGGATCTAAAATTCTGGAAAAGAAGAGTGTTAAACCTTTGAAGGAAAAAACAGTTTGTACCCTAATCTGCCTGTCACTTGCCATTGGCAAATTTCTGTTTACTTTATCCTTGTCCCCTTCAATCAATGATGGGTGCTCACAGAAACATTAGGATAAATAAAACATAAATGTGAATGCATTTTGCTTTTCAACTAGATGTGTAGACATGAGGCTCCTAAATGGTAAGTGAAATGACTGAATAGGCTAACTAAACCAGCATCCCCCAGCGTGGCCTTCCTCCCACTGACCGTTCACCGGAGCAGGCAGGCCCTCATGATCCTTACCACATCTCACCTGACCTGTTATAATGCACAACGAAGTGTATGTTGCCCTAGCAAGGACAGTTCCCCGGTTTGGGGCTGGGATATTCTCTAGCAGCAGCAGCCTATGAGCTCTGGCTTGGCCTTGCCCTCTCTTGGCCACTGTGTCTTCACCCAGGATGAAGACAGTAGAAGACATAGCTTTACAAATACAAATACAAATGTGGAGAGAAAGAGTACTGAAAGAAACCACTGTCAGCAGACTGAAGTAAAAATGATACTCATGAGGGACTTGTGCTCTCATGTGGTGCCCCCCACTTCCCTTGCCCTGTGTAGCCTCTTCCTTGTGTTTAATTAAACTAGCCCTTTCTTACTCCCCCCCCCACCCCCCCACCCCCCCACCCCCCCACCCAATAATACTGACAGATACAAGAGCAGTCAAGACTTTACCAGGGATTTGTTCTATACAAATACATCGAGAACTACTTCCTGTTGCTGAATGCAAGTATCAGGGGTAATACAGGTAAGGGAGTAGCTTGCTTTTTGGGACTCCAAAGACTGTGGGGTGAGAATTACAAGTAGCCAGGTTTTAGTTCAGTTTTAAAAAGAACTTTTCTAATGGGGGGGGGGGGGCACACTTTAAGATAAATGAAACCCTGCCACTGGAGGTATTCAAGGAGAGATTGCTTGTCAGGGATGTTATAGAAATAATTCCTCAATTGAAAGAGGTTTAACTAGATTTCTAAGATCTTTTCTAACCCCCAGCATTTAAGATTCTTTCTAGTAAGGGAACCTATTTTTATCTTTTAACAACTCTAGAGAGGTAGGGAGGTACATGAAATAGTGATAATCTTAGAGACATGTAAAATTGAGTGTGAGATATTTTATTGATGTGGACCACAATGAGCCTAAAATGAGATTAAGGCCATGAATCAGTCACCACAGGAAATACTTGGCTGGCTAAAAAGGTTTTCAAATTGTGCATGAATTCCTTTCAGGGAGCATGTTTTCAAGTGATGCCTTCTTTAATAAGTAGAAACATTTTTAGGGGTTCCTGGGTGGCTCAGTTGGTTAGGTGTCAGACTCTTGATTTTGGCTCAGGTCATGATCTCATTCATGGTTTGTGGACTCAAGCTCCGCATTGCCTGCTTGGGATTCCCTCTCTCCCTACTCAAATGAGTATAAAAGATTAAGATTATTACCATCATTTTATAGGTGAAGGAACTTGCTCAGAAAAGTGAGCTAACCTAACTAGGACCATACAGCTTAGGAGATGCAGAGCTAAGACTCAAAGCCAAGTTTTCCTGGCTATCCTACCTGTAATCATTTTCCCCAGTGTATATTATAACTGGCATCTTTTCGCTTAGAATAATGTTTTCAAGGCTCATCCATATTGTAACATGTGTCATTACTTAATTTATTTTTATTTCCAAACAATATTCCATTGTATGATTACACATTTTATTCATTCATCAGTTAATGGTCATTTCGTTATTTCCATTTTTTAGCCCTTGAGGATCATGTTGTTGTGAATGTTTGTGTACACCTAAAAAGGTGGAAATAGGTTTTCATCTCTCTTCAGTGTATACCTGGAGTGGAATTGCTGGGTCTTATGGTAATTCTGTGTTTAACTTTTTAAGGAACTGCCAAACTGTTTTCCAAAGCTGATGTACCATTTACATTCCCACCAGCTGTATGAGAGTTGAAATTTCTCCACATCCTCCCCAACACTTGTTGTTATTCTCTTTTTGATGCTAGGTTTGTAGCATTTTTATTACATTCCTCCTTCCATTGACTCCACCTTGACATCAAGCTCCAAACACTCATGCCATTGTAGCTCAGTCTAGCTCCTGTGTGCAGTGTAATTTGGATCAGCTACAGACCTGACTCAAATTCTTACTTACAAAGGGAGTTTAACTCATCTGGGCTTCTTGTGTCATTTCAAAGTGGGATCACAGTGTAAATGTTAAGAACTTGGGTTGAAAATCAAATGAACATAGATTTGAATCTTTGCTCTCTACTTAATTTCTGTATTCCCTTAGGCAAGGCACTTTACCTGAATTTTGTTTCCTTATCTATAAAGTGAAGATAATACCTACTACCTTCTTGGGGTTTTAGAAATGAATTTGGATATATAATAGGCACTGAATAAATGGCAGCTGCTGCTATTACCTTTCATTAGTGGTATGTGTGAGACATGTTTAATATCAAATAAGATTCTCCAACATTCCTGAAAGGCCTAAAAGACTATACAATTATGCAAAACATGCCAAAGATGTCATATGGGTCTGTTTCCATCAGCAAACTTGTTGCCACCACTGTTATGCTCCCCTCCTTGCCACCCAGCATCAGTCCTTAGCTTAGGAGGGTTATTTGCTGCTAGGCCCAGCCCTTCCCTTAAATCTCAAGGGACTGATAACTTTGGAGCACTCTTTTTTTTTTTTTTTGAGAGACAGAAAGAGACAGAGTGAAAGCAGGGGAGAGGCAGAGAGAGAGGGAGACACAGAATCTGAAGCAGGCTCCAGGCTCTGAGCTATCGGCACAGAGCCTGACGCGGGGCTTGAACCCACAAACCGCAAGATCGTGACCTGAGCCAAAGTCAGACGCTTAACCGACTGAGACACTCAGATGTCCCTGGAGCACTCCTTTCATAAAATCTCTGTCCCATCTCTGGTGAGGAGAGAGAGATGGTGAGGAGAGAGAATGATGACATCATCAAACACTAAGACAACTACAGAGCAATAAGCTAAAATAGGATGAGGCTGAAAAGGCAATAGTATATCAACGTATTCTTATGGCAGTTGGTGGACTTAAAATTTGATAGAAAGTCAGTTCTGGAGGTGGTGCCTGTTTCTGAACACATGCCTGGGGCAGCAGATGAAGTGAAAAGGCAGTCACAGAGAATATTGGCCCTAGTTAAAGATAAAGGTTGGAAACATTTTCTGATCTGTCCCGTCACATTTAGTAACAGAATTTTAGTGTGAAGGAAAGCACTACAAATGCCTATCCAAGATAAAGGAGAACTCAATAGGATTCAGTAATACAGTAAAAGGGGTCAGCTATACCTTTTAAAAAAAATCCTCATTTCTTAGAGAAAGAATGGAGTTTAGGATGTAATTATGTATGATATAATTATTGGAAGGGAGAATATTAGTGATGTTGCAACATAAGTTACCTTAAACAGAAAACTTATGTGCATTCCTTAAAAGTTTATGTACTATATATAGGGTTAAAAACAAGGAAAGGGGAAGGTAGTTTTAAGTGTCTGAGTTCTGGTATTTTTACTTTTTTAATACAAAGCCCTCTGAGGCTTCTATTCTAATGTTGGGTATGTGCTTGCCCAAGTAGTATTCAGGGGTAGTATATTCTGTTGGGCTGCACCCTCTAACAGAGAAGCTTACATTTTACCCACCATAACCTAGAAATGTGTTTATTATTCCCTTTCAAGTCTATTTTAATGGTTAGTTTTCAACTATCCTTCTACCTACATAGCTCTTTCTTTGGTTCCTGGGATTTCCAGACACAGCCTACCCCATAACCCATTTTCCTAAAACACTGTGTTCATCATGTCACCTTTCCCCAGTCAGCAATCTGCTTTGGGCCCATTTACTATCTGGGTTCCAGAATCCCAACTCCCAGGCCTACCTTTAAAGGCCAGATTTCCCTTGTCTCTCCAACATAGATCCATCATTCCAATCATCCTATACACTTCTACTTCCTGCCCTTTACCCGTGTTCTTTTTCTACCTAAAATCTTTGATCTTGCCCTTTAAACATGTTTCAAACCTACTGGTCCTTAGGTGCCCTGCCCAGGTTCCATATTTATGTCGATAACCTTCTCATAGGTAGTCCTAAGTGCTAGAGATACAAGATGAATAAAATGACCTGCTCCCAAGGAACCTCATCTCCCTCCATGCTTCCTGTTTTTTTCTCAGCTATAGCCGCACTGTCCTACTTTGTGTCCCTCAGACCTGCCAAGCTAGTTCCCATCTTGAGAACTTGATACCTGCTATTCCTTCTGCTTTAAGATACTCCTCCCCCCACATCTTTATAAGTCCATTCATATCGTCATTCAAGTTTCAGCTCTTCTTGTTGGAGAGTGCTGAGCAGGGAAGAGGTCCTCTCTGACCATTCCAGCTCAGCCAGCCACCAGGCACTCTGTCGTATACCCCTGTTGATTTCATTTTACTTACCCATACCTGCAATTGTCTTGTTTTTTCTGCCTCCCCTCCCCCGCCCCCACCATACACCTTAGCATGTAAACTACTGAAGGTAGGCATTCTGTGTTGCTTGCCACAGTATTCCCAGTACTTTGAACATACTTGGTACACAGCAGACTCTCAGTAAGTATTTGTTGACTAAGATGACCTAGACACTGTGCTTGGCCATGGGGATGATGAGCTCTGAATCCTGAACATCCAGGTGAGTGACTTGTCTAGTATCAGAATAAGCTACTGGTGACTGCTAGAAGGTCAGTTTCCATTTATGTGCTGTTTATCTTGTGATGAGACCTGCTTAATTGTACTCTGGTTTTTGCCTCTCCACTAGGCTGCTCAGAGCAGAGTAAGAACTGCCTCATTTATTATGAATATGCTCAAAGCTAACCAGGGCTGCTGGCATTGTTGCAAATACTGTGTGTTGAGAAGATTGTGGAAAAACCATGTTGCTGCTATGATCTGGCCTTGTGACAAGCTGTCCATTCCAGGGACTGAGAGCTGAACCCACTGGCATGCCGTTACCCCAGGCCACTGACTTAATTTCTCTGTGCTTTTGTTTTCTTCCTTTGCAGAAAAGATTTTGGGGATGGGATGTGAATAATACCAGGAAAAATAGAGAATGCATAAAATTCTAACTTTTCCCCCTTCTTAGATGTGAACGATTAGAAGAACAACTAAATGACCTAACAGAGCTCCACCAGAATGAAATCTTAAACTTGAAGCAGGAATTGGCCAGCATGGAAGAGAAAATCGCATATCAGTCCTATGAACGGGCCCGGGACATCCAGGTTAGCATGAAGATCACATGAAAAGCAAAAGACTAATAACAAAAAGTAGAATGGTGGTTGGCAGGGGCTGGGGTTGAAGGAAATGAGGGGCTCTTGTTTAATGAGTATAGATGAAAAGAGCTATGGAGATGGGTAGTGGTGATGGCAGCACATTATGAATGGATTTATTACCACTCAGCTGTACGCTTAAAAATGGTTAAGATGGTGGATTTTATGTTCTGTGTCTTTTACCACAATAAAAAAAGAAGAAGAAAAAGGAATGAAATACTGATGCATGGTATAACATGGATAAATGTAGAAAACATTAAGTTTAGTGGGAAAAAAGCCAGTCACAAAAAGCCACATATTATGTGATTCCATTTACATGAAATGTCCAGAATAGGCTAATCTGTGGAGACAGAGTAGATCAGTGATTGCCAGGGGCTGCAGGGAGGGGGGAAAGGGATAGGGGGTTTCTTTTGGGGGTAATGAAAATGTTCTGGAATTTGATAGTAGTGATGGTGGTACAGTATTACCAGCTTACTAAATGACGCTGAGCTGTACACTTTAAAATGGTTAAAATTAAATGATAAATTTAATGTCAGGTGTATCTTGCCATAGTATTTGAAACGTTCAGGGAAAAAGATGGAGAAGGTAGAATTTCAAGAGGAGGTTATATCAACTGTAATATACCTGCTCTTCAGATGAGGTACATTTCTCAAAAGTCTATACCATTTAGGGGTGGTTTGCTTGGGTTCCTAGGAAATGTTCTGAGGTCTCAGTATATAGAAGATGACATGCATTATTACATCTGTTGGCTCCTGCTTCAGGAGCTGCTCTACAAAATTCAGGGCCATTTTGTCTGTCTTCGTCTATAGCAAAGGGGCTTTTTGTCCTAGTTGCCAAACCCAAACCTTTTACAGGCACGTTACCAAGCAGTTTGTGAGAATAACACATGAGGCAGTAATGTTTAAGGTTAATAACCCTCTAGTTTATGCTGTGAGGAAATAGAATATGTAACCTTTTCTTATCTTGGGAGGTATTTCTAAGGAAACGGTTTCTGATTTCCTATGAAAGCATCTTGAAAAAGCTAGTCTTAGAGAAGGGAAGGGGTACAGGAATCTTCTAGTACAGCGTAAATGAATCAAGGGAATATCTAGATCATTTGCCTAGCTGCCATCTTCTCCAGACTCCAGAATTCTGTTTATGTTTTAGTTTTTTTCCTGTGATCATTCTGGGCTGGGAGTAGTATTCATGGTCTGTCCATTCGCTAGCTTGCTTCAGCCTGAAGTTGCCTAGCCTTCCCCTCAAGTCCTAGGAGACCAGGACGCATTGAAACCAAGACCAGAAAAACCTAGGGCTGCCACCACTACTGAACTTTATAGGATACCTGACCTTCTAAGGAGATAGGTTCTGTCCTCTGAATATTGTGGGTAAATTTCATATAAACTCATGTCTTGAAGGGAACCTTTCACTTACAATGTTTGGTCTAGTGTTTGGGCATAGTTTCCTCTTTTACAGAGATCAGTCTGAAAAGGGGGGAGTATACTCTTCTTAGGAAGACAGATCAGAGAAGCCTTTACACTGATGTCTGTGATTTACTTAACTTGGAAAAACACCGGATAGTGTGTACAAGGATGTCCAGAGGATGTTCATGTTACAGTTGTTACGGTAGAAAAGTTGGGAATAACCTCAATCTCTCCACTTGGGAACTGGCTGAATAAACTGTGAAATATTCTATCCATACCGTAAAATGCTACATAGCAGTAAAAAGAATGAGGTACATCTCTACACATTGACAGAGAAAGGATCTCCAGGACCCACACTGTTGAGTGAAGGATCAAGTTATGAATTAGTTCCTATACTATGATACTACTTATATTAAGATAGAAAGTCAAAAAATATTCCATACACTTCCCTAGGCTTAAATGTGTATGCATTTAAACATAACTGAAAGGATGAACACATTAAATTGATAGTATTACTTTAAGATTAGGACCTGGATTTGAGGAAAGTATCAAGAGGAACTATGTGTCCTATTTGAAATGTTTTATGTGGAGCAAGTATGTTTGTCCTGTGTAACTTACATTTGTGATTTTTAAATGGGGAAAAAAAAGTAAATTGTATATTTGAAGTCTTGTCATTAAAATGTTTAAGACCAGGGGCGCCTGGGTGGCTCAATCAGTTAAGCGTCCGACTTCTGCTCAGGTCATGATCTCACGGTTTGGGAGTTCGAGCCCCGCGTCAGGCTCTGTGCTGACAGCTCAGAGTCTGGAACCTGCTTCGGATTCTGTGTCTCCCTCTCTCTCTGACCTGCCCCACTAGCCCTCTGTGTGTGTGTGTGTCTCTCTCTCTCAAAACCAAATAAACATTAAAAAAATTGTTTTTTAAATCTTTAAGACCAAATCTAAGTGTGGCTACTACTTCCTGTGAGCCATCCCACAAGGAATGCAGTGAAGAGCAGTTTAGGTGAATAGTAGTTGCTTCAACAAGGACTTATATATTTAAAATCACTGGCATAGCTCAAGATGCATCTGGCTTGCTCAAAGGGCATGTCAGCTACTCGTAGTACATATGAGCAGAAGGCTTAACTATTCCCTGTTCTGGCCCACAGGAGGCCCTGGAGGCGTGCCAGACCCGCATCTCCAAGATGGAGCTGCAGCAGCAGCAGCAGCAAGTGGTACAGCTGGAGGGGCTGGAGAATGCCACTGCCCGGAACCTTCTGGGTAAACTCATCAACATCCTTCTGGCAGTCATGGCAGTCCTTTTGGTCTTTGTCTCCACGGTAGCCAACTGCGTGGTTCCTCTCATGAAGACTCGCAACAGGACGTTCAGCACTTTATTCCTTGTGGTTTTCATTGCCTTTCTCTGGAAGCACTGGGATGCCCTCTTCAGCTATGTGGAACGGTTCTTTTCCTCCCCCAGATGATGCTGGCACAAGAAGGCAGTGCTCCCCTACCCTCTGGCGAGTGCATGCAGCGAAGAATTAGACAGCAACTTACCTACTCTGAAGTTTTCTACAACAACAAAAGAGTTGAGTGAATCTGTTTACATTTAGAATAATGTTTTTTTCTTCAAGAGACGCAATTGCAATAGTATTTTTTAGATTTTATCCAAGAAGTTTTTTGGGCAAAAATCTTGGATCATTTTTATGTAGCATGATTTTCCTTGGGATGCAAATCTTAAACAGTCCTTTAATATGAACCAACAATCTGGAGCACACTGAAGGGCATTCTAAATTGTGGCTTGAAGGACTGCACTAAAACCCACTAAAAAGATGCAAAAACCTGATTAGGGAAACCAGTTAAACCTAACACCCTGCCTCGTCTGGGCTCACCACCTCTCCCCCTCCCAGACTAACTTTACTGTGAAATCCTACCACATTCCATGTCTGAATTTTTGGATTCAGGGTGGATTGTCCTTGTCCATGAAGAACACCTGGAGCTCTCCCTGGCTTTCTCACCCAAGCTGGCCACTCCTGCTAACCCTGGAAGTATGGTCACTTCTGAACCTGGTCCCTTAACCTTTGCTAGGATACAAAAGTGACAGCATCATGCCCCAAAGGATCACTGCAGAGCCCTACTACAGTATTTTGAAGTAGCCCTCTACATACTTAATTTTAAGCAAAATCCCTTGGCCGCACTTTTAAGGTTTTTTTAAATATCTGTATAATCACCAACTTAAAAAACAAAAAATCCGAACAGCATACTTGAAGAATGTAATACTCAAACTCTCAGTGCTTCCTTATGGTTTCTAATAGGATTTTTTATTATTGTTATTATTATTATTATTGGGTTTTTTTGGAAAGGGTTGGGAGGGTCTTTTATTTTTCCTTTGAAATAAAGAAGTGATGTTTTTAAATGAAGAAATGTGTGGATATTTAAGTGTGCTGCTCCCTCTTGTCTTGAAACAGTTTGAGTAAAGGAAGACTTCCTATAATGCTCCCCTCTGATGCCCTTGATTTGAGATGCAGCTTAGACTTCGTCCTCTGGCTGCTGCTGCTTTTTGGTGTCCTGCCGCCCCCACCCCACCACTTCATGGGTTTGGCTTGGTTGGAGAGGAAAGGGGTGTGCAGGGAGAGGAGGAGGCTGTTTCCACAAACCAGCATGATAGGATAGAGATTTTTTTGCCCCAGGAAAATGTTCACCCAGTGACTTTGGGCTGGGGTTATGTTTAGGAAAAATCGAGACTATATTATGAGAGTGATACGTAATTCCTCGTGTTTCCTTAATTTATTCTTAACACCCCCTAATTACTGAAACCAAAGTGACGTGGAATCTTCTGTCTGCATTTTGGCCCCAGCATCCTTAATTTCAAAGCTTTATTCTGTCTGCCTGAGAGAATCAACTGAAGGTGATTCTCCCTAAAGAACAGAAAAGGATCTGTCAGGTTCGAAGGACCCAAGTTTGGGGTATAAAATGTTGTCAGCTTCCTAGTCCTCTAGACTGACTGACTAACATACTTGTGCTCAGTGGACTTTTATAGACAGTTTAGAAAAAAGAACTGAGCCTCCTTCGCCATGCTATAACCAGTTCCACCAGGATGGGACTGGGTCTTTAGAGCATATCTAGAAATCTTGGTTAATCTCTTCGTAATATTGAATCGCAAATGCCGTTCCCTCTTGGCCTCAGTTCTGTGCAACCAGGTGATGAGCAAGGGGCACATAATATGCCCGGAAAAGAGTAGCAAAGCATGCTTTGCCAATTCTTCCCATATGAGGAAATTCTTCTGGAACTAGATTAGCATTGCCTTCTCTGTCTGAGAGGATGGTTTACATGACAGCTCCAGCCTCCTGTGGCTTTGGCAGGCTGGCCTTCTCAGAGTCAGCATATTGTTTCCATAACCATTTTGATATTTTAACTCAGGTACCCCGATCTTCACTCCATCCCCAGATGATTGTAGTACAACCTGTTAGCTCTGTTGACCTCTCAAAATTAGTGCCCAGAGCAGGGACCACAGGGATGATTTTTCTATTAAAAAATAATTGGAACCAATTCATGTTCAGGCCAAAAACAAATTGTTCCCATGCCTATGTATTCTAAATGTTAACTTTGCCTAAAAATACTGCAGTGACTTCAGGAAGGAGTGCCAAAGGACACCATGACCTTGTCAAACTAGCAGTTTCTCCTAACTTTCTGCTTTAGCTTAATCACTCAGTAGGGAAGAGAGCCCCACAAAGTTACCGAAAAGAGGCTCTAGCCACAATCCTCCAGTTTTTCTATGAACCTTTGAGTCCCCTAAACTGTGTAGAGGCTACTAAGTTTTTTGTGGGCACTGAAAGACACTGATAGATGGATTGAAATTGCTCCTATTTGTGTTGGGACAATTTCTATCAAAGGAAGGTTTTCGCCTGTGGACAGACCCCTGAGCTCCCAGCCAAACAGTCCTGTGCTAACTGCCCACGATCCTCTCTCAAACTGTCTTAGGAAGGAGCTACAGGCTAGGTCAGGCACAGTAATGGCTTTCTAGCTGTGTTGTCCCTTGATTCTTCACCAGGCCCAAAAGTTATCTGCACTTAATGCTATTTGTAACCATGCATCTGTTTTCATGCCTTCCCCCACTTCCTGCTGCCCACACCTGTTGCCTTTGTGTTTCTTTGCATTGTGGCTGTTCCCGGATTCTCATCTATTCAGAGCCCTTCTATAACCCTTCTGTAACACTTGTTTTAACAATTGTTCTGTGAGTGGAAGTTTCCCCCTGCTTTAACGCTTCTTCTCTTTTAAAGACTACATGCATTCCCTTTGAAATGAAGCATTCCTGGATTACTTGTTAGTGCTGGTGCTTGAGGCTGGCTGTGGTAGCCTTGGTGACTCTGTTCAGGCTGTAGAATAACTAACATTTTTCCTTTTTTAGGATTCAATTAAAGGGCACTTCTGTCTGCTCCAATTTCAATTCCTTGGTATATACTCCATGCATCCTAGCAAGGAAGGCTTTCTACTCCACGGGCTCCTTAAGAAGCAAAAGTAGGGTAAATTTTACACTTCATTGACTGGGGTCTTCTTTCTCCCCTGTACCCCCTTCACCCAACTGAGGTGAAAATCTGATAACCAAGAGGAATACTGGGATCAAGCCTTCCTTGCTAGCCATGCCCTAATAAGGAGCATATTTTTATGTGGTCTTCACTGCATTTGGTTTTGTTTCTGACTTCATATTCCTTTGAGATACAGTCAGATGAAATGCTGAATTCCAAGTGAGCCCCCAACAAGGGGCTGCCTTTCAGCTTTGGAAAATATGCATCCAAAACAAAACCAAATATTATAATCAGCAAATTGACACAGGCAAAATTATGGTTCCCACCCCCAAATGAAACTGGGGATTTTGAATGTGGCTCTAAGAGTTAACATTTCTGTCCATGTGTTGTGTATGCTAGGTGATACCCTCCGTAGGACTGACTACTAGACTGTGTGTTTTATCAAGTGTGTAAGAATAAAAACTCACTTGCACGAATTGAAAAGTACAGAAATGACACTTGTGAACGCGTGAACGTTAACACTGTAGTCGATAGATCTTAAGCTGCTAATTGTTGAGAGAGAATTACATTGATGTTCTGTCTGGTTGCTGCACATTCTCAGCAGCACTTTTACTGTACATACAAATTGAAATAAAGACCTCAGCTATTAACGAGGTGGTTGGACTCGGGTTTATTTTGCTCTTTATTTCTGCATATTTATTGCAGTTTCCCTTCACAAGTTTATCAGTTTGAAAAGTTTCCACCAGTTTGTGGATTAGAAGTTGTGTGTGCGCGCGCAAGCGTTATAAGACCATAACTGATAGCTGGGTGGCTGTTACCATCTCCCAGGATTTGACACACATTTCGGACTGTCACTTTGACACAGTCCCTTTCAACTGGTAGGTAAGACTGCCTTTTGGTTATTTGGAGGGAGTTTTTTAGAGGCAGTATGCCACCCCCCTCAAATTCATGTGATGACCAAATAGGTGTAATAATTCCTCTCCATTCTTTTTTTTTTAATTGAAGTATAGCTGACACACAATGTTACATTAGCTTTAGGTGCACTGTGATTTGACAACTGTATACATCATGCTATGCTCACAAGTGTAGCTACCAACTGTCACCACGGTGCTATTATAATACCATGGAATATATTCCCTAATCCCTGTACATTCTTAGCAGTAGACTTTGTTGATAAATGTTATGATGGGTGTACAAACACACTTTTGTGGAACATTTAACATTTGAAGTTTTATATCCCATTTATGGTTTTGTTATAGGGACAGCAATTTTTGTTTTTTGTTTTTTTTTTAAGTAATCCCTATGCCCAGCAGGGGGCTCGAACTCACCACCATGAGATCAATAGTCACCTGCTCTACTGACTGAGGCACTCAGGTGCCCCTAGAGGTAGTAATTTTTAATATGGTTTCTCCTTGATCACTGAGAAGCCTCTGGAAATTGAGAAGCACTCATCTTGCCTCTGACAGGGTACCAAACAGGGACCTGATGACTTGGTTCTTCACAGCCCCACATCTGAATGTCAAGCTATTTGGGCCCATGCTTCCAGCTTGCTAACTCTGTGCCTCCTATACCATCTAAATGCTAGAGGTATCATTCTCACCTTGAACATGAAGTGCATGTTGTAAAAATAAAGAGTGCCTCTTGTGAAAGCTTTTTAAATTGCTGCAAGAATGCCTTAAACTTCTTGAATTGTGAACCAGGCTGCCATGTACAGAAGTGCAGGTTGTACGTTGCCGAAACCCACAGTGGCTTACGCTGTGAACAATATATCCAAGTGTTGGGCAGCACATAACTGGTACACGGAGCAGACCTGATTATAATAATTATATAATGTATAATACACAATTTCAAAGCCTGTTTTATTTTCATTGGAAGAATAAAACTTGGGAGAGTGGAAGCATGGTAACAAATCTGAGAAGCTGTTATGAAAACAGACTGGGGAGACGGGTAAAGGCATGGCCAACTAGAAATGTATGTTTTACCTAAAGGATTCAGATGTACTGTTTTTAAACTCTATGTGCTAAGCTAAACACCTAATCAGCTTGTGACCTCAAGTCTGGGCAGAAGAATAGCTAACATCTATTGAGTACTTACTGAATGCCAGGCATAATGCTTAGTACTTGGCATGCAGTTTTCCCTTCTCCCTACAGTCTTACACAGCCAATGTCCTCATTGTCTAGGTAAGGACACTGAAACCTAGCTTAAATGAAAATGAAAAAATTAGGGGCACCTCAGTAGCTCAGTACTGACTAGTTGAACATCTAACTCTTGATTTTGGCTCAGGTCGTGATCCCAGGGTCCACACTGAATGTGTGTGCCTGCTTCAGATTTTGTCTCTCTCGGGGCACCTGGGTTACTCGGTCAGTTAAGGGTCCAACTTCGGCTCAGGTCATGATCTCACAGTTTGTGGGTTCAAGCCCAGCGTTGGGCTCAGTGCTAACAACTCAGAGCCTGGAGCCTCCTTCAGATTCTCTCTCTCTCTCTCTCTCTCTCTCTCTCTCAAAAATAAATAAATGTTAAAAAAAAAATTTTAAGATTTTATCTCTCTCCCCCCACCTCTGACCCTCTCCCTCTCCCTTTCTCCCTCTGCTATCTCTCTCTCGCTCTCTCTTTAAAAGAAAAAAAAATTTAAAAAGCCAGTTGTGGAATAGTATACTGTCTCCCGTTTGTGTGAAAATATTCTTGTTTGTGTAAACGTATGTATGTAAGTCTGAAGAAACTGAACATTGAGCCGTCCCCAGGTAGTCACTTCTGGGAGAGGGAATGGGGTTGCTTTCATGCTTGACTTCTGTAAAATACGAATCTCTTGAATGTGAAATGTATTTGTCTATTTTTTAATTAAAAATATCAAAACTTTTTTAAATGAAAATAATAGGTCCACTGTGGAGAAATGAAGAGTTGATAATGTTTCTAATGCTAGATTATGACATCATTTTCTGCTTTAGTATTGTCCTAGAAGGGGCTCTGGACCCTGCCTGGACCACCTAGTGGGCTTTCCTGAAGCCTGGGTTTCCAGGCCTGCTGGTCAAAAGGATGGAGGATATGACCTCAGCAGCTGATACAGCCTGTTCAGCTCAACCCTTCATTCATCCAACAGCATTTGAGAGCCACTGTGTGCAGGACTGGGCTATGGAGATGTGCTAAATCAAGAGAAAAAGAACTTGGTAGAATGAAATACATGTTGTAATAGAGTCAGAGGCCATGTCTGGGAGTGGAAAGGAGGAAGCAGTTCTGACAGGGCAGTTGGGAAAAGTTCAGTGGAGGAGGCAGTGGTATCTGGGCTGGCAGATGATGGTTCTCGATGAGTAGAGATGAGTGAGAAGGGTGTTCCAAATTGAAGAAACAGTACTAAAACCATGGAAGTGAAAAAGGCCAAGGTGAGTGGTTCAAGCAATGGATGTGAGCACTGGGGGACTGCCTAGAACAATGTGAATCTGCAACAAAGTTAAAAACAGTAGGGGCTGGGGCAGGGGTAGTGGCCTGGTTGTAAGAAATCTAGAATACCTTGGCTGCTAAAGTTTTATCCTATGGCTACAAGAGAAGCCATCAAAGGTCTTGAGACGTGGGACCCAGCCTTGTCATTTCAAAGGGAACCAGTAGCCTCTTTTTCATAACATCCAGTCCAGTCTGTCAGGTGATTGAGAAATGCTGCCTGAGGTGTTTGGTCTTTTGCCTTTTGGTCCTATAATAAGAAGAGCTTTAAAATTTTAGTCGATGTATGAGAACTGGGAGCATAAGAAGCTCAGACTTCAATTCTTATTTTTAAAAAAATCTTTGTTACCTTTGGCATTAGAATCCTTCAATCCTAGAGCAAGAGTACTGGACAAAATCTAGTCCTTCTGCCTTTATGAATTTGAGTTTAAGCTGTCCAATCGAATTTTCATTTAGAAGATTACATTTGAGCAGGCATTGAGACACTATTAAAATCTAGAGCAGGAGCACCTGGCTGGCTTGATTGGTAGAGGATGTGACTTGATCTTGGGGTCGTGAGTTCAAGCCCCACGTTGGGCTTAGAGATTACTTTAAAAAAACACAATACCTTAGATGGTTGTGAGGATTAAATGAAATAATTGTAAAGTGTCTCACCCAGCACCTGAACTCAAATCAGTGCTCCACAAATGGTCTCAGTTATTAATATCAATAATAGACTAAGAATTCCTTGAGAGGGACCTGTCTCTTTCATCTGGGTCTCTTCAGAATGTATCCTGTCTTGGGGTATCTGGGTGGCTCAGTCAAGTAAGCATCCAACTCTTGATCCTCAGCTCAGGTCTTGATCTCAGGGTCATGAGTTCAAGCCCCACATTGGGCTCGGCTGGGTATGAAGCCTACTTAAAATTTTGTATTTATATTTACATCCTGTCTCTCATTCTCACCTGATGGGCCCAGTAGCCAGAATGTGGGCTGTCCCTGGCTAGCCCTGGTTCTGAAGTTGTTTTGGGAAAAGGAAAAGTCCGTATGTATCAAGAAAACCCAAACAAAAAAGAGAACACGGTCATAGGGAACAAAAACTCGCAAATGGATGCATATACAGTTGGCTAGTGATTTTACTGGTGATTCCTTAATCAGGACAGTGGCAGGGACACTGTCATGTTCATGGTTATGTCCTCAATGTGAGGAATGATGCCTGACACTTAACAGGTGCTCATTAAAAGGTGGAATTATTTTTAAGTTTATTTATTTATTTTGACAGTGCACAAGCAGGGCAAAGAGAGGGAGAGAAAATCCCAAGTAGTCTCCACAGTGTCAATGTGGAGCTCACCGCAGGGCTCAAACCCACAAACCATGAGATCACGACCTGAGTTGAAATCAAGAATCAGATGCTTAACTGACTAAGCCACCCAGCACCCCTAATAGGCAGAATTTAAAAATCACTATTGAATCCCTATCCCTTGCCAGGCGATTCTTAGACCTGCTCTGAAGAGGAGCTGGTATAATTTCTATGTTGCTGACAAAAAAGGAAGCTTGGATTTTTCCTCAAGAATAGGTCATTTCATCAATGGCAAAATCAGGATTTGAACTCAGCTGATTTTGCCTCTCTAAAGCCTGTGCTATTTTGGGGTGCCTGGGTGGTTCAGTCGGTTTAAGTGCCCAACTTCTGTTCAGGTCATGATCTCACGGGTTGGGAGTTTGAGCCGTGCATCAGGCTCTGGGCTACCAACTCAGAGCCTGGAACCTGCTTCGGATTGTGTGTCTCCCTCTCTGCCCCTCCCCCAGTCGTGCTCTCTCTCTCTCTCAAATATAAGCATTAAAAAAAAAAAGCTTATGCTATTTCTACTATTCCATTTTACTGGACAAGGAGTCAAGATTTGTAGATTTCAGACTTTGTGTAAGCTTGAGAAGGCAAATCACTTACTCTTAGCACTTTTTGCCCAGTTCACAATCTCCTTAAGGAGCATTGGCCATAACCACTGAAAGGGTTAAATATTGGGACAGGATGAAGTGGGGATTTGTAGCTGAAATCTGGGTATGACCATAATAGGATTGTGCATAGGGGAGGGGGAGGGGTAGGAGCAGGAAGTCAGGGGACGGGTTTGAAGCAAATCTAACAAAACGTCTGCAGGACAGTGGGTACATGGATGTTGTATTCTCTTACTGTTTGAAACATTTTGTGATCTAAAAGAAAAAATTAAATGTAAAGTAGCATTGTGTTGACATAGAGCACACTAATGGGAGCATTAAAATGGGTAATTGGGCCAATGCTCTTAAGTGTGCTGCTCTTTGTAAGATTTTCATTTATTGTAATGATTAAAAGTTCTTACCTACAATGAGCTATGAGAGAAGTAGTTACAGGCAGCTTAAAATTTTCTCATGTCCTTTAAAAAAATGCATTTTTTTAGAGAGAGGGAAAGAGCAAGTAGGGGAGAAGGGCAGCAGAGAGAGAGAATCTTAAGCAGGCTCCACGTTCATCTCAGAGCCCAACATAGGGCTCGATATCCCGACCACGAGATCACCACCTGAGCCAAAATCAAGTGTTGGATGCTTAACCGACTGAGCCACCCAGGTGCCTCTAAAAAAATGTATTTTTAATAGTTGATGTTTCAAGCACGAAATGTAAGAATTTCAAATATCAACAAAGTTTTTCTCCATTTTATATGCCCTAAAATAAATAAATGTCCTATCATAATAGAGTCCCAAGTTTTTATTTGAAGACTGCTTTATTTGCTTCCCAAAATATTTATACATAAAATTTGAATTTACCAGTGAATCTTTTTCTCAGACAAACTAAAGAGTATGTGTAATCTGTGCATGTTAAAACATAACCTCACAAGTGTTCTCACTCCCTGAAGCATCATTCTGCCTGCCCAGGCGGTCCTTGACAGCCTTCTTTTAATAGAGACCCTGACTCACACTGCTTTAAACACTGGAAATTTTTTTTCTCTTACTCATTTTCAGTAGATGTCTTCCAAAGCATATGACACACTTCCTGCGGAAATTCATTTTATCGCCATGACCAGGTTCTCAGCCCAGAGGAGCACACTTGGATTATTCGAGTGTGACACTCTTGCCCCTGCACTAAAACATCCTAGACTACCTTTATACGTTTTTTTAATAGGTTTTTTTAATGTACTGAGCTAAAACTCCCAGAACCACACAATTCACCCATTTAAAGTGTTTTATTTGATAGTGTTTAGTATATTCACAGAGTTGTACTCCAGCATCACTAATTCCAGAACATTTTCATCACCTCCAGAAGGAACCCTGCTCCCCTTAGCTGTCACCCTCCTCTTCTCTCATTCTTCCCAGCACAAAGCAACCACTAATCACCTTTCTATCTGCAGATCTGCCTACTCTGGACATTTCATATAAATGGAATTCTACAATGTACGGTCCTTTGAGATGCTCCTTTAATTTAGGGTGTTTTCAAGTTTCACCCATATGGTAGCATGTTTCAGTACCTTATTCCTTTTATTCCTGAATAATATGGCATTGTATCAATATGCCACATTCCTATTTATCAGTTGGTAGATATCTGGGTTTTTTCTACTTCTGGCTATTATGAGTATGTTACTATGAACATTCATACACAAGTTTTTGAATGAACATATGTTTTCATTTCCCTAGGAGTGGAATTGCTGGGTCATACAGTACTATGTTTAACCTTTTGAGAAACTATCAGATTGTTTCCAAAGTGGCTGAATCATTTTACATCCCTACGAGCAGTCTTCACATGCTCACCAGCCCTTGTTATTATTTGACTTCTTAATTATACCCCTCCTATGTGTGTAAAGTGGTATCTCATTGTGGTTTTGATTTTCATTTCCTTGATGACTATGTATTTTTATTCTAATACTTCTTTTCATTAGCTTTCCTATCTATATCCTCCCAACCCAGGCTGCGGCCATCACATTTCATTATTTCCCAAGTGCTTGCCTTACTTAAAAGACTTCCATTTCCTGTCTAAAAACTGCTTTTCATCTACCATGGGGTGGGATTCCATATATCCCAACTCAGAACAATGTCCAGAGGAAGATTAAATGGGTTCTGAATGAGGCCCCACCAATAAGAGAAGATACGTGCTTGAGCTTTGCGACTGTTGACCTAGCAGCTTTGAGACTCTTTCTGCTTAAAACCGAGATTTTATTTTTTTTATGTTTATTTTTTTGGCATGGGAGGGGCAGAGAGAGAGGGATAAAGAGAATCCCAAGCAGCCTCTGGAAGGGGAGGGTGGGGGAGGTTCGATTCTACCAACTGTGAGATCATGACCTGAGCTCAAGTCAGACACTTAACTGACTGAGCCACCCAGGTGCCCCAGGACTTTATTTTTAAAAAGGAAAAAGGAAGGAAGGGAGAGAGAGAGAGAGAGAGAGAGAGAGAGAGAGAGAGAGAGAGGAAGAAAGGAAAGAAAAAAGGCAGCTTGGCCTTCCACTGGCTGTGTGACCTGGGACTTGGTCATCCCCAGGTCCTCACACAGGTGTCCCACCCCTCCTCAGGCCATGTCTGGTGCCGCTTCACTCCTCTGCACCTTTGCATACGCTCTTCCCTCTTCTTGCAATGATCTCCCCACAGCTCATTTGTCTGCCTAGCAAGTTCTTACTCTTTTCTTTAACTTTATTAAGGAATCTTTCAAAGAGAGGCAAACAATGAATGAACCCAAATCAACAATTACCAATTTGCAGTCAATCTTGTTCACCTGTTCTTGCCCTCCACTCCCCAACCCCTCAAACTGGATCCATTTGAGGTAAATACCAGATAGCAGGCATTATTTGTCCGTTTTGGCTTTTTTTTTCTCATCAAGTGCTCCTTTTTTTAGTCAGATGATGTTCACATAGTAAAATTAGCCAGAGTTTTAAGGTGAACAATTCAGTGGCATTTGGTACATTTGCAGTATTGTGGAACCACTGTCTCTATCTGGTTTGAAAAGTTTCACCACCCCAAAAAGAAAGCCCAAAGCCATTCAGCACTAGTTCTCCATTCCCCTTCCACCCTCCCCTAATCACCATTCTGGACTCTTGTCTCTATGGATTTACCTGTGCTGGATGTTTCATTTAAATTAGAATCATCTAGACGATGATTAAAGCACCTGGAGTGGGGGTGGGGGTGAAATGGAATCATCCAATATGTGACTTTTTGTGCCTGGCTACTTTCAGTTTAGCATAATGTTTAAAAAGTTCATTCACTGGGCACTTGGGTGGCTCAGTTGGTTGAGTGTCCAACTCTTGATTTAGGCTCAGGTCATGATCCCAGGATCATGGGATTGAGCCCTGTGTCGGGCTCCTCGCTAACCTGCTTGGGATTCTCTCTCTCCCTCTCTCTGCCCCTCCTCCAAGGGGTCCTTCACTGGCTCACTAAAATTTAAAAAAAATTGTTTTAAGTTCATGTTGTAGAATGTGTCATCACTTCATTCCTTTTTATGCCTGAATAATATTCTGCTGTATGAATCGACCACAAGTTGTTTATCCATTCATCAGCTGATGACCACTTCGGTTTTTTCTACCTTTTGGCTCTTTGGAATCATGCTGCCTATAAGTGTATGTACATGTACTTATTTGGGTATCTGTTTTCAGCTCTTTTGGGGTCTACACGTAGGAGTAGAATTGCTGGGTCATATGGTAACTCTATATGTAACTTTCTGAGTCCTACGCTGCCACTCCTCTGTGAAGCCTTTCCCCACTCCCTCTCGTACATTCAGATGTCCCTGCCTTTGCTGCTGTCTCTGTTGCAGCACCTGCCTCACTGAATCGCTTCTATTGGCTTATGTGTGGTTTTACCATACCACTTCCCTTCTCCTGGTGACTGAGTCAGCTTTCACGGAACACTCACCCCATCCTCACTCCCCATAGTTAAAGTACACTAACCCCACATGACCCCTGGCTCCAGAGTTGGACAAGTGATCTAGGCAGCCTGTTCAAAGTCAGCACAGAGGCTCTTGCTGGCTGTGTTGGGAAAGAAGGACTCTTCCCATAGGTTTGCTACCTACAAGAGTTCTGTGTGCTCAGAGCGCCCCCAAACACAGCCTGTCTAGCAAAGCATGAAGTCAAGAGGGAGGAAGGCAAAGCCAAGACATGGATTGGCTCCTGGAGGCCATAATGCTTAAAGCCATTTCATCTCTTGAATCTCACAATGGCATGAGTCACTAAATTTCCTTAGTTGTTAAAGCCATTTGAGTTGGGTCTTCTTACTTGTGGCCAGGAGACACACGTGATGGTTGACCCAGAAAGGATTGCCTGCTGATACCCTTCTTTCCAGAACCACACCTCCCCTCACTTCAGCCGTGCAATCTGCATGAGAGTCACCATTATTCTCAGTCTGGGACTATCAGGCTTGAGACCTGAGACAGGGTCAGTCCTAGTTTTGGAGTCATAGGAGCAGGTAAGTATGAAGTTCATAAGGGAGAGCTGTTGGCAGGGAGACCCCAGGCCAGCAAGGACAGGGGAGACAACACACACCACAGTACTGAGGGCGTGGGCCCCAGCTGTCCCTGCAGTCAGCACATGCTATCTTTGCCATGGACTGACATGTCAGATGTGCCCGTATAATTCTAACTACTCCCCCCTTTTGGCCTGATCTAACCTGTCTATTCATGTGTCTCTCACAAGCTCCTTAAAACACAAACCACTTCTGGGGCATCTGGGTGGGTCAGTCAGTTAAACGTCCAACTCTTGGTTTTGGCTCAGGTCATGATCTCACAGTTTTGTGAGTTTGAGCCCTGCATCAGACTCTGTGCTGACAGTGTGGAACCTGCTTGGGATTTCTCTCTCCCTCTCTCTCTGCCCCTCCCCAACTCGCACGGTCTCTCTCTCTCTCTCTCTCAAAATAAATAAACGTAAACACACACACAAACACCATTTCTCATTCCCTTCTGCGCCCTTAACACCAGCATGGCACTCTGATAGGACACCTGCATGGATGCACAGCTGACACGTCCAGTGCTATTCCATCCTAGGAGCTAAGTCATTATTTGTATCATCTTGTTTAATCCTCCCAGTATTCCTATTAGATGCAAGTAGATAGAACTATGTGAAATTTCCAGTACTCAACTGAGGATTGCCTAACAGCAATTTCATGAGACCCAATCTAATCTATACAGTATCTTGCTAATGAAGCCAGGGAGATTTGGAGTCTTGCCCAACATAAGCCAGGTAGAAAATGGTGGAATCGATGGGCAAGGTGAGGCCTTGATTTTTAGATAGTAGGGGTGAGTGAGCGAGGAGAAGAGAGACAGGAGAGGAAAGCCATGGAACAGAGCCGCAGCCCCTGCCTGTCTGCCTTCCGCTCAGTGGGCAGCTGAGAGCAGAGGCCAAGGGCCCTGAGGTGCAACAGACACACCAGGGCCACGCGGAATTGCTGCAGGGTCACCATGGGGCCATCTCACTGCTTTCCACGAGGCTCAGCCTGGACTGGCCACAGCTGGATGACTGCATCTCTGCCACCCCAAGAACTCAGCACGTGTGTGCAGCAGGTCACCCCCAGGCCTGGCTCATCCTGCAAAGCCCGCTGGCCAGCACAGGAACAGCAGTGGGGTATCCGGGGAAAGTCTCTGTGAAGTCACTCGGTGTGGGCAGAGCAGGCAGCCTGCCTTCCGCCCAAGTCCCACTCCCCGGGACCGCAGGCAAATCCCTTCGCTTCCCACTGCCTCTTTAACTCCGCTGGAAAATGGAGATGATAATACACCAGTCTCATGAGGTGACGAGGGTTTCATGAGTTAATCCACCCAAGTGACCAGAACAGAACCTGACACATAGTACAGGCTCAGTTCACTAGTTTCCACTATATTGTTTGGAAGCCCTGCTCCCATGTGTACCCTTTGCTACAGCCACTTGCTGTCACCTCCTCACCTTTGCACGTTGTTTCCCCTGCTTCTCTGTCCCTCTGTCCACTTAGGAAATTTCTATTCTTCCTTCAAAGAGCGCCTCTTCTCAGAAGTCTTCTGTGACCAACCCTTCTCTTACTACATCCCCCTTACAAACGAGCAAAGTGGTCTTCACTCCCTTTTCTGAGTATCCACTGGCTAGGCTGGGCCTCTGTAACAGCCACACAGTGAGTTCTGGGGTGCATTTATACACCCGTCAGCACCCCCAAGTCTATGAGGGGAACAGGGAGGGGCTGGGTTCCTCTCCTCAGGGACCCCACAGCCCCTCAGCGGATAGGTGATGGCTGGGGCCCCAGGATCCCGTGACACATATCCCATGAGGGCGCTTTAGGTTGCTTCCAGCTTTCGAAAGGGAGGTATCGAGGGTGAAATGGTCAGTGACTGAGCTAGAAATCTCCCAGTGATGGCACAAATATCAGAGGAGATTGAATCTGGAGGGAAGCCAGTATGCAGTGTGCTCCCACACTTCAGACCCAGCTCCCTGCTGCCATCCATCGGAGAACAGCAAACTGATTTACCAGTGGGCCCCCCAAAGGAATTTGGAAACACTGTGCACCCTCTCACACAATTTAAAGTTGGCATTGACAATATTTTAAAGTTTAATAAGAAGTAAAGAATGGGCTTTCCAGGATATTTAATTTTATTTATCTATTTTTAATTCTATTTTTAGGGAGAGAGTGCCAGCGGGGGAAAGGGACAGAGGGAGAGAGAGAGAATCATAAGCAGGCCCCACGCTCAGTGCAGAGGTGGACGTGGGGCTCGATCCCACGACCCTGGGATCATGACCTGAGCCAAAATCAGGAGTCGGATGCCAACCGACTGAGTCATGCAAGTGCCCCAGGATATTTTAAATACTGACATTGTGTTTCATCACTATCGGTAATATTTCCAGCGAATCTAAAGAGCGTAGTGACCCAACATCACCCACATAAAAAGTACATGAATAAGCTCTTCTTTATTTATGAAGTTTTACTTCATTATCTTTTTAAACATTTTTTAATTTCTTATCCATTTTTTAGTAATCTCTACACCCAACATGGGGCTCAAACTCACAACCCCGAGATCGAGAGTCATATGCTCTTCTGACTGAACCAGCCAGGTGTCCCTTACCTCATTATTTTTTAATATGTTGACTATTCATAATAATGAATATTTTGAAACTTGAATTCAATTCCACAGTCCCCACAACGTTTCGGCCTTGGGTAATATAGTCTTATACCTGATCACATGATCCTACTTCTCTGTAGCAAAAACTACAAAGTAAAGTAGTTTCAAAAATTTGTAAAGTGAAGTTTCAAAAAATTTAAATGTTCTGTGAGGACGCCTGGTGGCTGAGTCAGTTAAGTGTCTGACTTTGGTTCAGGTAATGATCTCGTGGTTCATAGGTTCTGGGCTGACAGCTCAGAGCCTGGAGCCTGCTTCGGATTCTGTGTCTTCCTCTCTCTTTGCCCCTCCTCTGCTCACATTTTGTCTGTCTCTCAAAAATAAATATTTTTAAAAAATTTAAAGAAAAAAATAAAATGTTCTGTGACCATAAGTCACTTAAATGTTTAAAAAATGTTATTCTGGGAGTGCCAGCGTGGCTCAGTTGGTTGAGCCACTGAAATCCAACTCTTGATTTCAGCTCAGGTCATAATCCCAGAGTCATGGGATTGAGGCCAGCATCAGGCTCTGTGCTAAGCATGATGCCTGCTTAAGATTCTCTCTCTGTCTCTCTCTGTCTGTCTGTCTCTCTCTCTCTCTTTCTATCTCCCTCTGCCCCTCTCCCCTACTAACTCTCTCTCTCCCTCTCTAAAATAAAATTAAAAAAATTAATAATGTTATTCTGGAAATTTATCATTACAAATATTAGTATGCAACTGATCAAAACAATATAAATATGTTGATAAGTATTTATTAAACAAAATGTTACTTGAATGTATTTTTTTATGAGTGGATTAGATTTCCCTGGTTTTGTGAACCAGTGGATAGATATTCCTTATATCTATGATGAAACAGTGTTCAGCTTCATCTCTTCCTAGTTCTCATTTTTACAGGCATAAACACTCAGAGGTCTTGTCACATAAATAGGCAACAGAAAAGAAAGGGAGTAGTATTGGAGTAATGCAACTCTAAAATTATTTTAATTTCCTTTTGAATGTTGTGCCAAACATCAATAGTAATCCATCATCAAGCCTTATTTTTTGTTGCAACTAGGCGATAGGTAAATAAGCATTCATTATACTGGTTCCTCTGCTTTTGTGTATGTTTCCATTTTTCATAGTGAAAATTAAAGAAATTATGTTTAATCTCTATTAGTTGACTAGAGGATTAGGCCCTGCTGCAATTTTGTTGCAAACACAACATGGGGGCTACTTGACTGGCAAGAGGATTTCTCAGCCCTTAGAGCCCTTCTTCCTCTCCAGACAGGACTTGCAGTTGGCCTTTTGTTGACCTCAGTTGGGAGCATTTACCTTTCTTTCCCAAATTCTCAAAGAGTCAGTGGTCCATTTGAAGACTGTGGTGGGTGACGATGATGATCCCTAAGGCCAAGGGCCTGGGAAAATGGGTCAGGCCAAGAAGGACGAAAGAAAAGATTCCATCTCAGAATGCAAGTGCATTCTTTGCCACCTCCAGCCTCTCCTCTGAGTTTTGCCCAGAGCCTGGTACTTCCAATGCCCAGGGTCATTCACTTAAGAACGGTGAGGCTGGAACTCTCTATATCCATCTTCTCAAATTACTTCAGCCCAGGAAAGCTTAGTGAATAAACTTCAATTAAAATAAAAGCGAACAACTAAACGTGGTCCTAGAATGGATCCTGCCCATGGTTGAGACGAGGGGAGGGAGCATGCTATACAAGACCTCTTTGAGACAATTGACAATATTTGAATAAGGTTTTGCAGGTTAAATAATAGTATTGCACCATGATTAAATCACCTGATCTTGAAAACTCTGCTGTGGTTGTGTAACAGAATGCCCTTGTTCTTGGGAAGAAGTCACTGAAGGATTTTAGGGTTCAAGGGCGTCACATCTGCAACTTCCTCTCCCGTGCTAGGAGGGGGACTTGAATATGCAGAGAGTGGTAAGAATGCTAAAACTTAGTGAATCAGGGTTAAAAGGGGGTCCAAGAGTTCTCTACACTATTCTCACAACTTTTCTGTAACTGAAAGGATTTCAAAACAAACTGATGCAGCAAGCCTGGTCTCTGTCGCCGCCTGGTGGTTATTTCAGGGAACGCACCCTTCATGTCCGAGTCCTTTAAACTCCCCGCCTCCGGCAGTGGCTCCAGCCATGGGCCCAGCGACAGCCTCCCACCTAGGGCGTCCCAGGCTGTGCCGGTTTGATTTCTCAGCATGTTTAAGTCCGTCTGCCTCCGTGAACAGCTGCATGCATATTTCTTGTACGAAAAACTGTGAAGTCACATTAATCTTAGGTTTGAAAGAAGTCGAGATTTCAGAATTCCAACCCAGATCAGACGCTTTCTACAACTAGAGAAACTGAGTCCGGAGAGGGCAAGAGATAGAGCATGACTAGAACGAAAGTCGCCCTGCCTCCTTTTCTCACCAAGCAACCGGTCCAAGCCCCACAGTCCACTCATTAGATTGGACCCTCAAATCTGGCCACGCCCCTAAAGTCTGGGCTCCCACCAGGCGCTTTCTGACCTCACCTCCTACTGCCCACGTGCCTCGGCCCGCCGGCCTCAAACACGCCGGGCGCCTTCTCTCATCTTGGGGCCTTTGCCCACGCGGCTTTCCGCCCCGACCCCCTGAAACCTCCCGCGCGAGTCTCCCCAGTTTTGCATTCATCTATCCGTCGCTGCCTTGTTGCTGGGCACCCCACTTCCCCCCCCCGCCCCGGGAACGGGGGCTCCTGTGCACAGGACCTGTCCGTCTGGTTTCCCGGTGTGTCCACTGGGCCTGGCACAGAGCGGGGCCTTTGGCGAGGGCAGGAATGTGTGTCCCTGGTTCCTTTATCCCTCGCCCCGGCTTTGCTCCCACGTGACCGTCCGCGAGGGAGTGTCCCTGTCCCGGAGCGTCTGTGGTGTCTGAGGAGCTCGAGGCCCCGAACCGGGAAATGGGAGTAGGCAAGGGGCGGGGGGGGGGGGGGGGGGGAGCACCGCCCCCTAGGGACCGCTTGCTGCACCAGTCGTGCGGAGCGAGGGGCGCGGCGGGGCTCGCGACTACCCCAGGCTGGCGCGCCAAGCTGGGAAGGTCCGTGCGGGCTGGAGGCGTCTTCGCCGCGCCACCTAGGCACCCCTCCCCCAGCCCGCTTCCTTCCCGCGTCCACAGGCCCTACCCCGGCTCGGACAGACGGTCCCACCCCGGGGACAATGGCAGGGGGCGAGCTGGAGCGGACGTGCGGACAATGGACCCCGGCCCACCCTGGCCGGCCCGCGTCCGGCCTTTCCTCGGCCTGGGCGGGCGGGAAGCAGACGAGGCGCGGGGGACGCGAAGGTGGCGCTGCCGCACGCCGCCACACACCCGGTCGGACCCGCTGCGAGCCGGAGCCCTGGTGTGGAGCGGGAGCCGGGTGCCCGTGCCCTCCCCTGGGTCGTGCCCTGGGTCCCTCCTACGGCGGCGGTCGGCAGCCCCCGACCCGACTCCGCACCCAGCGCTGTCAGCCTGGAGGCCTGCTTTTCACACACCCCTTTGGTTTTAAAATTAAGATATTATTTACACAGAAGGAAATAGACCTCAAACGTGAAGTTTGATGAATTTTTACACATGTATATATCCTGTAACCAACTCCCAGAACAAGATAGAACATTCCCAGCTTTCCAGAAAACTCCCTGGTGCCCCTTCCCAGTCAATACCTGACCCCCAACCCAGCCCCCAGCAGCCACTGATACTCTTTTTTTTTTTGGTCCCTACAGCTTTGCTTTCTCTAGAATGTCCTATAATTGGAATCACACAGTGTGGAGACTCGAAGCTGGCTTTGAGATTCATCCCATGTTACTGTGACCATCAATAGTAGGTTTCTTTTTATTCTATTGTAGGGCTCCTACTTCCATTGGTTTATCTGTTCACTAGTTGCAGGGCATCTGGGTTGCTTCCGGGGCAATTATTAGTAGAGGTGTTACAAACATTTGTGTACAGGGTTTTTGTTTTTTTTTTTTAATGTTTATTTATTTTTGTGAGAGAGGGAGACAGAGTGTGAGTGAGAGAGGGGCAGAGAGAGAGGGAGACACAGAATCTGAAGCAGGCTCCAGGCTCCGAGCTGTCAGCACAGAGCCCCGTGCTGGGCTCAAACTCGTGAACCTCAAGATCATGACCTGAGCTGAAGTCGGAGGCTTAACTGACTGAGCCACCCAGGCATCCCTGTGTACAGGTTTTTGTATGTATGTGTGTTAGGTTGCATTAGTTCTACATTTGACTTTTTAAGAAACTACTAAATGGGTTTTATAGGGGCCACACCATTTCACACACACGCAAACTTCCAGTCGTTGCTGGAAGAGAGTTCCCATCGTTCCAATCCTTGTCATCACTTGGTGTCAGTTGTGAATTCCAGCCATTCCAGTGGGTGTGGAATCATCTTAATCATGTGTTTTTTTTCATTTTTAAAGTTATTTATTGATTTACTGATTTATTTATTTATTTATTTTGAGGGGGGAGGGGCAGAGAGAGGGGGTGAGAAAGAATCTCAAGCAGTCCGAGACATCAGCTTAGAGCCAGAAGCGGGGCTCAAACTCACAAACCATGAGATCATGACCTGAGCCCAAATCAAGAGTCAGATGCTTAACCAACTGAGCCATGTAGGCGTCCCCTCGAGAGAGTGTTTACTGATTAAACAAATGAGCAAACCCCCAGAGCGCCCCTCACCTTTAGCAAGTCCCAATGAACAGAAGTCCCAATGGTTAGGGTCCCAGCCTTCCAAGTAGTGTTTAGGGATACGTGTGGGCCCTGGGGCCAGAGTCAGCCCATGTGCACACCCTAGTGGCCTTGGCTGTCCCCTCAGTCCTTGAACCTTCCTGTGTTCCAGTCCTTCCCAGACTGCCAGCCCCTAGGGGAAAGAGCTGGTACCCAAGGTCAAGAGAGGGGGACCTGGGTTCAACCTGAGTCCTACCTGCTTGGCCATCCAGCCTCCCTTCCAAATAAAGAGCCTGTCTTGATCCACTCAGGCTGCTCTAACAGTCTACCATGGACTAAGTGGCTTATAAACAACAGACATTAGTTCTAGAAGCTGGGGAAGGTTTGGTGTCTGGTGAGAGCCTACTTCCTAGTTCATATATGGCTGCCTTCTCAATGTGCCTTCACAGAGCAGAAGGGACAGGGGCATTTTCTGATGTCTCTCTCTCTCTCTCTCTCTCTCTTTTTAAGTGTATTTATTTATTCTGAAAGAGCACGCACAAGCCGGGGAGGGATAGAGAAAAACAGATCGTGACCTGAGCCGAAATCAAGAGTTGGATGCTTAACCGACTGGGCCTCCCAGGTGCCCCTAGTGTCTCTTTTATGAGGGCTCTAACCCTACTCATCGTGAGTGCTCCACCTCCATGAGCTAATCACATCTCAAAGGCCCTATCTCCTGTGCCACACTGGGAGTCACCATCTAACAGACGGATATGCGGGGCACACATTCAGTATCTGGCAGAGCCTCTGGAAGAATCACTGTTAGACAAACAGGGAAAGAGGCAAATGAACACAGGTGCACCTGGCAGGCCTCTCACGGTTGGACCTCTGAGAGCCACCACCTGAGTCCATGGGGCATCTGGAGGCTTGGCTCTGCTTCTGAAGCCCCTCGTGGCCTGAATTTTGGAAGAGGGGGCAGTGTTGCTAAGAGGGGCCTGCTTGCCTTTGACAGATCTTTCTTGCACACCTACTGTGTGTTGAGCACTGTCTGGCACAGGGCACACAACTCTTGCTGTGGTGAAGGTCACAGTATGGCGGGATGACATGTGGGGATGACAACCCCAGTGAGCTCTCTGGTTGGGGAGGGCCTCTTTGACGGGGGTGTCTGAGCAGGAATTGGAGTCCCTGGGGAGGTCTGGGAGAGGGCACACAGGCGGCGAGAGGAGCAAAGGCTGAGGCCCGCTAGGGCATGGGAGCACACTCAGTGCACACAGGCACCAGGAGGAAAGCCGGTGCTGCTGGAGCAGAGAGCAAAGGGGAGAGAGGGAGCCGAAACCGGGAGGACAGGGGGGGCGGATGGTGTTTTACAGCTTCCGCTGCCCTGACAAAGCACCATGCTTACCCACAGAAGTTTCCTCTCACAGTTCCGGAGGCCAGAGTCCAAGATCAAGGTGCTGGCAGGTTTGGTTTCTTCTGAGGCCCTTCTACAGGTGGCCACCTTTTTGCTCTGTCCTCAGTCTGTGTCCTCATCTCTTCTTACAAGGACACTAGTCCTATCAGAGTAGGGCCCACCCATGTGGCCTCATTTTAACTTAATCACCAGCCCTGGAATTCGCCCTCTCTCCAGTTACAGTCACATTCTGAGGGAGTGGGGGTTAGGACATCAACATGTGAATTTCAGGGGCTCACGATGTGGCCCAGAACAGATGGCTTTTGCTCCCAAGTAGGTGGGGGCCTGGGTGAGGCACTCTGAGCAGGAAGACAAGATCTGATTTGCATGTTAATAGGATCCCTCTGGCGCCAAGGCCAAGGGCAGAATGGATGCCTAGGGGTCACCCGGGAGGAAGCTGCTGTCCTGGCCAGAAGCTGGTGGCTGGGCCTGGCTGGTAGGACAAGTGGACAGGGGTCAGACTCCTGTTAAGTTTGGGAGGTGGCGCCAGCAGGTTTCTTGAAGGCTGGATGGTGTGAGGGGAGAAGAGGGCAGGAGGGGGTTGGGGTGCGGCCTAAGCCCCTGGCTGAAGGAGGCCCCGGTTCCTCCAGGCATGACTGCGTATCCACCAAGTGCCTACTGTGTGCAGCTCAGCCTGGAGGCAAGCGCCCAGGCCACGGGGCATGCTGACTTGGCCCTTCTGCTTCTCCAGCCCTTCCTCCTTCCTCCTTCCACCTTCCTCCTTCCTCCTGGCAACACAGCCTGAGCCCCCACTTGGACAAACATCTTGCGGCCGTTTCCGCCTCGCCTGCCCGGAGCCCCAGCCTGGCCTGAACAAACACTCGGGATCTGTGCTTCCGGCTCCAGCTCTGGGAAGAGCCCAGCCAGGGGCTGCTGAGGTCAGCCCTGGAGAGGAGCGGGAAGGAGGAGGCACCCAGGCCCTCCGCGGGGGTCCGCCGAGCCTGCCCTGGGGGTTCCCCTGCCAGAACAGTGCTTGGGCTTCAGCATCCCCGTCCCTCGCACGGGCCTAACTAGAGTCACCTGAGAGGATGTGGGGGCTGGGAAGCACTGGGTGTTGAGCCTGGCACCGAGGGGCATGGCGCTGTACCCAGGGCTGTGAGAGGCCTTGGGGGGAAGGTTCTAAGAGATCCCTCCCGACCATGGTACTGTGCGGGGAGGGCAGGGGGCAGATTTCACCTTCCGTCCTGTGGCCACCCCATTCTTCGTCCCATTTTCTGAAGTGTCCCATGGTGTGTGCCTCCAGGCCTGTCCTGTCACTTCAGAGCCTCCTGGAGTCCCTGTCAGTGAGACGCCAGGCTGGGGTTGGGGCGTGGACATTTCTGACATGTGAAATATGTGAACATGGCTGACTGGGAGGAGTGAGTTCCCCTTCCCTGGAAGTGTGAGCAGAGGCCGCTGACTGTGTGGGGAGGTGGCCTTGCCAACAGGACTCCCCATCACCTGTTCCTAGAGCCCCGTGAACAGTGGCATGAAGTGGGCAAGCTAGCAGGTTCTGGGATCAGAAGGACCCAGGTTCAAATCCCAGCTCTGCTGCAGGACCAGCCCCTCAGTTTCATGAATGTGGAGGGGAGGCTGCTTGGGGACTAAGTGACACGATTAGGACAGGGCACCAGCGCCTGCGGCACCACCCCCATGGTGTGTGCACTGAGGTACATGCGGGCATTTCCTCGGTGGCGGAGGGGGCTGGGGTCTCCTCTCCCTACTTCTCTCCCACCATTCAACGCCCCCTAGTTGAAAGCTTTACCAGATAAAGTCTCCCCAGCTGGGGTTTGATTTTGGTTTTGTTTTTGTTTTCCAGGCAGGATCTGGGAGCGGAAACAATGGAATTAATGTGTGGGTTTTTGTTTTTTTTTACCCGTTTGGAGCAGTTCCTCCTCATGTGGGACTGGATTCCTACCTCAGCTTCCGGTGTTTGGAGGAGCCACCAGGAGAGGATGGGTGTGGGTGGAGGAGGTCAGAGAGGGGAGGGGAGGGGAGAGGAGGGGAGAGGAGGTTTGGCAGGACAAGAGTAGGGAGACATGTGATGTGCTTCTTCCCACCTCTGGGTCTTTGCCCTGGCTGTCTCCACCTCAACGCCTGCCCCCGTTGGTGGCCCCTATGCCTCCTTGAGCTCAGGCATGACCTCCTCCAGGAAGCCCTCTTTGACCTCCCCCGCCAGGGTTAAAGTGGTTTCAGCCCTTCTTGCTGTCATTAACCTAGTTCCATCTTCCAAAGTCAGTGGCTGTTGATTTATAGCCCTCTCCTCTGCCCGAGACTCTGAGCTCAGCACAGGGCCTAAAGATGGCTCTGAGGGGACACCACCTGGAATGGAGCAGGGAAAGGAGGACCCGGTCCCTGCCCTACGGTCCTCATTGCTCAGGAGTTTTGATCTGGGAGGGGGAAGGCCGTACAGGAGAAAGGAGAGGGAGAGTCACACTCAGATGGGAGGGGCAGGGGCACAGGCACAGAGAGAATGTGGATGGGACAGTGTACAAGGGCTGGACTTTGGGAACTCTGTGTTGTGACTTTGGGCACAGAGTCCTTCCTAGGCCTCGGTTTCCTTCTCTGCAAAAATGGGGACAACAGCAGCACCTGGTGGGACTAACTTGAATGGTACCAGCACAAGGTCAGGTCTTGGGGTACACTGCTGGTGCTTTCCCCAGCTTAGCAAGGGCAGGAGCTGGGGTTGGTGCCCAGGCGGTGCGGTCTTTGGCTGGGAGGGTCCAGGGCGTGAAGGTGAAAGCACAGCCCCAGACAGGTAAGTCACAGAGGACCCACTCAGCTACCGGTGCTAAAAATAACGCGACCACTCCCCCCCTTCTCCCGGCATCCTCTGAGGGGCAAGGGTCTTGCAAATGGAAGTGAATTATGGGGGGGGGGGTACTCAAACCTGCTGTAAATCATGCCGTGATGGCAGAATTTAAGAGTCTTTTCTAAGGCTCCTCACTTAACCTCTTGGCCTCTCCCCAGTCATGCGGGGGCAGCGCTCGGTGGGCACAAGGGGGTCCAGAGGGTCCTGGCTTCAGCTTAGGCTTCCTTTGCCTAAGCTCCATTGGTGGCCTTGAGGTCCGGTGAGGACAGGAGAGAAGGACTGGAAAGGAGAGAGAGGAGGCAGAGGGAGGCACTTCCTGGAAAAACACCTGCATTTTTCTGGCTGGATAATAAGTGGGGGCTTGTCTGTGGACAGTAACTGCAGACCCTGGGCACCAACACAGAGTGTTCTTGTCCCTGCCACCCCATTATGCACACACGTGGCACTGTGATCAATGCCTGTCAAACGGCAGCCCAGCCTTACCATCGCTTACCGTGTGCCTGGCTCTGCCCCAAGTTAATGCTCCATGATAACTGAGAAACCGAGGCACAGAAAAGGGCAGTTCCTTGCCAGGAAGTAGCAGAGCTGGGGTTTCCCCAAAGCTGCCTTTCAAAGGGGGCCCTGAGGACCACCCAAGTGAGTCCAGCCCTGGAAGTTGTGCCAGAGGGGTGGGTCTGGGGTATCCGACCCCAGACAGGTGGCCAGCTGCTCGGAGTTTCTCTGTCCCCACTGCAGAAGGGAGCTGAATCTCTCCCTCTGAGCTGTGGGGAGGCGACGGGTCCTGGGCTGGGTTCAAAGTCCCCCCACCCCCACCCCTACCCTTTGCAGGTGGCCTGTGAGTCCCTGCAAAAATCCACCCGAATTCACATCCCCCTACCCATGGCTTTTGCCCCACGTTTATATTTAACACAAATAATACACATTCTTTGAGGAAACTTAGAAAATTCAGACATGAAAAACTTCAACTCCCCCACAAGCCAGGTACTGGATTCATCCTGCGTGATTCTGCCTCTCCTTGACCCCATGAGCTGGGGGGTGCACACCCTCCGTGGCTGGGCCTCAAGATGCCCATCTGTAGCTGTATTGCCTGTCCAAGCCCAGGTCCTGGGGGTATGGATGCCCTTGGTTCCTTTTCCAGCAGGGGATGCCCAATGCTGTCCACAGGCCCTGATGGGGAAGTGAGAATGTAGAGGCAGGGATGGGGGTGACATGGGTCCACTGAGGAAGTGAAAGTGCCCCTGAATTCTCCCATCTCTGACAGGATGGCCTGCAGATGGCCAGCACCACTGCTTGTCTGGGATGGAGGTCCCAGAGAGGTATCCCCAGCACCCAGCCAAAACCATCCTTGGGGTCCCTGGAGCTCCTGGCTGTAATTCAGGGAGGAAAGGGTCCCCTGGCCCCCTACCCAGAGAGCCCAGCTCAGGAGGACCTTCCCAGCCTCAGACCCCTGACTTTGACCCTGGCCTGGGCAGCTATACCTCTTGAAGACCAGGAAACTGAGGCCAGGGGAAAGAGTACTTGATTGGCTCTGTTTTTAGGTAGAGCCTGAGCCAGGACTAGATCCCTGGCCTGCTCCAGCCAGGGCCTCAGACACCTGCCCCAGAATTTTTGGATGGCTGCCTCCAGGCCAGTTCCGGTGTCTCAAATCTCCTGTATCCCCTGTACCTCCATGCAAATCCCCAGGGCCACACAGAGCTGGGTTCAAATCTCATGCTACCCGCTCTGCTGATGTGGCAAGTGTCTGCCCCTCTGTGGCCTCATATAGAACGGGGCCAGTGAAACCTTGTGCTCATATGGGGAGTAAGTGAGATAAGTTCATACAAGCCCTGCAGGGACCCAGGATGGGTGTCAGTTGGGTTTGGGGTTGGGACTTGTGGCCACTCCTGCCATGCCAGCCAACTCCAGGTGTGACGGGACAATGGGCTGGGTAGCTGTATCTGTGGTGACCTCATCTACTTCCGCTGGGGCCCCACAGGGCCGCCTGTTCTGCCGAGGAGAGGGTCTCCCCTCCTATCCACTTCCTCTGGGCTCCTTCCTGCTTCCCTAGGTGCAGCCAGCCCTTCCGTCCAGGCGCTCATCAATCTCACCCAAGGTGCCCAGCGTCCGGCAGGCCTTCTCAGGCCATGACTCACTTCCTGTTTCCGGGAGCTGGAAATAGGGCTCCCTCCGCAGACAGCTGCTCAAAGTCTCCCCCAGCCTGGGCCCCAACCCGGGGCCTGTGCATTCACCACCAATAACCCAAATCTGTGTTCTGGTGGACGTGGAACTAGCCGGAAGATCCTCCCATCATTCATTTAGGGATGTAGTGCACCTACTCGGAGGGCCTGGCCATGGGGCAGCAGCAGGGAACAGGACAGATGAGGACCTGCTCCTGAGGCATCTGCTGACGTTAATTAAATAATCGTCTAACTCGTGTGCCAGGAGTTCTGTGCAGGGTGGGTGCGAGCATGTCAGACCACCCTCGAGCTGAGTCGGGAGGCGGGAGGGAGAACCAACTGGGTGGTGGGACCAGCAGAAGCATGTGTGGGCCTGGAGTGAGGCCGGATGGCCGCACAGAGGCTGTGTATGAGGAAAAAGCGATGGGACTTTACCCTAAGAGCTTTTGCAGGATTTCAAGTTAGAGAAAAACAACATGAACAGATTTTCAATTTGAAAACATCCCTTAGGCTGCTATGTGGAGAAGTGATTTGGGGAGAGGCAAGAGGAAGGAGTGGGAGGAGGCATCCAGGCAGGAGGAGGTGGGGCTTGGACAGATGCAGTAGTCTTGGGGGTGGAGGAGACCTGAACTGATGGAGGGTGATTAGCTGGTGACCTCTGGGCTTGTGGGAGGAAGAACAGAGCAGCCGGCACCTCCTAGGCTCCGCCTTGTGCGCACGGCAATAGGGGCGGTGGGGGTTGGGTCCAGTCTGTGTGACTCCTTTGCTCCGTGACTTTCAACAGGTCACTTAACTCTGCTTTGCCTCACCTGCCCTTCTGTAAAATGGGTAGAAGAGAAACTAAAAATGCCTCCCTCTAATGTGGGAAATACAATAAAGCATGTAATCCTTTTGGAGCAGTATCTCTTCCTGGCCATGGGCAGCCTCAATAAACATTAGCTGCTTTTACTCCAAAATCTTTTTCTACCTCAGGCCTTGTAGGTCTTGACCTTTTGCTGTGTACAAGGGATGACAAGACTCCCGTGAATCCTTACCCCCTTTTGCAGATGGGGAAACAGAGGCTCAGAGGGAGAAGGGCTCTGACCAAGGTCCCCCCGAGTTGGGAACTGGCGAAGCAGGCTGTGAACCGGGATCCCTCTGACCCCACAGCCTCCCACGCTGTTCTGCTCAGGGACTGAAGTGGCTTTCCCCTGCCCCATGGCCCTCAGCTGAGGGAATGGAGGTGAGGCTGGCACAATTGCCCTATAAATTTCAACCCAGCCAAGTCACATCCTCACTGGAAAACCTGCATTTTAGACACACAAACTCTCCCCAGGCCAGAGCAAGGGATGTCGGCCTTCCCTGGCAGGTGGATGAGCGCAGGTGAGGAGTGAGGACATCTGTAAGAGGCCAGGGGGGTGGGAGAAGAGAAGGTCAAGGCTTCCCTGAGCTGTATGGAGTGGGCACTGGCCCAGGAAATGATGGAAGAACACTTGTTCATTTCCTCTCATCCATCCATCCATCCATCCATCCATCCATCCATCCTTGTAAGCCCGCTTTGAGTCCAACATTCTGCTTAGTGATGTGGGAGAAACAAGTATGCCCCCAATATGATCCAGTTCCTGAGATTCCCCCCTGATTGGTAGGGGGTAGGGGACAGAGCAACAGACATTGTCACCTTGATGTGGGAGCTCTGACAGTGAAAGCACAGGGCACAATGAGGGTCCAAGGGAGGAGGTCTAACCTAGTCTAGGAGGTCTGGGAAGCCTGGTTAAGCCAGCCTGGAAGCCTGGAAGAAGCCAGAGCCAAGTCTCGGGGATATCCTGGAGACTTAGATGGAGGCACAGGGCAAGGAAGGAAGTTCAGGGTCATGGTTGGGCTTAATCTGCACACCAGGGACTTGGGGACTGCCAGAACTTTGGAACTCAGATTCTGACTAAGGGTGAGAGACTCTGGGGAGGGAAGTATAGGCAAAGGATGGTGGCTCATGCTGAGACGCACAGCTGTGGTCAGTGGAGGTTGCTCTTGAGTAAGATGGGGAATGGCGTCACCCAAAAGTCCCTAAAGAACAAATTCCAAGTTCCTCAACACAGGGGACTCTGGCCAGGCTGAGTAATTATTCCCAGGCTGGGCTGCCCAAGGTTAAGGGTTGGACCACCCAAAGCCAGAGGCAGGACCATCCAAGGCTAGATGCTAGCCACCCAAGGCCAGGGGCAGGACCATCCATCCAAGGCCAGGGGCTGGCCACCCATGGTCAGAAGCTAGACTATCCAAGGTCAGAGGCTGGCCACCCAAGGTCAGGCTGAACTCTACAAATCAGAGATCAGGTTATTGAAGGTTGATCATAAAAATCATGGAGTTTCATGAGGAAACCCCCCTCTACCCCTGGGAGCAGCAGCACCAGGATCTGAGAGGTCGTGATGGCCTCCAAGGACCTGAATTCCCATTGTGCACCCCAGATCGTGGGCCCACAGCAGCCCTCAGACACAGCTGCTGACATCAGATACTACACATAGAGGTAGAAGCAGCCCCTTACTGTACACTCCTCCCCGACACAAACCCGAATCCCCATCTTTGTACATGACCCCAAGGTGCACCCCGGGCAGACAAGTGCACATTTGCACCCCTGCTTATGTGCATATCGCCCCCATCTGTGCACATGCCCCCATCCCCCCACCTGCCAGGTGAGCACACAGACCAGGAATCCCCGCACAGGGGCTCTGACCGGCTCGTGCAGGCCCCTTCCTTCCTGGTGGAGGAAGCTTGTCACCAGGGCAGCCCTGTGTGGCCTTGATGCCTCTCTCCTGGTGGTGGGGGGCTGGGCCTGTGAGAAGACCCTTCCCCTTAGAACCAGGGCTGTGCACCTGGCTCTGGGAGCGTGGAAACAGGGGAGTCTGTGTGCAGCCTGTAGGACAGAGTCTGCACCCAGTGACCATGGAGGCTCCTATGGTCGAGAGGGGCCCCTTGAACTTACCCCCCCAGTGAGACCCAGCCGCCAGCTCCTCCACAGTGTTCTCCATCTCTGAAAGAGGTACCCTAGGGTGCAAAAGCCCAAGACTCAGGAACTCCCCGGGACTGGAGTCTCCCTCTCCTCACCCCTCCCCACACCGAGGACCCCAGGCCTGGCAAGCACACCTCCTACACAGGAGGTGTTCACCCTCAGGCCATCTTTTCCTTTCCTGCCTGGCCAACCCCTTTCTAAGGTCCCTGGCATTGCCTGGCTGGGTATCTGCGGAAGCCCCCTCCCTCTGAAAGCCATTATTATTTAAAAAAAATTTTTTTCTCATGTTTTATTTATTTTTGAGAGAGAGAGAGAGAGAGAGAGAGAGAGCGTGAGCAGGGGAGGGTCAGAGAGAGAGGGAGACACAGAATCGGAAGCAGACTCCAGGCTCCGTGCTGTCAGCACAGAGCCCGATTCGGGGCTTGAACCCATGAACCGTGAGATCATGACCTGAGCTGATGTCAGACGCTTCACCTAATGAGCCCCCAGGCGTCCCTCTGAAAGCCATTCTTAAAGCCAGCTATGGCTTCCCAAGCTTGCGGGGTGGACAGAGGGCTCTCCCAGGCCTCGCCAGCCCCCCAGCCTCAGGTGGAGCCCTCCGCTCCCCCGCCACCTTCTCTGCTCCACCCAGATGAGCCTGTGGGCCTCTGCTCTGTTCCTCCAACGCTCAGGCTGCCACTCACCTAACCAAGAACGCTCTCCCTTCACCTCCCTCATGCCTTGGCATCCTGCAGATCTCAGCTCTCAAGTGCCACTGCCTCAGGGAAGCCCTCCCTGACTTCAAGGCGGCTCACCCGCCTATGAGAAATCCTCCTAGAACCACCCGGTATCTTGTATCGCTCCTTCTTAAGACAGGTGGCCCTTTGTGGTGACGTAATTATTTGAGTTATTTGATTAAAGATCGTCTGCCCCATGAGGGTGGGCTGAGGACAGGGACCATGCCTGTGGACCCCTATAACATGCCCGATTCCTGGTACATAGTGGGTGCTTAGTCAACGACTGTTAAGGAGGCAGGGAGGACGGGAGAGGGGAAAGGCTCCATTCCAGTGTCTGATGCCACCCAGGGTTTTGCCTGTGTGTGGAGGTGGACTGGGGGTGCAGGCCCTCAGAACTGCACCAGGAAGCAGGTGTGAGGACTAACTGTGAGGGCCAGTGGGTCTCCCAGGCTTAAGTGGGCAAAGCAGGATGGCCTGGCCTCGTGAAGGTGGATGGTCAGTGTGGCCACATGGACAAACAGGGGTCAGCAGGCAGCTTTGCCGGAGTCTGTCTGGCAATGCCCAGGGAGGGGGCCTCCAACCAAAAACAAGTGCTGTCTGTTCTGCAGATGTCCTAGGGTGGTGAGAGATCCAGCCAGCTGTCTCAGTATAGCGACCGCGTGTCCTACCGTGGAAGATCCACTGGGGAAGACGGGAGGAGGAGTTCCTAATGCTGCCTCAGGCCTCAAGAAAGCCTACTCAGAAGGGTCATTTAGAGCAGGCCTTGAGGGATGCCTAGGAGTTCACGAGGTTTCCAGAAGAGGTGACATTTGGGCTGGGTCTTGAGGGATGCGTAGAAGCTCACCAAGAAAATAAGAGGGGAAACCAAGGGACACTGGTTTCTCTTTAGGGAGCTATAGAGGCCAAAGGGCCAGTGAGACCTGGGCCCTGCTCATCCAGGCCAGCCTTTCCCATTCACCCTGGGTTATTAACAATGAGGACTCTGGAATCCAGGCTCCATATACCAGCTGGTGACCTCGGGCAAGTCACTGCATGGCCTTGTGCCTCAGTTTCCCTACCAACAAATGAGTATGATGATGGCAGCCTCTTTGTAGGGTTGTTACACAGTTTTAATCAGTTAATAGATGCAAGGTGCTTAGAACTGGGCCCAGCCCATAGACTGGCTGTGGAAATGGCAGTTACTGTTATTTTGTTATTTGCCGTGCCCTTCTCAGGGAGAGGAGGGGCAGTGGGTGCTGGGGAGGTGAGGTGTCTGGAGGAGCACCAGACGCCAGTGAGCCACTGAGGAAAACCTGTCTCCCACCCCAAGCAGAGACTGAACATCACTGGTCAGATATATCATCTTACAGAAGGGAAAACTGAGGCCCAGAGGAGGGTAGTCTGGAGGGGGCAAAAGAGTCTTGAGATGAGGCCCCGGCTGCAGGTGGGAGGAGGCAGGACAGGGAGAAGTGGGCATCTGACAAAAGCCAGCTCTGAGCTCCATCCAGCACTAGGACTGGGCAAGGACAGGGCTTTCCAAAAGTTAGAGCTGGGGGGATTATGGAAGGAACATCTCCTTACCATCAATGTCTTTAATAATAAATGTCATTGATTATTTACCATGGGCCAGGTGCTGGCTACACATTCTCTAGGGATTATCTCATTTGATTGCCACAGCTGGGAAAGGTAAGGGTCTCTCGTACCCATTTCACAGGTGTGAAAACCGAGACCCAGAGAGGTGAAGGGATTCACCCTGGGTCACATAGATAGGAAGCAGAGAGGTGGGATCTGAATCCAGGTCCAAGGACCGCAGGGTGACAACCCTACAGCCTTGACTGGGGTTTGCCTGCATTCTCACTGGGCCCCACTCCTGGAGAAAAGAGAACAGCCAGACCTGGGTAAAATTTTCAACTCTTCCTTGAACCACTTGATGGCCTGGAGGAAGTCACTTTCCCTCTCTGAGCCCAGGCTTCACAGTCCCTGCGGTGTGAAGAGATGAGATAAAGTTCATGTTGGATATTCAGTAATTGTGAGTGCTCCATAAACCTGGCTCAGGCACCACCTCCCCTGGGAAGCCTGCCTTGTTTGCCTCCCCCCCCCAACCCCGGGGGCTTGTTGTCTAAATGTCCTCTATGTATCATCAGCCCTGCTGTCTAAGGGCATACTTACTGCCCCAGGACATACGGTAGGTGGTAGGTGCTTACTCAACATCTGCTGGAATGAGCATGGTCAGATGGCCCTGAGTTCAAATCCAGAGCCATTGCCTTGCTTCTCTAAGCCTCAGTTTACTCATCCATCAAATAGGATCCGTGCACAGGTCCGCAGGGATTTTGCAAGGATTGGCTGGAAAATGTCTAGCATACAATAGGTGCTCAGCCCACATGACTCCCCACTATCCTCAGCTCTGGGCCTTCCCTGCCTC
Organism: Cryptoprocta ferox; assembly: GCA_028646485.1. NCBI lineage: Eukaryota > Metazoa > Chordata > Mammalia > Carnivora > Eupleridae > Cryptoprocta > Cryptoprocta ferox. The sequence continues at coordinate 52,031,152 of CM053574.1, forward strand.
CCTGTGGCTCCTGTCATCAGGGCCAATTCAAGGAGTACCTGCTGTCTGCTCCGGGATCACCTGCCCCCAGCCCCGCCCCGCCCCGGGGTGGCTGTCCCCTGGAAATGGCTGCAGCCTGGGAATGTGGGTGGGGCCCCCTGGGGCAGCCCAGCCCTTCCCTGGCCGATGCTGGACAGAGGCCTCAGTGTGGAGCTGCTGGGTCCTTTCACGGGCCCAGACCCATGACTGGACGTCTGAGAATGCCGCCCATTATCTGGCTCACAGAGCACAAAGGGGCCACGCGGGGGCTCGGCAGGCCAGGCGCCCGGGATGGGTGCATGGGGGCCCCGGGTCCCCACCCTAGCCTGCTGCGTCCGCTCCACAGAGGGCAAGCATGTGCCCGGAGCTGGGAGAGGGCATCTCTCACACACAGGAATGAGAACCATTTCCTCCAGCCCCAAGGGGAGACAAAGACAGAGAGCAGTACCAGAGGGCTTGTCCTCACAGGCAAGGGCAGGCCACCCCTCCTGAGCCCTGAGCTCTGACCTAGAAGGCCACTACCACCCTCACTGGCCCTCTCTTAGGGCGGCATCCAACAGAGGCAGAGGAGAGAACACTCCAGAACTCCAAAGCCGGGGTAAAACCCCAAGTGGGGAAGTGTCAACCAAGCCACACCAGCATCACCAATCGTCTGTAATTTAAACACGTTAGTGTGATGGGTACTGTATCTCCTGTCAGCAAGGCCACTCTAGGGTCACCCTGGCCCCTCCTGGGCCACTCCAGTTGGATATGGTAGCAATGACAGGAGATCCAGTGTGGAGAGGCAAGGAGTCACTCTGGGCCATCCATTTGCTGTGTGACCTCAGGCGGGCCTCTAGACCTCTCTGAGTCTTGGCTTCCATGTTAATGAGTTGCAGGTGGTGGGGGGAGACCAGGTGGAGGGTTAATTAAACAAAGTGATCTTGTGCATCCGAGCCCTTAATGGCACTAGCATGACACACCTCAGTGGCAGCTGCTATGAGGATGTCATTATCTGGAGCTGGGCGGGGGGCTCTCCTGAGTGGGGCACAGATAGTCAGTTTGAGGAGTCTGAGGGAGAGGATCCCGTGTTTCAGAGCTAGAGACTCAGTGGACCCCACACTCCCTGATATGCTGGGCACTTTGACATGCCTATGGTTTTCCATCCTTACAGCAGTCTTGTGAGGTGGACTGTATTCACCTTTTCCAGATAAGGAAACTGAGGCTCAAAGACAGGTGGCGCCACCATGGTTGGTCATACAGGTGGTTAGAGACTGAACTGGGCCTGGACCTCAGGTCTCCCCGCTCCAAGGCAGAAGGCAGAGGGACACAGTGGCCAAGAACAGGGTTTGGAGGCCAAGAAGCTGTGTAGCTATAGGTACACACCTGGCCCTCAGTGTCCCCATCTGTAAAATGGGGACGATAAAACCTACCTCTTGCTTTTGGGAAGAAATGAGATGGGTAAAGCCCCTTAGAAGCTGCAGTGATAGCCCCTGGCACTATCTGGGCCCATGCTGGGGGTGCTGCGGGATCCCAGAGGATCCTGCTTCCAGCACTTTCCTGCCACCAAAGCAGTGCTCAGGGCCGTCAGCGAGTCAGGAGTATTTCCTGCAGGAAAGCATTCTCTTAGGCCAGGCCCAAGGGACAGAAGGGCAGGAGGCGCCCCTCCCAGCATAGCCCCGGCCCCACTGTTATTTTTTCCAATTGAAGAAGAAAAACATTTCCTCCTCCTCCTCATGGCTCTGTGGAGGATGGACAGGGCAGGATGGGGAAGCCCCCGCCCAGGCGGTGCTGAAAGCCCAGGTCTGCGGTCTGTGGACCAGCCTGGTCAGTGGCCACTGGGAGTCTGGGCAAAGACCCCACCTGGGCCGCCGTGTCCTCATCTAAAAAGGTACTGGATTATATCAATGTTGCCCATATTTCAGTGTATTGTGCCATATGGATTACAGCTTACTCCATATTTGTCTTTAACACACATTTTAAAAACTGCAATAAATGCACTTATCAAGAAGGCTTTACATCATTATTATACTTGGAAAACCAGTATCACTTGCCAAACCCAGAAAATAAGGGGCCATAAGTAAATTCTAGAAGGCTGATGTCAACAGCACTGAGCTTAAGACCTTTTCTCTATTAAAAAAGGACAATGACAAATGTTAGAGAGGCATTAAAGGCACATTAGCCCCAAATGGAGACCTTCTCCTTGATATGATCAGAAGTCTTGAACAAAAACCAAAAAGGGCCTGAATCACAGCATGATTCAGGATTAGCTGGTGGTCAGTCTAGAAGTGATGAGCCCAGGTTAGTTAATTCAGAGTTCGTTAATGCTGGGGGCCACCTAAACCACCCTCCTGGGTATCATCCATCTCCCCTTCTGGGAGGAGACCCCACTTCCAGCTAATGGGTGGAGGGGAGAATGTACACGATCTGGAGACAGATCTGGGTTTAAATCATTACCTTGCTAATACCCTCAGTTTCTCCTTCTGTGAAATGGGTTTGATGACCCCTGCCCTGGCAGCTGGATGTGAGGATGGCAAGCGATCGTGCAGGGCAGTGCTGGGTGCAACACATAGCCCTTGGTGGGCTGTGGTTCTACAAGCTGCCATAGAGCCCAAGACAGGAAGAGGGGCCCTGCAGGCCACTGCTCAATGCCAGGGGAGAAACTGGCATTTGCTAATTTCCTGCCATGTACCTGGCACCAGGCTTTTTGGTAGTTATGTTGTTTACTTCTTAAAACCTCCCAGGGGCCTGTGTGCTATTATGATTGTTTTTGTTTTACAGACAAGCAAACTGAGGCTCAGAGAGGCCAAGTGCCTTGCCCTAGTCAACACAGCACTTCCACTTCAGCTTGAGAGGACACCTGGACCCAGTCTGTGCCCAACCCGGCCCTGCGTGCCCCCAGTCGGGGGTAGCTCCTGAGCTCCCAGCGCTCAGCTTGGCAGGTAGCTTGTGTCCAACGCGCCAGGAACCATGTGCGCTAGGCTGAGCTGTGACAACATAGAGTATTTTCTTCAAGGCTCAGTGGGGGGAGCTGCAGAATGTGGCAAGATGGGCCCGGAGACAGGAAGGAAGCTAGGAGGGGCCAGCGAGGGAGAGAGGGGTGGGAGATAGGGAGGGAGACAGACAGAGAGAGAGAGACAGAGACAGAGAGATACACACACAAAGACAGAGTGGAAAGAGGGGGGTGGGAAGAGACTAGGGGAGAGAGAGACAAAGAGAGAGAGTAACTGGGAGGAGCAAGAAGACGGACAAAAACAGAGATGGGGTGGGGAAGGCTAGAGAAAGATAAGAGCAGGAGGGAGGCAGACAGATGGACTGATGGGGAGAGCTCCAGGAGGGGTGGGGGAGGCACACTGGATACCCCGGTGCCCCTGCAGGGCTCCCCAGTCCATTCCCACAGGTACCACAACATGAGCCCTCCCCATCCAGAGATGGAGGTTGGGACATCCTATCCATCTGTCCCCTGAGTGGCCTTGAGCCCAGGGGGGACAGGGCACCAGAAACAGAGCCTCTGATTTCCTATAGCTGAACACTCCTGGCTATCAAAGCAGTGGCTAGAGGGGGCAACCCAGGGGGCTGGAGAAAAGCGGGCGTGATGGGCAGAGGCTGGCGGCAGGAAGATGAGGGTGCTGGGATGAGGGGAGAGGGGGACAGCTGCAGGCCCCGGCTTTCCTGCCTACCCTCTGGGGCCCAGAGGAACCTTCTCTCCTTCCTTCCTGGCCAGGTGGAAACAAATGAGCTGAGGCCAGAACACCCTCAGAGCAAGGGCCTCCTGGTGCCATGTGGCCCCTGGATGGGAGCCCCCTGGTTCTGAGAGGCCAGAGCTGGCGTAGGGCTGGGAGAGATTTGGGTAAGGCTCAGAGCCAACAGACTCCGGCTTTCAAGCATTGTCGTTCTGCTCCGGGTGAGCTGGGCATCTTGGGGCCTCGGATTCCAAATCTGTAAGGTGGGATAATAACAGCCCCAGCCCCAGAAGGCGTCTGTCAGTACCGAGTGAGCCAATACACGTAAAGCACTTGGCATAGTGCCTGGCAGGGGGCAAGCTCTGCTTGGGCACCACCGTGGCCAGATGCTGTGGATACTTCGCAAAGGGGTACCCTGACCTTGGGATCATTGCCGCCTGCCCCTGCACTCAGTGCCTACCTGTTCTAGGCGAAAGAAGACAGGCCCAAAGAAAGGAGAAGCAGGCCCCGGTGCCGGCTCCCTCATGGCTGATCTTCCACGAAATCTGGCAGGATTTTTGGTCGTTCAGAGTCCTGAGTAAAGGGGATGTGCCCGGAGAGATGCGGTGGGTGGAAGGGCAGCAAGCCCACAGGGCTGGGTCTCCACAGAGGTAACAGTGGGCCTCCCAAGGCCACTCCGCCCTCCCCCCCAGGGCCAAGGCCTTACTCTGGGTGTCACCCTTCCAGCCCAGACTGCCCCTTGGCCTGGCACATGCCTGAAATAGTTCCTCTCTCCATGTTTTGCTGATTTAGATGTCTGACCCTTGAGCTTTTGTCCCTCTGTCCCTGCCACTTGTAAAACCTCCTTTATGGGGTTTAGGGGGCAGATCATGGAGTCTGAGGAGGTGGTGCCCTGTGCCCAACTGGCCCAGGGTTCTAAGGCCTGGACAGTGTCCCGTGAAAACGCGAGTTAGGGAAGAGACTCTGAGTGTGAGATGCTGAAAGCGACGGAGGGCCGTGGATCAGGAAGGCAGAGCGGGAGAGAACGGGGGTGCAGACAGAGATGGAGGAGAGAGGGGGCTCCGAGGAATGGGAGACAGAGTGGGAGACAGAGGGAGCCGTGGAGGGAGATGGAGAGCCAGGGACGGAAAAACAGAAGGGAGAGGGGGAAATGGGTAGTGATAACAGAGCCGATAGAGCAAAAGGGAGTCAGAGAGAGGGAAGAAGAGCCAGAGACTAAGGGAAAGAGGGAGACAACGCACACGGAGTTGAGGGGCCATGGGGGGCTAGACAGAGACAGAGACAGGGAGACACTAAGAGAGACAGAGACCAGGGAGAAAGAGGAAGAAAAAAGGAAACAAGCCCGAGCCAGACAGGCCAAGCGGCCAAGAGGGAGGAACGAGCGAGAGGAACGAGCGACGGAGGCGGAGGCAGCGCCGGGAAAAGGAGCCTAGGGGCCGCGGGTGCCTTGCGGGAGAGTCTTGGAGGGCGCGGGGCGACCCGACCCACCAACAGCCAAGCTAAGGCCGAGCGGTGGGAGGGCGGGGCGGGGCGGGGTCCGCGGGCAGCCGGGGGAAGGGGCCCGGGGCGCTGGGGGAGGTGGGCCCGGGGCGGGAGAAGGGGCCCGGGAGGCGGGGCGCGGCCGGGCGGGGCGCGGCGGGGGCGGGGCGCGAGGGCGTGTCCCCAGCGGAGCCGCCCCCGCCCCGCCCCCGGGCTGCGCGGCGCGGCTGAGCCGGGCCGGGGCGCCGGGGCCGGGGGCCGCTGGCGCGGGCAGGAAGCGCCTTGCGGCCCGGGCCCGCCCCCCGCCTCCTGCCGCCTCCGGGCTCCCGGCTCCCGGCCGCGCCGCGCCCCATGCACTCGCCGCGCCGCGCAGCCCGCGCACGCCCGGATGGCTCGTCGCGCCGCGGGCGGCGCACCCCTTAGCGCTCGGGCCGCCGCGGCCAGCCCCCTGCCGCCGCGCCCGCCATTCCGGGCCCCGTCACCGTGCCCGCTGCTGCCATTGCTGCTGCTCCTGGGGGCGGCCCGGGCCGGCGCCCTGGAGATCCAACGCCGGTTCCCCTCGCCCACGCCCACCAACAACTTCGCCCTGGACGGCGCGGCGGGGACGGTGTACTTGGCGGCCGTCAACCGCCTCTACCAGCTGTCGGGCGCCAACCTGAGCCTGGAGGCCGAGGCGGCCGTGGGCCCCGTGGCCGACAGCCCTCTGTGTCACGCCCCGCAGCTGCCTCAGGCTTCGTGCGAGCACCCGCGGCGCCTCACCGACAACTACAACAAGATCCTGCAGCTGGACCCGGGCCAGGGCCTGGTGGTGGTGTGCGGGTCCATCTACCAGGGCTTCTGCCAGCTGCGGCGCCGGGGCAACATCTCGGCCGTGGCCGTGCGCTTCCCGCCCGCCGCACCGCCCGCCGAGCCCGTCACCGTGTTCCCCAGCATGCTCAACGTGGCGGCCAACCACCCGAACGCGTCCACCGTGGGGCTGGTGCTGCCGCCGGCCGCCGGCACGGGGGGCAGCCGCCTGCTCGTGGGCGCCACGTACACCGGCTTCGGCAGCGCCTTCTTCCCGCGCAACCGCAGCCTGGAGGACCACCGCTTCGAGAATACTCCCGAAATCGCCATCCGCTCCCTGGACGCGCGCGGTGACCTGGCCAAGCTCTTCACCTTCGACCTCAACCCCTCCGACGACAACATTCTCAAGATCAAGCAGGGGGCCAAGGAGCAACACAAGCTGGGCTTCGTGCGCGCCTTCCTGCACCCGCCCGACCCGCCGCCGGGCGCCCCGTCCTACGCGTACCTGGCGCTCAACAGCGAGGCGCGCGCGGGCGATAAGGAGAGCCAGGCGCGGAGCCTGCTGGCGCGCATCTGCCTGCCCCGCGGCGCCGGCGGCGACGCCAAGAAGCTCACCGAGTCCTACATCCAGCTGGGCTTGCAGTGCGCGGGCGGCGCGGGCCGCGGCGACCTCTACAGCCGCCTGGTGTCCGTCTTTCCCGCGCGCGAGCTGCTCTTCGCCGTCTTCGAGCGGCCGCAGGGGTCCCCCGCGTCCCGCGCGACTCCGGCCGCGCTGTGTGCCTTCCGCTTCGCCGACGTGCAAGCCGCGATCCGCGCCGCGCGCACCGCCTGCTTCGTGGAGCCCGCACCGGACGTGGTGGCGGTGCTCGACAGCGTGGTGCAGGGCACCGGGCCGGCCTGCGAGCGCAAGCGCAACATCCAGGTACGCTGGGGGAGCCGGACATCAGCTCGGGGCGGGGGAGGGCAGGAGGGACAGCGTGCGGGCAACTGGGCGGGTTGTGGCTGAGAGGGACACAGGTGTGAATGTGTGGGACCCAGATGGGCACGTGGAGACCCAGGTATGTACTCTGGGCCACGGGTGCATTTGCCGGGACCCAGGTGTACTCACGAGGATACAGGTGTCAGTCAAGGTGGTGCGAATACGGTACCGGTTGCGCTTGCGGTCACTCAGGAGAGTGCTGGGTAACTAGATGTGTAGGAGGGTCGAGGTTGCAGGTGTTCGCTGGAGACAGCGTGTATTAGCCCAGGTGTGCTGTGGTGGTCCTAGGCGTGTACTGAGCGCAGAGCAAGTGAGTACATGTCCAACCAGAGGTGTATCCTGGGCTGGCTGTGCAAGCCTATAGGGGCTGCCCTTGGGAGTTGGCAGATGTGTGCTTGGGTGTGGCAGGTGTGCACCAGGGCCCTGCAGATATGGGAGGGGGGCGCAGAAAAGAGGGAGTGGCAAGGCTGTGTGCTCCAGACTCGTGTGTCACTGATCTGGTTATGCAGGAGTGTGGGGCAGGTAGATGTGTCCTGCAGGGTCACTGGTGCAGCAGGGTGGGCCTGGGTGTGCAGTGGGATGTGTGTGGCAGGGAACACAGGTGTTTGGGCACGAGTGGGTGCTCTGGGGAGGCCACTGGCTGGCAAGCGGGTGTGTTCCTGATGCCAACTTTATTCACTCATTCAACACACTGAACATTCAGCATGTACCAGACATGGGCACTATGGACGAGACAACACTTGTGGAATGCCTACTAAGTGTACCACAGGGCATAACTGTCTTGGTTCTCACAACTACCCTCTTAGGTAGTCTCTAGTCTCATCCCCATTTTACAGATGAAGAAACTGAGGAACAGAGAGGCTAAATAGCTTGCTCAAGATCACACAGCTGGGAACTAGCAGAGGCAGGGTTTGAATCTAGGCTGTCTGCCCTCATCATCTGTGTTCTAAACACTACCGATTCTTTGCTGCCTTACGGATATGTTGTGCAGTGTGTGTGTGTGTGTGTGTGCGTGCGCGCACACACACTTGCACAAGTGTGTTGGAGGGGTCTCAGGTGGCCGGGCTGGGGGGGCACCGGGGCCAGGAGACTAGAGGGAGGTGAACAGGACTGTGTACAGCACTGAGGTGTGCAGGGGGCAGGAGAGGGCCAGGGGCTCAGGAGGGTGTGAGGAGGGGCCAGGTGTGGCAGCAAAGCGGCGGGGTGGGAACGGGATGGGAGGCTGGGGCTGCATTGGACAGAGATGAAGGGGCCAGGTTGGGAGATCACTGTGCGTGTTGACCTTGGGGGAGGGGAGATTTATGATGGGGGGGAGGGGGGAGGGGAGAAGGGAGCTTTGTGCAGTTTCCCTGGAGAAAACCCAGCCGCCAGGGGTCACTTCTTCAGGGGGCCCTGAGAGGTGGAACCCTGGGCCTTTCCCTCATGTGACTCTGGGGAGTCCATTTCAACCCTAAGTTTTGCCACTCCCCTAGGAAGCCTCAGTTTCTCCTTCAGCAAGAAGCTGAACTCAGCCTTTTCCTGGTGAGCCCTCCCTGGGTCCAGGCCCCCTGTGGCCCTGCCCTGTCTCTTCTCCGTGGTCTTCGGGCTGTGGCAAGAATCTCATGAGATTAATTATTCCCCCGTGGGTGTGTCCAACACTGGGGCTTTGAGAAAACGCAGATTCCTTCTGCCTTCAGGCTCCCACGGCTGCCCACCACCAGCTGGCTGGCTGCCCTGAAAAGAAAGGTCACGGTGGGTGAGCAGGGCCGACTGCCACCCACGGGGGCTGGCCAGGTCAGGGTTGGCTGCCCAGCACTGTGACTGGGACATCCACCATCCCCCTCCTCGGAGCCACATCCTCCAAAGGGGTGTGCCTGAGGGTACAAGCTTTGTTTCAGGGGTGTCAGGGCCAGAGGAGGTGAGTGGGGAGTCGGTCCCTGCTCTACAGAGGGAAGACCCTAACTGTGGTAGCCAGGGCTGAGGCCGGGCCGGCCCCTGGGCCTTCCTTAGCCCTTTCCAGGGCCTGTGTGTCCATCCAGGCCCTTGGTGTGGGCTGATCCATGGGATTCCTCAGCCCCCCGCCACCGCAGTCTCCCCCTCCCCCTCTGGCAGGAATTGTCCTGGTTCCCACGGTCCCCAGCCTGGCCTGGTGCAGTGACTCACTCCACTGAAGTGGGCTGGGGCTTCCTTCTCCTTAGAGGGGCAGGGCCTCTCTAGGGACATAGCCCTGGGGACAAAGTGACCATCGGCCTTCCATCCACCTTGGGGTGGATTCCTGGTCCTCTTCAACCACACTACCTGTGTCCCCCCAACCCTTTCCTTTTCCCCATGCCCTGTTATGGGCATGGGTCAGTGCTGCTGGGCAGTATCTCCCAGATGTGTCCAAGGCCTGAGAGTCTGGGCCTCTGGTGCAGCCTTGGGTGGGGAGCACAGTTATAGGCTAAGAACTTGGACTTTGTACCCTGGATTCAAATCCTACTGTCACTTCCAAGCCGTGCGACCTTGGCAAGTGACGCAACCTCTTTGAACGTCTGTTTCCTCATCTGTAAAATGGGGACAATAAAAACACATCTCTAGGGTTGGCTTAAAGGACTAAATGAACGAGTTGATATAAAGTGCCTGGTACCCGGTGTGTAGAAAGCACCTGGCAGCTGTCGGCTGTTCCCTGTTGTATGACCCCGGGGGCCTTATTAGCACAGGTCTGGGCCTGGGCCTGGGCCTGGACAGCAGCGACCTCTTTTGGCTTGTTCCGCAGCAGTAAAGACCCCACAGTTTCCCACCTCTAGCCCCAGATGCAGGCCTCAGTTAGACACTTCCTAAGCCCTGCTGCGTGTGCCCCAGCCCCACGCTTGCTGTGTGCTAGGGACCAGTGGTGCCTCAGTTTCTGCTCTCGTGGCCCATGCAGGTGAGCAGGGGACAAACATGTGGCCGTGCACTTAGATCCCAGGGGGCCGGGGCTGGGGGTAATAGGAGAAGCTGGACGGCCCTGACAGAGGACATCACAGCTTCTGGGGGAGGTGCTATCCCTACGGAGGTGGGGGGATGAGCAGGGGTCAGCCACATGAAGCTGGCAGGAGAGGATGACAAGGTCCAGGCAGAGGGACCAGCCTGTGCTGAAGCCTGGAGGTAGGAAATGGCAAGGAGAGCTGGAGCAACTGAAGGTGGTCCCTGTGGTGGGGGGAGTGGGGAGAGTGTGAGAGAAGTGCTGGGGGAAGTGGGCGGGGCTTGCAGGTGTAGAGAAGCCATACTGTGGAGTACTGTGATCTGACTGAGCGCATCATGGGATGCCTGGATGGCTCAGTCGGTTAGGTGGCTGACTTCGGCTCAGGTCATGACCTCACTGGTTTGTGAGTTTGAGCCCCGTGTCAGGCTGTTTGCTGCCAGTTTGGAACCTACTTCAGATTTTGTGTCTCCCTCTCTCTCTGCCCCTTCCCCACTCACACTCTGTCTCTCTCAAAAAAAAATTAACATTTTAAAAAATTTTTGAATGAGCACCTCACTTTCCCCCTCTGTAGAATGGGAGCAATAATAAAGTACTTACCTCATAGGACTGTTGTGGGGATTAAATGAGCTAATACCTGTAAAATTTTTAGTAGAGTGCCCGGCACACGTGTTTGCAATTATATTTGACCCTTGAACAACTCAGGGGTTAGGGGTGCCGACCCCCTGCAGTGTGGAAAATCTGCAAATAACTTTTGACTCCCCCAAACTTAACTACTAATAGCCTCCTGTTGACTGGGAGCCTTACCAATAACATAAACAGTGATTAACATATATTTTGTATGCCATGTATATTATATACTATATTCTCACAATAAAGTAAACTAGAGAAAAAAAATTAAGAAAATCAGAAGAAGAGAAAGCACAGTACTGTGCTGTAAAAATCCACATGTAAGTAAAAAAAAAACAAAAAAAATCCACATGTAAGTGGGTCCATGTAGTTCAAACCCACGTTGTTTATAATTTTTTTAACGTTTATTTATTTTTGAGAGAAAGAGACAGAGCACAAGTAGGGGAGGGGCAGAGAGAGAGGGAGACACAGAATCTGAAGCAGGCTCCAGGCTCTGAGCTGTCAGCCCAGAGCCCGATGCAGGGCTCAAACCCAGAAACCGGAAGATCATGACCTGAGCCGAAGTCGGACACTTAACCGACTGAGCCACCCAGGCGCCCCCAAACCCACATTGTTTAAAGGTCAACTGTACTGTGGGTACTATGGCTGCCTCTGGGGGAAGGATGAATTTGGTTCTGGGGTGTCGGGCAAGTTCTAGGGGCCTGGAATCCCTTTCGCTCCCAGACCCATCTGGCCTGACTTTGCCTGCACCAGCTGGCCTCAGTGGAGCAGGCATGGGGAACTGGATCCTGCCCTTCCACTGTTCCCCGGGGACACCTGACCTCCAGCTGAGGTGGCCCGTGTGGGCCTCTGGAAGCCCAGCTCTTCACTCTTGCTTTGGGGGTCTTTTGACCCCACCAGTCCAGAGCCTTGGCCAGAGCGATCCCAGACATTGCAGCTTTGCACCTGGCGAGCTTTCTCCTTTGCCCTCTACTGTTAAGACAATGAAATCTTAGCCTCTGCTGCCTCTGCTGCCCACTTCCATCCAGGAATCAGGAGCTGCCAGGGCGTGAGGTCAGACCCAGGGAACCTTGTCCACTCCCCACCCACCCAGGCTTCGGGGTGGGGGGGGGCCCAGCTTTGTCCCTGACCATTTGAGGCATTATCTGGGGCTGTTGCATGATTTTGAGTGAGGAAATTGTCCTCCACTGCGTGTAGCTTGGATCCCTTTCCCCAATTCATGTTCGCGGTGAATGCGAGTTGGGAAGTTGCTGTGTGCTGTCGACAGGGGAAAGTGAGGCACAGGGTCTCCCAGCAGGCAAGGGCAGTCCGAGCCTAACTCTCTTCCCCGAATCTTTCCACCCAACCTTTGAGTGACCATGATACTTGTTTTTTTAAACCCAAAGGAAAACCAACAGGGAAATGCCAATGCTGCATTTTCAAGGTGTCTTTTTATAGTAAAGGTGGAAAAAAAAACCCTCAGGCTGTTTTAAACTGGCATGCGGTGGGTGGGTGCTCATCGTCAAGAAGGCGTTTTCTGAACCAATTTAGGGGCTGAAATGCTGGGTGGAGGTGGAGGGAGACAAAGCTTCCAAGATGGGCTTTACATTCGGAGTTGGGCTGGGGGCTGGGAGTGCTCCTGTGGCCGATGGTACAAGCAGACAGCTGGCGGCTCCTAGGGGTTCCGGCATGATCCTGGGTTGCCCGCAATGATCATGTAGCCTAGAGAGACAGACAGGCTTTGGGCCAGGAGATGGTTAATATTCCAATGCTCCCTGGTGATGTCGCCAGTCCTGACTCCCAGGTATAAGATATTGAGTCCCATTCTCCTGCCCACAAGCTGTGTGACCCAGGCAGAGTCATTTACCCTCTCTGGGCCTCTTGCTTCCTCATTGTAAAATGGAGCAGTGTCTCCCTCTGAGGATGTGGGCAAATTAAAATCTCCCATGCACCATCCAGTAAGTGGCAGGTGGAGGTATTAGTAGCAGGAGGGAAGACCTACGTCTGAGAAAAGTGTGCTTGGCCTGTGACACGGCCAGCGGAGCAGGGAGTGCTCGAGGAGGGGGGTGAGCCTCTTGGAGGAGATGGGATCATACCAGGTCCTAAAGGTGACCTAGGTGGTCGAGACGGAGGGGTGAGGTGCAGGTGTGCTGAGGGCCACCCCAGCTGAGTGAGCTCAGAGGCAGGAAGGCAGAGGTTGGCATGGAGAGAGTGGGCATGGTGTCACTGCTGTTGGCCGAGCACCTGATGGACCTGAGGGGTGTGTGGAGGGGAGGTGCCCCGTCGGCTCTCTGGGGCTGAATAATCATCGCCGAGCTCCCAGTTCCGAGTGGGGTCACTGTGTTGGCCCTTCGTGAGCACCAGTGTGTTTGATCTCAGAGCCCCCCGGCCATGAGGCAGGAAGTGCTGTTACAGATGGGGAAACTGAGGCCCAGGGCCACACAGCTTGTTAGCAGGAGTGGGACTCTGCAGATTGGCTTGTCTGGCCCCAGAGTCCATGCTGGGTGATGGCTCGTGTTAGCTGTGAGCTCCCAGCCACGAGTTTTCCGGGTACCCTTGTCCTATGGAGACTTGGGCGGGGCTCTTTGTAGAAAACCATCTTGTGTGGTAGCACTTCCACACTGGCCCCGGATGCAAGCTGGGGGCTCACGCTGTGGTGACTCAGTTCCAGAGTGGGGTGAGGCTGGCCGGGGCATCTGTCGAAGCTGGGGCCGATCGGGCCTTTTGAGGAAGTGGGCAAGGCGGGCAAGCACTAGTTGCGTTCATCACTAAAAATGTGATCCTCTGGGCTCTGCAAGGAGTGAGCCTCCTGGCCTATTGAGTGTGCAAGTGAGGGATGCGGACAGTGTGAATGATGACTTGACGAATCTCTTTCAACACTGACTCCCACCCTGGGCCATGCCAGCTGGGCATGGGGCTGGGCAGGCGCCTCCCCTCCAGGGCAGCACTTCACCATCTAGGGTTTGCTAGGAGAGCAGATGGAGCATCTCTTTTGGCCTTAACCACAGTTAGGACCTGCCACACCCAGGCAGGCCTGGAGTGGCATGTGAGTGCTGGACCCTGGCACCGACTCCCTGAGTTCAAATCCTGGCTCTGCACCCTCCAAGCTGTGGCCTCCGGCAAGTCACTCACCTCCTCTGGTCCTCCTTTTCCTCGACTGTAGAATGGGTTCAGCATAGGGAAGAACGGGGCAGCCTGGTGTTCAGTGGAGACTATGTGAGTCATCAGCCCCTGCAAAAACACTCTACAGAAGTCAGATCTGCTGGCCCATGGCTGCTGGCTTTCAGGAAGATTAAGGAAACCAGCCAGGCTCTGTGTTCTGTTTGTTGGAGGGAGAACAGACATGGTGTATACGGAAGAGGAGCCTGAAAGCCTGAGCCCCTGGCGATGAGGGGTCCCATCTGCTTTCTGGGCCTCAGTTTCCCGATCTGAGTTGGGCTGTGGGATGGCCAGGAGGCGTCACTGACAGAACGGCTTCCACCGGAATCATTAGCATTGCTATGGATGCTGTTGTTTCTTGGGAACTTACTTTGTGTCAGGCGGATTGCAAAAGCTCTTTATATATAGTCTATCTTTTCTTCATCTCCCCAGAAACGGAATGAGATGAGTGTTCTCCCTAATCTACAGAAAGGGGAAACAGAGGCCCAGAGAGGTTAGGTGACTTGCCTGAGGTCACACAGTGGGTAAAAGGTGGAGAGGGTATCTGGCTACAGAGCCTATGCTCATCACCTTTATTCCCTGGTTCCTCCCAAAACGCTGACTGAAGGGATGTGATCCAAAGGGGCCTTCAAGGTCACAGTGGGAAGAGGTGAATGGGTCTATTTTTTTTTTAATTTTTTTTTTTGAGGGAGAGAGAGAGAGAGAGAGAGAGAGAAAGAGAGAGCATGAGCAGGGGAGGGGCAGAGAAAGAGAGACACAGAATCTGAAGCAGGCTCCAGGCTCTGAGCTGTCAGCACAGAGTCCCACATGGGGCTCGAACCCACGAACCCTGAGATCATGACCTGAGCCAAAGTCGGACGCTTAACCGACTGAGCCACCCAGGCGCCCCATGCAGGGGTCTATTTTAAAGGTGAAGAAATGGACACCCATGGGAGCTCTAGGCCCGCTGGGGCCGCTGTGAGGAGTAGTGAGAGCTTTCCAGTGAGCCCCAGTGCCCAGAGTGGTCCCAGGTGTGGGGCTTCTGTTCCCCAGGGCCGCAGCTGCCTCTGCCTTCACCCACCAGAGCCCAGCACCTCCTGAGCCGTGTCTCCTGTCTGCCCTTGCTCCTGGTGGAGGCTTCTCTAGAATGTGGCAGTACAGGAGGAGACCCAGCTCTGTTACATGGCAGCCCCCAAAAAGGGATGAATCAGACTCTGCCCCTACCCTCCAGGGGCTCCCAGACAGTCAGGGAGGAGACTGTGACAGAAGATATGCTGCAACGAAGGCTGCACACTGACCAGCCTCTTCTGAGGGAGTCAAGGAAGGCTTCCTGGAGGAGGGGGGTGTTGGAGCAGGACTATGGAGGATGGGGCTGGGGAAGGAGTTCCAGGCAGAGGCAGAGGCCCAGAGATGTGGTAGAACATGGCTTGGGTAGCAGGCAGAGACGAAGCGTAGAGTGTGTGGGGTCTGGGGTGCAGGCCAAGGATTGGGATGGTGTCCTGTGGGCTGCAGGGAGCCGTCAGGGCTTTGGGGGAAGAGTGAGACACAGTTGGTCTGGTTCTAGAAGGGACTCTGTAGCTGCTGGCCCCTTATCAGCCCTGCGAGGTGCTGGCAGAAGCAGGAGGCTCTCTCCCAGAGCCCCCACTGTGGCTGGACCAGGTGACTCCCATGGGCCTCTCCAGCTCTGACAACGGTGTGGGGATTGCCATGGAAACCAGCCGGTGCCGCGTGGGGACAGGCCTGGAAAGTCTCCTGTCGCCAGCCACGTGCACTTGGATCCCGGCTACCCCGGGAGTGTGGCCGCTGTCTTCTTTTCAAAGACCGTGTTTGGGCCAGGGCCGAACCCAACAGGCAGCCCGGATGGGCCCCTGCACCGCCCACTCTCCCACTGACACTCGATGCCACCGAGATCCGAGATCTGCTGGGACAGCGGGGCTGGCCCCTCCCAGCCCACCATCCTTTACCCTGGAACACGATAAATCACACGCTAGAGGAGGGAGGAAGCTTGAAGCTCCATTACGAGGCCCAGCGAGGCCCCAGCGGGGCGTTAATCATGTAGTGCTTTCTGCTCTGATCGGTAAATAATGGGGGGGCAGTGGGCAGAGAGGCCTTGAATTGGAGGCCAGGCCCGGGAAAGGAGCTGTGTAGCGTTCTGCAATCACCCCTGCCCCCATACCCCACTCGGGGCCTGTCCAACATCTGGGTCTCCAGAAGTAGCCAGCTCCTTCATTGGTCTCGGTTTCCCTGGCGTGCCACCCAGGGCCTCTCCAGCCCCAGGACCCCCAGCAGCCGTGGGCAGTGCCCAGCAGGGCACCAGGGGGAGTGGCTGGGGTTAAGGGCGAGGACTCTGGAGCCAGCCTGCCTAGGTTTGAGGCTCACATCTGGCCCTTCTGGCTGTGTGACCCTGGATAAGTCACTGCTCTGTGCCTCAGTAGCACTGACTTACTGGGGTTAAATGAGGCTGCACAGGCAGGGGCACAAAGTAAACTGAGGCTGCCCCTTACCGCCGTGTTGTTTATACTACTGTATTGTTATTAGAGCTGGCCCTTCCTGACTTAGGGGTGGTCGCTGAGCTGGGATGTGGGCAGCTGGAGAGAGGGACCCATGTATCCCCTCTGTGTCCCCAGCACATGGGACCCAGCTCAGAGAGGTTTGCCGAGGACCTCAAGCCAGCCCTGTCCCCTCAGCTATGCCCACAGTCAGTCCCCTCCTCTGGGATGGAGGTCAGCACCCAGGGGACAGGGAGCTGGGTGTGAGTTCCAGTCTCCAGGGCCCCTTGGCCCCAGAAGGAAGAAGGCCAAATGTGCCCCAGAGAGGCAGCTGCAGCTCTCAGCTTCTCCTGGCCCTCATCCCCTCCAGGGGAAGAGGCTGGGACAGAAACTGTTCCAGGGAAAGGAGGGGCTGGAGCCGCAGCACTCTGCCCTCCCCCCCCCCCCATTAGAGCTGGCGAGAGGGAGTGACTTCCCTTGGCCAGGGAACAGGGAACAGGGAAGAGTCGTAGCTGGCTGCCCATCCCATACTGTGTTCCTCTGGGACCCCTGAGGAGGGGAGGGGAGGGGAGGTGTGAGGGGAGGGGGGAGGGCTGGAAATGGGGTCAGGCGGGGCCAGAATGAGAAACAGCTTCAAGAAGGGGGAGCTGTGTGTCTGGGGGGCCGTGTCCAGCTAACAAAACAATGGCTGCTTGAGTCAGCGGCTGTGGTCGTAGTTCCCAGGCAGGCCTGAGTGGAGCGGGCCCCGTGCTCCCAACACCCGCCCTCCCGGTGGTGAGGGGAGATGCTGGACTTTGGGAAGTGCTGGAGCTGTCTGTCCTGCCAGGCTCCAGTGTGACCTGCCCAGCTAATTGGGAACATTTACTGAGTATCTTCAGTGGTCAGTATTGAGGGCTGCTGTGAACTGAGCCCTTTCCAGCAGCTCTCCATGGAGGGTGCTGTTACTGTCCCCACTTTACAGATGTGGAGACTGAGGTTCAGACAAGATGCCGCATCCCATAGGGAGTAATGAGCCACAAGACTTGGTATGTCAGGAGCCTCACTTTCTCTGTCTGTAAAATGGGAACACAACAAGAGTGTGGCCTATAAGGTGGCTCTGCTCGAGCTCCACACACAGCAGGTCTTCATTCCAGCCAGGCCCCTGATCTCAGCCTGAGGGCTGTCCCCCCAGGCTGGGTCCAGCTTGGCAGGGTCTAGGTGCCAGTCGTGGCTAGACGGACATATCATGCTCAGGACGGGCTGGCTGGCTAGTTGACAGGACCCTTCCAGCGGGCGCTCACCTTGCCATGATGAATTCAGAGCCCCGCCTCCTCCAGAGAGGGGTCAGGGATACAGAGGTAGGCCTCCCTGAAACTTGGGAAGGGTCTACCCGAGTAGCCGCTGTGTCCATTGCTACTTCCAGGTTTTCCTGCCTGATTGAGGCAGCCTGGGGTCAGGTAGGGAATGGTCTCACTGTGTGTCCCGAGGAAGCCTCTGGCCATCTCTATGCCTTGGTTTCACCTCCGGCTCAGAGCCAGGCCTCTTGCCTGCTGCTCTGTGGCCCAGTTGGACATTCTGTCCCTGCTCACCCCTCCGGGAAGTGAGCATCTTGATAGCCCACTGGGAGGTGCTGGTATTTCCTTCCCAGGCAGGAGGCGGCTTCCTCCTTGGTGTGGGGGCCATTGCTGGATGCCCATTAAAGCAAGGTCCATCCTGCTTCCTCCCTGGGCCAGCACACAGTAGGCTCGTGGCTCTTTCCATGACTCAGTTTACCGTCAGTTGAGGTGTCAGCTCAGTGGAGCCAGAGCCCATTAGCTGCGGTTTCCGAGAAGCTGTGTGGGCTGAAGTTGGAGGCAGGGAGCTTGGGTTTGGAGTCACAAGTGTGCCTTCAAATCCTGACCTGTGTGCCATGGGTGACCTTGAGAATGCTTCCCCTTTATCCTCAGGGCTTCTGAAGAAGGGTGGTGGGCGGGGCTTTGTGCGAAGCAACAATCTTGCAGAGTTTAGTGGCTTTTGTGGCCTCCTGCAGGCTGCCTGTCAGACCCCGTGGCCACCCTACCTGGGCCTTGCTTGCTCCCTCTCCTCTAGTCCTTGTCTCTGGGGCAGTCTCCTGAGGGAGAATTCATCCTCCTTGGCTGTCCAAGCTGAAGGAAGAGTTGGCAGGGGGTGGCACTGAGGGGAGCCTGGGGCAGGGGGAGGGGACAGGCCAGGTGGCGCAGGGGGTTAAGGGCCCAGGAGCAAAGTTCTGGTTTATACTGAGGGCACTAGGGATCCATTGAAGGCCGTTGAGCTTCAGAGGAGACACAAATTGGTTTGTGGTTGTTTTTTTCTTTTTAAATTTTTTTCATGTTTATTTAGTTTTGAGAGAGAGAAAGAAAAAGAGAGGGAGAGGGAGGGGCAGAGAGAGAGACACACACACATACACAGAATCTGAAGCAGGCTCCAGGCTCCGAACTGTCAGCACAGAGCCCGACATGGGACTCGAACCCAAGAACCTTGAGATCATGACCTGAGCTGAAATTGAATGCTTAAACCAACTGAGCCACCCAGGCACCCCTGTTTTTTTTTTTTTTAATAAACTTTTTACCTGGGAATTATTTTAGATTTATAGGGAAGGTACAAAGATAGTGCCTATAGTTCCTGTGTACCCTGCTTCCGTTGTCCCTGGTGCTGAGGTTTTGCGTTCCCGTGGTACACTTGTCGAAACTAGGAAACCAGCTAAGTACTCTACTCTCAACTAAACTCCAGACTTTACTCCATATTCTTTTTCTTTTCCAGGATACCACGTTGCATTTAGTGCTTTGTGATTTTACACGCTCACTTTGGCCCCTGTGGAGGGCGACTAGAAGGGGGCTTGGCCCAGCACCAGCCCAGGTGTATTTAATACCCAAAAGCGATTGTGCGCTTCCAGCTCCTCACAGTTCAGCTTCGCTTTCCTGGGATCTCGGTTCAATAACAATCAAAGACTTGAGGCGGAAAAGTGCCCTGGGTTCCCAAGCACAAAGCACCAACAGCGGGTGTAGTCTATGCCCGGGGCAGAACCACAGGGCCTTGCAGCCTGCCACACCGGCCCACCATTGCCGCCCCATCCCCCTTGGAGCCTCCTGCGGTGGGGCTGAGGTTTGGTGGGGTCCGCAGGCAGGATGCAGAGGCCTGAGAAACTGGGCTCTTGAAGCTTCTGCTCCTCCTGGCTTCCTGGGGAGAGAAAGTCAACACAATTACAGTTGGTAGTGAAATCAATATATCAGAGTTTTAATGGGAAAGTGGGCAGAGCGGAGCTTTGGCCCCAGGAGGCAGCTAGCTGAAGAGGGAGGGTGTGTCCTGCTCTCAGGAAAAAGCTGAGACCAGCAGCCAGCTATTTCTCATCCCATTTCAGAGAGGGATAAACTGAGGTTCTTAGAGGAACCAAAAGTAGCAGCCAGGTGCTGCCTGGGCCTGAACAGTCAACTCCCCTATGTTGCCACATACACACAAACACTAGGCATACAATTGGCCAATATGTTGGTCTCGTTCTCTAGCATCCAGCATGGCAGTGTTGCTCTCAATCTCTGGAAAGGCAGCAGCTGAATACAGTCAATCACACTTTAGTCAAAATTAGTCTCCTTTCTTTAGGAAACACTCACTCTGGAGTACAGTCTCCACCCTGGAGAAGCTCATGTTTATGCTATCATGATAAATGAAAGTGGTGACCAGCACAGTGCTGTCACAGAAGAGGGGAGTTTTTTCTTTTCTTTCTTCTTCTTTTTTTTTTTTTTTTTTTTTTTTTTTTTTGAGTCACATCTTGAAAGCTGGTCAAAAACTTGCTGCCTGGGCATGCCTGGCAAAGGCAATAGCATGGGTCATGACAAGGGGGACTGATGGGCCGGGGAAGTACGAGGGCTCAGAGGTGTGGGAAGGGCACTGGCTGCTAAGGGAATGAAGGATCAGGAGCCCTGGTGGGAAGGTGTGGCCACATTTGAGGAATTACAGAGGTTGGTGTGGTCAGAGCAGAGGGTTGGACAGAGGAAAAGAGCAAGACTTGAAGCTTATGCGTTTGGAACCAGGTCCAAAGGCCTTGAATGCCAGGCCCGCTCCTGAGGACAGCCAGGAGCTGGAGAAGGGTTTTAATGCCAGGGAGGAGTTAGCCGGTTTTGTGCCTAGAAAGGTGGCTCTGTGGGATTGGAGGGGCCGCAGTGATGAGCGGGTCCTTCCAGGCTCCCAGGGGCATTTGTGTTTTGAAAGATCTATGCAGAGCGAGACTTGAAGGAAGGCCGGTGCTAGGGGAGGAATTTGAGGCAGTGTCATGGGTGGTATTTTGAGCCCGTGGACCTCACTATCCCTGAAGACCAAGTTCGGCTGAGGCCACACTCGGACGGCTGTCCCGTCCATCCCCAAGGCCACTGTGCCCTCCTTCCCAGGCCTGCAGCCCCCGCCCCCAGAAGGGGGGGCATTTCCCTTGCAGCCTTGTGATATCCCCCCTGCCAGTCGGAGAGTCGGCTTCCCCCTCGGAGCGCAGATCATTCAGAGCAGCTGACAGGGGTTACTTCTCCTTTAAAAAATTTTTTTTAGATTTTATTTTTAGGATAAGAAAAAAAAAGTTGGAGGAAAGGCTTTTTAGAAAATTCCTTCGGTACAGAATTAATGGCTTGTGAACATCAGGGCGGGCAGGCGGGAGCTAGATTCCCAGCGTGTTCCTGCCTCATCCTCTCGGCTGCCCAGCCCACAAATCACCCGGATCTGGGTGCCTTCTCCGGCTTTTCCCGCCCAGCTGGGGTCCCCCACTGCAAGGCCCAGGGCAGAAAACCCCAGACGTGTCATCTGGGGCCTCCCGGGCCTTCCCTCCCCTCCCCTCCCCCTCTCTTGGAGCTCAGGGAGCAAAACCATGTCCCCCAGGCAAGGGTTTACCATTTTAATTTTAAAACAGCTTATTATTTCATGACACAGGTAATCCATATTCAGTGAAGGCAAAGTTATGTAACCCTGAGGAGGAGTTTCCCTCATGCAGGCCTCGGGCCCAAGTGCCCACTCTCCTGCCTGCTTGCCGACAGAGCCCCCCTCCACTCTTCCCTGCAGCCGCAGGAGTGCCGAGGGGTGAGCCTAGGACCGGGGAGAGGCAGCCAGGTAGATGGTTCGGCACCCTTTTTCCACAGCTGGCCCCCACCTCAGGCACACAGAATGAAGTCAGGCAGGGTAGGTCTGAAGCTGAAGGACAAGAAGGAGCCAGTTATGTGACAGTCTGGGGAATGGCACTCCAGGCAGGGGGAACAGCAAGGGCAAAGGGCCCAGTGTGTGAGGAACAGACACAAGGCCTGTGAGGCTGGAGTGGAGGAGGGTATGGGATGTGCTTAGAAGGGCTCATAGCCCCTGAGGGGAGGATTAGGATTCAGTGTTTTTTCTGAGAGTCGTGTAAACCATCAGAAGGTTTCAAGCAGGGGAGACCTCTTTGCATTTTTTTAAATTAAAAATATTTTTTTAATGTTTATTTTTGAGAGGCAGAGAGACAGAGCATGAGCAGAGGAGGGGCAGAGAGAGAGGGAGACACAGAATCTGAAGCAGGCTCCAGGCTCTGAGCTGTCCACACAGAGCCCGACGCGGGGCTCGAACTCACAAACCATGAGATCATGACCTGAGCCGAAGCCGGACGCTTAACCCACTGAGCCACCCAGGCCCCCACTTCTTCGCATTTTTAAAGGGCTCCCTTGTTCAGGGGGACTGGTTGAGGCCAGAATGGGCCCAGACCAGAGGGGCTGGGAGAGGCCCCTGGGTGGAGGACTGCCTTAAGGTGCTCCTGGGCAGTCTGGCTGGAAGGCTTTAGAAGTAGGTGTGATTTGTCCCAAATTCCACATTACAATAATCATGTTAGAGACAGTCGTATCTGAAATGGTGACAATGTCAGCCAACACCTCTGGAGCATTTGTGCACAGTGCAGGTGTTTCACAGTGGGCGATCTCATCCCCGTTCTTGGGAGGGAGGTGCTAGAGATGTGCCTACCTAACAGTTGAATAAACTGAGGCTCGAAGAAGTGAGGTGGCCTGCCCGCTCCCCCCCAGCCATCCTGGGGAAGACCACCCATTCGTGGGTCCTGGCCCTGGCAGCCCCAGCTCTGCCCCCCACCCTCTGGGCTCAGGGCCTGGCCCCCCAGGGATGCTCTGGGAGACAGGCCCACCCAGAAGCTGTGGGGCCCAAAACTGTGTGTATTCACCAAGGACAGGTGGACCTGGTCTTTATTGTTTGTTTTTGAAAACTAGCTGAGCGTTTGAGCAAACCCCATACGGGCACGTGACCAGTGACTTAGGCTTGCAAAAAGCACAAATGAAAAACTAAAAATTAAAAAAAAAAAAAACCACAACAGGGGCGCCTGAGTGGCTCAGTCAGTTAAGTGTCCAGCTTCGGCTCAGGTCGTGATCTCATGTTCGAATCCCGCTCGGGCTCTGTGTGGACAGCTCGGAGCCTGGAGCCTGCTTCAGAGTCTGTGTCTCCCTCTCCCTGCCCCTCCCCAGCTTGTGCGCTCTCTCTCTTTCTCTCTCTCAAAATTGAATAAACATTAAAAAAAATTTTTTTTAAACCACAACAAAACGACCCTAAGGCTGCACCCTAAAGCCAGTTCCGATGCTACATTCTGGTGACCTTCTGAATCCCTGCTCAGAGCCGCCGATGCCCACGGCCCAGCCTCCAGGGGCTGAGCTGTGGCTCAAGTCTGCTGCCAGTTTTTGGTCATAGAGGTATGACATTGCAGCTGAACCAGAGCAGGCCCTTTCCTCTGTGAGCCTCAGTTTCCCCATCTGTGACATGGGACCTCATAGGGCTACCAGGATTTCGGGAGTCGATGCACAGGCCCGGTACAGTCTCAGTTCTCAGTAAGCACAGCCTGTTAGTGTGTCTGCCATCATGACTGTTACCTTACCGTGTGTGCACCAGCTTTACCAAAATGGCCCTATGATATCCTGTCACTTTTCTCAGCCAGCTGTCTTTCCGTCATAATCCATACAGATTTGTTGTGTCCCTGAGGGATGGGGGCCGCTCTCCTGGGCGATGTGCCATTATGTTCATGCTCAGTCCTGCTGGACGCTGAGGTTGTGCCCCCCTCTCCCCCCACATCTGCTCTGCTGAACCATCCTTGGGGATTTGCACAGTTATCTTCTCAAACGTGCTTCCTGGAGGCCTGTTCCATGTCTTTGTGCAAACTGCACGAGGACCCTCTGGAAGGAGCCACAAGACACAGGGGAAGGTGAGAATGAGCCCATGGAGTGGCTGGGGACTGGGCTCACCAGCTGCGTGGGTCTCACTCCAGTGCGTGGTGGGACTGAGTCGCCACTGGGTGGCTCTGGGCTGATGCAGATGGCAGGGCTGTGCCTTTGGACTTGCCTTGCCTTGGTTTGCCCATCTGTGATGTGGGCAGGTGGGGGCACGTATCTTGGGGAAGGAGGGGAGGGCCTCGGTCTGGGGTCTGGAGAGCTGCTGGGAACTGGGATGGTGGTGCCTGGTCAGGGCAGGGCCCCTGGGAGAAGGAAGCCGCTGGGTGCTGTGGAGACCCAGCCGAGGCAGGAGGGACACCTATTGAGTATGAGCAGGTACACTGAAGCAGAGGCTGGCCTCCGGTGGTCTGGTGCTGGCCCCTCCGCTCTGCCCGCTGGGACCAGTCAGGAGGTGCAGCTCCAAGGTCATGGGGGTATGCAGGCCTCACCCTGTCCTCACCTTCCCAGCCTCCTGACCTTGCCCCGTTGCCGGCTCTTCTTGCCGCCATCCCATCACTTTTCCTGTATAGTTCTTACTACCTGAGATGTCATCTCCTCAGGGCAGCTCTGGGACTGAGGTCAGGGGTCAGTCTGCAGTCAGGGACAGGGTCCTGCTTATGTTTGGGCCTCAGCCCCGACTGGGGCATGTAAAGCAGCAGCAAGATTTTAGAACTCTGATGATGAGGTCTGACACACAGTGTGGGCAGGGAGTCAAAGAAGGTTGTAGAGCCAAGGTCTGACATACGGCTTCTCTTGCAGCTGCAGCCAGAGCAACTGGACTGTGGGGCTGCCCACCTGCAGCACCCGCTGTCCGTCCTGCAGCCCCTGAAGGCCACACCTGTGTTCCGGGCCCCGGGCCTCTCCTCCGTGGCCGTGGCCAGCGTCAGCAACTACACGGTGGTCTTCCTGGGCACAGTCAGTGGGCGGCTGCTCAAGGTAGGGCTGGGGGTCAGGGCAGGGGAGTCTGAGGGGGTGGAGGGGGTGGGGGGAGGCTGGGCCTGGGTAGGCTGCACAGGCAGCCTCTACAGATCTAATATCAGCCTTCATTTTCTCTGGTCCACCTGGCACCGTACGGTTTACAAAGCAGTTTTCACATCTGCGTCTTCTCCTCTTGCTCATAACGCAAAGTGCCTTGTCCTGCATAGGAGGGAGACCAGGCCTGAGAGGGGGCCCTTCTCTCTGCTCTCTAGGACTTGGGCTTTGAAGCAGAGGGATCTGAGTTCAAGTCTCTCCGGGCTCTGCCACTTGCTGGCTATTTGACCTTGGACAATACACTTTCTCTCTCTGGGCCTCAGTTTCCCCCTCTGGGGAGGGTTGTAAGCCCTGGCTCATGAGACTGTTGTTAGGCCTTGATGGGTGAAGGCCACAGCCTGCCTCTGTCTGAAGACCTCCCTGACCAAGATGACTGGTTTTGGGGGGGTACTGATGCCTGGCCCCGAGATTCCTGGAGCTGGAAAGGGTGAGCGGCTTCTGGTGTTCCCACCATGGGGTCGGAAGGACTTTCCAGGGCCTGGGCCGGGCCGCCAGGTGAAGGCCTGGGCCGGCTTTCTCCCAGCCCCCTCCCACCCCTGCCTGTCAGGAAAGTCAGCTGCCTGGCACAGCTCCAGTGCACGCCAGGCCCTGGCCTAATCGACTCAGATCGGATAACTCAATTCCCTCAGCTGCCCGGGCGGCCACCATGGGCCAGGGGTAGGCTGGGGATTAGAGCCCTGGCTGCCTGGCTCAGGGACCTTAGCTGGCCCACTTGCAGTGGTGGGGAGGTGCAGTTGTGGGAGCAGGGAGGGGGTGGGTGGCATCCTTCTCGGCCTCTGAAGCCCTACTGAGGGTCCTTAGACAGTGAGACTCATGTTTTAGGATCAGATAGGTGGATTCGGATCCTGGTTCTGCTGGTCCCAGCTGTGTGACCTGGGGGTGGCTGCTTCTCACCCTGAGCCTCAGTTTCCTCATCTATCATGAGGGAAATGAGCTGGACAATTCCAGACTGTGGTCAGAGTCCACTGTCCCATGAGGCAGGTAGTGCCAGGATTCCCAATTCCCAGATGAGGACACTGAACCTCCAAGAGGGGGAATGACTGCCCCAGAATCACACAGCAAGAGCTGGGGTTGCATTCCTGGTCAGCGGACCAGGAGCCCACATGACCCCTCAACCCAGACCTCTTTACCCACCACCCTGCTCTGTGCACCGCCTTCTCCCACCAGCCCTTCCCTGCTTGGGGCTAAAATCACAGCACCTAGCCCAGACCTGGGGCACAGTAGGTGCTCAATAGATGTTTGAAGGAGTGGAAATAAACCAAGTGTCTTCTGGGTGCCTGGGGCAAGGGCAGGGGCAGGTCAGAGACTGGGCAAGGGCCAAGCTTCTGGGCATACTCTACCAGAGGCCACCTGGGACGGGTGATGTCTTGGGCTGGAACAGAGCCTGTGGGAGCCTGGGTGTGTGGAAAGCGTTTGAGAAACTCTTCCAGAGGACGCCCTTGGAGGACAGATCCTGGCTGAAAGGGGAGGAAGAGAACTACTCCAGCAGGGAGCACAGCATGGAGAAAGGCCTACAGACTGGAATGCCTGTGTTGGGTTGAATGGGTGGAAATGAGCCTGGTAGAGTAAATTGGGGTTTGTTGTCGGGGCCTTGAATACCAGAACAAGTTTATTCCATAAGCAGGTGGGAGCTACCAAAGGGTTGGAGCCTACAGAGGAGGCAGGCAGTAGGAGGCCCAGGGAGGCATCTAGACCACTGGTCCCAAGTCAGGGCCTGGGGGGGCCTTTGACAAAGCAGTGGGTTGGAAATGTGAGGGGCCAGCTGAAAAAGGATGAAGTTTGATGGAGCTCTGGTGGCCATTGTCTCTTCCCAGTGGCACATTCAGATGGGCTCTCAGAGCTAGAGAAGCTTCTAGGCCTCAGCTGGTCCTGGTCTTCCTCCTGCCAGGATCTTGGACCCCACCCTCTAGCCTCATCCTTGGGCTGTGGGGTTAGACAGGCCTGGGCTTGCATTGTGACCCCGAAGTGTCTTCATTTTATGACTCTCACCAAGTCTGTAGCCTCTCTGGGCCTCTCCTCATCTGTGAAATGGGCATAAGAGGGGACGAATGAGAAGTGTGGCCCCCTCCGCACGTTGCAGTCGTCTTCTCCATTTGTGCTTCCCACGCTCCTGAGGGGCGGGCGCCATCATTGGTCCCATCAGGTCAGGAAGCCGAGGCTCCCGGAGGGGAAGTGACAACCTGTACCTTTGTACAGCACATAAATGTCAAAGCTGGAATTCAAACCCACATCCCTGCTCTTAGGCGTGATGCCAGACAGCTGCCCAGAGCATCTTTTGTAAACCGTAAAGCCTGGAGGTATTCCCAGGGCGGGACGCATTAGAGAAGATCAATCAGCGAGGGAGTTCCCGGTGGGGCCACAGCAGCGGCAAAGGTGTCAAGGCCAAACCCGCTGCCCCCCTTACATGTCCGTGATTTCCCACCAGTCCTAGAAGGCCTGCGAGAGGATGAGGCTGAGACCCCTAGCCTGAGGCAGGTCCCTGCCTCCAGGGGCATACCCCTGCTGTGGGCACCCTCCCAGGGCCCCATCACCCTGATGCTCCCCCCTCCTCCCACAGATCAACCTGAATGAGAGCATGCAGGTGGTGAGCAGGCGGGTGGTGACGGTGGCCTACGGGGAGCCTGTGCACCACGTCATGCAGTTTGACCCAGCCGACCCTGGTTACCTTTATCTGATGACATCCCACCAGGTAAGGCCAGAGCCCGGGCCTGACAGGGTCCCAGGACATGCGGGCTTTCTTCCTCTCTGCCTCCCACCAGGAGCACCTTCCCTTCCTACCCCCTCCCAGCGTACGCATCACCTCAACAGGGAAGCCCCATTTCCTCACGTTTCCCCTGTTGAAGCCTCAACTTCCCCAGTCTCTTGTGGCCCCACCATTGCTGATTTCCTGGGCAGAGGCCGGCAGCCCCGCTGAGCCGGGCTCTCACTTCTGCCTCTAGATGGCCAGGGTGAAAGTCGCTGCCTGTGCTGTGCACGCCACCTGCGAGGACTGCGTGGGTGCAGCCGACGCCTACTGTGGCTGGTGTGGCCTGGAGACACGGTGAGGCTCCCAGGGGCAGGGGCTGGGCCCAGGCGGCTGCGGCGGGGGCAGAGGCCCCCCCGGGTCCTGACCTGTGCCGCCTGCGCCAGGTGCACCGTGCAGCGGGACTGTGCCAACTCCAGCCAACGGCACTTCTGGACCAGCGCCAGTGAGGGCCCCGGCCGCTGTCCCGCCATGACTGTCCTGCCTGCAGAGATCGACGTGCACCAGGAGTATCCAGTGAGTCACAGGGGAGCCGGGACTCAGCTTGGGGTGGGGAGGGGGCCCAGGGTGGGAAGCTGCCCTTCAACTGGCCCCCAATCCCTGAGAGGTAGGGACTCCTGCCCACAGTGCCCCAGGGACCGTGCTCCAGGCAAGGAGTGAGAATGACTGGGCTTTGCTGAGCACTTGCTGAGTGCCGGCAGTCGCCATGTGCCTGATGTCCACCTCTGTTAGTCCTCATACAACTCTATGAAGTGGATGCTCTTAACATCCCCATTTTTCAGATTAGGAAATCGAGGCACAGAGAGGTAAAATGACTTGCTCATGGTCATACAGCTAGGGAGTAGCAGAGCTGGGATTTAAACTCAACGGGGAGCAGGCTTCAGAGCCTCAGGAGGGAGGGGGTGAGTTGGGGGATTGAAGGAGAGTAAGTCCCCGACCCCCTACCCCTTCCCAGGCCCAGTACAGGGAGGGAGCAGAGGGACCACCAAGGACAAGGCCGCTATTTCTTGTGCTCAGAAACAGATCAGATGCATCTGCAGTGTGGAGGCAGGGACTCTCTGCATCGCCTGAGCTCAGGAAGGCCTAGAGCTGCCACGGCCAGCAGGCAGTCTGGGGAGGGCTGAGGGACAGACAGCCTGGACCCACTTAGCCCTGCTCAGGTGAGGCTGGCTATCCTCATCTATCAGCAGGGAGAGATAGATGGTGATTCTAATGGGCCAGATGGGGTCTGAGGCTCCTCTGCACCCCTCTCCCCATTATTATACATCACAGAGCCCTTCACATGCCTTATGTCCTCAGGCAGACTGGGCACAGTTTTTTCCATCCATTCATTAATTTATTCATTCATCAAATATATTATTGAGCACCTACTATGTGCTGAGAGCAGTTCTAGACTCTCGGGACACAGCAATGAACATGACAGAAACAGCCCTGGTCCTTGAGCAGCTGACATGCTTGTGGAGCGAGAGAACGCACAAGATAGGGGGGCAAGATGGGGAAAAGTACTGTGGGGAAAAAGGAAGCAGAAGGGAGAGAGAGGGGTGGGCAATGAGTGGCGGGAATGTTGACATTTTAGACGAGGTTGGAGCTGGGCTCATGGTCCAGATGATGTATTTGAGCAAAGATACGGAGTAAGTGAGTCAGGGGGGTCTATGGGAAGAGTGTTCTGGGCAAAGGGAACTGCCGGTGCAGAGGCACTGAGGTGAGAACAGATTGGTAGATTTGAGAAAATATTAGGAGGTGAGGTCAGAGAAGTCACAGGCACCAGATCATGCAAAGCCTCCTTGACTACTGTAAGATGGTCAATTTCATTTTGCAAATGGGGAAACTGAGGCCTAGTGAGCCCGGTGTGGGATATTAGCCCTCTGGCCTGGAGTCCTGGCCACCTGTCGCCCCTTGTCCCAGGGTTGCTAGGGTGGGGGCAGAGCCCCGAGGGGAAAGGTCTGCTCCCCACTCTCCAAGCTGAGGGTCCCTGGCCCCCAGGGCATGATCCTGCAGATCTCGGGCAGCCTGCCCAGCCTCAGCGGCATGGAGATGACCTGTGACTATGGGAACAACATCCGAACTGTGGCCCGGGTCCCAGGCCCTGCCTTTGGCCACCAGATCGCCTACTGCAACCTCCTGCCAACGGACCAGTTCCCGCCCTTCCTGCCCCACCAGGGTAAGCACCTCACTCAGTGGACTGTGAGTACAGCCCTGAGGGGTGTAATGCCGGAATGTCACGGGCGTGGGGGTCCCGATAGCACAGCCTCTGAAGTCAGTGGAGACTCCCTACCCCTTCGTCCTTCTCTCCCTGGTTCCCCTGGTCCATTCTAGATCACGTGATTGTTGAGATGTCCGTGAGGGTCAACGGGCGGAATATCGTCAGGGCCAACTTCACCATCTACAACTGCAGCCGCATCGGACAAGTGTATCCACACACAGCGTGAGTGGGTCAGGGTGCCTGCCTCTGGGTGGCGGAAGGAGGAACAGGGAAGGGTCTCTGCTCTCAGGAAGGCCCTTGGAAGAAAAACAGTGGTGTTCTAGAGGCCGGTGGGACCCTGGCTTGTTCACTTGCTGGCTCATTTATTGTGTACAAACTCATATTACCCTTACCTGGCTTCTGTGGGCACTCAAGCTGCAGGGTCAGAGAGAAGTGCTTTGATTACACTTAATTGAGTCTCCTAAATGCCCTGCTTGTCTATTTCCTCCTTGCATGCCTCTTGTAGCAGGGAGCTCACTATCTTACACAGTACCCCACTCCCTGAGGTTGCAGAAGACCTTTCTTCCCTGCGCCGGGATCTCCCTCTCAGGTCTCAGTTCCTGGGGGCAGGGGTGAAATGAGGGGTGGGGAGCCTAGTGTCTGAGAGGCCCCTGGTCTTCCAGCTGCACCAGCTGCCTGTCGGCACAGTGGCCTTGTTTCTGGTGCACCCAGCAGCATGCGTGTGTCTCCAACCAGTCACGGTGTGAGGCCTCACCAAATCCCACGGTAAGTTAGGCCTGGGGGGATGCCCTCCGCCTGTTCCATTACCTTTTTTATTTATTTTTTTAATATAGTGAGAACATTTCCACATCATTAAATTTTCTTCCTGGCACCAGATTTAACAGTTGCACTGGGCTCATCCCATAGGAGCACACTTAACCAGTCCCCTAGTGTTGGATGTACTGATCACTTCCCATTTCTTGTTTGTGCCCTAATACAGACAGGGCATGGTGTGCATCCTTGGTTATTCCCTGGAGATGAATTCCTAGAAGTGGCATGTCGGGGTGAGAACGTGGCCATATTTTTATGTCTTTAACTCAACTGCTTCCAGGAAGCCTAAGCCAGTTTAAAGTCCCACCTGCAGTAGGAAGGCCCCTCTCTACACATCGTGTCAATACTGGCCAGTTTTAAATTTTACCTGTAGCATTTTCAACACCCCTGCGGGATCAGGGTAGTCGTCCCCAAGGCCAGGAAATAGCACACTGGGACCTTGGATCCAAGCCCCTCTGGCTTAGAGCCCCTGTCCTCCTTCCCCAGATCAGGACTGGGGCTGAAAGGCCCCTGGCTTGGTGTTCCCATGGGTGCTGGGGACCCTGGGGCAGGTGGTGCCGTGGCTCTCCTTGGGCCGAGGAGGTGAACTGGCCTCAGAAACCTCACGCTCCCAGGTCCTATCGCTTATGCTGGTCCCCTGAGCTCCACAGGCTGACTCTCCCTGGCTGGGAGCCAGGCCCTCCCGGGTGCTGTGGGAGGGCTGGACTGAATCAGTTATAGGAGGGTGGGGTGACCAGGAGAGTTGGGGACTGTGGGGGGAGAGGGAATACAAATGGAAATGCCACATACCTTGTGGCTCATTGGTTTCTGCGGTGTGTTCCCTTGAACAGTGGCCTTTTGCCTTTGCCCCAAAAGGCTCTAAGACCATCCTAGCCTTGTACCAGGGATGACCAAATGGGATTCCTGAGGCTCTGGCTGGGGTGGCCATGCTCAGCCAGGTGGGATGGCTAGACTGGGGTGGGGGAGGGTGCCAAAGTTCCGAGACCACAGCCCATCCCGTCTCAGACCTGGCTGCTGGACTCTCTGTCTTGTATCAGGGCTGTGGGGGGTCAGGGTGAGGCACTGAGTCCCTGCCTGAGGCTCCTCTCCCCAGGAAGGGAATGCTCCTGCCCACTTTCCAGATGGGACCACTGAGGTAGCCAACATGGTCCTGGGGGCCCTGCTACCTAGCATGCGTCCCAGGGAAGCGGCCCTAGTCCCCAGAGCATCTGAAGCCCCAACCTCTTGGCTCTGGGCCCAGAGAATCTCATCAGCAATCCTGCAAGCAGGTGCAGATCAGTGTGCAGAGGCGAAGGAGGGCTCCGTGGCCCACACCTGGGATCCTCTGGCCTCTGCACCTCCTGCCTGAGCCTCTGAGCTGCTGTGAAGAGGGTTGTCCGGAGCTTACCTCAAAGAGCTGCCACAATAACGTGAGCCTTCGGGGCCTGGGAGAGAGAGCCCGTGCAGTCTGTGGGGCCAAACCATAGGGGAGGCCCCCAGGCCCCTGCATTGGGGTTTGGGCCAACCAGGACTCCTGCTCTCTTTTGGGGTCCCCATCTTCCAGCCCCCCACCCAGGGCTGGGTGCATAGAAGGGACTCAGTAAATGTGAATGTAAAGCATTCGTGCTGGCAGCCTGAGTGCTTGTTGAGGAGGACCCACAGACTCAGCATTTATTGGGCACCCTTTGTATGCCTGGGTCTGCACTAGGCCCTGGGAAGGAACCCGGTTACACACAGTTCTGCCCTCTCCCTCATGAGCCAAGAGCCTGAGGTGCGAGTTGTGGCTGTGTGATCTGAGCAAGCTCCTGAACCTCTCTGTTGCCTGTTTCCCCATCTCCTATTTTACTTAACATGTAACTGTCCATTGTACGACTATAAAATGGCCTTACTTTGCCCTGCCAGGAATCTGGAACTGCACCTGTGAGGCACCAACTCCATTTGTGGCACATAGTAGGTACTTATGAAAGGCCCGCCATGCTTCTCAGGAGCTGGTGGCCACTTTGCTGCCTGGGTCAGGGGGCACTTCTCTGGGAGGGGGACCTTTGAGCAGGGTCCTGACAGATCCATAGAGCTCACCAGCCTGGAGGTGTGTCAGGGGCAGCAACCCATAACCCATCTCCCCCAGGTCTGCAGCTCTGGGGGCCGGGAGCTGGGGGGGCACTAAGGGGGTCTGTCTTAGAGGACTATGGTGATCTAACAGGAGAAGAGGCAGTCCACTCCCTAGGCCCGCAGAAGTCTCTGATGCTTCAGGTGGCATTATTTATGTCTCAGACCTGCAGGCGCCATGCTTCTGGCCGGGTGGTGGGCAGGGGAGTCTGCACATCTGCCTGCACCCCTTGACAGCTGAGAGGAGACAGTAGGACTTGGGCCATGCCAGGGAGGTGTCCCTGGGGAGGTGCTAGGGGCTGAGTCTCCTGTCACTTTCCCATTCCTGAGTGCAGAAGGAGGAAGTGGAGGAGGGGAGGAGAGACAGGACGGTGGGCCCCCTTCCTGGGGAGCCTGGCGTGGATGCCACCATGAAATTGGACTTCCTTAGGAGCCAGTGGGGAGAGCAGTTTGGTAGGAACAAGGGGCAGTGTAGGGGGCTGCGAAGACATGGAATGGTGGAAAGGGGCCGGGTGAGATGCATTTAGGGTCTGGGGCAGCCATGCTGGATTGGGACACCACTTCTTGAATCTTAATGTGGGAGAGACAGCGAGAGGGTCTGTGAGTCCCAGTGTGGGGACAGATGAGGCCCTCCGTAAAACTGTACCCGCTGGGCTCCCGTCTGGGTTGATTGTGGCTCCTGGCACTGCTGACTCAGCATCTGTCCTGATTCCTCTGCCTGGAGTGTGGTCAATTGGCCCTGGTTTCCTGAGCCTGCAGGCTGTGCCCTGTGCTGCACTCCAGCAAAGGGGAGAAGCCTCTCGGCCTCCTTCTGAGGTGTTGATGACTTGGTTTGGATGGGACAGGGAGGCCCCTATCCTCTGTGCATTGGGGAAACCCTAGTTCAAACTACCCTGGCCCCAACAGAATTAAATGTGAGTGTGAAATATGGGTGGTGGCATCACCTTCAGGTATAGCTGGATCCAGGAGTTCCAACCATGTTGTGGGAGCTCCCTGCCCCTTTGGTTGGGCTTCATGCTCAGGCAGCCCTCTCCTCTGGGTAGCAAGTTGGCCTCAGCAGCTCCAGGCAGGCTCCTGATTTCCTGGCAGCCCCAGGAAATAACAAGAGCTTCTCTTTCTTACTGGTTCTATGGAAGTCCCCGAGTTGACTTCTACTGGCTGAGCCAGGGTCACGTACGCTCCCTGAACCAATTGCTGAGGCCAGGGCAGGGCTGGGACACCGGCCTATTCCTGGGGCTAGGGAGTGGAGTCAGTCTTCCCAAACCACAGGCCTGTGGGGGAAGTTCCCCAAAGGCCAAGCCAGACTTGGAGGCTGATGGTGGGGGCTGGGGCCAGCAGCAGACATACCAGCTGGCCCCATGCAGGGCTGGCCAACTCTGGGGGGCGGTACAGAAGGAGGGCAAAGGTGTGCCAGGACTCTTAGCCTTGGCTCCACTGTATAGAATGGGTACAAACACCCAAAGCCATGGGATCATAGATGGGGATTAAGGAGAATGGGGGGCCCTCAGGGATGCTTCCGCATCATTTCCTCTGGGGGGGGGTCCCCCATGTGGAAACTCCCCCTGCTCTGACCCTCACCCCGCAGCCCTTCCTGTCTGCTGCCTACCCACCGGTGGGGTGGTGCTAGGAGGACAAAGCCACAGAGCCCCCAGCCAGCTGCAAGGCAGAACTGGCAACAGCCATGAAAACTGATTGCAAACATGTGGGTTCCACTCCCTGAAATTCCATGGGGTTTACACACGAGACCATGCAAGACGGCGGCCCAGACGGCCAGGGGCTCGTGTGTGCTCACGCTGAGCTGGACACAAGCTCCTCCCGCCGAGCCCTGCAGAATGCTCCATTCAGGCAGCCTCACCCGGGCCCGGCTGTGTGGCTTCTCTGGCCAAGGCCTCTCTGATCCGCACCAGACACTGCTCCCGGGGAAACGGACCAGTCTGGCCAAGGTTTCTGACCTGGCGGTCGGCGAGCAGTCTGGACAACTGGAGGCCTCGTGGGCTGCCCGTTCCATCTTGGGCAAACTGCTCTGCTTCTCTGTGCCCCGATTTCCTAGTCTGTAAAATGGGTGTAATGATTATACTTGACTCAAAGGGTTGTTGGGAATTAGGGTTTCGTCAAGTGTCAAGGAGCCCAGTGAGGGCTGTGTGAGCTAGTGGCTATCCCTGATATTGGCATGGTCACTGGCATCTCCCCAAGGTCCAGTGTTGTGCTGAGCCCCTGAGGTTCCCTTCAGGAAGCTCCCTGTCTGATTAACAGTAAGGAGAAAATACCCGGCGGGGGGCGGGGGCTCCAAATTCTATCCTCAGAGGCCTTTGCCCTGGCTGGCTGACCTCAAGGTCATTGTGTTTCCAAATCTGTTCCCACCCAGACCTGGGCATGAGGAGGGCAGAGCAGGAAGCCCTCTGGGCTGGAAGGGTCAGCCCTTGGTATGGTGTGGCGGCTGCAGGGACCCCTATCTCCCCTTCTCTCAGGGTCTCAGCAGGTCAGGCTCAGTGTGAGGAGGCAGGACATGGCCCGCCGGGGCCCTCAGTTCTGAAGAACAGTGCCAGGTGGGAGCTCTGGACTTGTAAGCGCAGAGAGGTCACTAAGGTGGCCTGGTGGGCACAGCCCTGCTCCCTGGGCTCTGTTTCTGGCCTGGGAGTCAGATGACAGGAGTTCATAGACCAGCTCTGCCCTCTACCCTCAGGTGCATCGCTGCCTTTCTGAACCTTCGGCTGTTGCCTGCCCGCCCCCCCCCAACTTTTTTCCTTTTTTAAATGTAAATGTTTATTTATTTTTGAGAGAGAGAGTGTGTGCTAGCACGCACGAGCTGGGGAGGGGCAGAGAGAGAGAGAGAGAGAGGCAGAGGACCTGAAGCAGACAGCGGAGAGCCTGACGTGAGCTTGAACTCATGAGTCATGAGATCATGACCTGAGCCCAAGTTGGACGCTTAGCTGACTGAGCCACCCAGGCGCCCCTAACTTCTTTACTTTTCTTTTTTAATGTTTATTTATTTTTGAGGGGGGGGGGACAGAGGGTCCAAGCACAGTGAGCTGACAGCAGGGAGTCCAATGTGGGGCTCAAACTCATGAACTGAACCGTGAAATCATGACCTAAGCCAAAGTTGGACCCTCAACTGACTGAGCCACCCAGGTGCCCCTAACTTCTTTCCCTTTTTGAAGTGGCCCCTGCCTCCCTACAGCCTCAGTGGCTGTACTGCCAATGTGAGAGTGCTGATGCCCAGGCCTGCCTGGGACTTGCTGGGGGCTGGCACGTCTGCCCGGAGGCTGGGACTCTCACCTGCAGAGGTGGTGAGGAGTGTGGAGCCTCGTGGCTCCCGGATCCTCATAGCCCGTTTCCCGTGAGCTGTCCAGAAGTTTGGAGTTTCTTTTTTCTGAATCATTTAACGTGTGTCACCCTGGAAATCGTGTTTTGGAGCTGGGGTTAGTCTCAGAGAATGGGTGCAACCCCTTATTTTATAGTTGGGAAAGATGGGGCCCAGAGATGGGGAGGGGGGTTGGCTCTCAGCCCCAGCCCCTGGACCTCCTCTGCAAGGTATGCCCTGGAGCAGCCGTGGTGGGACTGGCTCCATCACTGGGCAGGTTACATCATCACGGTGTGCCTCAGTTTCAGCATCTGTAAAAAGGGGTCGAAAAAAACCTGCCTGTAGGCTTGTCATGAGGGTCAAAAGAGACGGTGTGTGGGAGGCACTGGGCACATTGCCCTCAGGGGTGGCAGCGGCTATGATTTTATTATTGCTGTGATTTTATTCTCACTGTGCAGTCTGGCAGGTACGTCCCCAGGGTGGCAGACTGTAACAGGAGGCTGGCGTGGCCATGAATCCCGTCTCTTCTGAAATGCTCCCGCATCCACCTTACCCCCTTGTGTTTTGCCTGCAGAGCCCTCAGGACTGCCCCCAGGTTCTGCCCTCACGCCTGGCACCCATGCCCACAGGCAGCTTACAGAGCATCCCGGTGCATCTGGCCAATGCTGCCTTCCAGGTAGGTGGAGGGGGTGGGCTGTTTGGGTGGGGCCCGAGCTCTGGGCCCTCCACCCACACCTTGGTTCATTTTTCTGAGCTTCCAGGTTCTGTCTGAGAAAGCCTCACGTGGATGCAGGGGGTAGAGGAAAGGGAAGTGGATCGTGAGGGCCCAGCCCCGGGGACAGCAGGCTGCTACCAGCTCCTGAGGGGTATCCTGGCCAGGACCCCCAGCCTCCCCTACCCTGTAAAGCTCTCTCGGCAGAGCTGGGCCGCAGCCCCGGGGTGGGCACTATCTGTGTCCTGCCGGCCCCACCCCCAGGGCTGAATGGTGATTCTGCACACATTTCCTCAGGGTACGGGTGACGCGTCTTACCTGAGGCATGTCCAGAGAACCCCTGTGCTGCCCTCTTCCCATTATCTAGATGGGGAAAATGAGACCCAGAAAGGGGAAGTAGAAGACTCTATGTGCACGATGTAGGGCTGGACATCCACCCTAGCCCTGGACCCCTGAGAGAGTGCTCCTCCCTACAGTCTGCCCTCACCCCCGCACCCCCGCAGGGGGAGGAGGAGATTCAGGTCCTTTCTGGGTCCCTCCTGGAAGAGCGTCTCGGGTGGGAAGCGTTGACGAGTTCTGGAAGTGTGCCAGCCATCCCCCTCCCCAGCTCCTGGGGACTCACCATCTGTTGCTTCCTATGGGGAGCGGAGGCCTGTGACAGCTGTCACACGTGGGGGCCACGTGCCGGGCATCTGGGATGCGTCAGGCTGCCTTGTGGCTGGGGCTGGAGCTCTGGGAGGGGCAGGTGCCCTCAGCCCTCAGCCTCCCCACTGCAGGGGTTGGGGCAGAGCCTCAGGAGTGTGAAGGGGCCTGGGCTGGTATGGAGGGCAGTGCTGCTCCTTGGGGCCACAGGAGCCCGGTGTGGGGAGCCCTGGGTGTGGGTCCCATAACCGGGGGGCACGTGTCTCCCCTCAGTGTGCCTCAGTGATCCTGGCCCTCCTGGCCCTGGGCCTGCTTCCAGAACATGAAGGGCAGAAGTGGGTAGAGCGCCCTGCCTGTTTGCTGAGCCCCTACCTGGGGGGCCTCAGGACATGCTGGGCCTGCTGTCCCAAGTGGCCGAGGCCTGAGCTGATCCCACTCCCGGCTCCTCACGGGCAAAGGAGCTTGCAGCCCTGTCAGTAGCCACCTTCCTGTGTTACCGTCAGAGTGCAGAGGGAGAGGGGGTGGGCCGGGGGGAGGGGTGTGCTGACCTGCTTTCTCCTTGGGGTGTCACATGTGCTAACAACAGGGCCATAAACAGGAAGTCCTGCCACGAGGCTGGACTGACACATGTGAAACCTGAGTTTGTTCAGTCAGCAAATATTTATTGATACTGTTCCCTGGGGGCCTGTGCTGGGCAAGATAAGACTGGGGAGTTGGGCCCTATTTCTTTAGTCAACAAACATTCATTGAGCACCTCCTGCATACTAACAGCCAGCATATATTAGTCGCCCATGGTGTGCAGCCCACTAAAGATTCATGATCTGCAGTTTCCCCAGCAACCCTGCAGTGTTTCCATTGCGAAACTTAGGAAACCAAGGCTCAGAGAGGAGAGCTAGGGGTGCACAGCTAGGAAGTAGCAGAGGGTGAGATTCAAACCGATGGGATCTGAGCCCTTTCACTGCCACCCGCTGCCCTTGGAGGAGTCACAGGGGCTGAGACCCAGCCCTAGGCCTTCCAGTGGGCAGCAAGACCAGTGTAAAAAGAGCCTGGGCAGGGGGAGAAGGGTTGTCCTCAACATACAGTGTGGGGGTGGGTTTAAGGAGCTTCCTAGAGCCCCTAACATGCACCCAAATATTCGTTGCTAAATGAATGAATGGATGATCAAATGCAGGGCACCCACCTGATTTCGGGAGGGCTCTGGAAAGTCTTTGGAACATGGGACAATTTGAGCTGGATTTTGAAGGCTGTGTTGTGTTCTGTTGGGTGGCTAAGGGGGAGACAAGTTGTTTGGGGAGGAGGAATAGTCTGGGCAAAGGCCCGGGGCAGGGCAGCCTGTGCTGTGTGAAGGAGTGTCCTGCTATGGCTGGAGCATCGGCATTGGGGGACAGAGGTGGGAGGCAGTTAGATTCAAAGAACAGGTGGGGTCTCACTGGGATGAACCTTGAATGTCAGTCATGCTAAAAACTGGATTTTTATGAGCTGAGTAAAAGGTGTTGGTTTAGGCCACTGGGGGATGTTAGTGAGGGTTTCAGCAGCACGGAGAGCACGAGGCTGGGTCCTAGGTGTTCATGGACCCCTTGCTTCCCTCCTTCCAACACCAGACATGAAGGCCAGGAAGGACATTGTGGAGGAGCAGGAGCCTGATACAAGGGCTCAGCCCACTCCTCTGAGCAGCAGCCCATGATGCCCTCCTGATGGAGTTAGAGGGCACTGGGTGCTGATCTGCATCTCCTTGGCAACCCCGTTTCTCCCAGGGTGCAGCCCTGGAATGTAGCTTTGGGCCAGAGGAGATCTTTGAAGCCGTGTGGGTAAACGAATCCACTGTACGCTGTAAACAGGTGGTGGTAAGTGGTGTTGCTCCCGGGCGGGGGGGAGGTCTGCGTACGTCCAGACACACTGTACTCCTTCCTTCTCACCTTGACCCCTCCTCCTTTCCATCCTGCATCCTCAACAGCCCTGCCCTCTTCTGTTTCCAGGACATCCATCCCCTCCCCCCGCAGAGACCTAGCCACCACTCACACCCTCATGGTCTTTCTTGTCCTTCTGCAGCTGCACACGACCCAGAAGAGCCAGATGTTTCCACTCAGCCTCCAGCTAAAGGGGCAGCCAGCCCGATTCCTGGACAGCCCCGACCCCATCACAGGTGGGAACTCCTAAGTACCCCCTGTGGCCACAGGGCATTCAACCCTAATGGGTGGGTCTCTACCTTGGGTAGAGCCTTGTGTGCGCAGTCATAGATGTCCCACCCTGTTTTTCCCTAACACCCAGGGTCTCAGATCCCAGCCTAGCCGCTCTGTACCTGGTCACTCGGTACTTATTTACTGAGCAGCTACTGTGGGCCAGATGCCTGTATGCCGATGGCCACACAGCCTCAGGCACTTGCTTGGCCTTCCCTTTTTCTGAGCCTCATCATTCCGTGTGACATGAGGTACAGGCCCAGTTATGGAAGGCTCAGTGACAGTTTGCTGAGATGATGTACACAGATCTCATGGTTGTGTCTGGGGCCACACTCAGCAACCCCCCCTCAAATGGCGATCGGTGTCCTCAGTGTTATTATACTTCTTGAATCAGTTCTCTAAGAGTCTGTTCATGGGGAGCCTCAGCTATCCCTAGTGGACATGGGGGTCCCCACGTCCCCACCACGGAGGGGTGAAGAGCCCTCCCCGCACACCTGCTTGGGCCACTCCGAGGGTGCCCACAGAGTCCACATGGCCCAGTGGGTCCCCAGCATCCCCGAGCCCTACTGGTGGGTAAACAGACCCACTCAGTGCATCTCGGGCCTGCCACTCACAGGCCTATGACCTTGGGCAAGTCGTTCCTCCCCCCCCCCCGCCCCCGAGCCTGTCTCTTCCCTGTCAAGTGGGGCTAATAAAGAGCTCCCACCGGTGGAATCCTGGCGGGGACAGATAATATTAGTGAGACTGTGGCTGCGCTGTGCTCAGCAAAGGCCCTGGGGGGTTGGAGAGCGAGGAGCACTTGTGGGTGATGGTGAGTGAATGCAGAGGCAGTGGTGACAGGGATGCTGACCCACGCGGTCTCCGTGTCTCTCCCAGTGGAGGTCTATAACTGCGCCATGGGCAGCCCTGACTGCTCCCAGTGCCTAGGCCGGGAGGACCTGGGACACCTGTGTGTGTGGAGTGACGGCTGCCGCCTGCGAGGGCCCCTGCAGCCCCTGCCCGGCACCTGCCCCGCCCCTGAGATCCGCGCGGTGAGCACCCCCACCCATGGAGGCCTGTCGCACCCACAGGCCTCCATGGGCCACACACAGCACCCCACACGGGCTCTCAGACCTATGACACATGTCTGGCGTATGCGTGCAGTATCCCCTAAGGAGCCTGCTGGGTGCCAGGCCCCCTGGGTGCTCGAGACACAATGAACAAAGTGCCACGCCCAGCGCAGAGCTAATGGTTAGTGGGGGAGGAGGGTGGGTGGTTATACGTAAGGAACTAAATAATTTATATATAGGAGGTGATAAAGTGCTCTGGAGAAAAACAGAGTGAAGCAGGGAGTCTGGGCTAGAAGAGATGCTGGAGCTAGTCTCTAGTTGTTTTTCTTTTAATGTTTATTTTTGAAAGAGAGAGAAAGAGCAAGCAAGGGAAGGGGGGAGAGAGAGGGGGACGGAGCATCTGAAGCGGGCTCCGTGCTGACAGAGGACAACCCCACGTGGGGCTTGAACACACAAACCGTGAGATAGTGACCTGAGCCAAAGTCAGATGCTTAACTGACAGAGCCACCCAGGTGCCCCCAGTCTCTAGTTTTTATGGTGGGGTCCGGGAAACCTTGCTGATGTGGTGATGACTGAGGCCGGCAGGAACAACCAAGCCTGAGTTTTAGCGAAGAAAAAGTCCAGTGTAAGGATTATCATTGGCTTAGGCTGGCTCAGGTGCCTGTCCCTGACCCAGTCAGCTCTGGTTGGGATGCAGGATCATGTGGTCAGACATGGCCACTGGGAGCACACCGCGTTGTCCCTGGGAGCACTCCCCGGCACACACTCCCATCCCCAGACCCACATGGGCTCAGTACCCCCCACACACATCCTCACTGGCAGCACCTACGACCTGTCCAGGGAACAGCGGTCCAGCCCACTCAGGGCCTCCGCCCCCCCCCCCACCACTGGCTGTGTGCAGCAGGGGGTGGGGAAGGCTGTTGATGCCCCAGCCTCAGAACTTCATTCGTCCTCTGGTCACCTGGCAGATTGAGCCCCTGAGTGGCCCCTTGGACGGTGGGACCCTGTTGACCATCCGAGGCAGGAACCTAGGCCGGCGGCTTAGCGACGTGGCCCATGGTGTATGGATCGGCAGCGTGGCCTGTGAGCCACTGGCGGAAAGATACACGGTGTCAGAGGAGTGAGTAGTGGCAGTCCCCAGGGCTGTTCTGAATGACCTCTAGCGGCGCCCTGCCCCTCCCAACAGTGCCAGCTGCATGTCTGCCCTCCCCCCTCCTCAACACCCTGCTGCTCCCCAGAAGTGGCTCATGAACCCCACCCCCCCTGCCCCGTGCATCCTGCCCTTTTCTACTCTGGACACTTCTCCCTGTCCTTTAAGTGCCCACTTCACTGCCTGCTGCCCTGGGAAGCCTCCCCAGGCTCCCCCAGAGCCACCAGACTTCCACAGAAGCCTGGCGTCGATTTTTTTAAAAGGCAACAAAAACCTTGCAGTTCACAAAGTGTGGGGCTACCGCTGTGGGGCCTGGCCCAGAGGGGCTCCAGAAAAGCAGGGAGTGAGCCTATTTCCTTTGGAGGGGGGAGCTGTAAGTCAGGCTTGCAGAAAAGCCGTTCATCTAGCAGCCCAACACATCCTCATGCTTGGAGAATGTTCAGATCCCAAGAGCCCATCTTATCTAGTCCCCTTGTCACACAGTTGCAGGATTGTGGGCAAGTCCTGGGGCAGGGAGTCCTGGGGAAGAGCCTGGCATCAGGGTGCCATCGGGGTTCCAGAGTGGCCGTTCCCCAGCTGATAGGGAAGGGTTTCAATATTTCCA
Source organism: Cryptoprocta ferox (assembly GCA_028646485.1). Lineage (NCBI taxonomy): Eukaryota > Metazoa > Chordata > Mammalia > Carnivora > Eupleridae > Cryptoprocta > Cryptoprocta ferox. The sequence continues at coordinate 52,072,933 of CM053574.1, forward strand.
TGTGGGTGCTGCCGCTGGTGTCCCAGCCGTGACTGGGAGAGGCAGGGAGCTGAGGGCACGGGCGGGGAGCTCACATGCCCTCGGGGTACAGCTGGGGGGCACATTATTCAAGGGAGGACCCGGGTGAGCTTACCCAGCCCCTGAGAGCCTCCTGCTCCCCTGACCGTAACTGCCTCCCCCAGGATCGTGTGTGCTACAGGGCCGGCCCCAGAGGCATTCTCGGACGTGGTGACGGTGAACGCCTCTAAGGAGGGCAAGTCACGGGAGCGCTTCTCCTATGTGGTAAGGCCCCGTGCTCCCCTCCTGCCCCCCGCTGGGTGCACACCTGGGGGATGACCTGAGGCCTGACCACGTGTTTTCCTCCCCACAGCTGCCCCTGGTTCAATTCCTAGAGCCTGACAAGGGCCCCAAGGCAGGGGGCACCAGGATCACAATCCACGGGACCGACCTCCATGTGGGCTCCGAGCTCCAAGTCCTGGTGAATGACACAGAGCCCTGCACAGAGCTGGTGTAAGCCCCTGGGCCTGGGCCAACCCTTCCTGCCCAGGGAAACTGGAGGGCTGGGGGGCTGGAAGGGTGGAGTGACGTCCTTGCACCAAGCATCACTTGGGTTTTCACTGGCTGTGTCCCCTTGGCCAAGCCCCTTCCCTTCTCCGAGCCTCAGTCTCCTCATCTGATAAGAACAGTAATTGTGAGTAGTACTCTGTGCCCGGCATACAGTAGGAGCTCCATAAGTGACCTCTGCATTAAAAGATGTGATAGTCGTACACATTCTGAGATCCTCTGGCTGGCCCTGGGGTGTGGTCCAGAACCTCTTGATGAAGTACCACTGTCTTTATTATGCATTTACTGTGTACGAGGCCCCACTGATGGGCATTGCTGGGGATACCAAGAAGAGCCCAGCAAAGTCTCAGCTCTCAGGGGAAAGTAGGCACCTCCCGCAGGAAACAGAAACATCTGAGATTTGGGGGGAAAGTTCGTGCTTCAGAGCCCCTCCTCACCGGCAGTGGCACTTGAGAGAGGGACTCTGGGAAGGCTTCTTTGAGGAGGTGGGATGGGACAGAATTGGGACACAGGGGCAGGGCTGGAGGAAAAGGGAAGGTGATGAAGGTGGGGAGGACAGCCCAAGCAAAGGCGTGGGTGGGAATGTGCAAACAAGGGGGCAGAAGGCCAGGCTGGGGCCAGTCGAGGAGGCTCATCCAGGCCAGGCGCACGGGCTGTGCCCTGGGCGACGGGGCAGGCAGGAGCAAGTCAGGGGAGGGGGGGGTCACGCTGACAGTGCCACTGCCCTCCCACAGGCGCACGGACACCAGCATCACCTGCACGGCACCCGAGGGCACTCTGCCGGCCCCCGTGTCCGTGTGCGTGCGCTTTGAGCACCGCGGCTGTGTGCACAGTAACCTCACCTTCCAGTACATGCAGAACCCGGTCATCACAGCCATCAGCCCCCGCCGCAGCCCCGTCAGGTGAGATCCCGGACCCCAGGCTCCGGCTGAGCTCATGCTCTCGGGCTGCGGCTGGGCTGACAGGGCTCGCTGTATCCTGCAGTGGCGGCAGGACCATCACAGTGGCTGGCGAGCGTTTCCACATGGTGCAGAATGTGTCCATGGCCGTGCACCACATTGGCCGGGAGCCCACGGTGAGGGGGCGAGGCCCGAGGGGGCGAGGCCCAAGGCGGGCGGGGAGCGGCCATAGCCCTGATGGACTCTCACGCTGCTGCATCTGTCCTCTCTCTGTCTCTCCCTCTGTCTCTGCCTCCTTCAACCTCAATCCCTCCCCATTTCTCCATCGCCTGTCTGTCCACCCTCAACCTTGGCCCTGGCCCTTCCCTACCAGCTCTGCAAGGTTCTCAACTCCACCCTCATCACCTGCCCGTCCCCCGGGGCCCTGAGCAACGCATCGGCACCAGTGGACTTCTTCATCAATGGAAGGGCCTACACCGACGAGGTGGCTGTGGCCGAGGAGCTGCTGGACCCCCAGGAGGCCCGGCGGGACAGCAGGTTCAGCCTGGATTACCTCCCGGACCCACAGTTCTCCACGGCCAAGAGGGAGAAGTGGATCAAGCACCACCCCGGGGAGCCGCTCACCCTGGTCATCCACGTGGGTGCCAGCGGGCACCAGGGTGGGCATGGGCAGGGTTGGGCTCAGCTGCGGACCCTGGTGAGCACCCCGCACTCTGTGCCCACAGAAGGAGCAGGACAGCCTGGGGCTTGAGAGCCACGAATACCGGATCAAGATAGGCCAAGTGGCCTGTGACATCCAGATTGTCTCGGACAGAGTCATCCACTGCTCGGTCAACGAGTCCCTGGGCACGGCCGAGGGCCAGTTGCCCATCACAGTGAGTGAATGGGGCGCCCTAGGTGGAGGCAGGCCCGCCCCCCCCATCTGCTTGAGTGCCTGCCCCTTGCCCAGCGTATCAGAGCTAAGCAGCTGCATGCTCAGTGGACAAGGCAAGGGGAGCAAAGCGGAGCTTTCCATCCCCACTTGACAGATGAGGCCCAAGAACTTCGTGACCTCTCCAGGTCAGCAGTTGGCCCCAGATAGGCCTGATGGGGCTGGACTTTCAGAGGCCATTAGTGGTCGCCCCTGTTGCACTTGACACTCCACCTTGAGTCTGGGCTGCCAGTCACGTGCAGAGTCATGGAGGGGAGGGTACCAGGAGGAGTGCAGAGAGGGCCCAGAAATGAGACCTTTTCTATGTTGTACCTGCTTGCACGCCTCCTGGGATGGGAAGCTCCCTCCCTCTCAGGCAGCAACATGCTGCCCAGGATGGGTCTGACTGGCAAAGCCCCCCTTTCACCTGCACCCCAGTCCCAGTTATGCCCTCTGAATCCTCAGACTTGGCCCGTTCCCCTGGCCATCAGACAGTTCTGCAGCTACTTGGGGCCGGCAGCCAGGCCCTGTGAACTCTGCTGCCTCTGGCCCCTCCACTGCCCCTCCCAGCCCATTTTGAGTCTCCCCTCTGTGCCAGGGCTTGCCAAGCATCATCTCATTTAGCCCTCACAGCATCCCCAGGAGGTGGGCATGGTTATCTCTGTGTTTATAGTTGTGGCATCTGAGGTTCAAAGAGGTTAGGTGACTTGCCCAGGACCCCACAGCTAGCGCAGAGACGAGCTGAGGCGTGAGTCCAGGGACACTACAACTCCTTCCTCCCACCTCTGCCCAGATCCAGGTGGGGAACTTCAACCAGACCATTGCCACGCTGCAGCTGGGGGGCAGTGAGACCGCCATCATTGTGTCCATCGTCATCTGCAGTGTCCTGCTGCTGCTCTCTGTGGTTGGTAAGGAGACCTACCCTAGTGATGCCTTGGAGGGCAGACCAGCCCCCACCTTGTCTCAACCCCTCAGAAGACGGGCAGATAGGAGAAGAGGAATGGTGGGCTGGGGACACAGCCACAAAGGCGTGGTGGTGGGTTACTGGCTGAGAGCTGTGCCCTGGCTACGGCACAGATGGGTGGAAGATGATAGAGGCTGGGGGATGGGCTGGGTCCGGGATGTGGGCCCTTAGTGCCTGGCAGAGGAACTTGGAACCTTGTCCTCTAATCAATAAGGAGCTACTGAAGGAGCTTAAAAAGGAAGTTTGACCTACATATTTGGTAGACTAGCCCGCTATTAAACTAATGGTTCTAAAGTGATACAATTGATCCTTGAACAACATGCAGCTGGGGGCGCTGACCCCCCTCCCCAGTCCAAAATCTATGTGTAACTTTTGATTCCCCCAAAACTTAACTACTAATAGCCCCCTGTTTCCGGAAGCCTTACCGACAACATAAACTATCAACACATATTTCGTATTTATATGTATTATAAACCGTATTCTTACCATAAAGTAAACTAGAAAAAAGAAAATGTTGGGGTGCCTGGATGGCTCAGTCAGTTGGGCTCAGGCCATTATCTCATGTCTCATGGGTTCGAGCCCCGTGTCGGGCTCTATGCTGACAGCTCGGAGCCTGGAGCCTGCTTCAGATTCTGTTTCTCTCTCTCTCTCTCTTTGCCCCTCCCTGGCTCACACTCTGTCTGTCTCTCTCTCTCAAAAATAAATAAACATTAAAAAAATTTTTTTTAAAAAGAAAATGTTACTAAGAAAATCATAAGGATGAAAAAACACATTTACAGTACTCACTGTATTTATTTTTAAAAATCTGCTGGTAAGTGGACCTGCATAGTTCAAACCCAGTTGTCCAAGGGGTCAACCGTGTGTGTATGTGTGTGTATTACCACCTTCCCCACCCCACGAAGGGATTATAATATACTACTACTGTGTCATCTTTTAAATGCTTCATAATTCACAAGTTAACACCTGGTCATTGTAGAAAGAATGGAAAATGATAAAAAGCAGAAAGAGAAGAAATTTCCCATAATTCTCTCACCCAAAGAAAGCTACTGTTTACCCCTATTTGTTTTTTAACCTGCTCTATTTCCAACCAGGGCCGGCTCACCCCTCCTTAGGCACCCTGGTGGTCGCTCATGGTCCCCCCCCTCCCAGGAGGTCACCATATTGATGCCGAACTTTGTGTGGACACCTGAACGGCATAGCACACTATAGCCCAGAACTCCTGGGCTCAAGCCCTCCTCCTGCCTGAGCCTCCCAAGGGGCTGGGACTACAGTCATGCGCCACCGTGCCTGGCAAGAATCCTGAGCTGGGAGACCCCTGGTTTTGTTTTGGTTTTTTTTTTGAATTGACATACAGTATTATATTAGTTTCAGGTGCACACATAGTGATTCAGTATTTTGATATAGTTACCTTTTGTCACTATACAAAGTTATTATAATGTTATTGACTATATTCTCTATGTTGTACATTACATCCCCAAGACTTCCATGTTTTATAAATGGAGATTTGTACCTCCTAATCCCCTTTACCTATTTCACCCATTCCTCCACACCCCTCCCCTCCAGCAACCACCAGAGTGTTCTTTGTATGAGTGTTTCTGTTTTGTTTTATTTTTTAGATTTCACATATAAGTGAAATCACAGAGCATTTGTCTTACTGTGACTTATTTCTTAGTGTAATACCCTCTAGGTCCATCCATGTTGTCACATATGGCAAGATTTTATTCTTTTTTAGGGCTGAGTAATATTTCATTGTATCTATACCACAACTTCTTCATTCATTTATCCATGGACACTCAGCTTGCTTACAGGTCTTGGCTATTGTAAATAATGCTGCAATGAACATAGGGATGCATCTTTTTGAATCTTTTTGAATGAGTATTTTTGTTTTCTTCAGCAGATAAATACCCAGAAGTGGAATTGCTGGGTCCTAGGACATTTCTATTTTTATCTTTGAGGAACCTCCATACTGTTGTCCATAGTGGCCGCATCAATTTATGTTTCCACCAACAGCTTACCAGGGCTCCCTTTTCTCCACTTTCTTGCCAACACTTGTTATTTCTTGTCATTTTGACATGAGCCATTCTGACAGCTGTGAGGTGCTATCTCATTGTGGTTTTGATTTGTATTTCCCTGATGATGAGTCACATTGAGCATCTTTACATGTGCCTGTTGGCCATCTGGATGTCTTCTTTGGAGAAATGTCTACTCAGGTCCTCTGCCCATTTGTTAATTGTGTTGTTTGTTTTTTGTTTTTCAGTTGTATAGTCTATGTATTTTGGATATCAGCCCTTTATCGGATGTATCATTTGCAAGTATCATCTTCCATTTAATAGGTTGCCCTTTTTTTGTGTGGATGGTTTCCTTCACTGTCCAAAAGCTTTTTAGTCTGATGTGGTCCCATCTGTTTATTTTTGTTTTTGTTGTCCTCACCTGAGGAGACATAACCAAAAAAATATTGCTGAGACTGATGTCCACGAGCTTACTGCTTATGTTCTCTTCTAGAAGTTTTATGGTTTCAAGCCTCACATTTAAGTCTTTAATTCATTTTGACTTTATTTTTGTATATGGTGTAAGACAGTGGTCTGGTTTCATTCGTTTTGCATGTGGCTGCCCAGATTTCACAACACCATTTACTGAAGAGACCGTCTTTTCCCCATTGTCTATTCTTGCCTCCTTTGTTGAAGATTAATTGACTGTGCCAGGATGAGTTTATTTGTGGACTCTATTCTAGCCCATTGGTCTACATGCCTGGTTTTGTGCCAGTATCATACTGTTTGGCTTACAGTAGCTTTGTGGTATAGTTTGAAATCTGGGAGCACGATACCTCCTGCTCGTTCTTCTTTCTCGATAGTCGATTGTTTCGACTATTTGGGGTCTTTTGTGGTTTCTTGCAGATTTTATGATAATTTATTCTAATTCTGTGAAATATAGCATCAGTATTTTGATAGGAATTGAACCGAATCCATAGATTGCTTTGGATAGTATCGGCATTTTATCAGTAATTCTTCCAATGTATGAGCATGGTATATCTTTCCTTTTTTGTGTGTATCATCTTCAGTTTTCTCATCAATGTCTTACAGTTTTCAGAGTACATATTTCTTACCACCATGGTTAAATTTATTCCAGGTATTTTATTCTTTTTGGTGCAATTGTAAATGGTATTGTTTTATTTCTTTTTCTGAATCATTCTTTATTAGTATATAGAAACACAATAGATTTCCATATATTCATTTTTTATCCTGTGACTAAACTGAATCCATTTAGTAGTTGTAATAGTTTTTCGGTGGCATCTTTAAGGTTTTCTACATATGTTATGTCATCTGCAAACAGTGACATTTTACTTCTTTGTTTCAAATGTGGATGCCTTTTATTTCTTTTTCTTGCCTAATTGCAGTGGCTAGGACTTCTAAATGCTATGTTGAATAAGATTGATGAGAATGGGCATCTTTCCTGATCTTAGAGGAAATGCTTTTAGCTTTTCACCATGGAGTTTGATATTAGCTATGGGTTTATCCTATATGGCCTTTATTATGTTGAGGTACATTCCCTCTATACCCAGTTTGTTGAGAGTTTTTATCATAAGTAGATTTTGAATTGTCAAGTGTTCTTTCTGCATCCATTGACATGATCATATGATTTCTATCCTTCACTAAGTTTATTTATTTTGAGAGAGAGAAAGATTGAGAGAGAGTGTGTGAGTGGGAAAGGGGCATAGAGAGAGAAAGAATCCCAAGCAGAGTCTGTGCTGTCAGTGCAGAGCCTGATGTGGGACTTGATCCCATGAACTGTGAGATCATAACCTGAAGCAAAATCAAGAGTCGAACGCTTAACTGACTGAGCCACCCAGGCACCCCCATGGTGTACAATCTTTTTAACATATCGTTGAATTTAGTTAGCTAATATTTTTGCAAATTTATTTGCACCTTTGTTCGTCAGTGATATTATCCTGTAATTTTCTTTTTTTTTTTTTGTAGTCTCTAGTTTTGACTTCACAAAATTAGTTTGGAAGTATTCCTTTCTCTTCAGTTGTTTAGAATAATATCAGGAGAATTGGTATTAACTCTTCTTTAAATGTTTGATAGAATTCACATGTAAAGCCATTTGGACGTGGCCTTTTGTTTTTGGGGGAGTTTTTTAATTACTGATTTAATTTCATTACTAGTAATCAGTATATTCAGATTTTTTATTTAATGATTCAGTCTTAAAAGATTGCATATTTCTAGGAATTTATCCATTTTTTTCTAGGTTGATTTGTTGGTGTATAATGTACAGTGTTCTCTTTTGTATTTCTGTGGCATCAGTTGCAATTTCTGTTTTCATTTCTGATTTAATTTAGTCCTTTTTTTTCCTGGATGAGTCTCGCTAAAGGTTTGTCAATTTTGTTTCTTATCAAAGAACCAACCACCTCTTGGTTTCATTGTTCTGTCCTATTGTTTTTCAGTCTGTTTCATTTCTTCTCTGATCTTTATTTCCTTCCTTCTACTAACTTTGGGCTTTGTTCTTTTTCTAGCTCCTTTAAAGTTAGGTCATTTGAGATTTTTCTTGTTTCCTGAAGAAGGCCTGAATCACTAACAAACTTCCCTCTTAGAATGACTTTTGCTGCGTCCCAAAGATTTTGGACTGCCCTGCTTCTGTTTTCATTCACCTCCATGTATCTTTTTATTTCCTCTTTGGTTTATTCATTTACTCATTGGCTGTTCAGTAACATGTTTCGTCTCTACATGTTTGTGCCTTTTCCCATTTTCTACTCATAATTAATTTCTAGTTTCATGCTGTTGTGGTCAGAAGAGATGTTTGATATTACTTCAGTTTTCTTAAATTTATTGAGATTTGTTTTGTAGCCTGATATGTGACCTATCCTAGAGAATGTTCCATGTGCACTTGAAAACAGTATGAATTTTGCTGTTTTTGAGATTTTACTTTAAAATTTTTTAATGTTTATTCATTTTTGAGAAAGAGAGAGAGAGTAGAGGAGGGGCAGAGTGAGAGGGAGACACAGAACTCAAAGCAGGCTCTAGGCTCTGAGCTGTCAGCAAGGAGCCTGATGCAGGGCTTGAACCCACGGACTGTAAGATTATGACCTGACTTGAAGTCGGATGCTTAACTGACTGAGCCACCCAGAGTCCCCGAGATTTTATTTTGAGAGGGAGAAAGCACGTGCAAGCAGGGGAGGAGCAGAGGGAGAAGCAGAGAGAGAATCTTAAGCAGGCTCCAGGCCCCGTTCAGAGCCTGATACAGGGCTTGATCTCAGGACCGGGAGATCATGACCTGAGCCAAAATCAAGAGTCAGATGCTCAACCGACAGAGTCCCCCAGACTGAGAAGGCACTTGCTGGTTTTGGATGGAGTGTTCTGTGTGTATCTGTTTAGCTGGCCCACTGTGTCATTTAAGGATGATGTTTCCTTACTGATTTTCTGTCTGGCTGGTCTGTCCATCCATATAAGTAGAGTGTTCAAGTCCCTATTAACTGTGTTGCTGTCTACTTCTCCCTTAGTATTTGCCTTGTATATTTAGGTGCTTATATGTTGGGTGTGGAAATATTTACAAATGTTATATTCTCTTGTTGTAGTGACTCTTTGTTTTAAAATCTATTTTGTCTGATGGAAGTATTGCTACCTTAGCTTTCTTTCCACTTCCATTTGCATGGAATATTTTTTTCACTTTCAGTTTGTGTCCCCACACCTGAACTGAGTCTCTTGTGGGCAGCAGATAGAGGCATCTTGTTTTTGTTTGTTTGTATCCATTCACCCATCCATGTGTTTTCATTGGGGAATTCAGTTCATTTAAAGTAATTATTGATAGGTATGTACTTATTGCCATTTCGTTATTTCTCTCTGTTCCTTTCTCCTTTTGCTCTCTTCCTTTGTCACCTGATAGCTTTCTTTACTGGTGTGTTTAGATTTTTCTTCTTTTGTGTATTTTATATAAGTTTTTTCTTTGTGGTAACTACAAGGTTACCACATATAACATCTTAGGTTTTAACAGTCTCTTAAAATTTTTTTTAAATGTTTATTTTTGAGAGAGGAGCAGAGAGAGAGGGAGACACAGAATCCGAAGCAGGCTCCAGGCTCTGAGCTCTCAGTACAGAGCCTGACACGCGTATCGAACTCACGAACAGTGAGATCGTGACCTGAGCTGAAGTCGGACGCTTAACCGACTGAACCAACAGTCTCTTTTAAGTTGATAGTAAGTTAATTTTGAGCACATTCCAGAGCTTTATATTTTTACTCTCCCCCATTTTATATTTTTGATGACACACTTTACATCTGTTTGTTTTATGTATCTCTTAACTAATTATATTGTAATTAATTTTACTACTTTTGCTTTCTAAGTGTTTGACCCACTACCTTTATTTTATAATGTTGACTACTAGTTTAAACACACACGCACACACACCACACTTTTCATAAGAAGGGGACATCAGAGTTATTTTCCTGGGCGGTCCCAGCCCTTTACTCTGTAGGAGTTTTAGAAGTTTTCGGCCCACCAGGGAGGGGCGGACTGTCCACTGAGGGCCCCCGGCCACCTTCCCATACCCTACCCCGAGGAGCAGGAAGCCAGCAGCACCTCTCGCTCCAGGCCCAGCCCTGCGCACTGCCAGGTGCCACCAAAGGTTTTCCAAAGGGCTTTCCAGGCCTGATCCGCCTCTCTACTGCCTGCAGCCCTGTTTGTCTTCTGTACCAAGAGCCGCCGTGCGGAGCGCTACTGGCAGAAGACATTGCTGCAGATGGAGGAGATGGAGTCTCAGATCCGAGAAGAAATCCGGAAAGGTAGTGGGCGGGGACCGTGCGGGACGCTGAACCTTGGCTTTCCCATCTGGGGCGTGGGTTCAAGATATACTCAACCACTCCCTGCCTATCCACCAGGCTTTGCTGAGCTGCAGACAGACATGACTGATCTGACCAAGGAGTTGAACCGGAGTCAGGGCATCCCGTTTCTGGAGTATAAGCACTTTGTGACCCGCACCTTCTTCCCTAAGGTCAGTCAGCACCCTTGCCTGTCCCCTGGGGGGCTCCTTGATCTCCTTCTGAGCCATGCCAACCTAGAGGGCACTATTAGGCCGATGGGAAAACTTGGTGCTACGTGGGCCCCTGGAGCAGTGCATAACCTGCACGCACGCTTATGGTAGCCCTGGCCCCTGCCCTCTCGCCTGCCAAGGGAGGGGGCCCAGGTTCTCCCCTCACTTTTCTTCTCTAGTCATTTGATGTTTAACTGTCCATATGGAAGCCAGCTCTTAGGGCCTGCCTCTCCCTTCACTGAGGGGGCTCTCCTGGCGCCCAGTGCCCCACCCGCCTCTCTCAGCCCTGGTGGGCTCCTTCCAGTTAGGCTCTTGGTCTCCACATCCCCTCCTTGTGCCCACTGGATTCTACCTCAAGTCCCCTGCCCCTCTTGGTGTTCCAGGGGCTGCTGCCCTATCCCCACCTTCCCCTGGCCTGGCCAGAGCACATGTGCTGGGGTCCAGTACCCTGCCTCTTGCCCCGTCCACACTGTTCACCCCGCAGCAGCCCTCACAAGACCCCACGGTAGATTCCGCGGCCTCTCTGCGCTTTCTCCCATTCCACATTGAGCTGCTTTTGCTTCCTCTTAAGGCTTGGGCACTACCACACCTTGGGGTAGGAGGCTACACCCCTTCCTTCCCCCCATGAAGCCCTTGGGCCTCAGGGCCTCAGGACCCTGAAGGGCCTGCCTACTGCCTCTTCTTCCTGGAGGAAGAGGCCTACTGCCTCTTCTTCCTGGACGAAGCACCCCTTTGCATGTGTGGAGTGGCCCTTTCGTGCCACTCAGGGACGCTGCAGCCCTGCTGAGGTGCTGGGGGTGGTCTCTACCCGTACAGTGTTCCTCCCTCCATGAAGAACGGTATGTGCTGCCGTCCCAGACCCTCAACTCACAGGGCAGCTCCCTGGTGCAGGAGACCCACCCACTGCTGGGAGAATGGAAGGTTAGTACCCCATGTAGGTGCATGCCTTAGAGCCAACCCACCCCTCTCTGGACCCCACTTTCCTGTCCATCTGATCCATTGGTCCTAATCACCAGGAGTTGGGAGGAGTCAGTTATTGGAAGATAGGGAGCCCTCCATCCCAGGAATCATTCAAGTGTCCATTCAGGGTGCTGTAAGTGCTGACCCCAAGCCAGGTTGTGAGGGGAGAGGATTGGCCCTTCTGGACATCTCCCTCCACCTGCTGCTTAGAGAATGGAAAATGAGAGGTTCTCACATAAGCCAGAGTGAACTCCAGGCACCTTTGACTTTCTGTGAGCCCCATTTTTCAGCTCAGTTGAGCCACTATTCCCAGTCATGGGGAGTTAAGGGACATCTACCATGAAAAGGTTGTGAGTTCCCCCTCCCTGAATGGCATTCAAGGAGCCATTCAGGACATTATAAATGCAGACTCCCAGGCCTGGTAGAGGCACCATACCCCTGTGGACATCCCAGCACCAATTGCTTCCGCAGATCCCAGAAAGCTGCCGGCTTAACATGGAAGAGGGGATCAGCCTGTTCTCCTCGTTGCTCAGCAACAAGCACTTCCTCATTGTCTTCGTGCACGCGCTGGAGCAGCAGAAAGACTTCGCGGTGCGCGACAGGTCAGGCCACAAGGCTCGGGGAGCAGGACAGGGGCCTGTCGGAGGCCATGCAGCCCCTCCCGAGTGGGCCTGGCCAGACCCAAGGCCGGGGCAGTTTGCAAATCAGCTTGCCCACCAGGCCACAGGCATCTACCTGGCCCCAGGCCCCCACCTGCCTGCCTTTCCAGGGCCCGGATGCCCAAGGCAGAGGCTCCCGGGGCCCAGTGGTTCCTGTGGGTGTTAGAGAAAGTGGCCCTCCCTCCGGGGGGTTGGAGCTGTGCTCACCCGTCTGCCAGGCACCACCCACACAGGCGCACCTGGGATCGCTGGGCCCACAGGGCAGCACCGGCACCCCTTCCACACACACCCCCTATCTCCGGGCCTCCGGTGCGGCTGGCGCTGATGACTCACGCCCCCCGCAGGTGCAGCCTGGCCTCGCTGCTGACCATCGCGCTCCACAGCAAGCTCGAGTACTACACGGGCATCATGAAGGAGCTGCTGGTGGACCTCATCGATGCCTCGGCCGCCAAGAACCCCAAGCTCATGCTGCGGCGCACAGAGTCTGTGGTCGAGAAGATGCTCACCAACTGGATGTCCATCTGCATGTACAGCTGTCTGCGGGTGAGGCAGGGCTTCCCTAGGACCAGCACAGTTCATCCTCATGTCAGCTCTGTCATCTTTGTGCAGAGGAGGAAAGAGGGGCTCAGGGAGCAGGGAGAGTCCTATAGGGTCCATTATACAGATAGGAGAACTGAGGCTCAGGGAAGGGCTGGCCTGGCTTCCTGCAGCGGCTCAGGGCAGAGCAGAGGCTGTGTCAGGGAGCTTCGTTCCAGAAGACTGTTTTCATGGTCATCAAACCTCCCTTGTGTGCCTTTGGGCCCGAGCTCTGAGTTCAGACGATAAATCGGGCCCGGTCCCAGCTCTTAAGATTCCCCCAGGCTTAGAAGAGACAGGTGTGGAAATGGTAATTAAAATACAGAGCGATAAATGCCACAGAGTGGTGCTCATCTGCCAATGCCTCGGACCCGGTTAGAGGGCTCAAGGTGGCTTCCTGGAAGAGGTGACCCTAAGCTCAGGTCTGAGGGCTTATTAGGAGGGCTGGGGTACGAGGCCCAGCCTGGCCCAAGACCCTGTACTCACCAGCTTGTGGTTTGGCACCACATTCCGGGTTCTAGTTCTCCCTAAACTCACCCTGGGCGGCTTGGCGGAGTCACGGGCTTGGGACTTGGGTCTGGCTCTGCTACCTCCCTGCCAGGTGGCCCTGGGCAGGCTGATTGTCCTCTGAACCGCAGCAGTGAGGAGGATATCTGGTATCTGGAAGGGTTGGTGGGAAGACCCAATGAATGTGCCTGTCCACAGCCAGTGGTTCTCACCTTGGAGTCCATGGAGATGGGGGGGTGGGCGGGGACAGGAGGCTGGGAGAGACGGGGAGAATGGCACCAGGATCCAAAAGGAGGACATTACACAGGCAGCGTGGAGGTGTTAGTAGAAGGGGTGGTGAAGGCATGGCCAAAGGCTGGGGGCTTGGAACATGGAGGGGGCAGGGGGGCAGCGGGGGCTGGGCCAGTGCAGCCTCTGACGGCCCTGTGCACACCCCAGGAAACAGTTGGGGAGCCATTCTTCCTGCTCCTGTGCGCCATCAAGCAGCAGATCAACAAGGGCTCCATTGATGCCATCACGGGCAAGGCCCGCTACACACTCAACGAGGAGTGGCTGCTGCGGGAGAACATAGAGGCCAAGCCCCGGGTGAGGGGGGCAGGAGTTGGGGCAGGGGCAGGGCAGCCAGCGGGGCACCATCTCCCCGGCAAACCGGGACATCCCGACCTTAGTCATGACCCAGCTGCCTGGGGCCAGCTGTTGCCTTGCCTGGGCCCTGGGTAGCGAGGGTAGGGACTTGCTGACCGTCTCTTCTCTCGTGCAGAACCTCAACGTGTCCTTCCAGGGCTGTGGCATGGACTCGCTGAGTGTGCGGGCCATGGACACAGACACGCTGACACAGGTGAAAGAGAAAATTCTGGAAGCCTTCTGCAAGAATGTGCCCTACTCTCAGTGGCCACGTGCGGAGGACGTTGACCTCGGTGGGCAGGGGCCGTGTGGCGGGCCTCAGCATGGGGCTGCTCCAGTGGAGGCGGTCCCTTGCCGTGGTTGTATATCCTTTCACTCAGCAAATGTACATTAATGGTGGCACCAGGGACATGGAGACAGGGGATCAGACAAGATGCCCATCACCAAGGGACCCTATTCGGGCAGGGAGATGGGTACTGCAGTGTGAGCAAGCTGCAAACAGCAGCAAAAAGTATTCAGGAAAGGCTTTCTCAAGGAGGGGAAGTTGGAGTGGGTTTTGAAGGATACATAGGAGTTCTAGTAAGGCTAAAAAGCTGAGAACATTCGTTCTATGATCACAGGCTTTTCATAGCACTTGGTCTGTGCCAGGCCCCATTCCAAGCACCAGGGTGTGATGATAACTAGGTGCAGTGACTGTTCGTGGCAGGGAGCTTACCAGGGCTGGTATGCAGGGGCCAGGATCGGCTCTGTGATGAGGTTGGGCAGGCTCTCAGTCACCCAGACCCTGGAGGGGCAGAGTCAGTACCTAAGGACAGTGGGGTCCTAGAAGGTATGTGATCCCTTTCACACATGGTACCTTGTCTTATTTCATCAGCAACAGTAAAGTTGTTATGTCAAAGATGAGGACATTTCCAAACCTGCTGCTCTATGCCCACCGTACCCTCTCCCCAGGATCTTTTTCCTCCTCCCCATTTTACAGATGGAAAAATAGAGGCTCAGACAAAGGCATGGCTTGCCCTGGGTTCCACAGAGGGAGCAAGAGGCCTCTCCCTGTGTGGCCCAGGCCTGTGCTGCCCCCTCAGGCCAGCTCCCTGCCCCTGACACCCTGTTCCCTGCCCCCAGAGTGGTTCGCCTCGAGCACACAGAGCTATATCCTCCGGGATCTGGATGACACCTCAGTGGTGGAAGATGGCCGCAAGAAGCTCAACACGCTGGCCCACTACAAGGTGGGGTCCCCAGTCCCCCCAGCTCCCACTTCCACCCTCCCTAACTTCTGACCTTGACCTCGGCCTCTCCTCTCCCATCAGATCCCTGAAGGTGCCTCCCTGGCCATGAGCCTCACAGACAAGAAGGACAACACGTTGGGCCGAGGTAGCACCGGTGGACAGGGGGAGGCTGTCTAGGCCAGGCCTGGGCCCTTTCTTGAACAGTCCTCTTAGGGACACTGAGGCTTTAAGAGGCAGGGCTGGGCCGAGCGATGGTCTCTTTGGTTGGGGCAAGAGCTGGGCAGGGCCTGCAGCCAGGCCTCCTCAGGCTGGCGTCCTGCGGGCAGCCAGAGAGAGGCCCCCACGGGGCGGGATGTGGTTCCAAGAGGTCTGGGCAGGAGCCAGGCTGGAGAGGGAGCTGGCATGCCCATCCGGGCTTTGGGCTGTGTCCCTGCCTCAATCCCACCCTGTAGCCACACCCTCAGGCTCCCCAGGCCCTGCTGCCCAACAACCAGGCCTGGGGTCCTTGGCTCCCTTCATCTCAGGGTCCCCTCCTGAGGTCAGGAGCAGGATCTTGCATCTCTCCCCCCAGCTTACGAGGTCTGGGTGGGGCAGTGGAGGGGGTGAGGGCAGCCATCGTTTTCCCCTCTGGGGGTCTCCCCCCTGTCCCTCTGTTGACTGTGTCTCTCTCTATCCCTCTGTTTCTCCTTTCTTGTATATGTCTGTTTCTTACTGCCTCTTTCTTTCATTCTCATTCTCTATGTGTCTCTCTGGATCTCTCTCTTTCTCTCTCTCTCTCTCTCTCTCTCTCTGCATTTTCTGTCTCTCTTGCTCTTTCTCCAGGTATTGCTTTGGATCTCTCTCTCTCTGCCTCTCTCCATCTTTATGTCTCCATTTCTGTTTCTCTCTCCCCTCCTCTCTCCTCTTTATTTATTGTGTTTTCCCTCTCACAGTGAAAGACTTGGACACGGAGAAGTATTTCCATCTGGTAAGTGCCCGGCCTCTGGCCCTGGGGGCGCCCGCCCTCACCGGGTGTGGACTGGGCTTCCTGCCATCCCAGGCCTCTGGGGAGAGCATTCCCAGCCCTGGGAAAGGCTGGGGACTGGGGTGCAGGGGTTGGTCCCAGAACCACCCTCATCCCTTGTGCAGCACAAAGCACGTGGGAAGCCGGGCCTGCCCACAGGCTGGCTAAGGATGGGGCCAGGTGCTGGGCTGACCTCCTCCCTGGCCTCCTAGGTGTTGCCCACGGACGAGCTGGCAGAGCCCAAGAAGTCCCACCGGCAGAGCCACCGCAAGAAGGTGCTCCCAGAGATCTACCTGACTCGCCTGCTGTCCACCAAGGTGGGCCTCACCTCTTCTCCCCACCGCTGGGCCAGCTGTGTGCACATGCCTGGGGCGGGGGGGAAGAGTTCCCTGGGGCCGGAAGGGGTCCCGGCCGAGAGGTGGAGGCCTATGTGCCGCTCCTGGGGAGGGATTTGCTCACAGCCCTGAAAGGTGCCGGACAGACAACTTCTGTATCAGCCAACCTAACAGGGCAGCAGAGGCCCAGAGGGGTCAGTACTGTCCTCGAGGTCACACAGCTCAGGTGGCAGAGTCATCACCCTGGCCTTACCAGTTCTGCACTGCGTGCTTCAGTATCTGGATTAGTCCTTCCACTACCCGGGGGAGGCGAATTTCACTAACCCATTTCACAGACAAGAACACCAAGGTCCAGAGAGGTTAGGGGACCAGCCTGATAGTATGTGGCTTTCCCATTCACCACCCAAGCACTTTGGGCTCCCTGGAGCTTCCAGAGACACACACTCACCCTTCCCAGGTGGGCCTGGGCTGACGGTAGCCACCCCGCTCTTCTGTAGGGCACACTGCAGAAGTTTCTGGATGACCTGTTCAAGGCCATCCTGAGCATCCGTGAAGACAAACCGCCACTGGCTGTCAAGTACTTCTTTGACTTCCTGGAGGAGCAGGCTGAGAAGAGGGGGATCTCAGATCCTGACACCTTGCACATCTGGAAGACCAACAGGTTGGTGGACCAGTGGGGGTGTGGGCGGGCAGGGAGGGGTGGGCAGCAATGTGCACCATTGGGGTCAGAGCCTGCTCTCTCAGCCCACCTGCCGGGATTCAGCTCCTCTTTTGCCGCTTCCTAGCTACAGGACCTTGGCTAAGTGACTTCACCTCTCTGTGTTTTAGTTTTCCCAGCTGTAAAATCAGGGCAATAAAAGTAATCTGCCTTAACTGTAAGAATTAACCAGAAGCACGCATTATAGAAGTTTTGCCCTTACCATCCTTCCTCTCTTCCACCCTTCTTGGTCGGGTACCATCAGCTCCATGTTACAGATGAGAACGAGGAGGCTTGCTGAGCAGGGCCCCCCTGAGATCATGCAGCCCTCGCGATGGCAGAACCAGGCTCAAACCCATGCAATCTGACTCCTCTCCCCAGTTCGTAGCCTTCCTTTAAGGCAGGACTTTCTTCACCTTCCAGGTCACAGATTCCCACAACTTGCTGAAAACTTCAGCCTGACCCTCAGGAAAAATGACACAGCCTAGAAGTTTCTGTGTAGCTGCAGGGGCTTCTCAGAACTTGGGGGGGGGGGGAGGAAGGGAGGGTCCTGCCCTCCAGGCTGCTGAGTCAGTGGGTGGCCCTGGGGTGGGGGCACTACCAACCCTCTCTGGGCCCTGCCCTCCCTTGGCCCTTCCTGGCTGCTCGGTGGCCCCAGCCCCAGTGGACTTCCTGCTGCTGTGCAAGGACTGGGAGGAGGAGCTGTGTGCTGCCGGGTGGGGTGGGGCGGGGCAGGGGTGGGGGGTTCTTCTAATGAGAACCAGGACTTGGCTTGAGGCTCGGCTCGGCTGTGAGAGCAGAAGGTTCTGTGGGGGTTGGGAGCAGGCAGGAAGGTGAAGGTAGCCTGGCCCTGGGGCTCCCGCCCCAGCATCCTGCCCCGCTGTATGGAGGAAACCTGGCTCTGGGCCCCACTGCTGCCACCGCTGGCAGAGATGGTCACCAACCCCATTTGTGGATGAGCAAAACCGAGGTTCCGGCTTGGGTCTGAGCCTCTCTGGCCTTGGGGGATAAAGCCAGCCAGTCCCAGGGGGCCTGGCTGCCTCCCTTCTTCAAACCCCCTCCACCACCACTTGCTTTGCGACCCCTCCCCTCAGGGTGGTCTCACACTGCCTCCATCACCCCTGTCCCACAGTCTTCCTCTCCGGTTCTGGGTGAACATTCTGAAAAACCCCCAGTTTGTCTTCGACATTGACAAGACAGACCACATCGACGCCTGCCTCTCTGTCATTGCTCAGGCTTTCATTGATGCGTGCTCCATCTCCGACCTTCAGCTGGGCAAGGTCTGATGCTCCCAGGGCAGGCTGCCCACTGCCGGGGTGGGAGGAGGGGGCCGAGGGGGGGACACATGGGCCACAGATCTTCCTGGGAGGGGAACCCGAGGAGCTCAGAGCTGGCGGGGACATGGGAGGAGCAGGGGCCTTCTACCAGGGGCAGATGTCCAGCAACTGGCCCCTGTGGTCAGAAAGTCTGCACCTGCCTCGGGTGTGCCCAGCACCACCTTCCAACATTTAGACCATAGAGGCAGGCCCGGGGAAGCCAGCATCAATGTGGGAAACCTGCTTGGTCAGGTACAGTATCATGAAGGAGATAGCAGGCTCCAAGCACCGGTCCTGATGGTCAAGAGCCCTCCAGGAGGGCACTGAGTGAAAGAGCGGGCAGAGGGGAACAGGTGACCAAGGCCTCTGAGATGCATGCAGGAGGGACATCCCTGAGAGCTCTGTGTGCAGGGGGAGGATCTGGCTGGTTTTAGAGAGTGGAGAGGAGGGAGAACGGCATTCCAGGCAGAGGGAACTACCTGGCCCAGGGCAGGGAGGCATGGAACAGTGCCGGCTGCTGTGAACGTTAATGAGATGGTATAATTAGACCGGGCGCTGTGGGATGGCAGGGGCATGGCCCTTCCTTTAGCCCATGGCTTTCAGAGGCCGAGTGAGAGAAAATGCCATCACTTCTCACATACGGTCTCCGCAGGCAGGATGCCCGTGACAAAGAACTGGGAGCGTACTTGGCACGCTCTGCTTTCGGGCGTTGGAAACATGCAGTGGGAAATATTCCACTGAGCCAGCAATTGGGCTTCCAGCAATCTTAGCCACCAAGACCCATAACCTTAAGCAAGGATACAACCAAACAGCCTGTGCGCGCTTTTCCCCCTAAAGGAAGTGGGTCCCCCTTGAGGTCATCCCTCTGACAGTGCCATAGGAAACAGGGCAGGAGTTCCATGCCAAAGGGAGCACAGGGAGGGGGTCAAGAGCCCCTGGTCCAAAGCGGGCAGTGGCCCTTGGTGTGGCAGTAGGGACGAGGGCATGTACAGAAACAGACAAATCTATCTGGTCTCCACCGGCCGCCTTAGCCCCCCGCCTCACTCCTCTCTGCCCAGGATTCTCCGACCAACAAGCTACTCTACGCCAAGGAGATCCCCGAGTACCGCAAGATCGTGCAGCGCTACTACAAGCAGATCCACGACATGGCGCCGCTCAGCGAGCAGGAGATGAACGCGCACCTGGCCGAGGAGTCTCGGGTGCGGCGGGCTCCAGAGGGGCGCTGTGGGCTCGGGGTCAGGACCTGACCCCCGGGGAGGGGCTTGCGTGGAAGCACTGGGGCAGGGCCGGGGCCTGTTCCGAAAGGTGGGTTAACCACCCCTCCCCACTCCCACCTTCTTCCTTGTAGAAGTACCAGAACGAGTTCAACACCAACGTGGCCATGGCTGAGATTTACAAATACGCCAAGAGGTATCGCACACAGGTGAGTACCCCTGGGGGCCCTGGGGTCACGGTGCCACCCCCCCCTTCAGCCCTGCCTACCTCCACTCTGCTCAGGAAAACCCCAGGAAAGGTTCTGGCTCAAGTATTCACATCTCCGGACACTTGCTCATTGGGTACTGGTTGCCAGCAGTAGAAACCCAGGCAGTGTGTGGTTTGTGCCCCCACTGTGGTGGGGGCCTCAGGGGCCCAGGGCTGTGACCCAGCTGTCCCTCGCTTCCCCTTCAGATCATGACTGCCTTGGAGGCAAACCCCACAGCCCGGAGGACCCAGCTGCAGCACAAGTTTGAGCAGGTGGTGGCTCTGATGGAAGACAACATCTATGAGTGCTACAGTGAGGCCTGAGCCTGTGGGAGACGGTGCTGGGGAGGGACACGCTGCCCTCCACTTCACTTCGATACCCGTGCCTCTGCCTGTGGCTGGGAGATGACTGAGCAGAGCCAGCTTCTGGGGAAGGGGGAACGGAGGGGCCTCTCTGAACCCGGCAGAGGAACCCCCCAGCCCTGGGCCCTGGGGCACCTGGCTCTGTCCCCTCCCACCTGCCCCCAGACCCAATCTCTGGGCTGGGGACTTGAAAGTTGCAGCCAGTGCCTGGTAAGGCTCCTGCCGCACCCCTCCCCCCAGCACAGCCTGGACAGAGCCCCCCTGGCTCAGCCACCACCACTGCTGCTGCTGAAGTCCCCCTCCGATGGGGCCCAGCACCCTTGAGCAGAGCAGAGTCCCCGGCCCAGAGGCCGCAGCCGGAAACACTACCTCATCCAATGTGGCAGAGGGGAGGCCTCCTTGAACCAGCCCCGGATTGGTTTCTGCTCCGACCACCACAATGCCATCTCCATCTTCTGTCACCCAGAGAGGACTCTGGTGACACAGTTTCAAGCAGCGTCAGATTGTGGTTGCTCGGGTGGCTGCTGGTGGAGTGGGCGGTGCCCACTGCCTGTGGACAGGCTCCGTGGGCTTTCGCAATGGCGGAGGCGGGCGGAGGACGGGGGGACAGGTGCTGGAGGGCGGGGAGGGGGCTGAGTTGCACCAAGGCTGTAGCTGGGCTACTTGATCTTGCTGGAAGTGTTTCTAAAGATAGCACCACTTTTTTTTTTTTTAAAGCTTTTATATATTAAAAAACTTCTCACGCGCCAACTGTGAATAGCTGCCGCTTGTGCAGAGGACCCGGGGAGGGGTCCCCAGGGGCTCCCAACACAACACTGGAAATGACTGTTCCAGAGGACAGGCAGACCTGGCAGAGATCCCCCCCCACCCACCCAAGGGCCTGAAAAAAGTCACCCACTCTGTTGCTGTCGGAAGCGACCCTCTGTGGCTGGCCCAACTCCCCCTGTGGCACCCCCGGCCAGCACTGGGACTGGCTCTGAGCCCGTGGGGGCTGGGCTGGAAGGGGTGGCTGGGAAGCTCTGGAACCTTCTTTATAATAAAAGCCTGATGGGAAAACCTGCTGTGGGCTCCAGCCTTTATCCTGAGACGGCCGAGGTGGGCAACGTGCACTCGTAGTAGAAAGGAGAGGGCAGCCGGGTTTAGAGCCCTGCCTCGGCCCTCCTCCTCTACAGGGTTGGGCACATACCTGACTTAGTTCTGGGAAGGCAACGGCAGGGCTCAGTGGGACAGTGTCTGCTTGCCCTGGGCCTGGCCCACGGGACCTCCAGGAAGATGTCATATCTGCTATGTGCCACCTACCCCTGTGTGGGTCCTGCTCCTACTTACCTATATAACAGGCCCGACGGGTACAGAATATTATGCCCATTTTATAGATGTAGAAACTGACTCTCAATGCGGTGGGGGAATCGCCCCCACCAGGTCATATAGCCAGGGAACAACCAAGTGGGGACACAAACCGGGTTGCATGGTCTCCTCATTCTTCTTTTTTGTGCTTCCTCCAGATGGTCTCCATGGTGGACCCCCAAATGTGTGGGGAGGTCAAGGTGGCCGCCCTAGAAAGACAGCTGATGTTTACACATGCCCCTTGAATATCTCATCAATCTTGAAAACCCCATTTTTTCATATGAGGAAATACGCAGTTTCCCCAAGGTCAGTGTAACCCTGGACTGTTTCCTCGTGGCAGTTCCTCAGTTCCTCAGGGCGGTTAACCTTACTTGGGGTCAGCACTGCCACAGACCCCCCCACCCCCCAGCTGGCTCTGGGCAGAGCTGGGGGGTGGGGGCTCATCGTCATCCCCCAGGAAGAGGTCATTAGAGAACTAGCTCCAAGTTAGAAGCTACTCAAGTTCATTATTTTCCCATCATGATGGGGAAAAACTAAGCATACATTTATCAAGAATCAGAACTAGGACAGAAAAATTCATACAATCGAAACAAAATCCCACAAATACCAGTTCTAGAATTAATGAGAACAGAGAAGTGAGAAAAGAAAAATAAACAATTTTTAGCTTTAAAAATAGCCTTTGCCTGTACTGGCTTCTGGGTGGGGACAGATTCTTTATCTTTTCAAATTTTCTATTCTAAGCACTGATTCCTTTTTATTAAGCAGATTTTCTAATTTAAGTTATTGACATATTTGATAGGGATTTTTTTTTTTCTGGTGTGATTTGAGAACGAATCCAGGTTTCCTGCAGAAATGTCAGGAAGTACAAAAAGCACTTAGAGAATAAAGCTATGCAAACCCACCCAAGGTCAATGTCTCAGAGAATGTCGGTCCAGATTGTGTGCCTGCCTGGGCCGGGGGCTGAGTAAAACTCGGGACCAGGGTGTACACACCATTTTGTAACCTGCCTTTCCCGCATGCAATATGTCAGTAACATCTTTCTGTGTCATTAAATATTCTGCAGCCGGTTTTCATGCCTGATTACCATGCAATTCCTTCTTGAAGTTTCGCAACACATTTGCACATGGAGGAAATCTCCATCCCCAGATTTCGGGGGTCATTTCTCAACACAGAAGATGGGCAAGTTCTTATCTGGGGCCCTGAAGACTTGCCTTGCAGCCTCCGGCGTCCCTTCACTGTCCCAGGGTCACGGGAGGCGGAGACTTTCGGCGCAGGGTGCTCGGGGAGGAGACTCGTCCATGTCTTGTGGGTGCTGGATGCTCTCTGGCCTCTGCCAGGCCACTCGTGGAGGGGTGAGGCCCCGGAATGCCGCCCCAGCGCCTGGCCAGGTGCCTCCCCCACCCCCCTGCCAAACCGTGAAAGGAGCAGAGGCACAACCAGATCCTCCCCTAGCAAAGTGCCAGCCCAGCCCCTGCCATCTGCTCACAGTACCCTCGGGGCCCTGCTGGCAGCCACACTACAGATCCCCAGGGAAGCTGTTGGCACGGCTAGAAAAGGCCACACGTGGGATTCGAGGAAGTGAGGGTGGGGTTTTCAAAGAGCACGGGCAGGAAGGGAACTGCCTCATGCCCCGATGCTGGCCTGCCTCGGTTTCCCTTTGAATCCCATCTGCTCTCTCCCCCAAGTCCTGTCCAGTTTACCTACCCCTCCTTTCTAATTCACCCATTCTTTCTCTGCCCTGCCTGGGCTCAGCGGTCCCCCCTTGACTGGACAGCCTCTCAGCAGCCTCCTGCCCAAACCAAGTCCTCACACCGGGAAATTGTCACTGTGGAGTCACCAGGCTGTATGGACCCCAAACTGTAGACTCATTAGTGACTCCTTTCTTACATCCAATCCCTCAGCACATTCCATCACCCCCACTTAAACGTTTACCCAGAATCCACCACTTCTAAGCCCTTCCCTCCCCTGGACCCCTGCTGCAGGGGCTTTCTTGCTGGTCTCCCCCTGCTGCCCATGTGCCCTGCAGTCACTCTGCTGCTCAGTGTCCTCTAAAGGCTCCTCCTCACAATTACAATGAAAACCAATGAAACCCAAAGTTCTTACCGTGGTTTACAAGGCCCTTTCCGATCTAGCCCTGGTCTACCCTGCAGTCCTGGTCATGGTTATCTACTGCTGCGTAACAAACCACCCCAATGCTTGGTGGCTTCAAACAACAGCATTTACAGTAGTTCCCCCTTCTCTGTGGGGGATACATTCCAAGACCACCAGTGGATGCCTGAAACTGCACGGTATGAACCCTGTATATATTATGTATCTTCCTAGACACGAATACCCTTGATAAAGCTTAACTTATAAAGTAGGCACAGTAAGAGAGCAACTAATAATAAAATAGAACAATTATAATAATATACTATAATAAGAATTATGTGAATGTTGTCTCTCAAAATAACTTCTTGTACTGTACTTCTTGTGGTGATGGGAGAGGACAAAATGCCTACATGGTGACATGAAGTCAGCAGAATGACGCACGCACCCTGATGGAGCCCTCAACTGCTGTTGACCGTCAGATAATACGTCAGAAAGATCACCTGTCTCTGGGGATTGGTTGACCACAGGGAACTGAAGCCACACAAAGCAAAACCACAGATAAGGGGACACTAAAGTCTGTTGCCTGTGCATCTGCAGTTGGGACAGGATTTGGCCATGGTGTCAACCGAGGCAGCTAACTACAGCCAGGAGCTCCGGTCCCAAGGGAGCACGCTCCTACGGCTGGCCAACGGGTCAGGGAGTGCAGCTGGGGCCGAGGACTGGGGTGCCTCTGCTCCTTTCCACCGCACGGTGGTGGCGTTCTAAGAGCAATTATCAAAACCAAAACCAACACTACACACAGGGAGTAGAAGCTGCCAGTCCCTTCAAGTCTGGGCCCAGAAACTGTCATAATGTCCTTTCCACTGTATTCTACTGTTCAAGCAATCACAGAGCCCAGATTTAAGGGGCAGGGATGTAGACTCCACCTCTCTGTGGGAAGAGGCTCACAAATGTTGTCACAGCACCCTGGACCCCATCTCCCATTACTGCCCCCCTCCCTCATTGGACTGGAGCCACATGGGCATCGCTCAGCTCTCTGAGCGTGTCGGCATGTTCCCACCGCACAGAATTGCTTTTCTCCTCCACCTGTTGATTACAGCAGGGCCCTGCTAGTCATTGAATGGTCTCCGGCCGCTCTCAGCAACTCTAAGCCTCCTCTCTGCAGCCAGAGGGCTCTTTCTAAACACACACCACATTAGTCTCCCTGGTACCCCACTGCCCCCAAGAGAAAATCTACCTTTCCTCGTCTGCTCCAACCCTCATCCTCGCCCCTCCCTCATGCTCCTCTCAGAGCCAAAAACCCCCTCCTTCCACCACACTGTCCAGCCCCACCTCACATGCTGGGTCCTCTGCCTGCAGCGTCCTTCCCCTCAGCTGTCTCCTCCTCGTCCTTTAAGACCAAAAGCTGCCTCCTCCAGGAAGCAGTCCCAGATCTCAGGCTGGGTTTAACACCCTTCCTGTGCCTCCACAGGCCCCTACCTGCCTTGGGCTCTTGACATTGTACAACCTGCCTCCCTGCAGGGCAGGAGCTCCTGTCTGGGCCCGAGCCCCCGACGGCCAAATCCTTGGACCTCAGCCTCTCCCCACACCAGTTTGTGAGGGAAAAAAGCCTTTATTGATAAATAGGTTACAACAAAATAAATAGAGTGGTGGCGCGTTGGGGAATAAAACTCAAGCAGAATCCCAGCCTGTCTCCGCCCCAGCTCTAGCTTTCAGCTTCTGCTTTCTTACTGGCCAATGTGGACGACGAGGCCTTGGTGGGCATGCCGGGCCTTCTCGGGCCCCTGGGGG
>CM053574.1:52098737-52288108 GCA_028646485.1 Cryptoprocta ferox
GTGGGCATGCCGGGCCTTCTCGGGCCCCTGGGGGCCTCTGTCTTCCTGGCCAGGGGTACAGGCACTGTCTTAGACCCACCAGCCCTAGGAAGAGCAGTGGCCTTGGCCTTGGGCCCTGCCTTGGCCCCATGGGCAACAACTTCTTTAGGGACCTGGTTTTCTTTCTTTTTGGCTGGAGAAGCAGCAGTATTCTTGTCCTATAAGAAAGCAAAGAGGGAGCAAGACGACAGAGCTGGGCAGTGTTCACACATAGCTCAGAACCCACGAGAATAGGGCTGAAATCCCAGCTCCCGGCGGCTTTAGACAAGGGACCCCACCACTCAAAGCCTGGCTCTTACTTGTGAATGGTGGGGGTGATGATCCTCAGAGCACTAGAAGCTCGCACAGAAGTCAGTGAACTGTGCTTGGTACAGAAGCAAATTAGTCCCTGCCACACCACCCCCTCCAGGGGCTGGGGTGGGACCCCAAGCTCTGGCCTGCTCAGCACGGAGACCCAGACCAGGGAGGTCACACAGGCACCTACCTTGGGGACCGTGGATTTTGAACTCCGACTCCCAGCTTTCGCTTTCCTGTGGGCCTCTCCATCTGTCAGAGAGTGAGGGAGGGTGTGTGGGAAGGACCCCTTTCAGGAGGAGCTGCTGGTGGGCAGGAAGGTTCCGGGGCCCCAGCCCTCACTCTGACACTTAGAGGCCATGTGACCTGGGGCAAGTTGTTTGGCCACTCTGAGACTGGGTGCTCTAGCCTGCAAACTAGGGATAACAGCATCTCTCGAGGGATGGGTGGGGGATTGAGTGGACTGGGGAAGACCATCTCTCACCCTCAGCAAGGCATCCAGCAGAAACCCCTTGCTCTGTGCTCACCCCACAATAAAGACTGTTGACGGGTCTTTATTAGCCTCTAGTCTTTAGCCTGTCTTCCACAGGGCAGCTGTGATACATTTTTAAAAAATACCCTTGGGGGCACCTGGGTGTCTTACTTCAGCTCAAGTCACGATATCCTGGTTCATGGGTTTGAGCCCTACTTCGGGCTCTGTGCTAACAGCTTGGAGCCTGGAGCCTGCTTCAGATTCTGTTGTCTCCCTCTCTCTGCCCCTCCCCTGCTTGCACTCTTTCTGTTTAAAAAACATTTTTCAAAATAAATAAATTCAATAAAAATACCCTGTACGCTAGCTGTTCCCCATTCAAAGTCCTTCCATGGCTCTTCATTGTCCTCCAGATACAGTCCAGACTCCCAGCTGCCCTTCACACACTTCCCCTTCTGCCTCTCACCCTGCACACAGAACTATATGCACTTCCTCAAAAGTTCTACCTTCTCTATGCCTCTGGGCCTTTGCACTTCCTCCAGGAAGATTCCCCTGACTCCTCTCAGAGGAGTCAGGCCCCTCCTCTCTCTGGGTTCTCCCTTCCCTAAGCCTACCCTCCACAGCTACCATGGATTCTCCAACTCTCCAGGTCAAGACAAGCACTCAAGACGTATTTACTAGATACAGAATCCCCTCCCCAGAGTAGGCCTCTCCCTCTGTCCTACCTCAACTCCAATGGCTGCCACAAATCCCAGTCCCAAGGCCCTCCTCTCACCCCATTCACACACCTACCTTGGTTGCTCCTTCTGCCTTTGACCTTTGACTTCTCCCTCAGGCCAGTGGCACTGGGAAGGGCCTGCGTGGCCTTGTCTGGCTGTTGGGAGGACTCCTTGGCCTCACTCAGTCTTGCCTCTTGGTCATTGGTCTGGCTGCTCTTCTTGGGAGCCTTCTCCTTGGCTTCACCCGGTTTGGTAGGACTTGTCCTCGCCTCTCTCGACTTCCTGGGTCCCCTTTTCACCTCGCCTGAGTTGGGAGAGTCCTTCTTTGCCTCCCTTGGTTTCCTGGGAGCCTTCTCCTTGGCCTCACTGGGTCTCCTGGGGGCTGTCATGGCAGAGGTCTTCCTAGTTTGGGCTTTCCTTTTGTGCTTGGGAACTAACTGGTAGAGGAGAGAACGGGGTGGAATGGAGAGAAGGAGTTCTCAGGGTCTCATACCCCTACATCCCACATGAGGCTCAGAGAGGAAGGCCTTGTTCCAAAAGAGGGAGGGTGCAAAGAAGGTGGTCAGGAGCACGGGGACCAGATGCATGACCATCTCCTAAATGTCCGAAGCCAATGACACATTCTATCCCTGTACTGCTCTTTGAGGGCGAGGTGTTGCCATTTAGGAGCTGGGGGACCTGAGTCTCCTAGACCCACTGTAGGTTCTCTTCCTTCCTGCGCAGGTGGCTGTCAGGAGGGCACAGGTAGGCTCCCCTACCCTGCGCCTGCAAGTCTCAAAGCCAGGCTCCCGGGAGTAAATCGCCCAGCACCTACCGTGAGCCCGGACTCCAGGCCTCTGAGATGCTAATTTACGAATCTCCCATGACCTCCCAACCCACACACTTTCCCATGTGCTGGGGCTCCGACTCTCCTTCCCATCCCCTACCTCATGCCTCACACCTCCATGCCTCCCTGCCTCTTCCTTTCTCCTCCCTTGGGTGGACCTTCCAAGTCTGATAACTCAGAGTTCATAACTTCCTGTGCAACTGAGCCAAGGCTTGTCTTCTCCCACTGGCCTCAGTCTTCCCATCTTTACAATGGGGACTTCAGGGAGTGAGTGAGCAGCAGGCAGATGGGAGGGCCTTTGGCAAACAGGTGGTCTCTGTCCTTCTAGAGCTCATCTCTAAATATATTCCTCCCTCTGCCCCCCAAATCTTATGGCTCCCCATTATCATGAAGACCAGAAACAAATCCCCTCCCAGCACATACACATTCCTAACTACATGACACACCAGGCTCCCTTCCCTGCTTCCCTTCCCTCAGTCCACTTTCCTGACTGGCCCCCAGGCCCTGCAGCCTAACCCACCCACCTGCACCCCAAGGGCCCCTCTCTAGCTTCCCTTCCCCACACCGTATGCACCTGGCCTTGGCATGGCTCGTGTCCACCTCCACCTGGGAGTTCTACAAGGGACTTCCTGTCCTCAGCCACCCACAGGGACTGTGACTGATAGGCTGAGAATATTCCAGTGTTCTACAGTTACTGTTAGAGCAACTGCCACGTGCTGGGGCCCAGCAATGACAAGACAGACCCCATGTCTGGGTCCCTGAGAGTTTCCTGGTGGCAGCTGGCGGGCACCATCCTGGGGCTCGATTTTGTGCCAAATCTGCCCTCAACTCTGGATAGGCCTGGACGGCTCCCCTCTGGGACCCTCCCCTTTGAAAGAGGAGGATGTGAGGGCCCAGGAGGTGCCAGCCCTGGTTTGGAGACCTGG
The DNA here is from genome assembly GCA_028646485.1 of Cryptoprocta ferox. NCBI lineage: Eukaryota > Metazoa > Chordata > Mammalia > Carnivora > Eupleridae > Cryptoprocta > Cryptoprocta ferox. The sequence continues at coordinate 52,102,011 of CM053574.1, forward strand.
GGGTTGGAGCCAGGGAGCATGGGGAACACACCCAACAGTGACCTTCCAGAGCCCACGGCTGGGTGTCCCTTGTCCGTGGCGAAGAATTTCAGGAAGGGGCTGTGGGCACCAAGGACCCAGAAGTGAACACGGCTGAGACAGTCCCTGGTCACTGAGCACACTTGACGGGGATGAATGTGGACATGCAGGGGGACTGAGGCCCTGCGGGACTCTCAGATGGGGCACAGCCCTAGCCTTCCTGGAGGAGGTGCTGCCGCTAAGAACACACAGGAAAGACATGGAGAGAAAACAGGAGGAGAAAGGCCTTTTGGTGGGGGAGGCCAGGAAGGAGGAGGCAGGACTGAAGCTCAAACCCTGGGGCCCAGTTCCCCCACCCTGGGGCCTCCTTCAACCCCGCTCCCCAGCCCGAGCAGGCTCACTTTGAAGCTGCCAGTGGCCCCCCTGGCCTTGGAGTTGGTGGGCCTGACCAGGAGGCCTCGGTGCATGCCGGTGGCCAGGGCCTGCTTCAGCAGGTATTTGAGCCGGAGGACATCCACTGTCGGGTACTTCTGCAGGATGTAAACCTTGATGGCGGCCACCGAAGTGCCCCGGCGCTGCTCTCCTGCCTGCAGCGCCTCCAGAACCATGCGCAGCATGGGTGGGTGGCGGCGTGGCCCTCGGATGCCACTGCGGCTCTGGCCTGCGAGTGGATAGCAGGGTGTCACCCAGAGCCGGGCCACCCTCAGTCCCCATCAGCAATGCACAGGCCTGGCATGGCACCCCTCAGGCACCAGGTAGGCGCCACAGTGGGTAGGCAAGGGGCCAGGGGGTCCAATACACCCTTAGTCAGCACCAGTGTCCGCCGCTGGCTGGTGAGGCTCGAGGACAGGGCGTGCTGCTTGTCCGGACACGGTCTCCCTGTGACTGGCATCGGGCTGGGTGCACACCAGGAGGTCCGTAAAGATTCAGGGAGAGAATTAAATAGTCCTTTTAGAAACCAAAATAGTCAGGTCAGTTGTCTAAATCTAACTACCAGTTTACAGGAAATCCAGGGGCTCCGTGAGGGCCCCAGGGAGGAAATCAGCAAGTCCAGACTGTGAGGAACTCTCCGGGACACACAGCCTGGGATCTTCTACAAATAAACAAGGAGGAAAAGAAGAAATGGCAAGGGGCTCTAGGGATGAAAGAGAGTGAAGAGCTCTTTCAACCAAAAGCAATGTGGGGATCCTTTGCTCAAACTCAGAACAGGACTTGAATGTTCCAGCTGGGAAAGATAAAGGCAATTAGATCAATGTGAACCTCGGAAATATTTGGGGATATTAAGGATGATATTTTTCAGGTTTGCTGATGGCATTGCAATTACTTTGTAAGAGGCTTTTATCTTTTAAAGGTAAATACTGAAGGCAGCAGAAGCAAAAATAAACTATTGGGACTACATCAAATTAAAAAGCTTTGCACAGCAAAGAAAACCATCACAAAATGAAAAGACAGCCTACTGGAAGGGAGAAGATATTTGCCAATGATATACCTGATAAGGGGTTAATATCCAAAATATATAAAGAACTCCTACAACTCACTAACAAAAAAACCGATCTGATTAAAAAATGGCAGAGGACTTGAGCAGACATTTTCTCCAATGACATACAAATGTCCAACATGAAAAGAGGCTCAACATCACTGATCATCAGTGCAAATCAAAACCACAATGAGATTGCACCTCACACCTGTCAGAATGGCTAAAATTAAAGATAAGTGTTGACAAAGACATGGAGAAAAAGAAACCATCATGCACTGTCAGTGGAATGCAAACTGGTACGGCCACTATGGAAAACAGTATGGAGGCTCCTTAAAAGTTATTCCACTTCTGGGTATTTACCTGAAGAAAACACTAGTTCAGAAAGATACATGCATCCCTATGTTCATTGTAGCATTATTTGCAATAGTCAAGATATGGAAGCAACCTATGTCCATGTATAGATGAATGGAATCAAGAAGATATGGTATATAGATACAGTGGAACATTACTCAGCCCTGACCTTGTCATTTGCAACAACATGGATGGACCTAGAAGGTATATTGCTAAGTGAAATAAGTCAGAGAACGACAAAGACTATACGAATTCACTTACACGTGAACAAACTAAACAAAATGGAAACAGACCCAAATACAGAGAACAAACTGGTGGTTGTCAGAGGGGAGTAGGGAAATGGATGAAACAGGTGAAGGGGATTAAGAGGTACAAACTGCCAGTTATGAAATAAATAAATCATGGAGATATAATGTGCAGCATAGAAACTATGGCCAATAATACCATAATAACTTTGCACAGTCACAGAGGATAATTACACACCTAATGGTAAGCACTTCATAATGCATATAAATAATAACTAGGTTATACACCTAAAACTAATAGAATATTGTCTATCAATTAAAAATTGCTTTAAAAAATTAAAGATAAATGCTGGACTATTTACAGATGAAATGATAAGCCTGGCATTTGCTTTGAAATAACACAGTAGGTGGAGCAATGGAGTAGACATGAGCTGGTAAGTGTTGAAGCCGGATGATGGGCACATAGGGATGGGAGTTGGGTGGGTGGTAGGAGTCTGTACACCACTCCATCCACTTTTACGCACATTTGGAAGTTTTCATAAATAAAAAGTTATAAGAGAATTCCACTTCTAGGTATGTTTACTCCAGAGAAATGAAAACATATGCTCAAATGAAGATCTGTACACAAATTTTCATAATGACATTATTTACAATAGCCGAAAAGTAGTAACCCAAATGTCTGTAAACGAATGAACTGGATAAACAGAGCATGGTATGAAGCATAATAAAGCAGCATATCATCCAGCCAAAAGAAGGAACAAAGTACTTCCTCAGAAACGTGTTGGGTGCAAGAATCCAGTCACAAAAAGTCACCTATTCCAGAATTTCATGTATAGGAAATGTCCCGAATGAGACAATCACAGACAGAAAGTGGATTTGTAGTTGCCAGGGACTGGGGACAGTGGGTGGGGAGGGCAGAACTGTGATGGGCACAGGCTTTCTTTTTGAGGGCATGAAAATATTCTAAAATTGCCTGTGGAGACGAACACACAGCAGTGAATATACTAACAGCCATTGTACCCCTTTAACTGGGTGAATTGTACAGTATATGAATTATGGAGAGATCTCCATTAGCTGCTACATTTTAAGTTGCAAAAGATAATAGGATCCTTGAAGCTGTCAGTCACGATAAGGTGCATAAAAGTGGTTTAAATATGAAACCTGATTTAAATGTGATTAGAAATGTTGGTTTCTGATCAGTTTGCAAAAATTAAAGACTTTTAAAAGGGAATCAATTAGTTTAAAACATATATATGTAATTTTCCCCCCAAACACATTTCAAAGTAGGAAAAAAAAAAGAAAAAAAAAGCAACCCACCCAGAGACTCTAGATCTAAACACATGTAGAGACCTAATCCAATTCAACTATTGCTGCCTCCTGGCCAGAAGAGCCCAGTGTCTGGAAATATTCATTTTGGGGCCAAAGCTTGTGATTGGGCCTGGTCAGCCACACGCAAGAGTGTGGGAGTTTCACTTTCCTCTCCTGGCTTCAGTCTTCCCATCTGTATAGTGGGGATAGAGCCTCTAAGGAAGTCTGCGCCCTCCCAGCTACAGTGTCCTCCAGCCTGGCCTGTGGGGAGTGTTCTAACCCCTCCTCAGCCTCCCCCAAACCAAGCCCTGTCCCAGGGAGCCACCTTGAGTCTCCTCTCTCCCCAGTCCCTGCGGCTGAATTCAGTTCCTCATTTCGCATTATTCAGGGCCTGCTGTATCTTGGGATGACCAGAAGGCATAGCTTCCCCAAACTCGTCCTCCATCCTCTCTCTCCCAGGAATGACCCCCACCATACCTACCCAGAAACACAAGCAAGGACATCCTGCACCTCCCCTACCCTTCACCACCACACCCCTCCACCTGTCCCTTGGGGGCTTCTTTCTCTGCCACACTGAGGGCCCCAGCCACCTTCTCACTGTTCCTCATATCCCTCACCTCCCCATTGCCTTCAGTGTAAGGGCCCAAGGCCCTGTGCCTGAGGCCTTGGAGGCTCCCCCTTCCTGCGATGCCACTCCCCCCCACCAGAGGAGGGCTTGTGACTCCCAGATGCTCCCCAGCCCCCTCGTCTCTGGGCCTCTGCCCATGTTCTTCCCCCTGCCTGGTTGGCCTTCATCCCCCATGGTCACCAGGTAGCTCTGGCTTCAAGGCCCACACAGCACCATGATTTCTACACCGCCCTGAATTCCCAAGCCAGGACCAGCAACTTTGCCCTGTGCTCCTGGCACCTGGAGCCCGCCCTCCAACCTGCCTCTGAAGGAGCATTTACTACACTCAGAACACTTCCCCTGCTTCACCCTCTTGTCCTGGGGGAGGCTTAACCCTCCTTCAGGGGTCACCTCCTCCAGGAAGCCTTCCTTGATCTCCCAGAGTGGGTCAGCAACTCCTCTGGGCTCCTACAGCCCTCTGTGTTCCTGATGTTAAGGCTCAGGCCCTATTATCAAATGGCATCTATCAGTGAGGCAGTCGTGCTCCTGGAGGAGCTCCTGGAGGGAATGAACCTATCTATCCCCAAACTCCTGAGGCATTGTTTGTTGATTGAAAACTGGGATGCAGCCCTAAATTCAAGGCCCAGGCTTGCATCAAATGCACGGTCCCTCCAGCTAGCTGCCCTGCAGCTGCAGCCTGGCCGCCAGCCCTCCCCACTGGCAGGAAATGGGCTCCAGCTGGGAGGCCCCACTCTGCCCACTTTCCCGCTTTCCCGGAGTTGGGCCAGCCTCAGCCCCCAGGCCTGGCCCCTGTGCATCAGCTCTTGTGAAACACGAGCAGGTGAAAACTCAAACGGCTTCCAGGATGGGCGCCGGGGCCAAGGGAGAAGCTGGGTGGCAAGAGGAGGGTCCAGGACGTCCAGGGAACACGGGCTCACAGAGAGCCACCTCCCTTTGCCTACCTGGCTTTTCAGACTCAGACATCCCAGATGACCCCGCTGCGGAGGTCAAGGACGCGGAGGAGGTGGAGGTGTCACTGGAGGCAATGCTCCCGGGAGCCATTGCGCGGGTAGACGCAGACACAGATGCAGGTAGTTGACCCCCTCCCCAGGCATGAGGCTGCCAGGCTGGCCCGCTCCCCTTATATATCTGCAGCCCGGCCCCACCACTCCAATTAGCGCCTGATTGGGCTGGGAGGCTCTGAGCTGCTGATGGGGGCAGCGGGGCTGGGATGGGGCACTGCAGCCCTGCCTTGGGTGCCCACATCCCAGTTCGGCCACCCACTCCTGTGTGACCTCGGGTGAGTCCATTGACTTCTCTGGGTCTCAGGTCCCGTGACAAAATAATGGGTGCTGAGGCGCTTGATCCCTCCTGCACGCCCTGCCACCACAGGGCCTGGAGATGCTGATGGGGACCTGGGCACACCTGGGTCGGGGAGGCGGCCACTGAGGCCTCCAATCCCACCTGCTCTGGGGCCACTCCCATTTCCAGGCCACCACTGGCCTTGATTTCTCAAGGAGGCTGACCTGTGGGGTTTGCCTAGAGCTGACACCCCCAAATCAAACTGTGGCCTCCTTTTGTGTTGTTTTGTTTTGTTTTGTTTTGTTTTATAAGAAAGAATTTTTAAGGGATGGAGGAGCAATTTTTAAATAAAATTGCCCAGCAAAAGTCTCCACAAATAAGGACAACCATTGGTAAAATGGACAAAGAATATGAATAGGCAATTCACCAGAAAGGCTGATAATAAACACAAGAAAATATTCTTGACCCCCTTGGCATTCAGGAAAATTCAAATTGAAAAAATGATAAGATACTAGTTCCCCATCAAATGGACTCAAATTGAAGGGAGCCTAGCCCTCAGTTTCTCTGCTAAGGGTGTAAATTGGGGTGCAGTCTGCTTTGGAAAGGTATTCCCTTGAACTCATCAATTGCACTTCTCTGTTCCGGAAGTACAGTAGTAAGAAAAGAAACAATTGCTACATTATTTAGAAAAGAAAAAAAAAAAAAGAGAACTTCCAAAGGAATCACTGGAGGCTTGGCTGAACTACTCCCTTCTGCTGAAAACTCTGCAGCCGTTTGAAATGATGAGGTGAATTAAAACAAGGATGTCGTGGTACTTTACACCTGGTAGAATGACAGATATTTCAATTAGACCTATTGATGCTGGGTGTCCAGCACGTGAAGAGACACGTAGCCACTGGGAGGGTAAGCTGGTAGCCACTCTAGAAAGCAATGCAGTAACATCGGACATAACTAAAGATAGATCCACACCCACCCATGGCACACTGGGTATAAATCCGAGAGAAACCCTTACACCGATAGATAAAGATGCTCACTGCAATCCCAGCACAAATTCAAAACAACCTAACTACCCACCGGGAGAAAAGCAGACAAATAAACTGTGGTCTAGTCACATGGTGGAGTAGTATACAGCAGTGGAAATGAACGAGCCAGAGGGGCGCCTGGCTGGCTCAGTCAGAGGAGCCTGCAACTCCTGATCTCACAGTTGTGAGTTTGAGCTCCACATTGGGCGTAGAGATAGAAAGAAGGAAAGAAGAAAACAAATAGATGAATGAATGAATGAATGAAAATGAATGAACCAGAATGTGTCTGTGGAATACACTCTGCCTTTCTGAGGAGAATTTGTGTGAGTGTGTGCAAGTATATGTGTGTGTGAATGTGCACGTAAGTGAAGGCACAGAAGAAGGTCTGAAAGAATTCACACCAAGGTAATAGCAATTGGTTACCTCTGAGGAGGGTGTAGGATTTGGAGGGCACAGGTTTAAAACAAACTTCCATTCTTCCTTCCTTCCTTTATTGTTGGGATTTCTCCAGAGACTCTCCAGCACCAGAGTCTGGATTGAGGGAGGCAGTGGCCATGAAAGCGCTCTAAAGTGAAATCAGATACCGCTCCTCCCTTGCCTAGCACCCTTCCTAGCCCCTCACTGTCCATGAGTGGAGGTTTGACCTCTTCCGTCCTGCTTATGGAGCCCCTTTCTCCTTGGAGCCCCACAGTCCACCCTCTGTGGCTCTTGGAATGGGCTAGCTGTTGAGAGCTGGGTTTTATCCTGTGATTCCTTTGTGCGTGTGTTAGATGGATGCAAAAATGGCTCCAATTTGTCACCCGTGCCCATAGCCATGTCCATTTGCATGAACTTTGCAGTTCCTCTCACACTTCTAAATCTGAGCTGGCCTTGTGACTTGCTTTGACCAACAGGATATGGTGGAAGTGAGGCCATGCCAGTCCCCATCCCATGTGAACAAGCCCTGGCTAGCCCACTGGAGCTCAGAGGCTCATGGCTTGGTCACTGCTGTCCCACAGCTGGCCAAACAGCCAAACCTCCAGTTGACCACAGATGCTTAACGAGCCCAGCAGAGATCAGCCAAGCTGAGTCCAGGTCAGCAGAACTGCCTGGCTGACCCAGGGTCACAAACAACAATGGTGTGTTGTGTTAAGCCACACAACACACCATTTGGGGGTTGTTTGTCATGCAGCATAAGCTAACTGATCCACTGCCTAGAAGGCCCTTCTTTACCCCCGCCTACCTTCTCTGGACTGTTCCCCACTCATCCTTTTGGCCTCAATGTAGCTCAGAAAAGCCCTCGCTGACTCCTTAGGAGGTTAGGGTCCTCTCCTCTGGCTCCAGCAGCCCCTGGGAGCTCCAGCACCCTAAGTTACCACTCTCTCACACTAGCCCCTGAGCTCTGAAGGGCCCCGGGGGTAGGCAGGGCTGTGTCTGACTTGTTCTGGTGGTATCCCTGGTGCAGAGCACAGTGCCTGGCACACAACAGGTGCTCAGCACCCACTGCTGTGGAACCCCAGTGCCAGAGCCCAGCCTGGCTGAGTGGAGGGAGGCCTGAGAACCCTCTGCAGGAACCATGTTAGAGCAGGAGGCGAGATGAGGCGAAGAGGCACATGGTGCTGGCACAAACAGGGGCAGCAATTTTGATTGCATTGTGGGGAATTTCCAAGAATTGAGAAATAGAGAAAGACTTGGAGAGACAAACATTCCCACAAGCTTCATGTGAAACCCTGCTCCCAGGCTGTGCCAGGATAGAGTTTTGCATTTGGAGGGGAAGAAGTTCTAAAATGCACTGCAGATCTAAAAATTCTTCTAGAGGATTGCCTTTTTACAGGGAAATGATAACTGTGAGGATCAGATGCTGGAGACAGGGTGGGCTGCTCCGTGTACTTATCTGATGCCTACTGAGGCCTGTATGGAATTTCAGTTTCTGCTGACAACTGTTTTACCATCTTTGAACGTCGAATGGGAGCCTCCTACATGTGAACTTTCTCGTAGGTCTGAAGATTACATTCTAAACTTTTTGAAGCAGTGATAGGGTATCTGTTTTGTGTAACTCTAGTCCCTGTGACCTCAGGACATTTGCGACATTAGTCAACAAATGGATAGAGAGCAGGGTAGGTATGGTAATAGCTGCCACGTTCTACATCCATGTGTATATTTTACATTCACTATTTTATTTATACATGAAGACACTAAAGTTCAGAGAGGACCTGTACTAAATCTTCCCGAGTCTGGACCCTGGGCTGCAACCTGGAAGCCCTCTGTGTTAGTGAAGAAACCAGCCATAACTCCAAAATAACAGTGGCTTAAACAAGAAACCATCAAGTCATTCTCTCGTGAGACTCTTCAAGTGTAAGTTGTGCAGGATCGGAAGGCAGCATAGGAGACCCAGCCAGTCTCCTTCTTGCCTGATGCTGTGCTGTTCTCTGCCCACAGACTCCACCTCATGATACAAGACAGCTGCTGCAGCTCTGGTCATCATGACCACATTCCAACCATCAGACAGGAAAGAAGAGAAGTGACGGACGCCTCCATTCTCTGAAATGCACAACCCAGAACTCCATATACTACTTCTGATTATGCTCCACTGGCCAGACCTTAATGTCACACTACCGCAGACGCAAGGGAAACTGGGAGATGCCGCCTGCACTGGGTGGCTAGGTGCCCAGCTAGAATTGGAGTGATATTACTAAAAGGAAGAAGGGGAATGAATATTGGGGGCAATTGGTACTTGCTTCCCCCCTTCCTGAGGCCCCTCCATTACTTTATTTTCTTGACTCCGACACCAGGGGCTCTGTCTCCTACCACTGCAGGGGCTGCTCCTTTGAACCTGGTTCACATCTCTGGGAAGGAAACTCATATTCATCGAGGTTTTTTTTTTTTTTTTTTTTTTTTTTACCGTGCACTGCAATTTTTATAGCAACAATCTCGTTAGTCTCTATGGACAATTCTACCAACTGAGATGAGTTTCCTCTTTCAAGCTCAGAGGCCTGAGACCTAGTGAGGTTCAGGGACATGGTGTGAGGTTGCAGGGCTGAGAAGGGCACTGTCTCTCTGGGGCCACCCTGGGATGTCAGGGGTGCATGTGTCTACTGGGGGAGATGGGGCAGGCTCCCATCAGGCTTTGCTATTTCTGTGGTGGCACGGGGTGGGGGGTGGCAGGCTTGGTTCATGCTCTCTCCTCCCACAGGCAAGATCAGGAGTGAGAGAGCTCTGTGTCCCTGAGGCTGGCCAGGCCACATCCCAGAGACTTCCAACCTATCTCTGAGTCCCCAGGGCATCCTGGACCAGGGTCAGCTTCCTAAGATCAGGTTGACTGTAGATATGATTGTATACAAGAGGCATCATAAACCTGCTGGCTACCTGGAGCCTGGAGATGAGGTAACACCCTCAGCCCAACCTAAGCACCGCTTTGCCTTTATATGTGGCAAATGTCCCCAAGTGAATGTCAAATCAGCTATAAATCAAGGAGGGAAAGAGGATTTCCCCTCTACCAGGAAAAAACAGAGACTTCTGGTTTGAGAGTTAATTTTTTTCTCTCTGAATATGAGGCTGAAACAAGGATACCACTCCTCAGAATAAGTGGACTGAGGTGGGGCAGTGAGGAAACAAGGCTGCCTGCAGAGCAAGCACGTCCCTCCCACCGCCATGCCACGCCCAACACATCAGAAATGGAGAGTGAGATGTGCGGGACCAGCCACGGGAATCTTCTCGCGGGTCCCCGGTGTGGGAGGGAGGCCTGGTGTAGCTGGACATCATCCACTTAGAGGCCAGCTCCTCTGGTCACTGTTAGTTCTGCCCACCCTGTCTCTGGGCTTCTTCCTTCTGGTAACGACACCCCCCAAGAACCCTTTGGGTTCCTTCCAGGACCCACCCTCGCTCAGACCATTTGGTTTATGTAGGGTCTGCAGGGGTGATCAGGTGACCCATCCCTGGCCAATCAGAGGCTAAATCCCCATCCCAGCCTGGTGATAGGCTTAGGGACAATCAGGTGACTCAAGCTGGGCCATTCAGAGGATGAATCCCCCATTTTAACCTGGTGACAGGATTAGCGGTGATCAGGTAACCCAGGCCTGGCCAATGAGGCCCCTACCCAGGACCTTTGCTGGAACAGTCAGGAAAAGAAGCTCACTTTCTGCAAGGCTAGCTGAGCTTGGGACTGCTGGTAGCCCTTTCTGAAGCCAGCACAGAGAAAACTATAACGAGAGGGGAGATACAAAAGTGCAATAACATCTGAGCACCTGCATCCAGCTGTGCCTGAAGTCCTGGGTTTTTTGTTTTGGGGAGCCAATCATTTCTCCTTTCTGGTTCAACCCTATTGAGTTAGATTTCCTGCCCCTTGCACCCAAAGAAATCCTGACTGACATCACCTAGGGAGTCAGAGTAGATCACCTAGAGGGGCAACAGTAGAGATCCCAGCTATTACCTGCTCCAGCCCCACCGTGGCTCTGGCGAGCGTCCATCTCAGGCTCCAGCCACCCTTTCCCACCTTGGAGGTTGAGGGTAACTCTGGGGACTATATCTCCATCCTTGTTCCCCTTGCAGATGGTGTTCTTGGTAAGGCCAGCTCTGAGCTGAGGCCCAGTAACGTCAGAAGTCTCCCACTGACTACAGTACACCAGGAAACAGGCTGGCCACGTGAAGTCTGCAGTCTCCTCAAGCTCAGTTTCAGACTCCCTTTTGCAGAGAAGGAGACTCAGAGAGATGGAAAAACTTGCTTGCAGTTTCACAGGTCACCCGGGTTTCTGTGACTCCAAAACTAGGGCTTTTCTCATTCTGGGACTTGCTCCCTCCACCCCACATCCCCAGAGGGTTCTGCTGGTTGCCCAAACCCAGCATCTCAGGGTTAGGGATCAGGCCGAAATCACTGCCCAATTTCAATCCATCCTGCAGATGAAGAGCTTGAGAGCAACAAAAACCCACCACCATTAACACCAAGCATAGGAGCTGAGCTTTTAATGCCCTGATTTGCCTGGTGTCCAGGCAGAGCTGGGGAGACCTAGAGCTTCCGGTCTCGGTTATGTGGAGGAGGGGCAGTTATACAGGCAGCACAACTCTGACACCCCAGAGTTCCCGCCAGCTTTGCAGCAAGGGCTCTCCAGAATGGAGAATGGACTGCAGCTACTAAAGACAGGCTCACCCAGCGAGGGAGCTTGATTCTGGGATCCGTGAACATCCCCAGGAAAGATGGGCCCATCTGAATTTCCCACTTTTTGTTTCTAAGATCTTTGAGACAAGGGTGACACTGGGGACTCAGCTCTTCATTGAACGTGGGCAGGTGAATATGGCTTCTAGAAGCTCCATGCTGGCCTAGAGTTGCTGCAGCCTAGTGGCTGGGCAAGAGAGCAGGTGATTTGCGGAAGGTGACAGAAAGGCCTGTCTCTACCTAGGCTTCAGGAGGAAGGGGAGGCACTGGGCCTGGGAACTCTGCGTCAGAGGTGAGACCCTGAGCCTTGGCCCCAGACTCCAGTTTCCTGACATCGTTTTTTCAGTCCTGATGACTGCATTCTGCATTCCCTTGACTGTCCCTCTCTGCAGACCAACCACCAGCCCTGGTCTGGCCTTGACATCTGGTGAATTTCAAAAAACCTGCTGAGGCTGGATGCTTAGAGCCTTGCCCAATCTCAAAATGGTCACTATCAAGAAGAGATGATCATATTAATTAATTATATTAATCGATATTATTCATGTTAACTACAATCTGTACAGCTCCTTACCGTTTACAAAGTGCTTATACACACACACACACACACACACACACACACACACACACACCATACACAAAATCTCATTTGATCTTCACAGCAGCCATTCGTTGGCAGGACCAAGGATTTGGGATTTCCATTTTACGGGGGAAGAAAGTGAGGCCCAGGGAGGGAAGCTGCTCAAGGTCATCAGCTGAGGGTGAGCTGCTGCTGCTAAGGTGGTTTTGAGAGGGTAGATCTTCTCTCCCTGCCCATTCATTCCTTCATTCATTCCCCCATTCGTTTCTTCCTTCATCCATCTAGCATTTATTAAGCACCTACTGTGTGCCCCATTCTGTGCTAGACACTTATCCCTAAGCTGGGACACTTTTCCAGAGAGCAAGAGTTCTTGTGTTCCTGAGAGATGAGTTGTGGAGAGGAGGGGCAGAGATCCCACAGCCCCTGGGAACTCAGGACTCCAGATCGGGCTGGACTTGCCAAGTGGGGAGCCTCATTTTTCTCTTGTTATTCTTTTTTTTTTTTTTTTTTAACTCAAGGAGTCTGCACAACCTGGCTCCAACAGGCCTGGCTCTTGGTGGGGCAGCTGTGGCTGGGGGTAGGCGTGGGGGATGGGACACTCCTACAGTCGACCACAGATTCCTTGGCAGGGCTTAGGCCGGTGCCACCTGGCTGGTCTCCGTCTTAGAGGCAGTGGTGGAGGCCTCGTCGTCACCCAGTGGGTTCTTGCCACAGCAGAGGGTAGTGAGCATGCAGTTCCGGAACTGGAAGGCAAGGAGAATGAGTCAGAATTAGGGTCCGCCAAAAGTGTGTGGGGCCAACTGGGGTGGTTGGCAAGATTTACCTCCAACCCCTTCCCTGCTTCTGGCTCTCACAGGCTCCATGCCCCTCTCCAATCTGGATCCCTAGAGGGAACTTAGTGCATGTGGCCCCACCCCAGAGATGCCAGGGACCAAACCCAAGGGGGCTTTGGTACTGATGACATCCCATGATGCCCTCTGTGTGCCAAGGGCTCTCTGTAAGTTATCTTATATAGCCCTAGAGTTTGGGATTTTGCCCTCTCTAGGAATGAAGACCCTGAAGCCCAGAGAAGGGAAGCAACTTCCCAAGGGTCACTCGGTGAGAAAAAAGAATTGAGATTTGAAACCAATCTGCCTAACTCTAGACACCATGTTTCCCCCCACAGGTTCATGGATTCCGCAGAGAAATCACTGGTCGGTGTTAAAGAACTGCTGTATCCCTTTATCCCTCTGAATAAGGCTGTAGCTCCTTGTTCCACTTTGTGGAGACTAGCCCCGCCCCATTCTCAGGTTTGGGACTTAGACCATTTGACTTTTAAAGTGAGCCTTGAGAAGCATCTGGATTGGCACTTCTCATACTTGAGCTGGCGTGAGAGTCACCTGGTGGGCTTGTTAGAAATGCAGGTTCCTGGGCTCCCCCTCAGCTTCTGATTCAGCAGGAATCCGCATTTCTCTTAGATGACTTGGATGCTCTGGGGGATACCAGTTTCCCTCCCTGGTTTTGCAGGTGAAATGACTGAGGCCCAGTCAAGGACATGGTTTGTCCTCCATAGGTACTGCCTGCAGCCTGGGGTCCCTGGACCCTTCCACCCCACCAGCAGGCACCTGCTTGTTCATCATGATGTAGATGACAGGGTTGTAGATGGCGGAGGACTTGGCGAAGAACGCCGGGAGTGTCATGAAGATAGGGCCAAAGTTGGAGCCCTGGTGGGTGAAGATGTAGAACGCCACGCTGGCGTAGGGCACCCAGCAGATCAGGAAGGCGATGACCATGATGACGACCATGCGAGTGACCTCCTTCTCAGCCTTCTGGGTGGTGGCGGACTCCTGCTGCTGGGCTGCCGCCTGTAAGGACACAGGACCTACTGTCCAGATCATGGCTCCTTTGGGACAGGGGCTAGGCTCAGCCCAACCAATGCATGTGTCCCCAGCACCCAGCACAGGTCCATACCTCCTTGACTGTGAAGACAAGCTGCCCGTAGCAGAAGAAGATGATAATCATGGGGATGGTGAAGTGGACCACGAACATGTAGATGACAAAGGATTCATTGTTGACCTCTGGCTGGAGCGTGTAGTAGTCGATCCCACACGAACACTGCATGCCTTCAGGGATGTACCTGGGCACCAAAGGGGGACGGGGTAAGAGAGGGCATATGGGAGACCCACGTGTGAGGGACTTGAGGAACAGGCCACAGCCCGTCAGGGCCCTGGCCCTGCCAACACACCTGCTGTGTGGCTGGGCTTGCTCTGGGCCCTGCTTTCCCTCTCTTTAAAACTGGCATGCTAAAATATCTGCGTGGCTGCGTGACTGTGAGGATCAAATCAACTGAGATAAGGACTCAAATGCCTCTTGTGAAAAGAGCCGTGCTATCACGAGATGGCCCAGCCTCTTGCCTCGTAGCGGTTGGTGGGGAGAAGGGAAAAGCTTCCCAGCTCTGTATTTGAGGCAGTTTGTACAAACTAGGGTCTCACTAACGGGGTAAGAGTATTTTCTAGGCCAAAGATGGGCACACAGAGTAACTAAAGGATCTTTGCACAGTTTCTAGAAACAAGAGGTCCCAGGGCCATGTGGTTAGGATGTTTCTGTGATTTAGAAAAATGGTGACAATGGAGTGTCTATTGGGGGTGCCTGTGGGGATGGGACTGGGCAGGACTGGAGAAAACAGGGAAAGAGGCTGGATGCGGTGGGCTCAGATTCAACAAGGGACAAAAAAAATTGACCTCAGGAAGCTGAGAGAGTGGGGAAGGGAAGAGAGATTAGGAACTTCCCAGAAGCAGAGGGACACAATGCCTCCAGGAACCCACAGGGTCACCCGTCCACCCCAAATCACTGTCCTCCCCTCTCTCATCTGAGCCCCATTTGGAGATGATGGTCTAGAGGCTGGACAGGACACAGTTCCCAGGGGCTGCAACGTTACCACCTGCACTAGGTAGGCTTGGCCTCCCCAGGTGCTGAGGCCCAAGGTCAGAGGGAGATGCCTATGGGGCAAAGAGGATTGGAATCTGGCCCTGGCTTAGTTGAGGATTAGGGGTACAGCCAAGGTTAAGGGTTGGGGCGTCTTGGATTCTCCTTGACATGGGGGCTCAGGAGATTGGACCAGCCCCTGGAGCAACATTAGGGTCTGATTCTGTCTTCCTTTACCCTAAAACCCTCCCCTGGAAGAGCTGCCAGGGTGGGCGTTTGGGGTAGGGGGCATAGGAGCTCGGTGCTCAGAATGAGACAGTCCCAGGTTTGAATCCTGGCTGGGGACCCTATAAAAAACCCCCACATCAGGGCCCCTTCCCTTCTGCTTAGTGCCATTACCTGGACCAACCAACGAGGGGGGGTGCGGCGCAGGCCAGTGCCATGACCCAGGTGAAGGCGACGCCCATTATGGCATGGTTCTCCCCAAAGCGGAAGTTGCTCATGGGCTTACACACCACCACGTACCGCTCGATGGCCAGGACCACCAAAGACCACAGGGCAATTTCACCTGCAAGGCAGTCAGCTATCAGTCAACATGCCACCTGCCTGGACCCCACTGTCCAAGGAGGGAGCCCTCCTTCTGGAAGGGAGAGGGCGGCCAGGAAGTCCACCTAGGGCAGGGTTGGAGCCAGGACTTGGGAAAGAGAGGGCTTCGAGTGTGAGAAGAGGAGCGAAGGGGCTGTGAGGCAGAGGGAGGCTGTGCTGAGAGAGTGAGCGGGGTGTCCTCCAGGAAGAGGACTTAGTTCAGTTAGAGCTCTGGGTTCGTGAAGGGCGGCAAATCAGACTCCAGGGTCATGATTAGACGAGGAGCCCTGGAGGGAGTTTATACAGAAGAATGTGTGCTTCGTGGGGCGACAGAGTGCTTGTTGGAGCTAGGGTTCCTTCTCTCCCTCTTGTGCAGCAGCCTCTCCCCCGTGGGGAATGAAATAACCTGGGCCCGTGGGTCCCCCCAGAAAGCTGACCAATGTTTTGCCCAGAGGAAGAAGCAGGAAAGAATGGTGGAATTCAGACGAGCGCCCTGCACATCACTCCAGAAACTCAATCGGGAGGGTGGCCATAGAACATGCCAACCAAACAGGGACATTGCTGAGAGAGAAACAGAACACTACTAAGTATTCCTCTGGGATAATAATTGTAAACTGACACCAGCTCTGCAAAGAAGTGCCCACCTGCATGTGGCCTCCATCTCACCCCTGCCTTCTAGCCTGAGACTCCGCAGCCCACCTCCAGCCTTATTGTGTGGGGGAGCTTATCCCATTCCAAGAAACCCCTTCCATAGGGAGGCACTACACTTGTGTGGGGATCTGTAGCTTTGAAAAGTGCGTTCAAATAGTTTCTTTGACTAGAAAACGGATGGGGTGCTGCAGAGATAACAGATCCCATTTAGTGGAGGAGAACAGCGAGGCATGGAGGAGGGAAGAGACACATTCAGGGATGCGGCAGGACAGTGACCAGGGCCTAGGTCTTCTGGCTCAGATCCAGGAGTCTCCCCCTTCTCTGAGGACACATGGCCTCTCAGGCAAGCAGGAGAGAGCAAGGGTGGCTGGGAGAGCCCAGCACCAGCCACAAGGAGTACTCTGCCTCCTTCACATGTCCAGGACACTGTCTCAGCCCCATGCCTGGGGAACCTCTGGCCACTACTGGGTGCTTGTCACCTTCACTGAACACAGATCACCCACTCTCAGGCCACAAGGCAGGAGTGACATAGGGCTACCACATATAGGCAGACCCTTCTCTGCAGGGTCGGATAGATGCCAGTGGGGAGAGGCTGAGCCCATTGTTTAGCACAGGCAAAATCCAGTGGCTGGAGGACGAATGACCTGTATGCATCCTGGGCCAAAAGCCCTGAGCACAGAGATCTGTCTTGTCCAGCTCTGTTCCCAGTGCCCAGCATGGGTCTGACAAGGAACAGCTGCTCTGAGGGAAGTAGAACATAGCCCGAGGAGCCACAGAAATGTGGGCTGGAAATTCGGTTCTATCCTCACCACAATGTGGCCCCAGCGAGGCCGTTGACTTTTTCATTCTCAGTTTCCTTGATGCAAAGCAAGATAATGGCACCGCTCTACGTGAGATAAAGTGTCCAATGCCTGCCCTCAATAAACGGCAGCCTAGCTTATCATTCCTAACAGTGTCTGTTGATTAAGTGGAGAGTGCTGATGAATGTAGAGGGGAGAAGTCCCCTTAACCACCATCCCCAAGTACGGAGTTCTCTCCCGATCCCTCTGCACCCTCCCCTCCACCGGCTCCTGACTCCCCGCCCGGCCACCCATACCCCAGTTCGTACCGCCCAGTGTGGCAAAGAAGCCCTCCAGGTTGCATCCCGTGGGCCCGAAGACAAAGTATCCGTGCAGAGAGGTGTAGAGGGTGGTGGTGAAGCCGCCGAAGACCATGAAGAGGTTGGCCACGGCCAGATTGAGCAGGATATAGTTGAGAGGCGTGCGCAGCTTCTTGTGCTGGACCGTGACGTAGAGTGTGAGGAAGTTGATGGGGAAGCCAAGCACGATCAGCAGGAACATGTAGGCGGCCAGCATGGAGAATTGCCATGGCTCAGCCAGGTAGTACTGTGGGTACTCGAAGGGGCTGCGCACCACACCCGTCTGGTTGGAGAAGGGCACGTAGAAGTTCGGGCCCTCCGTCCCGTTCATGGCTGTGGTCCTGGTGGCTGCCCCGTGGGCAGCTCAGATCCAAGAGTGCTGCTAAGGACTGAGCTTGGCCACCCAGGGCTCTGGCTGGACGACTCTGGGCTCTAACCGCCCCCAGGCCCTTATAAAGTGACCTCCCCTCCCTAAGCTCCTGGCTGAATCAGCACCTGGGAGATTGGGGTTATTATTAATCATACTAATCCCCACTACGGCAACTGGGGGCCTAATTGGCTTCCAAGAGGGGCCAAGGTGACTCTAGGCAGAAGCCTGGGGCCAGAGAGGGGAGGTACTGGGGACCCTGGGAAAGGGCAGGAGGCCCAACCCCAACTCTTCTGGTCCCCAGGAATCTCTGCCCTTCTCAGTCTGTTGGCCTTGGCCTGGCATTGGGATCTCTGGCTCCATGCCCATGTCCCCCTCATTTCATGCCAGAGGACTCTGTCTTCCTCCCCACTGGACCATGAGCTCCCAGAGGGTAGAGGCCCTGGTTCAGAGAGGCTCAGTCTCTCAGCCCCCCACCTATTTCTTCCCCACCTGTCACCTCCTGGCCCAGTCCCTAACACTAGGCCATCTCACCAAGTTAGGAACACTAGGCCATCTCACCAAGTTAGGAGCTCCATGAGGGCAGGGGCCACGTCCCGCCAGCTTTGGCATGCTCCATGCCAGACCACAGCCTGGCATAGACCAGGAGCTCCATAGGTATTTGAATTGGAATTCACTCACTCGCTTGTTCATTAAACATTCATGTGCAGGCCACTGGGGATACAAAGATCCAGAAAGGAGGAGGTTATGCACTGAGGAGGACCCTAACGTTGGAAGGACAGATCCAGGTCCAGGGAGGGGCTTCCATGAGGAAAAGGGAGGGGAGACTGCTTATACCGGGAGGTGTCCGGGGAGGTGAAGTTTGGGTCTTTGAGGGAGGGGAGTATTTTGCTAGGTTGCCAATCGGGGAAGACGGGGAGACTGAAGACAAGGGCTGACAGAGGCCTGAGGCCTGTCTGGGGTGAGGCCACATGTGGGTTCTGGGGCCAGCTCTGGTGGGTCTTGATACCAAGCTGAGGAACCTGGTTTTATCCAAACAGCAGTGGGCAGTGGCTTGGGCAGATCTTTTTTTTTTTTTTTTAATATAGTTTATTGTTAAGTTGATTTTCATATAACACATGAGCACCCGTGCTCATCCCAACAAGTGTTGGGCAGATCTTAAGGGGCATAAATGTGGCTCAAATGCCCCCAAATGTGTATTGGAGGGAGTGAGGAGAGAGGAAGGGAGCAGGGTGGGGGTGACTGGAGCAGAAAGGGGACAGAGGCTCTAAGGCTCCTGAAGCAAGGCCTTGCATCCTGGAGGCAGCTGGGTGCCTGGTGATGTGCTGGGCACCGGACCACTGCCGTGAGCAAGTCCGGCTTGGGGCCAGCATGGAGGCAAGGCCGAGCCTGGAAAAAGAACTGGTTGGACACTGCTGCACGCAGGGCACATCTGGGGACGTCTGTGTAGGCTGGGCTGGGACAGCGGGCCTGGAAGCTGTGTGACGGGTCACTCCACTAAGGCAGCTTCTGGGAGCAAATGGAGGCTGGGCATTGAGAGGCTCCCCCCATCAGTGAGGGGAGCACAAGGATGAAGGGGGCCACATGGCAGTGCCAGGGATGATCACCCTCCGGCCACAAATGTGTATGGAGCACCTACTGTGCTGCCCACAAGGCGCTCAGTTCTGACGAAGGTGGTAGAGAGCAACGATGCCTACAGGCAGTACCATTCGGCGACGGCGGCGGGCGGGGGGGAGGGGGGCAGGGCTCACAAATAAGTACTGAAACAAATCGAATCAGAAAAGTTCAGATCGTGACCCTCCCCCAGCACACTGTCATCCGGAGCAGTCTGGAAAGGTGAAATCCTAGCCATGAACTTAAGTGATTGATGGAAGGAGCCGGCCAGTGCAGTGTCCCTGTCTCCGAGACTTCCAGCCCTTATACTCTCTTCTGTTCAGTCTCTTCCTACCTGACACCCCCAGACCTGGTCATTCAGAAAAGGCCCCCCTTCCCTCCAGCCCACCTGAGGGTCCAGAGCCCTGCCTGTCGCGTGTAGAGGGTTGATGAAATGTGCGCTGGTGGGATGCACTCAAGGGAAGGCGTGGCAGGGCTGCTGGGGGGTGACCTTTCACAGTTTAAGGTGCTTGGCTCAGTGATTAGGCCCAGCCATCGCGAAGGAGGTCAAGATGGAGGGTTTGATTCTGGCACGGCCCTCGTAGCCAGACGGGAGAGAAGAGCACTGGACTCCCTGCGTCAAGACTGGCCCACACACAGCCCTGCGCCGGCAGGGGTGAACCCTCGACCATAGACCCTCAGCACCTCGCCTTCACCTCCTCCTAAGGCTTATGACAGCCCGGAAGCTTTTATGTTCTGTTCACGTGTTTTTTGTCCATCTCGCAGGCTGTCGTGTGAGCAGGGGGAGGGTAGGGAGGGGTTCTGGCCAGCTCTCAACAGGGTTCTCAGAGCCGAGCATGGTGCTCAGCACACTGCAAAATGTAAATCACTTCCCATACACTGGAAGGAGCTGGGATTTCTGTTTGATCCTCAGGGCCTGGCACATAGTAGGTGCTCATTATTTGTGGATCGAGTGAATAGATAGATCTAGGTTATCTCAATCAGTGCTTCCCTCTCTAAGTCTCAGAGTTTAATGACCCTCCCTCACAAAACCATGGCCAGGGTGACACTGCATTGTATTCTACGAGGCCTGACAAAGCACCCTTTTTTAAACAAAAAAAATGCCCTTTGTTCAGAGAAACAGGCTCCTAGTGAGCAAGAAGGTCAATAGAAGTCACCTACCCTGACCCTCCTGCTAAAATGGGGAGACTGAGGCCCAGGTTGGGCAGTGAGTCAGTGGCTCAGTTCACATAACCAACCTGGGCTATCACCTGCCCAGCCATGCCTCCATCCCTATACCAAAGACAGCTCTCAGGAAAGTCCTGCTAATTGTTCACACCATGGAATAAATGACCAGAAAAAAGGGTTGTGCCTAGGCTGGTGGGAAAGCCAGAAGACTGAGTCACACAGGCCTGGGGCACCAGTGGTGGCTCTGAAGGCAGGGGGTGGCACTGGACTCTAGCCTGGGGCCCTGAGTCACCGTGAGAAGTCCCACTTCCCCTCTCCAGCCTCAGTTTTCTGGAACTAGGAAACCCATCTGCATGTTTGACGTGAGCTGCCTTCCCACCAGGGTCCAGTCATAGATCTTCACACCTTATCATTTTGGTGTCATGGATCTCCTTAGTTGGGTATGGCCCCTTTACACTTACCCTTACATCTGGACTGAGGCTCTAAGGCCGTACAGCCTGGGCACAGCCCAGCCCCCTCCCTTCCCTGTGCCTCAGTTTCCTACTCTGTTGCCTGTAAGTGATCAATGACTGTTGCTGACAGTATTAGCCTCTTAGAGTCTCATTCAGGTCTCAGCTTACAAAGCACTCCTTGGAGAGGCCCCGACTCTACACACCAGCCCCTACCCCCCCACCTCCCACATCACATTCGTTTCTACTCGGTACCCATCACTGTCGGCAGTGGTTTTACTTGTCTCCTTACTGACTCACTGCCCATCTCTCCAGAGTGCAGGGCTGACCTGGCCTGGACTTTGCTGCATCTGAGCTGGCAGCTTGGAGCAAGGACTCAATAAATATCTGTCGATTGGATGAACAACTCCCAGCCCCCCATGAGGAGGTCTCACTCCCTAACCTCCGACCACTGAGGAAATGGGCTCAGAGGGTTAATATTCCTCAGCAGAGTGGAGGTGAACTGGCCATCTGAGCTTTCATCTATGCCAGGTGGTCCAGATGGGGTCCAGGAGCATGCCACGGGACAAGCCCCAGTGTGGGTGATTTTTGGAGCCACTGGCCCCTCAGTCAGGCTTGGGGATGAGCTGTGGGGGTGGAGGGCTGGGGTTGGCTGTCTCTGAAGATGGTGGCACCTATCTCCAAGCTTCCCTGAGCCTGGCCCCTTGGGAGCCCAGGTGCAGGGCTCTGACTCCACCGCTGTGGAGGATTAGGGGCTTAGCAGGTAGCACACAAATAGCTCGTAAGTCTCTGCATGGAGGTGCTGCTGGTTCAGCAGCTTACTCTTTCCTTTCCTTCTCTTCCTCCTCCTCCTCCTCCCTGCCTCCTCTCCCTGGCTTAGCTCCACGTGGCTGCATCATCGTGGCTGAGCGAGGCCTTAGACTGAGCTGAGAATGTCAAAGGGAAAAAAGGAAGGAGACGGACCCACTCTCCCCACCCCCTTCCTTCCTCTTCTCCATTCCCACTTCCTCCCTCCTCCCACTTCCCCTCCTACCCCAACATTAGCCAAACACTTTCTATGTGCCAGGCTCAGGGCTGGGTGCTAGGAACACTGAGATGAATCCTATACAGCCCCTGCCCTCAAGGAACTCCCAGGCTCAGGGGCCTGCTGACAAAGGAAAAACAAAGAACCATGGGAGGTAGGGCTCTGTTCCCAGCCTAGATCCCAGAGGAGCACGGTGTGGAGCAGGAGGGAGGAGGGAGGCTCCCTAGCCTAGACTAGGGGACAACTGAGCAGAGGCACAGCAAGAAAAGGGCCAGCTGGTATGGAGGCCCCGGGGCCTGGGCTGGAATGGCAGACCAGGGAGGGCTGGCCTAGGAATCCAGGTGCTGGCTGGCTAGCAGTGGGGAGGGTTATAAGCAGGGGAGATGCATGATTATGTTCTCATTCTAGGAAGATGTTCTGGAGTCTGAGTGGAGTATTGGGATAAGTGCTTGACCCAAAGGTGAGAGCCCTGCCCAGTGCAGGCCTCTTTGCTGAGGCTCCCACCTACCCTGGCGGGGCGGGGGGGGGGGGGGGTGCCTAGCACAAATGGAAGGTCACCTGGTATCAGGCATAGGCATCAACCTTGGAGATGGGGCATCTGTCTACCTGTGCAAGAGCCACGAGCAGCTCCCAGTCTCAGCAGCCTCACTGGGAATGGATGGGGACACCTAGATGGTTGAGGCCAGACTAAAGCCAGGCCCACCTAAGGCCTGGCACAGGGCTCTTTCTGGGCTTTGCAACCCCCTTTTCCTTACTTCTTCCTTCCAGGAACATGGATAACGATGGGAACTTGGGAGATCAAGTCACAGCCTGAACCACTTCCAAACTGTGCAGCCTCCAGCAGCCGTGCCTCTCTCCGGGTCTCAGTGGCCTTTTAGTGAAATGGGCACCTCCAAGTCCCTACAGTGCCTTCCTTGTTGTAGCATGTGAAGGGTCGTCAGGCTCATCAGATGGAGACTGAGGCTCAACCTCAAAATCAGAGCTGGAGGAGTCCTTTCTGCATACATGGGGAAACTGAGCCTTGGAGAAAGAATGGGCCTGGTCCAGACCTTGTCCAGGCTGGGACAGGAGAGATGCAGAACATGATGCTTAGGTGGGAAGGCTGTGCCTGGGTGTGAACCCCACCTTGGCTCAGTAAGTATTTGTTGAATAAAGGAAAGAATGTTGGTGAGCCTCAGTTTCATTATCTGCATTAATGGGCATCCTTGGAGGCATTGAGGATTAAATAAGACGACGTGTGGAGAGTGCTTAGCAAGGTGTCTGGTACTCAGTAAGCATTTGATTGAAAGGAAGCTACTGTCTCAGACCTCCACAGCTTCCTTGTGCTTCCCTTCGGCAGCAGAACCTGGCACAGCACACCCTGGTTTTTGTGTTATTCGGCTGAGAAGATGCATGCTGGAGTTTCGGGCTGGGCCCCCCACCCCCTGCCTCTAGCCACGGACCATCTGATCTGTCACTGTGATTGACGCCTGTTGGGTGACTGGGGCTGTTTTCTCTCTCTCCTCTCTTTTTCCCAGCCATATGCAAATGATTTTAGTTCAAATAATGCGCTAATGGAAATCCTAACACATTAATAAATGTTTAGCAAGAGAGAGAGCATGCATGATGGTAAGTAATTAGACACTCAACGGAGGAGTTCTGTTGGCACAACTGTCTGGCTCCCTTTCTTTATTTTCCTCCATCATCTCCAAAGAGAGATGCAGAGGGAGGCAGGAGAGGAAGGGGGAGGGCAGGGGGCCAGCTTCAGCACTCACCACTGAATGGCCTCTGCAGCCACTCCTGTCTCCAGGCCTCAGTCTTCATCCCTCCAAAGGGGACATTTGTCCCGCTCTGCCCGCTTCACAGACGAGCTGTAAAGTATCAATATCCAATCACAAGGGTGGTATTCTTATCTGACAGCCCGGTTCTCTTTCCCCTGCTGTCAGGACTTGGCATAAAGCACTGGATCATTGCCACCTCTGGGGCAGGTAGCGTGGAGGGCAAAGGGAGGAGGGGACTCAGGGAAGGAAAGATCAGGGGCTTCCACAGAGGGCTGGGTGAGTGAGCCCTTGGGCTCCAGCACCTCCATCCACCCCCATGGCTACAGAATGGAAATCATAACCCTTCCATCACAAGGCTAGTGTGAGAACTGAGACAACATATGAAACTCGGCTGGCGTAGAGAACGTCCCCAATAAATGTCAGCTCTCCCTCCAGGCCCTCAAGCTGCCAAATCTGACACTGCTGATGCTCAGGGGCAGCAACCTTAGCGGAACCTCAAACAGACCCACTTGCTTCAGGAGCTGGAGGGAAGGGGAAAGCCTCAGCGGGGCAGGGGCCTCTGTGGGGCTGGGGGAATGGGGTAAAGAAGGGGGGCCTGGCCCTAGGCAGGAAGCAGAGGGTGGGCTCCAGAACCTCTGAGGAGAGGCCCTCTTTGCCATCTTCTCTGGAGCCAGGAACCTTATTTTCTGGTCAAGACGGAGCCCCGAGAAACCAAAATAAACAAACACTCGTTCCCCTACCTATTCCCAT
Source organism: Cryptoprocta ferox (assembly GCA_028646485.1). Lineage (NCBI taxonomy): Eukaryota > Metazoa > Chordata > Mammalia > Carnivora > Eupleridae > Cryptoprocta > Cryptoprocta ferox. The sequence continues at coordinate 52,126,455 of CM053574.1, forward strand.
ATTGCCATTTCGATTAGATTAAATTTTAAGAGCAGGCAAATGTAATGTTCCTCTCAGATCGAATTAGAAACAGGTGCACTTTTGCATAAGGAAATTAAGTTGCAGACAATATGAAGATTTGCTAAAATGCAGACACTGATGAAAATAAGTAGCCCTTTTATTTGTAATTATTGAGGCAATCTGTTCACAAAGTGTACATGTTAATGGTCTGACAGATCTGTGGACTCCAGCAGGCTGCCACCAACAACTCAGAGCCTTTCTGAAAGTAACAGATTTTTTTTTTCTGATGGTTTAACTCTTCCTTTGACAGCCCAGCCAAATGCAAGGTGGCCCTGGTGGGAGCAGTGGTCTTGAGGGGGCCAGTCACGTGCTGGGGTCATCGATGCGTCTCCGACAGTAGGGGCAGCAGGTGTGTTGAAGCACCAGCAGCTCGTAGTCCTCCGAATGGAACATCTGAGAAGAAACGGTCATGACCCCTCGCCAACTCCCTGAGCCTGCCAAAGACTGCCGCCCTTCCAAGGGGGAGGAGGCCTGGCAGTGAGTCAGGGCTAGAAACACAGGATCCAGAACACCTTTGTCTGAGGACTGGAATAAAGGGGGAGAAGGGTCTGGGGTCTGAGGCCCCTTTTTTCTTTTTCTTTTTTTAATTTAAGTTCATTTATTTATTTTTCAGAGAGACAGAGACAGTGCACGCAGGGAAGGGGCAGAGAGAGAGGGAGACAGAGAATCCCAAGCAGGGATCGACATGGGGCTTGAACTCACAAACCAACTGAGCCACCCAGACACCCTGAGGCCCCTTTTTTTCTAAATGAAATTTAAAGGTGCATCACACTTGCCTGGCCCTCCCAGATTAGAAGCAGGTAGACAGCACAGGGTCAGGGGCAAGCCCACTCCAGATAGCATATGGAGTACAAGTGAGAGGAGGGAGGGACCAAGGACAGCCGAGTCTCTTCCCAACTGGGGGCCTTGGCCTTGGCCTTAGGATCACTTGTGCACCACCCAGATGCTGGGCTTCCCCAAGGGGACACTTGTGACATGGAAAAGCAGCATAAAGAGGAAACTGGTAAGCACATATGAGCTGTAGGCATAGTACCTGGAAGCAGGAGGGGCACATGGTGATGGAGGCATCAGGCAGGAGCGAGCGGAAGTACTGCCACTGCAGGGGTGGGGGCCAGCGCTTGATGAGGACGTCCCGACGACTCATGGAACGCAGCACTGACCTGCTTACCACCACGGGCACAAACTCGGAGCCACCTTGCTGCAGGGTAGGGAGGTGGGAAGCAGGGGGCACAGGTGCTCTCACTCAGCAGGGGTGGCATGTTTATATGGGTCATGATCCCAGAATTTTGGGGCAACCAGAGAGAACCCCAGAAACTTCCCCTGCTAGGTACTTTGACAGAACCCTGGCTAGGTAGCTCCTGCTAGCCATCTCTAGTGAGGGGGAGCCCATCACCTCAATTCCCCCAGCAGCCTTAACAGGGAACAAGTCTGCTTCATGCCAAGGAATGTGTACAGAAGGGATCTGGGCCACCCCTCCCCTCGAGCCTCAGGTGTTTCCATAGCCCGTCATTCAGAGTGGTGCCCTCACCTCAAAGCTCAGCTTTGCTGTGAACGGGTCATCATCTCTCACAGAGTCCATGGTCTCATCCAGCCTCAGAGTCTGGGAATCTGGAAGGGTCTGGTCAAGGACGCAACCTGAGGCTGAGTGGGAAACAGGTCCTACCCTCCACCCAACGCAAGATTCACAGGAACTCTATGTGGGCCTGATGTGTTTCCCCATGACTCTGTGGAATGTTTCTAAATAGAGAAATGGAGGGAACACAGGCCAGGGAGGAGACAGCCCTTGTCACATAGAGGCTGGGACCAGGCCCCAGTGCACAGGCAGGAAAGGGGCTTTGATGGGCCCTTTGCTGCCCCATACAGACCATGCCATGGCCCATGTAGGCCTGCTAACCAGGAGCACCTAGTAAGCAGAGGCTGCAGGCTTACTGGATGGGATAAGAAATAATGGGCCTACCTGGAAACCACGGCCAGAAAACCCAGCAATTCTTGGAGAAACACTTGGCAATCACCATGTGGTCCGTAGGCACTTGAGATGGCCTTGCAGGTCATATTTCATATAGAAGAGGTTGAGAGCTCCTACAAGTCCTAAGACCAGCCAGACCAGGCTGAAGGTGCCTAGGGAGCTGCCCTCTCTGCCAGACAGTGGCAGAGGAGCTGAAGTGAGGCCAGGGTGAGAGAGGTTCCCATAAGGAAGGGCCCCAGGGGAATGGAGGCTGCTGGTGCCAAGTCAGGTAAGAGATGTGGTCCCACCAGACAGTAACAAGCTGGCCAAACCATCTGATGTAGGTGTGCAGAGGCCTGGCATGCAGACATGATTTTCTGTCCTCTTGTTTTCAGCAAACAACTCCTTGGCTTTCCCTTTCTCCTCTGCTCCTCAAAATGTGGCCCACAGACCAGTGGCATTGGCATCACCTGGAAGCTTACAGAAACTCAGGCCCTCAGTCTGCTCAGACCTGCTGAACCAGCTGCTGTGTGCTACCAAGGTCCCCAGGTGATGAGTGTGCACAGTCACATGTAGAAGCTCTCCTCCTGTGTCTAGCTGGGACAATGACCACGGTCCTAGCTAAGCTGAGGTGTGGCCTCTGGCACAAGCGTGCTAGCAAGGATGTACCCTGGTGTTTTTGCTGTCATGCTGGGAGGACCCTCAGACCTTTCCCAGGACAGTAAGGCTGACGGGATTCAGGGCTGGTACTGCTGGTGGGACAGGGTGGGTGCTGTCAAAGAATGAAGCCACTCAAAGGACAGCAGAGGCAAGAGGACAACAGACAGCCTCCTGCTGGTGCTGGATGAGCACCTGGATCCAGCAGTGTCCATCTAGGACTAGGCTTCTTTATACCCTTTTGTGTGCTCAGCCTGAGTTGTGCTGTGTCTTACACATAAAAGTAACCCGACTACAAAAGTTGATAGACATCATATGCTGTGTGGGTTGCTCATCAGCTCTGCAGGACCAGAAGCACAGGCAGTACCTTTTAGGAGCTAGGGTGGGTAGGAGGCCTGCCCAGGAATGAGGCATAGGTGAAGGCCATGATACCATCTCCTCTTCCGCATGCCTCTACTGGGCCTGTGGGCATGCACTGTCCCCTCCTGTACCTCTGCAGCCTGGCCAGCTCTCTGCCCACCCCAGCCCCTGTCCCTGCCACCACGTGGGCCTCTCCAATCAGTGAAGTCTGCCATGGTCTTGCCCCCACTGGCCCAGCCACCCCCCAAGGCCCTCCCAACCTCCTGCCTTGCACCAGGCCTTGTGTTTGGCTGGCACACACAGAGGTCCAGCCCAGCACCCAGGATACTGTTGCTCATGGTCTCTTGCCATTTGTTCTCATGCTTGTGTCTTGGTGCCTCCAGGTCAATGAGGGAGACAGCTTCTTCATCAGTGATCCCCTCTTCCAGGTAGAATTCAACCAGGTGCAGCACCTCTAGAGGGCAGAGGGCACAGGGAGGGGCTGTGGGATGGCCACCTCAGGGGGAGCTAGGGGCTGAGATGCTGTCACCAGGCAGCACGAGAGGAGGTGGGAGGATCAGAGTTCCTCCCCCACCAGGCAGCAGGCTTCTCTGTAAGCAAGGAGACACAGCAGGGCTGCCGCATGTCTGGAGGAAGCAGGCACATATGCATGCGTGTGCATGTGTGCATGGATGTGCATGGGTGCGAACCAGCGGCCTTGAGCCCCTCCTTCTTCCCCATAATAGCTGGATGCACTCCTCTCCAAGGAAGGAGGAAAGGCCTCTGCCCAGCTACTTGGAAGGGCCTTCTGATCCTTCGTCAACATAGAAGGAACTGGGACTTAAGAGCCCATCTTAGTCTCCCAGACCAGTGGCATCTGGGGCATTTATGTTCTGCAAAACACCACGCCAGGTTCTGAGGGGTGGGTGCTTCAAGTCAGCACGGGGTCCTATTTCTGGGAACCCTTAGTGACTGTGCATCTGGTGGGGTGGGTGTCACACCATCCCCAATTTACAACGTGAGGACACGTGTGGCCAAGAAGCAGTGGAGAGTGCCCAGCCATCCACTGGTTGCTCCTTGTGCACATGCCAGACTCACCATAGGAAGAGGCAGAGAAGACGAAGGGCTGGCGGCAATTGATGCAAACGTTGCCCAGGTTGTTCAGCAATGGGTTGTTGGTGGAGCAGCGGTAGCACAAGGGCACCAGCTCCTACAAAAGCATAAGAACCACAACTGCCGAAGGCTAAACTCCAAGGGAGGAAATGCTCCCCACTCTGATTTCAGCTCCCTGGGGCCTGGCTACCAGGAAGAAAGGCCACCTGTGTGGGCAGGGAGGGGGCACTGGCTCAGGTCTCTGAGGTGATGACTCAGGATAAGGGCCTACAGAGGCATCCGAGGCCCCATCGCTTGGGCCCCACTGCTCTGGATGCTCCACAGGCAAGGCTCAGCAGCACGTTTCTCCAGCAGGAACGACAGACAACGCCACAGCTGTCATTTACTGGCCACTTACCATGTATCAGGGACTATGCTAAGCACATCACCTTGGCTGGCTCATTTATCCTATGGGAAAGCTATTATGATGTCCCCATTTGATAGAGGGGGAAACCAAGGCTCAGAGAAGTAGAGACATAGCTAGGAAATGGTGGAGTTGGGATCTGAACCGAGGTCTGTCTGCTCTGAGTTTGAAGGAGGGGACTGTGAAAGAGATAAGAGTTGTTAGGTTGGAAGAAAGAGGGCTGGAGCACAGCTGTGCTGCAGATACATGGGAGAGTGAGAACCTGGTTCCAGAAGGAAGGTGGACTAGGACAGGGGATCCTAGGATGAGGGGAAGGCAGAGCCACTTGGGCACAGAGGAGCAGAGGGAGGTTAAAGGCAGAGCAGTGTGGGCTGGGCTGCAGCCAACTCAGAGCCTCAGAGGAGAGCTGGGCAGCAAGGGAGGGTAGGGCTGTGGGGCCCACACTAGGGGCTGTGGCTGGAGCATAGTAGGCTGAGTGGAGGACAGAGGAGGCAGAGAGGGAAAAGCAGAAGGAATTAGCAAACCAGGGCTTGGGAAGGGGAGGAGGCTCCCAGAGCCCTGAGAGCATGGTAGCCATCTTTCGAACAGAACTCAGGCCAGGAAAGAAGGCATCAGGAGACGTTCAAGAGGAGAAGCCTCCTGGTTGAGGGAGCTGTGCCCTCACCTCACTGTCATGGAAGGGCTTGGAGCGGATGGTCAGGCTGCCCAGCTCGATGGATTTCTGGAACCTGGTGGGAATATGCAGGCCCTGTAGCTTGTCGTAGGCATGCCGGGCCAGTTTGTAGGCACCCAGTGCCTTGCTTTGCTTGGCCAGAGTGAAGAGTGTTTTTCTGCCAATGACAGGGTTAAGGACAGCAGAGGCCATACTGGGCCTGAGAGCTGGCACTGCCTACCCTTGGAGTGAGCCCCGTGCTGGAACACAGCTTGTGCTAGTGCCAGGAGGGCATGGGCAGGAGCCTGAGAAGTTCTTTTCTCATTTGTGGGATGTAAGCGTACTTCTCGGATATCAAAGCACAGGGATTTTTCCAGAGATAAAGACAGTGCAGTTTCCATTAATATTTTAACCTTGCTTAGGTTCTCTGGGCCTGCTGATGGCTCAGCTTATACCCTGACTCGGCCAAAATGGCTCTCCCCACCTCACCCAGCCTGCCAGCCAGGTCCTACAATGCCCAGCACCAAGTGCCATCCTGCTCCAGCCTTGCCGGGAGGAGGCTGGTCCCAGACTGCCTGGGGAACTCTCTCAGATCCAGCTCCACGGAGGTCACTGGGTGCAGAGCACTTCTCTCTGCCTGCACCTCCACTGGGAGCTGCAGCCACTTCTGAGGGGCAGCCTCCCGGCTCTCTGAGGCTCTCCTCTAAGCTCCTCAGTCTGAGGCTGACAAGCCTTTATGCCTGATCCCAGGTCACCTTAAAAGCTAAATGTGCCCAGCAAGGCCTGCCCTTCCTCCCCTTTCCCCACCGCTCCCTGGCAAGCCTCGAGTACCAGGCCTCCTCAGCACTCTTCTTCCCCCTGATGCTCCTGCCTCCCACACCCCCAGTGTGACACCTTCCACTCCAGCAGTTACACGGTGGTAAGTTTCCTCGTCTGTGTTTCCACTGTCACTCCTCCCAGTCAGGGACCATGTCAGGAGCCATATCCAGGTCCCCAGTGGACAGTATAGGGTGAAGCTTAGGGCAGAGGTTCAAACTCTGCTGACGTGTACAGAACTTGCTGGAAAGGTTGGGCGCACATGCTGAGGCCCTGGCAGGTGTGGCCTTGACCACTCCTCTGCAAAGGTCTCAGTCAATGAAGACACAGCTCCATTTGGGGGAGTTTCCCCTGAAATGTAAACGATGGGCGTGGAACCCTTTAGAGAAGCCAGTTCTAACCGATTAATACCTCTGAGCCCTCTCCTGAGAAGGGCTTTCCTCACAGAAAGAAGGCAAGGTTGGGGCTGGAAAGGGGCTGAGAGAATATAAGATTTAGAAGAGGACAAGGAGAATCATGACATTTATGACTATCAGGACTTTACAGATTTTGGTTGTATGCTGGTCATTGCTGGCAGTATGGGCCCTCAGTCCCCTTTTCTGCTTACAGCCTCTCAATGGCCCTCATAGGTTCAGGGAAGGTGAGGAAGGTGAGGCCAACTCACAGGGAGGCTCTCAGGCCACTGCATCTCCAGCTTGGCTCCCATTCCCCTCTTCAGCTGCTCCCATACACCATGCTCACTCCACCTCTATGCCTTTCCATGTGCTGGGTACTCTCCTGAACATCGACTCTACCATCTTCCCTGGTAGCTTATGGGATGGATGTCAGCAACTCCAGAGAGCCTTCCCTGACCATGACCCCAGTGACATCCCACTGAACTAAGCCCTGAAACTTGTCACCTCCTCTACTAGATGGCAGCTTTGTCGCCTACCGCCTGGCCCAGTGTCTGGGGCAAAGCAGGTGCTCCATCCACTCGGCTGAACAAACACCCACCACCCCTCTACCCAGGGAAATGCCCAAGAATCCAAGTGTTTCCTATATTTCAGTTACGCTCTCATTTGTGGGTTCCGGGAGGGCTTGGGTAGCGTGTTGGTTAGAGACCCACTGGGGGGGCAAAGCCCAGAGTGCCCTGAAAATGAATCTTCTCTTGGCATTGGCCCCTTGACCTCCCTGGCTGAGCCGCTTCTACAGCAAAACAGCAGCAGCAGGACAAACTCTCTCTCTTCCCTGAGGGCTACGGGAGAGAGGGAAGATTCTGCCAGGAAAGTGCTCCGGAAAGAACTGCGCAGGGGCCATTAGACAAGAGGGGTGGGACAGACGGTGGGTGTGAGAGAAAGGATACACTTTAGAGATGCCCAAGGGGGGGTCTTTGGTCAGACTGTGCAGCAGGAATCTGGAGATGTTGAAGAGGGTTTCAGGAAGATGGGAACTGAAGGGCTCCTCCTGCAGCAAGAAAAGAAAAGAGGGATTGAATTCTTCACCTGAGCAGTTACTAGAGCAGGCTGAAAGGCAGACACCAGTAACTCTGAGCTCCTTCTAGAGAGGAGCAATCTCCCTTCAGCCACTGTCTCATTCGGTCTTTAACGTAATCTTATGAGGACACGTTGCCATGGCCACTGTACTGATGAAAAAACTGAGGCCCAGAGAGATGACTTGCCCAAGTTACCCAGCCAGAGAAGAGCAGAGCTGGGATTCAAACCCAGGGCTGATTCCAAAGCCCAAGAATGCCTCTCTCCCAAGTTGCACTGTCCCTGGGGTCGATAATAATTCTATTTCCTCGAGCTCAAGTTGTCTCCAATTAGCTCGAGAGAGAATACCTTTCTTTTATGCAATTTAGGACATGACCAGACATAAGCATGTCTTTAAATGGACGCAGTTAACTCTTTAGAGCATGAAATCACATGCCTCTCCTAGGCCCTCCAGCAGCAGCCTCACCGGCTGACGCCCACCAAACATGCACGTGGACTGGCGCTCCTCAAGGGCCCAGCCCCGCGCCCCAGCACCTGGCACAGGCCCTAAGAGACCAGCCACTCACACACATGAACAGGTCTTCCGTACCTAGAGGCTGCCAGGAGCTCAGCGCGGTAGAGCACAGAGAACTTTCTATCAGGAAGGGGTCCATAAAAGGTTAAGAATACCATTTTGAAAGAATCCGGCACATTGTGTGCAAACTGAGACTACTTTAGATGACAAGATGAGAGCAGGCCAGTTCCCCCTCAAGCACTTACAGGGTAATAAACTGACATTTCCTGAAGGGTCTTGCTAGGCTGTACTGTCAGGGAGCCAGCAGGACTTAGACCCTAATTGGTCTAAATTTGTGAGTACTTACTTTATACTACTTCTTGGGTTTGGAGCCCAACATTCTCTCTTTAGCTCTCATTTAAATTTCTACAGCTTCTGTTAGTTCCAAGAGTCCAAGGAAACCTGAGACTGCATCCTTTTCTGGGTAAGAGCCAGGAAGAAGCCTGCCTCTGGTTATATCGCACTAGGTGTGGAAGCTAAGAAATGTCCCAGAAAGAACAAAATGGGGGGAGGGTCCTCAAGATTAGCACCCCTCCTCTGGGAAAGAAGCCATTACAATCAGGAAAGGTCTGATGCTTCCCTTTCCAGTCTTTTCTGACTCAGAGCTGCTCTGCTGGGCTTTGAGGCCAAACCCTAAAATACCACCCACCTCCAGGCCCTTGCACATGCTGTGACCTCTGCCAGGAATGCCATTTCTTCTCCTCCTCTTCCCTTGCCCCATTCTTACTAATCTCCCTCCTATTTGCTTAGGGTCACTTCCTCCAGGAAGTCTTCCTGGTCTTCTAAGATTTTCCCTTGAAGGAACTGGAGTACAACTGCTTGTTCATAGACTACGAGTTCCTCAGGGGCAGGGATGTCTTGTTCACCACTGTGTCCCAAGGCCTCAGCACAGGGCCTGTCACACAGGAGGGATTTGCTGAATGAAGAAGTGGCCCAATGAAGAAGCCTCAGCTAGGATGAACAGCCAATACCCCAGCTGGTGCGAAGATGCCACAAGCTCACAGTTGCATGTAGGTCCAGAGAAGAGCTCAATTGTTACAGAAAGGAGACAAAGAGCTGGGCTCTGAAGTGGCTTAGGCAAACCAACACTGAGCTGGGCCCTGACTTTCAAGCTGAAGTTGAGTTTAGATCTTTTTTAGGGTGGCTTCTTTCCATATGAGCACCTAATAGAAATGGGGGCCTTGAAAAGACTGTAAGGGAAGATGAAGTCCCTTGAAACCACTGAGCCTGGTGTGGGGAAGAGATGAGATGAAGGACTGACAGCTGGCTCTGCCTAACAGAGGAGTCTTTCTTGTCAGACTTTCCTCAGAGACAAAGAATGTGCCGAGTGCTCAGCACAAATGTGGGGAAAAGACCCGGTATAAGAGGTAGGGCCTGTGAAGATGGCAAAGCACTGTGAGATGCTCAGCCTATGGGGGAGAAGGCCCATGGAAAACTGGTTGGAAGCCTCCGCACAGGGCAGGAGGAATAGCTGACACTCATCTAGGGTCACTCTGTGCCAGGCTCTCTTCCAAGTGCTTTTCCGATACTAACTCATTTAATCCTCACAAGCCCATCAAGTAGGTACTGCTATCATCCCCATTTTATAGAGAAGGAAGCTGAAGCACAGAGGAAAGTAAACAACTTGCCCAAGGTCACACAGCGGGGCTGGGGTGTGAGGCCAGTGGCTGGCCTTCTCCAAGTTAGAGGAGGGAGGGGGAGGAGCAGATGCTAAGAGCACAAGCTCCAGAGCAAGCCTGTCTGGGCTCCCACCCTGGCTCCTGCTTACTGTGGGATCTGTGTTTAGCATCTCAGTCTCCTTATCTGTAAAATGGGGATGACAGTACTTACTTACTGCACAACATGATTGAAAGGATTAAATACATCAATACAATAAGCCTTTAGCACATTGCTTGCTAAGTAGCAAGTGCTCAATAAAGGTGGGTTTTTGGAATTTTTCTCTTAGTTTATCAGCACAGGATAAGCTCACATTGTAGGAGCTTAATCAACATTTGCTGAGTGATTGAGGATACACAAAATGAAGAGGCAGATAACAACCTTTATCACCTGTTCCCCATTGTAAGGAGACAGATTTAAAATGTTTATTCAAAAGAATCAGGGAGTGGCTAAAAAGAACCATTTGGGTCTCTGGAGATCAAGCCAGCCCTTGTTTTATAGAGAAGGAAACTGAGAGCCAGAGAGAGAAAATAAATTGCTCAATGTCAAATTGTTCAAGGTCACATAGCAATTCAGTGGCAGGGCCTAGGACCTAGAGACCTTGGGGCCTTTGGTTAGAGCTGGGCCTTCACCTATCTAGAGTGGAACATCCACCCCGATCATTTTAGAGATAGCCCTTTTTGTCTGGCTAACCCAGAGTCGGCCTGAGTTTTACAAACCTAAAGCTGGCAAACAGCAAGGCCTAAGCTAGTCCTAGCTCGCTAATTCAGAAGCCCACAGCTTGCTACAGGTCAAAAAAAGGTTGAGGAAAATCAAAGTCCCAAACTTCATCTCCCAGGGGGAGATGAGAATTTCTCGGGAGCCATCCTGCCCCGTGGGTTTACTTTCCATCCAGAGATCTGCTGCTCTGTAAGCTGTGCCTGGGTCTCTAGCTCAGCAGGCAGCACCCCCACCAGGCTCCCATCTCCTAGCCACCTTACCGTATACTGATGAATGGCATGGTAGCCATGGTACAGCTCGGCCAAATGCTGGAAGTGGCGGAACTTTTCGAGCATCGCATCCTTCTGGGCAGGGTCTGAGGTGTGGAGCAGGAGGGGGAAGGGCAGGAGGGGAAGATGTGTCAAGGCCGTGTCTACAAAGGCGAGGCAATGGCAGTGTTGCTAGTGTCAACTCTCTCCCGACATCAGGCCTGTGCCAGGGAGAGTGGCAAAGAGGTGCAGTGATGGGAAAGGTGCTGCTTAGGAGCTGGGACCACCCCAAGACAGGAAAAGTCTCAGCTGGGCAGAGTATGTGGCCAGGAAAAGTCTGAGGACATTTCTCGAAAGTTCTCCCAGATCCCACACTGCAGCCTACTAGGTCATTCCATTGGGGAAGTGCCAGCTGCAGCAAGAACGTGATCACAGGCACCTGGACATACCAGAGAGCCTGGCGTGGAGGGTGGGCAGATGTTGGCTTTACTCATCTCACCTGTGCCATGCCTTATCCAAGGCACAGACCACTGGCCAGACAGACAAATGCCACCTTATACCTGGGCCTGACAGTTTCCAAACCAGAACCACAGCTTTGGTGAGGCTCACAGCAGCCTTGCAAAGGCAGCAGGATAGGACTACCCCCACACCACAGATGGGGATATAGAGCTTAGGAAGAAATTGTGACTTGTTACAAGTCACCTAGCTACCTCAATTCCAGTGTTTTTCCCACTCCAGCATGCTGGCCTTAGTCCAGTGAAGAACATCTCCCAGTCCCCTCTGCTTCCAGAACTCCCTCAGTGCATCATGGGAAGTCTCAAGAAAGCAACGTTGAAACTATTTTCCTGCCTGGGAAGAGTGGGAGTCTGGAGTGTGTTATTGTAAAGTGATCTCTTTTACGTCTTTCTATTTAATTAAATTTTTCTTTTAAATCAGTGCTCACCTGGGTCCAGTTATAGGCTCCCAGGTAGGAGGGAGAGAGATGTTCTGAATTAGCAACACAGGGCAGGACCTCCCAACCACAACCCCAGGATGGCCCTCATACCATCATTAAATTTATGGGCAAACCAGAAAAAGATGACACACCAGATTATGCCATTGCAAGACAGGGTTACGGACAATACACCCAATAAACAAGCCCAGGGCTTTAATTAAAACGTCGCAGCTCTTTCGATGTTTATCTTGGTGCCAGAGCAGGGCTGGGGAAAACAAGCGGCCTGGCTGATGTTTACTTACCTTGAGCTATATCAAGGCACTGCATGGACAGCATCCAGTAATAATAGGCAGCGTCATTGAATCTGTTCTCCACCACGGCATTGTGTGTGAGCTGCTCCAGTACCTGGACTGCCTCCTGCTGCCGCCCAGCCTTGTGGAATGCTAGAGGGACGCAAACACACACAGTTTGGGGAGCGGGACGGAGTGCTGCGGGGCTTGCAGGGGCTGCTGTAGAAGTAGGACACTCATTGGGAGCATCTGCAGCACTTCGTTTCTGGGCTGCGCCTCTCAGGCCGAAGGCTATAAATAGCCAAAGCTACATCCTGAAAAAAAAGTACAGTGCGAGATATTCCTTTTTGGCAGAGAAAAGGCAGCTGACTTTGGAAAGGCATGGCAGAAAAGAAAAACCCAGGGGGCAAACTGCAGGGCCAAGTCTGAGGACGGCACTCTTGCCCATCACCAGTGAGGTTTTACCCTCACCCCATTCCAGAACAAAGCTTTGTGACATCTGGGGTGACACTAATAGCACCTGACACTTTGACAGGTTTGGTAGTTGATAGAGTGTTTTTGTTGCTGATTCCTTGCTGGATGGTCACAAAAGATTTATTAAGGTGGAGGTGAAGTGACATACCCAAGGTCACAGAACCTAGTTCAACTCAAGTCCTCAGTCTTCAACTGTGTGCTCTTTAATGACAACCTTGAAAAATATGGCTCAGTTCTAGCAATCAAACATTCGTGAAAACATGCAAAAAAATCTCTCAGTAGTTCCTATATCCATTTAACAGAAACTTCCTGAATCTTGACTATGTGGACAGACCCTCAGGATACTGGGGGCTGCCAGGGAAGTACTTGTAGCTGTGACACTTGCCCACATATGGGCACTCAGATGATCCAAATCCTCCGCTTTAGAGAAGGAAAAGGTCTGGCCTTTGTTCCAGTCTCATCTACAATCTCTTGTCTGAGTACCAAGTTACTATGGCGATGGATTCTTGGAAGGGCAGACACAGACAGATGGATAGGTTGATGTGTTTTGCCCAAACATGCACATACTTCAGCAACTGGGCGCTCTGGAAATGCTAAAGCAGAAGAGAACATGCTGTCTTTCAATGGGGGCTTTTAGCTGAAGAGCTCCAACGGGGAGACATTTGTTCCGCAATGTGTCCGGAGGTGGCAACTGTTACCATATAGAAGTGTAAATGAGATGCTATGGAATATGACACACCCAGCTTCAATTAGAAGACTGCCTAAGTAGGCAGCAAGACCTAGTCACAAGAATCAGGTTCCCAGGCAGACAGATCCTGGTCCAACCCTGGCTTTCTGACTTTTCAGGGCACAGTCAGCCGTGGCATCTCTGCGGGGCTGCTAGCAAGGTTCAGGGTTATGTAGTTAAGTGCCCAGTCAGTGCCTGACACAGAGAAGGCAGTCACATTTTAAAATTATTATTACCAATTAAAGCTCTGTGCTTCCTTTCACTCCTGTCTCATACCTGGAGTACAGTCCACTTTACCAATGGAAATCCCAAGGAGCACAGGACACTCCATTTATCTGAGCCGGAAACAGAACCCAAGTTTCTATTTGCAGCAGAGGAAAGTGGCAGGTGAGACCATGCCAGACACTCTGTGGGAGTCCTCACATTTTGTCCCCACCCCAGCCTGGCTCAAATTCCCTCTCTGGGACTTCCTTGCTGTGGGACTTCAGGCAAATCCCTTTACCTCTTCCAACCTGTTTTCTCATCTAAGAAAACAGTACCTACATCATAGGGCTGTTGTGAGGATTGAATGGGAAGCTATACTTGAATGTGCAGTGCTTTGCTCAAAAAAGAGACAGGACCCTCTAATGTTTGGAAGCAAGTGAATGATGGAGCCAGGTGTGTCCAACTCCAAGGCTCATGTTCTTTCTACTTGCTCCCCAGTCTTTCACCATGAAACATGTCATATCCCCAGGATGAAGTCATCCATCTTTAAGCCTATGATGGGAGGGGCTTGGTAGCCTTCCTGAAGTGTCCGTCTTGGCAGTGCCGTCTCCTGCCCCTTCTGCAAGGTGCCAGTTTGTGTGGCCTACCTTTCTGGGCTTCCTCAAACCGATCGTTCTCTGCTAGCCACTGAGCGTAGGGCACATAGATGTCATCCTTAAACTCAGGATGCTTCTCGCCCAAAGCAAAGGCCTGGAGGAAGGAGTAAATGCATTCTTAATAAAGCAGCCCCAACAGCCCCCATGAAAACATGGCACTTGGCTGAATCCATTAGGGATGTGTCATATTTTGCCAGCCTGACAACTCAGAGGGGGAGAGTGCCTCCCCCTACCACCACCCCCAGAAACGCAAAAACAAATCAGCTCTTTGAAAACAAAAGGCAATTAACAGCAATATGCAAGCGACTGGATTCAATAACAACACAGTCTGTTTCTGGACCATAGAAGCGGCACAGAATCGGAAACATTTTATTTTGAGGGTTTGCGTGGGCTCCTGTAGGGCTGCAAACAGATTTCTTTTAATTGCAGGCGACACCTAAGGAAACAAAATTGACATTATCATCTTCACTGCTTATTAGCTGTCAAAGATGACTGTGGACTTGGTGCTGTATAGGACCCAGTGACTGCTTTATCTAACCCCCAGAACCACCTGTCCGGCCAGGAGAACTGGAAATGAGTCATGGGGGACAGTATGTAGCAACAGGGAAAAAGTTTGTCTGATGCACAGTTAGGACTGAGTGGTTCTTCTTCCTTCCTCCCTCTCTCCCTCCCTCCCTCCCTCTCCCTCTCTCTCTCTCTTTTCTTTTTTCTTTTTAAGATTTTATCTGGGGTGCCTGGGTGGTTCAGTCAGTTGAGCACTGATTTCAGCTCAGGTCATGATCTCACGGTTCATGGGTTTGAGCCCCATGTTAGGCTCTGTGCTGACAGCTCAAAGCCTGGAGCCTGTTTTGGATTCTGTGTCTCCTTCTCTCTTTGCCCCTCCCCCAGCTCACACTCTGTCTCAAAAATAAATAAACATAAAATTTTAAAAATAAAAATTAAATAAAGAAAATCCAAGATATCATATATATTAAAAAGATTTTATCTCTATCTCTCTCTCTATCTACCTACCTACCTATGTAGGCTTCACAACCAGCGCAGAGCCCAACCCAGGGCTTGCACCCATGACCCTAAGATTAAGACCTGAGTTGAGATCAAGAGTTGGATGCTTAACCAACTGGTGCCCCTATTAATTTTTTTCCTAAGTAATCTCTGCACCCTATGTGGGGCTCAAACTCATAACCCCAACATCAAAAGTCACACACTCCATGGACCAAATCAGCCAGGTGCCCCAGGACTTAATGGTTCTAAGATGCTGTAATGTATGCTGCTCAAGAAATCTCCTAATAAATTTATCTTGAGAAGCCATTATTTCCTGTCCTTGGCCCCACCTCTTCTCATCAGTAACCTTGTCACCTCAACAAATGCAGCCACTCAGAAGGCAGATGAGAGTCAGACAGCTTTCCTCAGAAAAGGTCTTGCTATGGCTCTGTAAACTAGACCTCAGTGGATGGGTACGTGGGTGGGGGTAGAGCGAGGATCATTCATTCCCCTCTTGGGAATGAATTTCAATCCAGGGCACAGGTAGCCAGTGAGCTAGAGGGTGGGAGTCAAGCCACAGAGTGGGCACCACATCGGCTGCTTCTGCCAGCCTGGCCCTAGCCATCTTTTCTGCTGGCCTGGCTAATTCTTCCCAGTCATTCCTCATGCCAGAGAGGTCCAGCTTAGGGAAGAAAGAAGGATAAGGAGCTACCCATGAAAAGGCTCTGGCAGCTTGAACGTGGAGAGTATGCGTGTTATTTTCTGTCAAAAGGCACCCAGCAGGTTTTGAATGTTATACGTGTGTCAGAGATCCATCAGCCTGTGGTGTTGGTCAAAAGCAGCTCAGACCAACAGCAGACACTGGGGGCTGTTAACTCTCATATGCACGGTGTGTACTACATGGCTGGCACAAAGCCAGCAGTGCATGAAGATTTTCTGAATGGGGCACCTGGGTGGCTCAGTCAGTTAAGCCTCCGACTTCGGCTCAGGTCATGATCTCAGGGTTCATGGGTTTGAGCCCCAGTCTGGCTCTATGCTGACAGCTCAGAGCCTGGAGGCTGCTTTGGATTCTGTGTCTCCCTCTCTCTCTACCCCTCCCCTGCTCAAGCTCTGTCTCTTTGTCCCTCTCTCTCTCTCTCTCTCTCTCTCTCAAAAACAAATAAAATAAAAAAAAAAAGATTTTCTGAATGAATAATTGAATGAGCAAATAAATGGAAAGCTCATACTGAAAGGGCCTCTAAGACATTCTGGCTCAGAGAACTTGAGGCTTAGTCTCCTGGTTGCTAGGCCAATGCTCATTCCCATGATGAGGGCAGCCACTCTCCATCTAAACCCTAAAAAGCTGCCTATGGCCCAGGACTCAGGTGGGGCCCCCTAACCTATTAGGCAGGATCTACCCTCACCTCGTCCCAGCGCTGGGTCTCCACATGCAGCTGAACCAAGGACTTCAGGTCACCAATCTTCAGATAGGTCTCAGCAGCATAGCCAGGGTTATCCAGCTTCTTGAAGTAATAAGCACACATCAGCAGGGGCTCCCGCTCAGCCTTGTCCAGTTTACGGGCAATGTCGATTAACCTGAAGAGATGAGAGCACAGGAGGAGATGGACTCCTGTAAAAGGAACCTGACTGAAGGAAGCAGCATGGGCTTTTGGGTCTTCTTGAGGGTGAGCTCCATGTCGATTCATGTTGAAGTCCCCAGTGCTCAATATGGTGCCATGGGCCCCTGGTGCCTGATGGGTCGTTATTAAATGAGTGAATACATAATCCAGAAACATTGCCCAGTGACTGGGAGAAGTTACCTGCTCAAGGACACCGCTCTCCCCAACCTCATGTGCCTTTCACACAGTCACTACCCATACAGCAGGATCTGGGGATAGAAACAAACACCTACTAATCACCTACTGGTACCAAGCAGAGCGCCATGAGCTTTCGCATGCATGATCTCACTGAGTCTTCACCACCCTAAGAAGTGGTACTATAATTCTCATTTTATAGACGAGAAGATTAAAAGCTACGTGGAAGATGAAGCAGGCTACTCAAGACTCTGAAGCCAGGAAGTGGCAGACTGCTCTTTCCACCACCTTTTCAGGAATTCTCATAGGACAGTAGCGGCAGAGGCAGAATTCTTCAGCTGATAGGACCTGAGAGGAAGACGCATGTGTGGGGCCTGCTCTGAGCTATGGAAGAAAGACCCCCAGGAAATCTTGGCTGTGCTTCTCTTGCTAGCCAAGGTGTTGACCACAGGTGAGGGGACACAGGGATCACTGGCCACCACTTCTTCCCAGTGGTAACTGCCCCCCCCCCCCACTCATGGGGATGGGGGGTGCTGGATGGAATGTGCTTGTTCTCTCTGGTCAGGTGCAGTTTGAAGTAAAACCAGCTCTCTCAGAGGAAAGGGGTTCTACCCAGCTTACTCTTTGTGAGAAAAGAAGGGGAAGCAGCTGTAACAGATCCCTGTCTCAGAGACAGGCAAGCTCAGGGAGTCCTGTCAATCTGTACTTAGAATAATAATGGCATCTAAAAATAACACTTCTCAGTGGAGAAAGGACATATTTTTAGGGAAAGGTGGCACAGCCAAACCCTTAGAGGCCCCCAGCCCCACCCATCAAACCAAATGTCCCTGGAGAAGAGGCACCTTTTACAGCCAGACCTGGAAAAAGAGGGAACATGCTTAAATACCTCATTCCTGAACTAGTTACGTATCTCCAGAGTAACATAATACATGTCAGTTGCCAGTGAAAGTGACATGAAAAACCAGAGGGGAGGGCAGGGCCATAAATCTGCCTGGCTCTCTCCTGTAACATTCCTTTTGTGAAAAGAATAATTTTGGGGGCAAGATCTGTTGCCTCTGACTTCAAGAAACTTTAGTCTTGCACAAGAGAAAGATGGGATGGTAGGTCTTCTACCAAAGTCCCTTTGTGAGGGGTATTCATGCAAACTACATGGTGGGGTCCAGGGAGGTGACTCAGTCATTAACCAGCCCTCTCCTTCCCCAGGTCCTGCCTAGGCCACCACTGCCTGGGGACCACAGTGTGGCTTTCCGAATAACCAAAAGCCTTTAGGGCTCAGAATGAGCCACCCTCATAAGTCACTCCCTCACCTGTTCTTTGCAAGATATGGCAATGTGCAACTGTACACACACACACACACACACACACACACACACACACCGTGTGAAGCCTACTGTCCCTGACTGAGGGAGGAGAAAGCCCTCCCCCTGGGGATCTGATGCTCTAAGAGTCTCAAGACTGAATCCATCCTCTCTCTAGGCAGCCCCATTCCACTCCTATCCCTCTTCTGTTTTCTACCTTGGAAAATGGCATCACTGACCGTCAGGCCCGGAGCTCAGAATCAGCCTTCAACTCCCTTGCCGGACCAGCCTCAAGTCCGCATTGTGCTGGGTCCTGTCAGCTGTGGCTCCTCCACGTCTCTTTCAGTCCTTTGGTAACCAGGCTTCTCTCTGGTACACTGCAATGGCCATCTGTCTGGCTTGCCTCCCTCTCGTTTTCCCTCCATTCTACACCCACTGCCTGCATGAGCTTTCAGCAGCACAGCCCTGACCAGGGTCCTTACTCCTACTGGCAAATCTCAATGCCTCAGCTTAGCACCCGAGGCCCTCCCAGGGTGGCCAGCCCAGACCCCCCTGCTGCAGCCAGCTGTCTATTACCCTCTTGCCCCCACATGTAGATCCCAACCTCAGCCGACTCCTGGTTTGTGCTGTTCTTTTGGCCTCATGCCCTTCCCCTTCCTACCACCTCTACCTCTTAAAATTTATCAAGGCCCTTCATGCAAAGACCACCTCCTAGCAGAAGACGTCCACAGTTCTTCCTGTGAGAATTCATGTCTCCTTTCCAGATGTGCTTAGATCTGTTCTTGTTCTTTTTTAGTTCCTACCATTACACATGCTAGGGGCACTGAAATGAGCCAGGTCAGTCTGAAGCCCAGCTCCACGATTTCCCAGCTATTTTGTCTCATGGGATCACTTGGTCCTTGAACCTTGGTTTCCTCATTTGGAAGCTGGGCATGGCAAGACCACAGCTTTGGGTATGAGGGAGAATCAAACGCCTGCAAGATACGGCAGTGCCTGACTCCTAGGGAGGCTCAGCCAATGGCAGCTCTAATGCCTGGGTATCTCCCCCTACTCCTCCCCCATCCCTACCCTTTCCCCAGGGACTCACTAAACTCCTCAAAGCCCGCCTTGTTCAATCTCTGTGTCTCCCAAAAACCTAGTCACTGTAACATTTGGATTATATATTTAGAGAAATACCATTTTTTCCCCTTGTCAGTCAAAACCAAGAGCTGACATGACATGACATGCTGCCAAATGCTTCTTGGGGTAAGGACTGAAAACCCACGTGTCGACCCAGCCATGGTCGCCGCTGATCTCTATGGCCTTGATATGCTCTCCCGCTGAGATGTACATCTCCACTGCGGCTTTAGGCTCGTTGATATTTCTAGCCCAGTCAGCCTGTTTGGTGATTAGCATCTTTGTTTCTTTGGGGTCTCCAGATTCAAGGAAATCCTGAGGAAGCATAACAAACAAAAACACTCCGGATTAGAACTTCCTGCTGCCAGGATTACGTCAGGCTGCCGAAAGCTGGAGCAAGGAAGGGCTCTGTTTGGCTGAAGTAGGCAATCAGGATGCAGGCGTGAGCCCATCCCTGCGTGGCTGACTGAGGGGCAGTCCCAGGTGTCAGGGAGGAGTGCTCACAGGCTGCTCCACAGGTGCTCCTTGGGGGTACTGGGACAGTGTCAAGGACTGTGGCCCTCAATGTTTCCTGCCCCTCCCACTAACAGACATTTGACCTTCAGCTAAACAATACTTTCCAGACTCTCTCGAGTACTGTCCACAAACTCTGCAGTAAGGGGGTTTTATGATCAGGTAGCTTTGTCTCTCTCTCATATGAGGTGGCTACATGTGTGACTATTCCATATGTGACTCTACAACCTGGTTGCCTAATTTCAAATATTCAGATCTAGGATCTTTATTCAGATAATAGGGATGATACCATGTGCCTCAGATGGAGGCTAAGCACGTAGTCCCATAAACTTAAACAGACAAAATGAGGTGCAGAATTCTAGGGGAGCCCGTTGTGCCCTCCCCTCAGCTACCACCCCACACTAGAAGTACTATTTGCATCTGTTTTCTGATTCTGTCCACACTCTGTTGCCCGAACTTAGGGTATCTAAGTTAGGTATTTTTCCTCAGTTATGTGCCACGGGCAGATAAGGCTCTGTTCTGGATATCAGGTCTGTAGGGACAGGGAGAGCGGGAGGCCATGGCAGGGGTGGGGTCGGGGAAGAGGCCTAGAAAGAACCCAGGAATGAAGAGATGTCCTTCTACCACAGCAGGAGGCTTCTGAAGCTCTATGCACAGCTTCCCTGGGCTGGCCATAGAATGCGTGAGAAACAGCCTCAGAAAATCACCTCTTTTCAGGATATAGTTACCCCCAAATACATGCGTGGGAGTTTATCATAGTTGAGAAGCTTTGGTGCTGACATTTTTAAAGGTGTGGCTTTTCAAAAAGGGAAATTAAAAGTGCTTAGAGCCTAGATCTGCATTACTAGTAAGAAGCGGTTTGTCTTCAGAATAATGTACCCTGCAGAGAGTGCGCTGTGTCAACCTCATGAAGTATAAAAAAAAGCACTCCTTTTCCCATGATTAGCACTCATTTGTCAGGAAAGTACAGTCAATGTATGCTAAAAACCCACTTGAACAATTAGCTCTCTTTTTTTCCATTTGCTTTCAGGGTAATTGTGTAGCCCCTAAAATAATATATTAGATTGGCCTGAGACAACCAACTGTTGTAAGGGGAGGAAAGGGCATCATTTACTCTGATGCTGGAGATCCAAGAAAAGACAGGCCCATCTTGCTGGCATCTGGTCTCTCTGGAGTTCACACAGGGAAGGAAGCCTGGAAAGCAGTCACTGACTATCCGAAGATGCCTAGCTTGGGCCATTACAGACACAGCCTTTACTCTTGGGAGCTACTACAATGCATATCCTTTATGCCAGCGCAAAGTCAGAAACTCTGCTAACCTGGTTGGTTAGATGAAGTTAGCAACTGGAGAAAACAGGCATCATAAGAGAACAGAAATATCCTTCAAAGTGAGTTCTCAGTGGACTCAGGGTGACTACAGTGAGAAGTGTCAGAGATGATGAGCAAGCCATAAATCTGGATCTTCAATAAGGAGACCAGCCAGGCACATAGCTCACATGTTTGAAGGAGCCACCTCTAGCCCAACAGCCCAGCTCCGGGAGCTCTGACATAAGTGAAGCTAAGTCTAAATCGCTCCTTCAAGGCTCAGCAAACTGGGGTTTTCAAAGGTTCTTTAGTTCCATGTAGCTAATTTCCATGTTATCTGGGGCCATGGCAAAGACTGAGTCCTGGAGTGGACAGAAAGAGACTGCTGAGTGATGAATGAGACTAAACAGTGTTCTCATGCTTGGTGATTTTGATAAGGACATACTACACAAGAGTTAAGAGCATTATAATTCCCTTTATCACCATATAAACATGTCACTTATCCGGAAAGCATACAATTTATTTGTACGTGGGAATGTAATTTAAAAATTTTCCAAAAACCAGATTGAATCTTGGGAAGCAATTTTCAAGTAAACAAAAACATGCTATGTTAATAAGCACTGTATTTCCCTATCCCCCCCACCAACATAATGTGTATGTACACACTTCCTCAAAGTCAGACTATTGGGGGGGGGATTGAAACAGAACCAACTTACTTGGAATTGCGATCAAAAACTAAAACCAAAACAACCCCCAGAATATTTACCTTCATAGAGAGGCAGACCAGATGGCGTGTGTAAGTGGGCTGCACTTCTGGATGGGAGCCTGTGGTGAGCAAGGCCCACCCGAGGGGTGAGGAGGGGCCTTGGTGCAGGGAGAGGAGTGGGGCTGGCTGGGGAGAGGCCTAAAGAACAGCCACTCTGTGGTCATGCTTGGCTCCTCATATTTTCTCAGGCTTTCTATAGTTTGGCCTTTACAAAGGGCTTCCTCATACATTATTCTGTGCAATTCTCTGAACTGAGCTGAGAAGAAAATGTAGGCTCAACAAAGTGAAGAGGCTTTCCCCAGGTCACCCACAGGAAGGACTAGGACTCTGGCCTGCTCTCCAGATGCCAAGGTGAACACCAGGGTTGCCTCCTGGGAGGTTTCAGAGGTTGCAGGAGAGGCTGCTGGCTCCGAAGAAAAACCACACCCTGCTGTTCCTAAAGCCTAAATTCCACTCCTAGGGATTCAGTCCTGTAGTTAAGGTTTTGTCCTCAGGTTAAATGCTATTATCCCCAGAACATGATGCACTGATTTAGCTGTTCTCAGTATGAATGCGGTGTTCGATCATATGTGTATGGTGGGAGTATAAGGAGAGGGTAAAAAAAGTGGAGGAGGGCAAAGTCGGGGGACCTCAAGCATTCAGATCTGAGGGATGGAGTAAAGGAAGCACCAAGGTGAAGAGACAGGCTGGGACCCAGCTGCTCATTCAGATACTGATGACCAGAAAACCCTGAGCCACATCACAGTGACAGAGATGCAACTTTCAGCCCCAGGAGCTCACAGGTGGAAGATAAAAGAGCATAGCCATCTTTGGGAACAGAAAAGGAGGAAAAAAAATGGGGAGGATTTTCCATCTTGAACTTGTGAGCTAGATAATTACCATTAATAGCCACTAATTGGTTGTGGCTGATGACTCACTTAATAACATTCTGAAGCCTCTTCTGACAGTATCGGGAAAGGCAGGTTAACAAAAACATCTCTGCGGAAGGAAGAGCCTGGTTGCTCGATGCACCCAAGGCTCTTTTCACCTTGCATTAGGCTGAACTACAGATGTTTTGATGGCCTGGGCTCCCCAGTGGGACTCGTTCTCACACAAACCATCAGGAGCCTGCTCTGGGAAGACCCCTGTCATGTACCTAGACCGACTGGAGACTAACCAAAACAGAGGATCTACAAATGCAAGAGGAAATCTCTACCATCACCCATACAGACACATGGTTGGGTGACAGAAGGCACACTGCACTGGAGGGCAGGGACTCTGTTATGGTGTCTCCAAGGCCTAGTGTAAAGCCCAGTACCAATCAGAGGGCAGACACTTAGGAAACCTTGGCTGAAGTGAATCATATCATCCTGTATGAAAATGGTAGAACCAGCTCATGTCTGAGGATGTGGATTCTTGGTGGCTTCTACAAAGGTTTAAGAGAGTTTGTGGGAGAAAGACCTGAAACCCTGAACCCTGAACACTTAATGAAGGGACCATGCTGGTTCAGACTCACAGTCCAGCCAGCTCTGGCACTGACAAAGGTTTGAACTGTCATACTCTTGTCCCATTGATGTCAGCCTGAAAGGCCAGTTTCAGGTCAGCCTGAACCAGTGGCCGTTGATGGCTCCTTTGCCAATTTGCCCAAACTCTTTCTAATAAGGCAGTTGCTATTTCCCATCTATAACATCTCTTAGGGTAAACAATTTGGGCACCACAGTGGCAGAACACTGGTGGGTTCCACGTGGCAGCTTGGGCCCAGGATGTGGCTGGATTACCTTGGCATACTCAAACATGCGGAGGTCGGTATACATGTCGAGTGCGAGGTTCTCGTGCCCACTCCTCTTGTACAGTTTGGCAGCTTCATGGAACTTCCCCTGGTAGGAAAACACATCTGCCAGAAACAGGTCATTGTTGCTCTCTCCCCGCTTCTTCCTCTCCTGGAAAAATTAGAAGCACAGGAAATAGCCTCTGCAGCCATGGCAGGAAGCAGCCTTTACAAAGGTTAGATGTTGCTATTTCAAGTTAAACCCCTGGGCCTTTCTACTGGAACCTCCACTTAGCTCCTGGGCTGTTGTGTCTCTCCCCTAGGTTTCTGGTGGGAATACTTGACAACAAAAGCAGATTTTTTCCCCAGATGAGTGAAGATCAAAAGTAACGCAAACTTTTGTTTGTTTAATGGAAATTCCTCAGGGCTGCTTTCTTGTATAATTTTCCAAGGAAACAACTGGCTAGTTAGGATGGTGTGTATTACCCACTCTTTGGTGGCCCCCAAGCTCTCAGGATCTCCCAAGTCCTCAGGCCTGGTTTGGCTTGAGCTGTGACTCATGACGCAGACAAGGAGAAAGCTCAGGGTCTTCTCAAGAAGGAGACAACAAAATGGGATAATGAGTCTTAATATTCCTTGTCTCTAAAGAGAAGGCAAGCAGCACCATGCTAAGCATCTGCTAGGTGCTGACAAGACCCACAGGTAAGTGGTACCACCCAAGGGTCACACAGAGAGAAGCTGAGATTCAGAAGAGGGGCAGCTCAGGATCATACCGAACTGACATTTGGACTCAGTCTGTCTGACTCCAGATGCTTTTGTACCACAAAATACCACCTTCGGAAACAAGTGACAGTCCCCAACAACAGACCTGCACGAGCACATACACACCCACAAGTAGCACTGAGGATGGAGTGAATAACTGGCATAGTCCTTCCTCTAGTGTTAAGGAACATTCATTAGTCTACAGCTCAAGTATATGTAAACACTCAATAGCACCGAAGCTCTCATCCCCAGCAGTTTCCTTTTGCTTGTTTTCTAGCAAGTGTATCACAGTGGAGGAAGATGAGACATTGAATCAAACTCCCAGACAAGCTGGTGAAAGTTTTAACAGCTGGAGGCAACATGCATGCTTCCCCACTGACAGAAATAATTTTTAAAAACCAAAAAAAAAAAAAAAAAACCAAAAAAAACCCCCCAAAAAACCCCCAAAAAACAAAAAAACACACACAACAAACCAAAAACCAAAAACCACCCAAAACTGAAAAAAAATTAAACTGTGTAGTTTAGGCAAATTAATCAAATAAACTAACTCCTAACTGTATGGAGTGAATCAAAATCTTACAGTGAGATAAAAAAAAAAATAGGTCTTACTAAGGCATGGAATTCAGGCCTAGGCCACAGAATATCACCATGATCAATAAAAAATGATTTGCATA
The DNA here is from genome assembly GCA_028646485.1 of Cryptoprocta ferox. NCBI lineage: Eukaryota > Metazoa > Chordata > Mammalia > Carnivora > Eupleridae > Cryptoprocta > Cryptoprocta ferox. The sequence goes on from CM053574.1 coordinate 52,151,326, forward strand.
TATTCAGTATGTATGTAGCCATATGGGCAGATTGTCTTCCTCCTGTTATCAGTACAGTTACATCTCCCCTACCCCAAAGGAGCCTAGCAAGGAAGCTCAGTTCTCTGGAATAATGCCAAACCCGCAGAAGCAGCGACTAAGGCCTCAGAGCAGCCAAAATGGATCATGGCTTGAAGGCAATTTACTCTTTTTCAAGAGAGGCAATTCTTACAAGTTAACCAACTGCCCAGCTCATAGCACACTAGAAGAGGCAGTAAGACATGATAAGTGGTGAGAGGTAGTCCTCACAGACGTCAGCTACCTGTGCATAAAGAACATGTTCCATGGGTTCAACTCAAGGCCTCTAGATCCAGAGGCCTTGGTGGATTCCCAAATGCCAGCCCCTGAGAGAAAGCAGTACTGGGCATTTTGAATAGATGGTACTGAGCAAACCCTTCACCACGTAAGTAAGTAAGCTTCTTATGAGGGTGCTGGGGCGGGGCTATAGAGAGCGTGCAGCAGAAGCAACTTAGATGGTAGAAGGGCCTCAAGTAAAGATAGCTTGAGCTTGGGAATTAGAACTGGCTTTGAATTCCAACCAAGCTTTTGCCTGTGGACCCTTGGGGATGTGACACAGGCTTTCTGAACCTTAGTTTCATTATTTATCAAACAGGGATAAGAACAATATCTGCTTCGATAAGTCATTGTGAGGATTTAAAATGCAGTTGACCCTTGAGCAACATGGGTGTTAGGGGCACTGACCTCCTCGCAGTTGAAAACTGAGGTATAATTTTTGACTCTCCAAATTTTCACTACTAATAGTAGTTTGTCTCCTGTTGACTGGATGCCTTACTCACAACATAAATAGTTGATTAACACATACTGTATAGGTTGCATGTATTATATACCATATTCTTATGGTAAAGTAAGCTAGAGAAAACGTCATTAAGAAAATCATAAGGAAAATACATTAACAGTTATTGAACTGTATTTACTGAAAAAAACAATCCACATGTAAGTGAACCCATGCAGTTCAACCCGTGTTGTTCAAGGTTCAGCTGTAGTGTACACACTGATCGTGCATGGGGCACAAAGCAGGCACTCAACAAGTGGCAACTACCATTAGGGTTAGCAGTCTGTGAGCTCCTGCAGGCCTCTCCCACTCAGCTCTTTGCCCACTGGGCTCAACACAAGGCTTGGCCCACGGCAGGTGTTTATTATGCTGAACTGAATCGCAGGGACAAGACATTTGCTGATTTCCTCACTGCTTCCATATGGGAATTCAAATGTATCTCACATTCCTCTTGCCTCACAATAAATCTGTTCAGGAAAAAAAAATATGTATGCCTTTTTACAGACATATTAAGAGTATTGTCTACTGTTACCCAGAAAATGGTACCCACAGAACAAGCCTCTTTAGCCCACCCCAGTCCATATGGCTCCCTCCCCAGGTCCCATTGCTGTGGATGGGGCGTAGCTCATGTGCGGTTGGGAAACACCTCCTAAACTGGCACACTGTTGAGCCCTACAGGATGGTAACCACCTAACAACCACTACAAGGATGAAAACCAGTTACTAAGAACCTATTTAATCCTCCTAGCAACCCTGGGAAATCAACCCATTTCACAGATAGAAAACAAAGCTCAGAGAGATTAGGGACCCACCTGCCTTAACCCTGCTACCAAGTGACCGATGGCATTCCTTGCTCCCATGTGCTGTCTCCCTGCCCCCCACGGCATTCTGTCCCCGCAGACCAAGGCTGTGGCCCAAATGTCAGATACCAGTAAGACTCTGTTTGTGTGCCCTTAAGGCTCTCGCCTGCTAGAAGAGCTCCCCATAAGCCATTGACTGCAAGTCTGTGCTTTCCTGAGAAGGAAGAACATTTTGTTTTTTACCTCAATGCTGTTGATGAGCTCTAAATATCGGAGGTCTTGTACTCTGGTGAAGGCCTACAGGGGAAGAAATAAAAGAATGAAATCAGCTGCTTTCTGGGCTTCAAAAGTGGGTGATTGGCTGGGGGTGGGAAGTCAAGCTTTAAAAAGTGAGCCAGTAAGGAGGGAAAAGAAGCAAGCATTGATTAATCGCCATGTGTTCAAGAGGGTTATACCACCCAGTGAGGCATGGCTTTATCCCTGGGATTAGTCCACATAAAGAACAGCAAAGAAGTCCCGGTGCATCAATCACTTTGGGATTAGGTAAAACAAAACTATGATACTGCAGTCTGTGATGGTGCCCGTTTGGAGGAATCTTATGCAAAAGGGAAGAATAGGACGGTCTGACACTCTGAGGCAGTGGCACTGGAGTGGGAGTGGGGAAGATGTACTGACTGAGGAGAGACTGCTATATGTCTGGTGACTGGGATGGAAAGTGGGAGACAGCTAAGCTTACCAACAGTGCATACACACAGGGCACCCAGAGCCCATAGTACCAGCACAGAGGAAGAAGAGGAGGAGGAGGAGGGGAAAGTTAAGAAGGAATAAAGATGGTTTCTAGAAGGAAAGGGGGAGGTTAGGGAATAAATCACTCCAAGTCCCTGGAAGGCAAACTCTTATGTAAATCCTAAAAGTGTAGCTCTCGCCTTAGACTCACAGTAAACCCGGAGACTTTAACCCATAGGCTGCTAGAAGTTTCTAGGCAGCCTACCTCAGGAAGATTGGTGTTAGGTAAGTTTCTTTTGCTGCCTTCTGATTCTGCAAGGGATTTAGAGAGGAACCTAACCCCCCATGTCAGGCTGATCTTCGGGTGGCTTTGCTGTCAACATTTCTACCCAGTTGTGCTGCTTTACATTGTCCCATTTGAAACGGGCTGAGATACACCTAGATAAGACAGCAGGTCCAGGAGTCCTTTGAATATGAAATGCATAAGAACCACCCTGACCACTTGCAACCTCTACTTCGCTGCATGACATCCTCCATCCTAAAAAGACTTGGGGAAATGACCAAGTCATCCGGCCTCTGGCTGCCTTGCAGATGACCACAATGTGACTTCATCTTCTCGTCCTGCAGGGCTACGCATCCTGCCAGGGACGGAGGATACAGAGGTGAATATGACCTGTACCCCTCCCCAGTTCAAGGCCTATACTCTAAAAGGAGAGGCAGGCAGATTAAACAGATCATTAAATCTCTGTGAGCTAGGAGCTATACAAGTATGAACTAGGTACTCTGGAGAAAACAGATTCACTGTCTGAGCATGAGCAGTGGCGGGAGGCAGGATTAAGAAGAGTATCACACACACACACAAAAAAAAAAAAAAAAAAAAAAGAAGAGTATCACAGAGTAGGAATCTGGCAAATGGGTATTCCTGAAGAGGAATTCTTTGAAAGGGTAAAGTAGGCATCACATGAGCAAAGGAGCACCAAGAGTACTTGTGTTCCTTGCTGGAGGTCTTATAAGCTATCTTCTGGATCAGGGCTTCCTTAAAGCAATAGGAAAGGGGAAAACCTGGGATGTCTGCAAAGGGGCAGAGAGGAAAGAGGGAGCATTCCAGGTCTCAGTCCTAGCTCTGAGACTTTCTGGCTGGGGGGCCCTGAACTTCTTCCCTGCTTCTAGGCTCCCAAGTCTGCCTTATGGAAAGAGGCAAACGAGCAATGTCTTCTCCAAGGTCTTTCTAGTTCTGCTCTGCTAGGATTCTAGCATTTGCCACCTTGAGAAATCTGCTTCCAAGTTCCTTCGACCCTAACACAGTCTGTAGAGTCAGGGGTGCCCTGGTCTCAGTGGTCAGAGTCACAAGGCCCGTGAATAACCTCAGCAGAGAGAAGTACGGGAACAGAGAAGCATCTGCAGTTCTGCTCGAGGCTGCAGTACCGGGTGCTAAAGCAGCTCTCCTCTGCCATCTAGCGAGGACACTAGTTTATCTCCAGCACCACCCTCCACCTCTGGTTTCCTGAGTGACTTGGCAAAACAGAAAAAGAAAGGCTGGGGATTTGGGATTTGCATAAAATGATCAAGCTCAAGTCTATGGTCAAAATCTTGTGGCTTTAATAATTTCTATTTCCAGGGAGTGTTGGGGGAATGCAAGCTTGGGGTTAGTGCTAAAGAAATGAAGGGGTCATTCCAGTTTTGTTTTGATCCATTTAAACATTTGCTGAGCACCTAACCCCATGCTAGGCAGCGTTGGCTGAACTCAAATGAGGTAGGTGTTTAGTTCTTGGGTGTGAGGAGATGACAATCTATAAGGAAGACATTAAATTTCATTCCAGGCTAGGGGGGCCTGGGTGGCTCAGTCAGTTAGGCGTCTGACTTCGGCCATAATTAAGGTCATGATCTTGTGGTTCATGAGTTCAAGCCCAGCATCGGGCTCTGTGCTGACAGCTCAGAGCCTGGAGCCTGCTTCGGATTCTGTGTCTCCCTTTCTCTCTGCCCCTCCCCCGCTTCTGTCTCTCTCTCTCTCTCTCTCTTGCTCTCTCGCTCTCTTGCTCTCTCTCAAAAATAAATAAACATTAAAAAAAATTAAGTTTCATTCCAGGCTGAAAACAAAACATAGTCTAGGAATACTTTGTTATTCTTCATCCCTCCTGGTATTTTGGCAGGGGGGTTTGGGGTGTGGAGGTGGGGATAGGGAAGAAGAGAAGGAAGTTCCCTCCATGAGAATGTTTCCTCCTGCCTCTGAATTCTTAAAGTCCTCCTCTATTACCAGTTTTCTGACACTTAGTAGATCTAAAAACATAATATAATTAAATAACAGCAATTTTACTTGTTTTTATAAGAGCTAGCATCTATACAACCATTGTTCTAGAAGCCCTTCTACAATGTGGTGGTCGAGCCTAATGGCCCTGTATCAGAAGGGCAGGGTGGTTAGCATGCTCACCATCCCCACTGCAGACATGGGAGGACAGGGTGTCTGAGAAGTGGCTAGCACAGGGTCATCAAGTATATATATACATATATATATCAGAGCTGGCATCTGGCTTCAGATCCTCTCTCCTCTCATGCCTAGAAGTCTGGACCCAGCACAGGGCGGGCATCACATATTCCTGTAATTCCTTCCCTGCAGGCTCAGTAATATGGACAAATGAGTATTTGATTAATTGGCTATGGGAAGATAAAGAGGGAAAGGAGGAGTAAGGGAAAGGGAATTGAAGACCATTCCTTCCCTCCACATCAGGTTCCAGGTGAAAACCCAATTCAGACAGAGCTGGGCTTTTACTGATATCCAGAAAGGGGTCAAATGTTGTCAGCCAGTTTCTATAGTTTTAATATACTGGCCAGTAAATGAGGCCATGAATCAAGGCCATGAAGATATGTGGGGAGTGACACTGCTATCAGCACCAAAGAGCTTGACCATCTCTTCAACCATATCTAGCAGAGTACCAAGAAAAATAGCATTGTGTAATAAATGGCTAATACCAATAAGTGCTTACACCAATAATAAAAATTACCCTTGGGGGGCCTGGGGGCTCAGTTGGTTGAGCATCCAATTCTTGATTTCAGCTCAGGTCATCATCCCAGGGTCATGGGATCAAGCCATGAACTAGGCTCCACACTAAGTGTGGAGCCTACTTAAGATTCTCTCTCTCTCTCTCTCTCTCTCTCTCTGCCCCTTCCCCACTCATGTGTGCTCTCTCTAAGATTAAAAAATAATTTTTTAAGCTACCCTTTAGTATGTCCATATTACTGTGCCCAGCTTTCAGCTAGGTGCTTTACATAAATGATAGCTAATAAAAGTGACAGCTAGAATCTGTCAGATGTTTCTCCTGTATCAGGCCTCACAGACATTGTCACATTAGACCCTTAGAACTTTGTGAGGATGAAACCAATCACCACCCTAATTTTATAAGTAAGCAACCTTAGAAATGAGTTACCTGCCCAGACCCAGTTAGGAGATAGCTGAGCTGAGATCTGAACACAGGTCGGCCTATCTCCAGAGCTCACTACTGTGTGCAGCTGCCTCTCCCTATGTTACCTGGAGTCGCTTTTGCCTCCTCAAGGGGCCCTCCAAGGGCCAAATTCCAGCTCATGCTGACCAGATGCTTACCTTCTTTGCTGTTTCAAACTCTAATCCTTCTAAAGCTTCCATGGCCAGCTCACGCCAATCAGTGTCTGTCACACCCAAGCAAGCAATCTGGTAGGCTTCTTTGAACATTTTCCTATCCAGGTACTGGTACATTGGAGCAGACTGCAAGATTTCATCAAAAGGAATGAAGACTATTTTGAGAGCAATGGAAAGAATCAGATCCATACAAAGCCTGACTCTAGATGTGTGCACTAACTTAATTACAAATGCCTATACAGCAAGACTATAAAGATTAATCAGTACCCTTCTCACCTCATGCCACCCATGTGCCTTCCATTCGTTACTCCCTTTCATAGCCAAACCATTGTGTTCAGCAGCACAAACTTCTTGCTTGTCCTTCCCTCTACCACTAGCTTTTCCTACCTCCAGGTCTGTTTTACCACAAGGTATCACCCTCATCTAGAATGCCCTTGTTCCTCCTCACCCACTGGAAAGTACCTATTTGGCTTTAAGGGCCCTGTTAAAATGTCACCTCTTCTGGAAAGTCCTCACTGACCCCCTCAAGGAAAGGAGTCTGAACTTTCTCTGCCTTTATCCAGATCTCGGCTGTGTTGCAATGACAAGCCCCTCTCCTCCACAAGCCTGGGCACAACCTGAGGGCCCTGGTGGGCCCCCCCCTCCCCAGCAGGTCTTCAGTCTATGTTTGCTGGAGGAAGAAACAATGTTACTGTGAGGAAGGAGTATGAGATGGTCTCTTACAAAGAGGGCTAAGAAACCAGCTTACCCGAGAAAGATAAGTGATTTGCTCCAGGTTACCCGGGAAGGCTGGGAACCTTCCTGCCATCCCTCCTCCCAGACGGGGCTGCCTCACTGTGATACCTATGAATGGTTCCTAATAATTTCTCTTCTTAGGTTTACAAAGTGCTTTTGGATCTGTCCCAACAGGTCTGTGTTGCAGGTTATTATCACTCTCTGATTATAGTCTGAGGACACATACGTGGCACAAGGAAGACACAAGGAAGACATGTTCCTGGCTCTTGGATGTGGGGTACATGAATGTGTGTGCAAGAACAAGTCTGAGCTGGGTCTAGCGTCCTGAATAATGACGGCCCTGCCCTTGTTTGAAGCCAGTGTCTGAAGGGAACTGAATCTCTCCGGGGCAGTAGAGATCAATCAGCTCAGCTGGTACCTCATGCTAATGGTTCTCAAATGTGGAGCTGGAAGTGCTGTTTTCTCCATTTGAGGCCTTTATCTTTGAACTTTCCTGTCTCATTTTTTAGCTTTAGAAAGATTTTTTTTTTTTCTTTTTAAGCCATTCTGCCCTTTGACAACAAGATGTGGCCGTTCAGGAGTACTCATCTTTTCTACCATATCATTCTGGCTACTATTCCTTCCTTTGGAGGGGTAACGGGGTATGGACAGGGGAGGAGCTGAGCCAGAAACCAGGCCTGGCTCAGTCACATCCTAGCTGGGTACTTTTTTGGGCAATCTGATTAACTTCTGTTTAGATGCCCTGCCCAGCTCACAGACTACTATGGGCAAACAAGACATGCTCAGTACATCCCTGTATTTTCTCAGCACCAGCTCCTTGTCTTCTCCCCAACTCTCCAGACTTGTTCTACCTCTACCTTTCGGTTTTAAACACCCTTGCTGCTCCTCTCTATGTTCCCAGACCTTTCAGGGCTCAGATCAAATGCCACCACCTCCTGGCAGCTTTCTCACACTCCCTGTGCACAATGAGCTTTACTTTCTAAACTCCTTAGTGAGAACCCTCTGTTCCAATTTAGTTCTGTTTTGTAGCGTTTGTACTTTAAGATTGCTAATAACAATAACAAGAGCAATTGGGCCAGACAAAACCCATAAAACAGGTATATTAACCCCATTGCATAAAGAGTAAGGCCCCAAAGAGTGAAAGGAGTTGCTCAAGATCACAGCTGGTTCAGGCAGCCAAGTCAGAACTCAAAACCAGTGCTCTTTCCCCTAAACTGCACAGCTTCTCACCATGCTGAATACCGTGCGAGGACGGTACAGGCACACCAGAATCGAGGAGACGATGAATGATTAACATTCGGGCTTGGTTGGGAGGCACAATCTGAGAGTGGGAATTTTAAAAATATCCTAACTGAACAAATGCCCTCTGAGTTCTACTTTATCTCACTGCTGCATTCCAAGCATGAAGTCACCACCCACCCCAAGAAGCCTGACAAGGGCTTGCCGCCCTACTTGGCAGCCCTGACAAACCACTTCTTGCACAAGATGATGTAAATTTCGAAAGGAAACCAGAAATCCCCAGAGTGGTCTGATGCTTTCTCCCTCCTTTCTAGGCCAAAACCACAGGATGGCTGGAGGCAGAAGCAACAGATAAATAGCCTTTGTCTTGAGGTTGCCTTTCCTAACGCTTGGCAGTTCTGACCTGCTGCATCAGCAGGATGGCCCTGGTGAAGCCATGGGGGTTGGGGGTGGGGGGTGGGACGAGACTGACTTCTGAATCTTAACGGCTTGGCAGAGGAAGCCCCAGGCCACCCCTTCGGCTCCTCTTGGTCAGCCAAAGTCAGCGAGCAGCAAACTGCATTTATCTTTGAGGTCGGGATGGCAGTCTTCGAAGAAAAACTTTCAATCAACATAGTGTGTTGGGCATGATTAAGGAAGATTGGGTTTCTGGTGGATGCGGTGCATGGGTCTGGGATGGGGGGCAGATGAGGACTACAAGGAAACAGTCCAGTAGGGGCTGTCCTTGCCCCTCCTCCTGCTGCCACTTCCACCCACCTCTCTCCTTCGTTTCTTTCTCTTTCCTTTTCCTCAGATCTGAATTCCACTAATGTTTACTGAGTAAGTGCTGTGTGTCAGGCACTAATATATTCTGCACAATGAGTAGCAAGGGTATGCCCAACTAAGAGGAAGAAGTGGACTCCAGCCCCACCCTTTATAAGAAGCCAAGCCAGGCTTTTGGGGACTATGAAGGTGAGGAGATCTTAGCCAGGCTGAAGACACAGGATCTCACTGTCCAGCCAGTCCTTTGATCATCCTCTGAAGCCCCTCAATAAAATTGTATGATGCCCTCCACCCTCACCCAAAAAAAAAGAAGTTGAGCCGGGGACAGTGAGTAGGACAAGTGTGTGTGGAGGGAACACAGACTGATGCAGTCTCTCTGAAGGGCAATCTAAAAATGTGTTTAAAAATCTTTCAAATGTATGTGGCCTTTGACCTAGCGATTTCACTTCAAGGAATTCATATTAAGGAGCTAAGTTGGGATAGGCACAAAGACTTAGCAAGAAAGATGCTATCTATAATAGCAAAAAAGCTGTAAGCAGTGTAAATGTCCAACAATAGGTAGTGATTGATTAAGTTGTGGAAGGAACATCCATGTGATAGGACAAGAAGCAGTCATTAAAAGCAATGTGGGGGTGGGGACAGCAGGGAGGCAGGAAGGGTTATAATAAAAGGGCAGCCCATGAGGCGCCTGGGTGGCTCAGTCAGTAAAGCATCCGACTTTGGCTCAGGTCATGATCTCACAGTTCGTGGGTTCGAGCCCTGCGTCGGGCTCTGTGTTGACAGATAGCTCAGGGCCTGGAGCCTGTCTTCAGATTCTGTGTCTCCCTTTCTCTCTGACCCTCCCCTGCTCACGCTGTCTCTCTCTGTCTCTCAAAAATAAATAAAAAACATAAAAATAAATAAATAAAAATTAAAAAAATAAGAAAGGGCAGCCCAACATTAGAGATCTCATGGGTTGGTGGTGGGAGATATATGAACATACACAGGTAATACACGTGTACTATAGTTTTGTAGACTACTACCAGTGGGGAAACTGGGCAAGTTGTACAAGGGATCACTGTACGATTTCTTACAACCATAAGAAAATCTACAGTCATCTTAGTATTTTAAAAATGCTAGAAAAGTACATTTATTGTTGTGGAGCCATGTTTCCAGTAGAGTGCTGAGAGAAAAAGCCATGCTGCTAGTTGACAGGCAATAATTCATACAGTAATGGGTCGGCAATATGTAAATGTTAGGTTAAATTAGAAGACAGTGATAAAGGAAGATGACTAAAAATCTCTCTCTCCTTTATGGTCCACATTCAGTAAAGGAAGAACAGTAAATCTGAGGTTTCATTGATATTTACAGCAGATTTACAATATTTAGATTCAACTTTTGTTTACAACGTTCATATAAAATTATATACTCATAATTGTATATTCTGCATATTTACATATACATATAGCAAAAGCCTGGGTGGATATGTTCTAAAATGTTTAAGAGAGATTCCCTCTTGAGGATGGGAAGTTCTGAGAGCTCAGTCTCCCTCTCCTTCCTGCTTGTCTCTATTTTATGGCATTTCTACAATGGGCGTGATTTCCTTGCAGAGCAGACAGGCAGCCTGGACAGCTGGGATTAGGCCAGACCAGACTTGGGTTGTCAATTTCTGCCCTCCTGTTTGTGGCTCCAGGTCCCCATTTCTGTTCTGGCCTCCTCCTAGTTTGACAGACTTGCGCATAGTCCCATGCTCCCTTCTTGGCTCAAAGACCTCAGCGCCCTGCCCCTCCACCAGACCCATATTCTCCTTCCCTCACACACACCACCATGCTCATGCATCTGTGCATACACCCAGCTAGACTCCCAGCTTTGCGGGCTTGCTCCCCTCTGTCCCGCACACAGCTCTCAGTGAAATACACTCTGTCTGCAGACAGACAACCCTGAATACCCCTCCCTGTCCCAACCAGGAAAGAACTGGAGGCTCACTGAGGTGGAGCTGTTGGTCCAAAGACACACAAGTTGTACATGGTAGAGACAAGGGTTTCAGGTTCTAGTCTAGAGTACATTCCATGATATCATAACTGCAACTCCTCTCTCTTCCCTCTCTCCTCACCATCCATCCCCCCACCCAACACACCAATGCGTAGCCTGGCTTCCCAGGTCTTGTCTGCCCTTCCACTGCTGACAGCTGACAAGCACCCCGGTTACCTGTGGCACCTCCACGGCCGACATGGAGAAGACATGGAGGCAAAAGATCTTGGAGCCATGGTAGCCAACCACAAAGCCCTGTAGCTTCTGCTGGTGCACAGGGAAGGTGCTGGCTTTGATGTTGAGGTAGCCTCCTCCCGAGAAGCAGAGCATGTCCTCACACTGAGTGTTCCAGGCTACACTGTTGGCATTTGGCTCCTGAGGGACAGGAATAGTAAGGATCCTTTGACAACCACCCTGGCTTTTGCCACCATTCCTGCATTCAGCTAGGAACTTTTTAAAGCCTGAATCACACTAAATTGCTAAGAGTGGGATGGGGGGAAAGGGAGGAAAAGGGAAGCAGAAGAACAGGATAGAAGCATAGAGGCAAACTCCTCTATGCTTCTATGCACTTGTTCATGTCGGAATTTTTTAAATAAACAATCATTACTTTTGAAAAAAGTATTATTATCCCAAATATTAATCATTACATAGTGAGAAAATGAGCAAAGTGGCTGTACTTCTGTTAGAGAATGAGTATACATAGCTATACCTACAAGGTTTAAAGGGATATGTTCCAGGGCTCCTGGGAGGCTCAGTCAGTTGAGCATCGGACCCTTGATTTCAGCTCATGTCATGATCCCAGGGTCATGGGAATGAGCCCTGTGTCAGGCTCCGTGCTGAGCATGGAGCCTGCTTGGGGTTCAATCTCTCGAGATCTCTCTCTCTCTCTCTCTCTCTCTCCTTCTCCCCCACCTACATATGCACCTGCTCTCTCTCTCTCTCTCTCAAATAAAACAAACAAGCAAGGGTGCCTGGGTGGCTTAGCTGGTTGTGCGACTGACTCTTGACTTCAGCTCAGGTCATGCCCTCACGGTCATGATCTTATGGTCGTGAGATAGAGCCCTGCATTGGGCTCCACACTGAATGTGGCACCTGCTTAAGATGCTCTCTCTCCCTCTCCCTCTGCGCCCTCTCCAGTGTGCGTGTGCTCTCTCACTCTCTAAATAAAAACAAAAATAAAACAAACAAAAAACACATAAAAGGATATGTTTCAAAGTATTAACAGTGACTGTTTTGGGGTGGGTGGAATTGTGGGTGCTTTTTATTTTTTATGTTTTTTGTTTGCCTGAAATTCTCTTTTGATCCATAAACATCTATTGTTTTTTATAATAAGGAAAAAACCCTGTTATTTTTACATTAGAAAATAATATATCTTCACTTACAATTCTCATGCTGTAGAAATATAGTCACCGTGGGAGGTACTCCCTCTTCTACAAGTTTTCTGCTTAGCTCTGGAGCCCCAGGGAGCAGATGTTCATACCTTTCTGCCTAGAATCTTTTACAATGTCTGAAACTTTTATAATGAGCATGGATTACTTTTATAATGAGCAAAAACAATATAGCTGTTTTAATTTACAGGGGGCAGGGGTAGTGGAGAGAAGAAAAAGATAGCTGGGAATGTTTATGTCTCCTGACAAGGTCTGAGAATTACCTTCCCTAGCTGCTACAGAACCTTCAGTGGAGATGGGGAAGGACACACGCCCTTCCCTTCCTATATGGTTCTAGGCTCAGGCACAGATTCACAACTGGGGGCCTGCTAACTTACCTACAAGAGGTAGTGGTGAGGCTGGGGAGAGGAAAAGTAACATTTAGGGCCATGTTTTGTAAGGCACTGAGCTACGTACTGTGGTCTCTTGTTTAGTACTGTAGCAATTCTGTGAGGGGGGCAATTACAAGTTCAATTTCAGAGATAAGAAGAAATTTAGGCTCAGTGAACTGCGCTAACTTGCTTGAGATCACACTGTAAGTGGTGAGGGCAGGACTGGAGCCCAGGTCTGTGTGAAGACAAAGCCTATGCTCCTTCTTTCCCCATAACCACTCTGCCTCTGCAGTGATGTGAGTTGTTACCTACTGGAGCCGCCTTGGGCCAGCAGTAGCCAGGGAGCCCCTTCTAACTGACTGAGGCAGCTCTCTACACTCCAACGCCCCTCTGCCCTGCTAATTCTGCTCCCAGGGACAAAGAGCCCTGAGGAGGAGACCTCAATCTGCCCATTAACAGTCAGACTTGTGGCTGAGGAAGCCAGTCAAGTTTGGGAGGAGATTGCTTCAGGCAAACAGGCCCTGACCTCTTACAAAGCCCTAAAGAGGCAAACAGTGGCACTGAGTCTGGCAGAAAGCCAGCCAGGCATGAAGCCTTTGGGCTCTCTTCTCCAGTGACACCCTTCCACCGGCCACAGGACCAAATGGTGTGTAAACAATGCCTATGCCCCAGAACAGTTCACATTTTGCTGGCTCTTATAGCATCCTTGTGAAATAAGTAGAAGGGAGGGCTTCCCCCATCCCTTCCCTTCTTTCAGATGACAAAACTAGTCCTATTTCTTTACTATGTCTTAGGTCACTCATAGATACAGGCAGATCTCCAACAGGTGAGAAGCTCTTTTGCAAAAGAATCATCATCTCATTAAACAATACGCCGAGACCCTATCACATACCCCACTTAGATTTACTATTATTCCCTTACCGTTCACAGAAAGAAAAGTGTTACTTGCTCTTCTTACCTGTGAGGAAACCAAAGTTCAAAGAGACTTTCCAAGCTCCTGCAGCTCATGTGTGGGAGGAGTGGGCTGTGCCCTGGGGCCTGTTGGGCTCTGCACCCCTGCTCAAAGCCTACACCTCTACATGTCACTACTCCTCCCAGAGACCTGCCTGGGAGCCAGAGCATGAGCACCTCCTGCAGGAACTGGGAAGCCAGAAGAGGAGTCAAAGGACCATGTCATGAAAAGTCTCTGGGATTTCACCTGAAAAAGCAACTCCTTGGTGTGGATGTCATACACTAGGCACATGTCGTTTTCATCCACCACAGCCAGCTTCTTACGGGAGGCACTCATGTCCAAGCAGCGCACAGCTGTGGCCTGCTTTAGGAGGACGATGGCAAAGGGATTGTCCACAAAGATCTTTAGGATCTGGCAAAATTTCAGAGAAGGAAAAAAAAGTGTAAGTCACCATGACGACAAGCCCCTGGAACTCTGCCAGGTATTGGAATCCCATGTGTTCTACAAGAACAACTCCCACTAACTTCAGCTGAGGCTCTGTGCAGAGAGAAGGACTCATCAAAAGAAGGGAGCAGGAACTTATCCCTAGGAGACCAGAAGGGCGGTTCGTCAGAGGTTGCCAAAGTAATGACAAGCCCCAAGATGCAAGAAACCCTCTTGAATGTCTGCTTAACTGTGGATTTGTTAACAACATTACCCAAAATGCAGAGTTGGGAGATCTGAGTCACAAACTAACATAGGAAGAGGCTACTTTAAATGCTGACAAGACATCTGGTGTAACCACAGAAAAATAATGATGATGAGGAGGATGAAGACAGCTATCAGTTATTGACTATTTTTGATAGTCTTATGCAATATGAGACATTATCCTCTTTTGTAAAACCTCAGCCTCAGAGAGGCAATGTGACCTGCCTAGGATCACACAGCTAGTGATCAGCTAAGCAGGAACATGACCCCAGGTTGACCTGCCCCCAAAATCCATATTCTCAGGTCTCACAATAGAAGTGACAACTGACTGTGAGAAAGAAGCAGACTTTCCATCCCTTTGGTATTGCTATCCTGCAGCCCCCACTAATTCATACTCCATGACTTCTGTCCCCAGGAAAGGCCTGATAAGCCTCAGCCACAAGCCATCTGCTAGACAGCTTGGCTCTCAGGCTAATGCAGTTATATTTTCACTTTCAAATTTCCATGTAGCCCACTTAGAACTTTTCTTATTTTGAGCAAAGAACACACACACAAATCTGTTTGACTTTGTATAACCCAGATATTCCACATCTATATGAGCAAAGGGCCCATTTTTCTTTTTTTTTTTTAGCTTTGATTGTCATTTTATTTCATCCTTGTCCATTTTTCTTATAACATCTAGTAATAATAAATAGCCTGAGGACCAGTACCCTCTAAGACATAATCGGAACTCACTGCCTTAATCCATTCATTGCCTTAATAGGGATCTGACCTAAGAATGAGCTCTGCCTCCCTCCCTAGCAAGCCACTGAAACTGCACCTCTAACAAATCTCCCACCTTCTAGATGCCCTTAAACCCACTAATCCACTCTACAGGCAGCCCAGAGGCTGCAGTGCCAACCCTGCCAGAATGCGGCATGCTAGAAGTCTTTGGCCTGAAGCTGTCCTCAAAAAATGAAAAGCTGGGTTGCTCTCCAATGCGCCTATGGCAAATGTGGGGGATGCCCTTTTTCCCGCCCCAGGAAACCAACTCAGGTTTGTAATAAGTCTGCTCCCTGTGTCTGCATACAGATAATCAGCCTGATAGGAGACACATAAGGACACTCACCTGTCCATTCTTCAGGCCTACTAACAGACCTTCCCTTCCTGGAGGGCCACCAATCACCTTGATGTAGCGAATAAGAGACTCCATCTGCCACTCCCGCTCCTTCACTCCACTGAAAGACAGGCACTGCAGCCGTTTCTCCTAGAAAGCAAACCCAGCTCTGCATGGATATTCGACAGAGTAAGTGTTCCCAGCACTCCCAAGGAGGTCTTCCTGCATGTGAGGGATGAAAAATACCTACACAGTCAAGTGTCTATTGGATCTAGTCCCCATGACTGGCATTGTTCATTAATCCTTCACACAAGCCTTCACCACAGAGCCCAGCTCAGCCTCACATCTTCTGTACAGACCTCCAGGCAGCCACAGCCAAAGGCAGCATCCAAAAGCACACCTTTTTGCCACATTTATCCTATAACTTGTTGCACCTCTAAACTTCTTTTACTTCTAGACATAGAGGGATTTCAATTGTATTTTACATACAGTGATTTTTTTTTTAAGTTTATTTTGAGACACAGCATGAGTCGAGGAGGGGCAGAGAGTGGGAAAGAGAGAGAGAGAGACAGAGAGGGAGAGGGAGAGAAGGAGAGAGAGAATCCCAAGCAGGCTCCACACTGTCAGCACAGAGCCCGACACAGGGCTCGAACCCACGAAGCTTTGAGATCATGACCTGAGCTGAAACCAAGAGTCAGACACTTAACTGACTGAGCCACCCAGGCACCCGTACATACAGTGATTGCTAAACTTAAACTTTATTACTTCCAACAGGCCTACTTTTATGAAACCAAATCTACTTCTACTTCCAAGAAAGATGCTGGGCTGGCCTTTTCTCAAAGTCTTTCCAAACTTCTCTTGGCATTGACTTAGACATTTTCTAGGAAGCTCTAAATTGAAATTTTTTTTTCTGTGAAAAAAATCTCTCAAAAAGTAAAACTTCCTTTACTGTTTTTGAGTTGATATCATAAATATTTTTGTTGTTTAACAGATATCAAAGAAATATATGTATGTATTTACCAAAAAAAATGAACATTTCATTAATATGCTTGAAATCATTAAAATATGTATGATACTAGTATAACAAAGTGCTTCGCAATACAGAAAGGTGTTTTCCTAGTTATGGCCCATGACTTTCAGGTAGAGTCCAACTCCTCTAGATGTCAATAAAATGAAAGCAATGAATAGCTACTGAGTTTGAGGGAAAGGGACTTGTTTCTTAGTGTCCAACTTTAAAATGATGAGTTGGGTACCCTATCCTTGGAGGAAGCATGAAGAAGATTCAGCCCGATTGATTCCTCCAACCCAGTGCCCACCTGGCAGAGGATGATGTGGTCGGCACACACCACCAGGAGATTGCATTCAAACTTCTTGACAATCTTCTCCTTCACCCGGTAATGCATGTCTGACGAGTCGTCTGAATATAACTCATAGATGAGGATTTTCTCTGGCAGTTGGATAGCTAATCGATTTTTGTAGATGGCAATTTTCTTGACAAGCTCTTTGCATTTAATCCTAACTGTCAAAGAAAAAAAAAATCCAGCTCTAGCATGAGGTTAAGTAAAGTAGAAGGCAGAGAAATTAAAAGCTATCATTTAATGTTACTGGCAATTAAAGGAGACACTCTCATCAGAAAATCTTTACAAAGTGTCTAACATGTACAATCAGCTCTACTAAACACCGGGATCCAAAATTGTATACAATCTTTGTGGTCCAAAGCTTACACCTGAGTATGGAAAGTAAAATTCTTAGCATTACCATCACTTACTGAATATAAGTTTAAACTCCTCCGCACAGCATTAACGGCCCCTGATGAGCATAAGTCCATCTGAATGAATACCCACATCTCTGGCCACTCCCCACCCACCACCCTCAATAACAGGGAACTGCATGTAGTTTCTGGTACACACTAGGCTCTCACACTCTAACTGCAGACCGGGTGGAGAAAATGTCCCCAGTAAGGGAAGCTGAGGAACTGCCCAAGTAGCTATACCCTTGCCAGCACAGCTGGAATCTTCAAACAAAGGTGCTCCCAGATGGGAACGAAAGGATGCCCACTGAATCTGTAAGACAACCCTCAGTGTGCATCCCCCTCCACAGGCACCAGGCAGTGTGCTGTAGCCAGCACATCTATATATGAATACACCTGAAATAAGTGGATCCTTAGCCCATTTAATCAGCATGGCTACTGGGTGGGTGGGACAGTGGAGGAGGCTGAGGTTCAGACTGACTGGGCTAGGCCTGGAACCCAGATCTTCTAAGCCTGTGGGGACCCATTATCCCTGCTTACCTCTGGGGTAAGGACCCACCAGGAGGCAAGTGGAGATGAAGCTGAGAGAGAGGCACTCCAGTATATCCACACCAGAGAGGATACAGGTCCACAAAGACCGATGCAGCTCAGCCACCCTGGCTCTGATGTGTCATTTGTTATCCTCCCTTAGTCAAGGAGTCCATGTCCCCCTTGGAATTAGCAGCAGCAAAATTATGTGAGTCTGTCCCTTCGTTGTTTTGTTTTTTTGAGAGAGAGGGTTAATTGCTTTCTTTAGATTCTCAAAGACATATACATCCTCCCCTTACCCTCAGAAAAAAAGTAAAACAAGAACAAGTGGTCCAATGTGTTTCCCAAAGACTGAGGAGGAACATTTCCTATCCTTTCACTTGCCCTACAAGCAGTCCTCTCAACCTACCCCTTCCCAAAGTCTGCCTTTTACCTTTCTGCTCAGTGATCAGGTGCTGCACAATGACGTCAGTCATGCTATCCCTGTAGGCATACCGGTCCTTGTAGAGCCCGTGGACGGTACTGAAAATAAGCTGGTAGAAGGAAATGGTGCCATCTTGGCAGCCTACCACCTGCAGGGAAAGAGAGTTGTCCATTCCCAGCTCTCCCTGGAGAAAGAGTCTGCCCTCCCATTTGTCAGGAACAAATGTCAAGGACCTGACTGGCTAAACATGGCTGATATCTGTGCCTACTCAGGCAACAGCCCAACAGAATGGACTTCTTACCACGTAGTTGGAGTCTGGTTTCACTTTACACGTCCACACCCAGGAGTTCTGCTCCCCAACAGTCCCAAGCCGTACTCCATCCTTGGTGAAAAGGGATACTTGCTTGTCTGACCCTCCCAGCAAAATGTACTCCCCTTTAGTAAAGTAGCTGAGGCAGCAGGGGTCAAAGTTCAGTGACCGATCCTTCCCAATCTGAGGAAAGAGAACACACACCAAGGGAAAAACCACTCCTGAATCCATACTATTCACAAAACAATTAAGGGCTTTTCCTAATGACTTTAATGGAGGGAGTCAAGAAGACAAGGGCAAGCTGGCCAGCGTTAACTCCTGTGTGATCCCATGAGGAACACAGGCCAGCCTCCCCTGGAGCACCCTATACCTCCCTTCCACACAGCTGAATCCTCTACTGCTTGAGTTGGCAGTATCTCCCCCAGGCTCATTAGCTGCTCCAGGTGTGTGTCTTAGCTCCTCAGCTAATCTGGACCCAGGGATTGGTCTTTCTCCCCCAGGCCGTCCTCCACACACAGACTTTGCAAGGGTTTCAATGGTTCCCCTCAGGTTCTTTCTTCTTTTTTTTTTTTTATTTTTTTCAAAGTACTTCATAAAGCTAAATTCATCTGGGTTAAAAAACTGTCCTCTAGGGGCGCCTGGGTGGCTCAGCCGGCTAAGCGTCCGGCTTCGGCTCAGGTCATGATCTCACGGTTCGTGGGTTCGAGCCCTGCATCAGGCTCTGTGTTGACACCTCAGAGACTGGAGCCTGCTTCTTATTCTGTCTCCCTCTCTCTCTCTGCCTCTCCCCCACTAATGCTCCATCTCTGTCGTTCAAAAATAAATAAATGTTAGCGGCGCCTGGTTGGCTCAGTCGGTTGAGTGTCCAACTTCGGCTCAGTTCATGATCTCACAGTTCGTGGGTTCGAGCCCTGCGTCAGGCTCTGTGCTGACAGCTCGCTCAGAGCCTGGAGCCTGCTTCCGATTCTGTGTGTCCCTCTCTCTCTGCCCCTCCCCTGCTCATGATGTGTCTCTCTCTCTGTCTCTCAAAAATAAATAAATGTTAAAAAAATTTTTTTAAATAAAATTTTAAAAAAGTTAAAAAAATTAAAAAAAACTGTCCTCTATTCTGAAACTACACCCATCATACTTCTCTTTATAATAATCTTATTGAGGTATAACTCATATACCACACAATTCACCCATTTAAAGTGCACAATTGGGACACCTGGTGGCTCAGTCGGTTGAGCATTTGACTCTTAATTTCGGCTCAGGCTCCCTGTGTCAGCGCAGTCTGCTTGGGATTCTCTCTCCCTCTCTCTGCCCTTCCTCTGCTTGCTCACCTGTGTGTGTGCATGCACACGTATGGTGGGCACACAGGTGTGCCTTCTCAAAGTAAATAAACATAAAAAAAGTGTGCAATTAATTGTGGAAATCATCACTAATTCAGAACATTTCTATCATCCCCAAAAAGAAAGCACATCCCTGGTAGCTGTCCATCTCAATTCTCCTTTGTTTCCCTCCCTTGTCAACCACTAATCTACTTTCTGTGTCTATGGATTTGCCTATTTTGTAGATTTCACATGAACGGGATCACACAATTTGTGGCCTTTTATAACCAGTTCATCGATACTGTAGCATATTTCAGCACTTCATTTTTTTTCCCTTGCTGAATAATATTCCATTACATGGATCCATTCATCAGTTGATGGCCATGTGTACTCTATGACTATTATGAATAATGGTGCTATGGATATATGTGTACAAGTTTTTATGTAGACATGTTTTCATCTCTTTTGGATATATATACCCAGAAGTGGAATTGCTGGATCAACTGGTAACTTTATGTTTACCTTCTGAGGAACTGCCAGGTTTTTCAAAGTGACTGTACCATTTTATATTCATACCAATAGTATGTAAGGGTTCCAATTTTCCAACCCAGTAGGTATCATTTTGATTTGCATTTCCCTGATGTCTAATGATGTTAAGGACCTCTTCATGTGCTTATTTGGCCATATGTATATCTTGTTTGGAAATCTGTCTATTCAGATCCTTTTTCCAGTTTTTAATTGGGTTGTCTTTTTATTATTGAGTTGTAAGAATTCTTTGTATATTCCAGATACATGTCCCTTATAAGATATATGATTTGCAAAAATCTTCTCCAATTCTGTGAGTTATCTTTCAGTTTTGGTAGTGTCCCCTTAGCTTTTAGGGTGAATCAGGTCAAGCTCCTGAGCTCAGCTCCCTTGGCTAAGACAAACATCTTATAGTTTGCCAAGCAGACCATGGTCTTTCAAATCTCCATGTCCTCACAAGTGCTATTCTCCACACACCCCAGCCCCAGCCAGGAATGTCCTCCCTCTCTCTCCAGCAGGTGTCATCTCCTGCAAAAAACATCCCATCTCCTCACCCGACCCAACGATGCTCCCTCCTTTGTGCTCCCATGGCCCTGTGCTCACCTCCCCCCACAGCACTACTCTCAATGCTCTGTAGTTACAGGTTTAATTTGATGTCCCTGCTCCCCTTACTACCTGTTAAAGCCCAAGCTCCTTATTGTCACTGGAGTTCTTTGCTGCCCTGACGGTGATTTTGTGAATAAAAAGACTATTTATGATTACCATTATTATAGTCAAAAAAACTCACAACTACTAATAGTTTATTAAAAAAATAATCCTAAAAACCTGGTCTCTCATTAAGTTTTTAAGTTCAATTTACAAATATTTTCCTATTTATAAGTCTAGCAAAAGTAAACAACTAATTGAAAAGGGGCTTCTGATCATCATTTACTGAATTAAATTTTGAACAGACTTTAAAATCCCTTAGTGTCATTTACAACTTAGTTGATTCCCTTAAACTAATTTAAAATGCAATTATTAATTTTGGGGCGTCTGGGTGGCTTAGTAGGTTAAGCATCTGACTTTGGCTCAGGTCATGATCTCACAGTCTGTGAGTTCAAGCCCTGCATCAGGCTCTGGGCTGATAGCTCAGAGCCTGGAGCCTGCTTCAGATTCTGTGTCTCCCCTCTCTCTCTGCCCCTCCCCCACTCCTGCTCTGTCTCTGTCTCTCAAAAATGAATAAATGTTGAAAAAATTTTTAATTAATAAATTGTAATTATTAATTTTATATATTCTATTTTCCTTTATGAGAATTTCAAATGCCTAACAACCAAAATTCCCCTGGTACTTATATAATGATAGTAAATCTAGTAAGAAAACTTAAAAAACCTTATGAGTCATGACATAGAAGGTTTGCAGCTTCTGGTAATGGCTCACTGGTTCCCACTGGGCCAACTCTCCTGCAGGTAACAACTATGAATGCTGAACCGACTAGAAATTACAACCACCTGAAGGCACTACAGAGCAACCAGAAGCAGACAAAAACTGAAGACACATGGGCATTTGTAAGAAAGGCCTGGCACTAGGTGAGTTTCTCATTTGTTTTACTGGCTTTTAGCCTGAGGGCAGCCCCTATCAGCACCGTGTTGGATGAGCACAGAATTTGGAGTGGCCATGACAGCTTGAAAGTGAGGTGGGAAATCCCAGAAAAGAAACAGATGCAGAGGGAGAGCCAAAATTCTCCACTACACTCTGTTGAATATCTGGAGCTCCTTGAACTACACACATGTGGGGCAGATGCCAAGCAGTCTAGCAAGGGTGAAAAGCTGAATAGAGACTTTAGCTGCTGCTCACACTAGAAAGATGGAGTTTGAATGTTGAGTTCAACAAAGTTAACTGACTGTCTTAAAAAACTCAACTACATTGTGTTCTCTCTCTCTCAAAATAAATAAATAAACTTAAAAAAGAAAAACCCAACTACACAATAATCCTCAGAGGCACGTAACAGAAATTAATCCCTATGACGTACCTATGATATATCGTTTACAACGTCCAGAATATAACCCCAAATTCCAAGAAGCAGAAAAATGTGAACCATATTCAAGAGAAAAGACAATTAGTAGATACCGACCCCAAGATAATTCAGATACAAGTTAGCACATGAAAATTTTAAAATAGCTATTATACTATGGTCAAGGATATAAAGGCAAATATACCTATACCTATAATGAATGAACAAATAGGAAAAAAGAACCAAATGGAAACCTAGAACTGAAAAGTGAAATAACTGAAACAAAAATTCACTGGATGGACTTAACAGAAATATTACAGATGACAGAAGAGTCAATGAAGTTGAAAAGTGAACAACAGATCCGAGCAGGGGGAAAAAATTTTTTTTAAATGAACAGGGCCTCAGTGACCTGGAGAACAATGGCAAAAGGTGTAACATGTAACTGGAAACCCAGAAGAAAAAGAAAGAATGAAGAAGAAAAATTATTTGAATAAATAACAAAGAATTATTCCACATTTGGTGAAAAAAATAAAGACATAAAATGTACAGATTCAAGATCAATAATCATTTCATCCCATCCCAAGAGAGAAAATATAATGAATCTCTTTAACATTCCAATATTACTTAGGTACTTACTAAAACTTTCTTACATCTTTCAATTTAAAATCAGACACATAAATTGATTACTCAATTACAACTTCTAAATGGTCATCACAAGACAGATCTGATAGATAGTCTAGTACCAGTCTGCCTGGTTTCCAAAGCAGACTTGGCCACTAACTACACTGTGTGACTTTGGGTAGTTATTGAACCTCTCTGTGCCTCAATTTTCTTACATGTAAAATGGTGATAATAGTACACACCTCGCAGAGTTGTTACAAAGATTAGAAGAGTTAACCTTGTAAAGAATTTATACAATACCTAAAACTCAATGTTAGGTATTATTATCATTAATACAGATACCCTTAACCATTACAAACACTTAAAAAGCTAAAAATACACAAATTCTATATACCTAAGGCTAACACAAAAGTACAGGTTTGATTTACTTCACCATCCTATATTTAATTCTAAACAATTTTACTGTCCCAAACCAGGTGGGCTACCTCAGCAGAGTGAGGTTGCTTATCATTCAAAGGCTCTGGGCCACAACATGAGCTCTAGTGCTACATACATGCAAGATATTTCCCACGGCCCTGACCACCAGGTCAAGTTCTTTTTTACTGTCACTGTAGCAACAAGACTCCATTCTCTCTCTGTGTAGTGTGGTTATTTGTTCCCAAGAACTTCCAATACCTATGCCCAGTGCCTGGTACACAATAGATGTACCAATAAGTATGTGTTGAATGATGATATACACACATCAAATGGATGAACAGATAGGCCAGGGCTAGATACAAGGTAATTAAAGTAAGGGTTTGGGAAATCAGCTATCGGAAACTCAGAAGACACTTCAGTATCTATTTTTATCTTGTCTTTACTCAACTATGAAAAAAAAATGACAAATGACAAGATGAGGTAGAAAAGAAATAGCCCCAAAGCTAGGCTACATAACTGAAACCCCTCCTGAGGAATAAGAATATTATTAAACAAAAGGCTCCACTGAACAGGCTGTGTTCCTCACCTGCTTGGCTATGGTATGTAAGCCATCCCCACCACCTTCAGTCTAACCCGTGGTGTCACCTACTAACAGGTTTTCCTACCACCAGGTTCTATTTTAATCTACCCTCCACAGAAACAAGGAATTCTTCTGAAACAGAAATCTGACCAAGTCACTCCCTACCTAAATCAATGACTCCTAAATACTTATAGTATGTGAAATTCAAACTCCTAATTCACATTAGTCAAGTCCTTTAGAATCATGTCCCTATCTTCCTTTCTAGTTCCAGCTTTTGTCCACAATTCTTGGGATCCAGTCCCTCTGAACGATCCACTGTTCCCTGAGTTGACATATACCTTTCTTCTTCCCTACCTTTGTAGATGCTATTTCCACTGGCTGAAACACTCTTCCCAAAGTCCTCTGCCTAGCAAACTCTTTTTTATCTTGCTCAAAATCTCCCATTTCCTCCAAGGAGTGGTGTTATCCCCTTTTGTGTCCCTGTGGCAGTCAATCTGTACATCTCTTTAAGATGCCATGTATTGGGGCGCCTGGGTTGGCTCAGTAGGTTAAGCATCCAACTTCAGCTCAGGTCATGATCTTGTGGTTCACGAGTTCAAGCCCTGTGTCAGGCTCTGTGCTGACAGCTCAGAGCCTGGATCCTGCTTCAGATTCTGTGTCTCCCTCTCTCTCTGCCCTTCCCCCACTCACACTCTCTCTATCAGAAATAAATAAAACATTTAAAAAAAAAGATGCCATGTATCATGCTGCACTGGGACTGTTGGCTATCAGCTGTGTCCCTATCAGCCTGTGAGCTCTCAGAACAGAGGCATTAACTTACACAGCTATTTGTCAGTAGCTCCTAGCACAGGTGAAGAGCTGACCTAAGTGGGTGCTCATAATGTCTGTAGAATGAATAAAGCAAATAAAGGAAGGTAGAGTCATAACTTAAGACCAAGGCTTTAGAGTCAGAACAAGCTGGGTTTCAATCTAAGGTGCTACTCATTTACTAGCAGTGTGAGACCTTGGGTATAATCTTTATTTCATGCTCTGAGTCTTGTCTACTCGTTGCTAAAAAGTGAATAACTGATGTACCTACTTTACAGAGTTTTGTAAGAATTAAATGAGGGGCACCTGGGTGGCTCAGTTAAGTGTCTGACTTTGGCTCAGGTCATGAGCTCATGGTTCATGAGTTCAAGCCCTGCGTTGAGCTCTGTGCTGACAGCTCAGAGCCTGGAGCCTGTTCAGATTCTGTGTCTCCAGCTATCTGCCCCTTCCCTGCTCTCTCATGCTCGCTCGCTCTCTCTCTCTCTCTCTCTCTCAAAAATAAATAAACATTAATTTTTTTTAAATTAAATGAGATAAAGTATGGAAAACCTGGGCATAGTACCTGATATCAAAGTAAATGCTCAATAAACAGGAGCCAACAAGAATAATAATGTATAATTACCAAAAATATAATCTCTGAAAGTGAAAACAGATTATAACAGGCATGACTGCAATTTTATCTCCCACTGGGTTTGTACAGACCACATACCTGTTTTCCACTCAGTTGGTAAAAGGAGAGTTTCTGTCCCCAATCAGCTATAGCCAGGATGTCATTATGTTCCTCTCTAATCAACAGAAGACAAAAGAGGTTATGTGGGGGCATAGCCTACTGATAACTGTACCCCAAGGGTTTAACAAACAACAGGAAAAAGAAATCCCTGGCCAGACTCTCAGATTACCAAATGCTATATAGCAATACTGAGGCCAAAAGTTGTAACATGGGCCAACCCATCAATCAATCCAGTGGGATGAGGCAAGGTGATCCTCCTGGGATCTGTGATTTCACTGAATGCCCTCCCATGAGCTGTGGTGCTGGGCCTCTGCCACAGTGAAGCTAAACCCCTCATTTCAAAGCTTGCTGAGAGCAATGCTAAGAAAGAACAAGTTGTAGAGCCAAGAGTGCTTTTCACTTATGTACTATAAAATCTGGGGAGATGATGGGAGAAGCAAGTCCATTGCAATGAAAAGGCAATGGGTTGTCTGGTTTTTTAATGGACAGAGAGGAAGCTTGCTTGCTCTTCCTGAAGAGGGAAAATCAACACCTACAGATAAGTTCTCTCACAGTTGGGGTCCTCAAACAGGTATAATGGTTTCTGACTGGATGAATAAAATACAGTGGGCTCTCTGAAGACCAACAATTGTCTTTGAAACTGACTACCTGTCAGGATCAGTGCCTTGGGACTAGAGCTGTAGGACGAGCACACAGGAGAAGCCTCTTCAGCTGAGGCTGGGGATTAAGCTACTTGGGAATCTGGTTCAAGAGAGAGACATTCTCAGCCCTTGAGACCTGGTCTTACTCCACCTAATGTTGCCTCCTCTTTGTTTATTATTTTCAAGCCCAGGGCCTGTGGTCATCTGGTAGCACCATTAGATATGCAGGCAAGGCGTGGTGCAGCCCCATCTGCAAAATAAAGCCAAGGGTGGCAAACTGGCAAATATAGGCACTAATTCACAACTAAGGGAAAATAGATGAAGATGGAGAGGGATGTTAACAGGAAGGGACCTGCAGGTGAACTCAGTAGGATTCATATGAGGTCCAAACACAATCCAGGAACCCAGCCCATGGTGAACCTTCTTATGGAGGTCACATACATGAGCTGGACTGGTGGTTTTCAACCTCCTTTTCTCCTTTTTCCTTTTTTATTCCTAGGAGTGGGACAAAAACTCATGTCAAGCAAACGGAGCTTCTCTGATTGAAGCAGAAATAGGGACCTGAAGCCCACCCTTTCCTCCTTTCCTTGTCCCTCACCTCCCACCTCCTTCTTCCAAGGAACTCCAGATATCATAGAGCACAGTTTGGAAAGTCCCAAGCTAGATCACTTTTGCCCAATCAGAATATCCTGGATACCCCAGGTTTCCCCATTCCAGTAGGCCAATCTTTTCTTTATAGGTAAACTTGATCAAAAAGAAGAAAGAATGCCTAGACAGCCAGGATTTGGGTGTGAGGATTGTAGGTAAGGCAAGGGCTTCCTCTCTGATACATGTCCTATCAAATGCAAGGTAAGGTATACTATGGGAACAGGCTAAGAAAGGTGTCTAGTAATAGAGGAAGTGTTAACTGGATTATGGTACATCCACACAGCATATCCTATGCAGGTATTAAAAATCCTGTTTTTAAAAGGACCACTAATGTTACTGGAAAGAGTTCACTTTATGATGGCCAAGTGGAAAAAAAGAAAGCCAGATATGATTTAGTTAGTCATAATCAACACACTGAAAGACTGTGGGAAATACACTGAAATGCTAATAATGATTCCCTCAGGGGATAGGGTTTTGCAAAAAAAGTTCAACTTTCTCCTTTCAGTATTTCCTAAGTTTCCCAAAGAATGATTTTATAATACAAATTATAAGAGTGGGCTCTCCACCTTGTTGGGGGAGCTTTCACCGACAATTCCCCCAACCCCTCTTAGAAAGGAACTTCAGAGCAGTATCTGCCTGGCAGGTCTATGCTGGGGCCTCGATCCTTCCAAGAGGGGTTCTTGCTCCTCGGGACACACTCACGAGTTGTCGTCCCTGAGACTGTCGTCCTCTTCGTCTGGTTCTTCCTCCTCTGCCTCACTACCCTGACTACTGTACACTGCTGACTTCAGAGTGGAAGGGATTTCCTGAAAATATCTGTTGACAATGACTTCCTCGTCATCCTCGTTTTCTCTGTTCATCCAGAAATTCTCCCATCGGCTGTAGATAGTAAGTGGTTGTTCACAATCATGTTGCCTCGAACTGCACTGAAGCTATAATTTCAAAACCTGTCAAGAAGCCCCGAACCCTGCCCGGAAGAGGACAGCAACCAGGTACACTGGGCATCCTGCTTCTCATGAATTAAAAATGGTACCGTGAAGCCACAAAGTCATCTGTGGCCACAGAATCAAACAGCAGGAACTCTGGGGTAGGCTAATGGCCTTTGAAGGCATTAGACATGCATGGTGCAGCCTGGGGCTGGACACAATTATTCAGGAAGAAGCATAATAATCTGGTGTAAGAAAGGCAATGGAATCAAACAACCTTGTAAATCAAGGAGGTACCACCTATAAAATGACATTGGGCTGGTAAACAGTTAAGTCCTTTACTTCAGATGACTTTGTGGGGGATGAAGGGATTTAATAATATTAGAGGATTATACAAATAGCACCCAAAGCTATTAGTCTACCCTTAGAGTCACACGGGAAGAAGATGGAAAGTGTGTCTACCTACCTATCTACCTTTGAGAAGGTAGATGCCAATTGTTTGTGGAACTATAGGCTTGAGGACATTTCTAAACTTAATTTTTACTTCTTTGGCAAGGGCAGCAAAAAAGGCTCATGAAACAGCTACTTATTATTGGGTGGGCACATGTTCTGCCCAGAATTGAAGGGAAGAAATGAACAAAGGAAAAGACCAAAATAAAGCCACAGTAAACAGGTGAGCTATTAATTCATAAAGAAATGGGCTTTCTGTAGCACATGGACACACACGCGCGTGCATGTGTGCTTTGGGCTGGCCTAGATAGTTCGTGTGCTCAACTAAAATCTCTGGGATTCATTCCAAAACTCAAGATGGGCTCTTTAAAAATTCCATTCAAATGGAATGGGTTCCAAAACAGATCAGTCAAATGGAGTGAGAAGCTTTTGAATGGATGGACATCTTAGGAAGAGAATTCAGCCTACTGAGAAAGCCCTTTTTCTTAATAGTATTTGTCTTAGAAGGAGGACAGCTACAAGATCACCTGGAAGGGTTCCAGCAGATGGACCAGATGGGGGAGAGGGAGCCCCCCGGCCGCTCAATCTTCACTTTTTCCTCGCCATTTTTGTTCCGTATGCTGATGATCCCATTGAACATCCCTAGAGCCAGGTACTGACCATCGTTTGTCCAGCTGTTCATACAGCCAACAAAGAGCAAAGGGAGAGGAAGGAACACACAGAAGGTAAAACCAGTGAGGATGATGCCTTGGCCAAAATATAGCAACAGAAGGGCTCATCCTGGTCCGGATATAAAAATCAGAACACCAAACTTCAAGCCCCATTTATTTTTAAAATCAACAGTGAGATGTGAAGGCAGTATCACCTTTTCCTGAGCTCCCATGGTTTTCTATACATGCCTCCATGAAAGCCCTTAGCTTGTGCCTGCAACACTGGGCCAGCCTCCATTCCCCACTCACCATTTCAACCTCTTCCTACTTCAAGAGCACCTAAGAACAGAATCTGTGTCTTGGTGTATTCCTAGCTTCTCGAATAGGTAAATACTTAACAGATGTTGAATGAAAGAATGGCTACACTCAGAAGCTGCGCAGCCAGAATAGCGACCATTTATAGAGTCTCTACTATATCAGGTACTGTGCTACCTGCTTTATACTCATTAGTTTGTGCATATTTCACAACAGCCCTAGCGAGTCAGTATTTTTATCTATATTTGTAAAATAAGGAAGCTCCCTAAGGTCACAGAGTCTGTCAGCGACTAAATCTGGATTCAAATCCAGGTCTAATATCAGAGCCTGTGCTTTCTCTAGCACACATGCTGCCTGGACAAGGACAGCCTCGCACCTCCAGAAAACCTCCACTGAGTACAGCTTTCTAGCTGAGGAGACTTATTGCTAGATAATTACAGGAAGGCAACTTGTAGTTCTCTTTTGTTTGATGATCAAAGGCACAGGTCCATCCCATCAAGGAGACAACAAAAGAAAAGAGAAAATATAGGGGCCCAAACTAACTAGGTCACACAAGAACTTTTCCACTGTGTGACCTAATCGGATTTTAAGAGTCTATTTGAAAGAGGAAGGAATATAAAGCCTACCTTCAGAGCTGCTTTTAACTCACCTGCAACAGGTGATCTTGCTACTGGATTTATGTTTGGAGACAGACTTCTGTTCAGGAGACCACAAGCCTTCAACACAAAATAATATAAAGGAAGATAAGATTAGATGGAATATTTCTCAGCAATAAAAAGAAACAAACTATTGATACACCTCCAGGGTTTTATGGTGTATGAAAAAGCCAATCTCAAAAAGTCATATACTATATGATTTCATTTTACAACATTCTCAACATGGTTGAGTTACAGTTAGGGTTACTGGTTACCAGGTGCCAGGGGTTAGGGATAATAGGAGGGGGATGGAGATAAAGGAGTGTCTTTGTGGCGATGGTAATCCACACAGGTGATGAAATGACAGAACTATATACACATGTTGTGCCAGGTCCTGTTTCCTGGTAGAACTCTCTACTATCTTTGCAAATGACAGTAAATCTATAATTATTTCAAAAGAAAAAGAAAAAAAAGCAAGGTAGATTGGTGAATTTCTAGCCAACTTTTCAGAAGTTTAACTCAAAGAAAAGGCAACTTCACAGTTCTTAACTATTACATTACAACCAGAGTACAACTTAGCATTCAAAGTAATGAACGATGCTTCCTGAAAATCACTTTCCTCTCCCAGGCCTCACCAACAGCACATGACCCTGTCTAGGCTGTGCCTTGTCCAAGGCACACTGGCCACTTTGGGTTTACTCCCTCCTGCTAGTGGCTCAGTGCCCTACAACAGGCATATGTCTAGGCAACATGAACAAATTCTACTCTTTGCCTGAGCCATGAAGTATGATCAAGAAGATAAATCCAGGGCAATAATATATTTACACAGCAAGGTGCAACATCAAACAAGCTATTTGTTTCTCCCTCTCCCTGGTCCAGAATGCCTCCCCCAAATTTTCAAGCTGTGCACATCTTATCTATGTTCCACTGAGCCTGCCTGGAGCCTCCAGCAGAGGAAAGCTCTCCCTCCTGGGCCTCCCTCAGCACCGCTTGCCAGATCAT
This sequence comes from Cryptoprocta ferox, assembly GCA_028646485.1. Classification (NCBI taxonomy): domain Eukaryota; kingdom Metazoa; phylum Chordata; class Mammalia; order Carnivora; family Eupleridae; genus Cryptoprocta; species Cryptoprocta ferox. The sequence goes on from CM053574.1 coordinate 52,181,792, forward strand.
GCTCTAGATACAACTGCATGGCCTAGGTCCAAGCCCTGGTCCCACCACTTATCAGCCGGGCAACCTCAAGTGAGTCACCAAACCACTCTAAGTCCCGGTTCTTTTTCATCAGTGGTGTGGGAATGAGAGTATCTGACCGTAGGGGTGGTCATAGAGCTCAAACAGGAATTCACTTTAACTCTCAGCACAGTGCCTAGCACATCACAAGCATTCAATGAATAGATTATTGTTATTATCGCTATTACTATTACTTGATGTTCTAATTTTACAAATTCTATGTCCCCACCTGCCCCAAACCACAAGCTCTTTGAGGGCAGGGATTCTATGTTGTCTTTTTAATCACAAAAGTAAGCACAAAGGGTCATCTGGTGGGCTCAGTCAGTTAAGCACCCAACTCTTGATTTTTGACGATCTTACGATTCATGGGATCAAGCCCTGTGTTGGGATTCTCTCTCTCCCTCTCTCTCTCTGCCCCTCCCATGCTCACATATACACCTGTGCATGCTCTTTTTCAAAATAAATAAACAAACAACAACAAAAAAGTAAGCACACAGTGCCTCACACAGGGGTTAACATTTTTAATGAATGACAGTCCCTTTTCCTTTTATACAATGTGCTTTCAATTATATTCTCTCTCAAACCTCAGACTCTGTCACTCTGGCAGTGAGATAGACAGGTAGGAACGTGTTCATCTGAGATAAGGACAGTGAAACACTGAGAGGGATTACATGGTCTCTCACTCCTCAGTAATGGCTATTACTGTACTCTATTGTACCCACTCTCAGCAAGGAAGACAGAACTCATGAGCTGAAAACAAAATTGACCTTGAACGGAGGTAACCTACAGGCCTCTGCTCCTTCCCTCCCTGCCTCAAGGGCCCTTTCACTGGCCTCTCCTCTGTGCCAGCACCATGCCAACGCCATGAGTGCGGCCACAGTGAGCTCCTCAGGGCATCAAGCCCCTCAGAAGGACAGCTACAGCCACCAGACAAGTAATGGTGGCACACTACACATATAAGGATGTTGGGGGATACAGAAGTGGGGACAATTACCGGTTCCTGCCAGATGTGGTGGGAAGACTCCCCAGAGGCAGCAACGCAAAGTTATGCTTGTGCTGTCCCACCCTTCTTGCCATTTCCCTCCCTGGGGCCCTTCCTGCTGTCTCCCAGATTTCGTACCAGACTCAATGTCGCCATTCACTCTTTTGGTTTCTCTACAATTTAAAGAATAACTGTCAGCCTCCCCGCAGCTAATGAAGGGAGGGAAGTAGCATTAACTCCCTCAGGACAAAACCACCACATTCTGAATGGGTTTCAACATTTTTTGCCCAGATTTTCAGTAATTTCAGGACAAGACATCAGGAATCAGAACTTACCAAAGTCACCAGAGGAACAAGATGCCAGTTGGTGGGTAATAGGGTTGTAGGAGACACACTGGATAGAATCATTGTGCCTAAGAAGTAAACAACTATAGATTATTATGCAGCAAACCACAAATGTTTCAGTGGCAACAACTGAAGATTTCATGAGGAGCCCACGGTCTCTCTGACTACACGCCACAGGCTCTTACGCCAGTGACCAACAAACAGCACAGGGATGAATTCTCCTCTGCTGGATTGCCCCTCACCCACCATCTTCCTCTTTTAAACATTACCCACCAGATGGCCTAGTTTAAATGCAACCTTCTCCAGGACTAGCGTTCTTGGTACCTCTGGTTTGTGAGCTGATAATGATGTAAAGTACCTAGCCTAGCACCAGGTGCACAGAAATTGCTTTATTCACGGCTGTTAAGTATTGCTTTGTGGAGGCCTGGAAACACAGGACGGAGATGCAATGAAGATGTTACAGGCCAAGATCTGGAAACACGGCAAATCCTGAGACAACAGTGAAAGCTGAGTGAGTCATGTACTATACATGTCATCTCAGCCTCTGTTTTATTTCTTCACTTATGGGTAACATTTTGCTTATAACCTCATTCATTAATCCATTCATTTATTCACTCATTCAAAAGTTGTTCATTGGTGTGTATATCCATGTTCATAACAGCATTATTCAAAATATCCAAGAAGTAGAAGCAATTCAATGTCCATCAATGACAGATGAATGGATAAACAAAATGTGCTATATACATACACTGGAATATAACTCAGCCCTAAAAAGGAAGGGAATTCTGATACATGGATAAACCTAGAGAACATTAGGCTAAGTGAAATAAATCAATCACAAAAGGACAAATACTGTATGATTCTGCTTACATAAGGTGCCTAGAGAAGTTACATTCATAGAGACAGAAAGTAAAATAGTGATTGCCAAGGGCTGAGGGTTCAGGGAATAGCAGTTCCCTGTACCCTCCGTAATGGGTATGGAGTTTTAGTTTTGCAGATGAAAAGAGCGATGGAGGTTTTATATAACAACACGAATGCACTTAACATGACTGAACTGTACACTTAAAAAATGGTTAAGATGATTAATTTATGTTATGTATATTTCACCACAATTAAAAAGAAAAAAATCATGTGTCAAGTACTGATTATGGGCCAGGCATTGCACTAGGCATCAGGGACACAAGGGTGAGCAAAAATAGATGCCATGTTTGACTTCATGGAGTTTACAGGCTGATGGGAGATCTCCATCAATCACTAGAATAAATGTAAAACTACAACTGTGAGAAATTCCAGTAAGGAGACCTGACTGAGTCTAGAGGGGCAGGAACAGCTCCACAAAGCAGCAACATATGAGCCTGAGATCTGCAGAGCACGTGGGGGTTAGCCTGGGGGAGGAATGGGAAGAACAGGAGCAGAGTGTCTGCAGAGAGGAAGCCTTGTGCACACTGACTCCAAGTTTCTGGCTGTTGAAACTAGGTGGATGGGAGGCCACTCCCTGAAACGGGGGCATTAGAAGGGAACAGGATGGAATCAGGTGGGATCTGTGGTGTCAGATTAACTAAATTGAGCTACATGAAAACACCTAGCTCAGTGCTGGCCAGGCTAGTCGTGCTCAAGAAATGTTCATTCATTTGTTCATTACCCAACTTTTCTGTACCCACCATATACTCCTATCTGTACCTTAACCTCAAACTCAACTGCAGAGAAAAAAGTTCTTCCTTATATTATTTCTAAGGGGCTTTTGCTACAGTAACTCAATAAGAGCCAAACCAATAATACTGCACACCTAAATGGTTACTTACGTGTACTTCAGAATGCCTTCCAATTTTGAGGTCCAGATAATAACGCTTTTATCAGCAGATCCAGAAGCAAAGCGCTTGCCTAAAAGTTTTAAAAAGAAAACTCACATTTGTTTTAAACCAGCATTTCCCTAAGAGTATTTCCTAGAAAGGAGTTTCTTAGAAAACTAGTTCTTTAAGGTAACTAGTAAGTGTCAGCAGCTTCTCTACTTTTTTTTTTTTAGAGAGGGGAGGGAGAGGAGCAAAGGTGAGGAGGGGGGGAAGGAGAGGGAGAGAGAGAGAGAGAGAGAGAGAGAGAGAGAGAGAGAGAATATCTTAAGCAAGCTCCACACTCAGCACAGAGCCGGACATGGGGCTCAATCCCACGACCCTGGGATCACAACCTGAGCCAAAAATCAAAAGTCAGTTGCTGAACTGACTCAGTCACCCAGGTGCCCCTCTACTTCTTTTTCTTATCAGTACTGGATGGCAGTTCAGGAAGTTTGGGTTCAAATTTTACTTTGTCTGGCACTGAGTAAACAAAGATGTAGAGGGCCTACTACATGCTAAGTATCATGTTCTATGCTAAGGATTAAGTAGTAATTAAAGCATATGTAATCCCTACCTTCACGAGTTTAGTGGAGTGGGAAAAGTAGGCATTAAATGAATTGAATCCAACATGAACATAACAGGCTAAGAAAAGAAGTGAGTCCTAGGAAAGAGAATAACTGGGGGACCTAATTTAGATGAGGGGAAAGCTTCTCAGGAGGAGAACCTTCAGTTGAGACCTAAAGGATGAGCAAAGCTTAGCCAGGTAGAGGCAAAAGACCCATCTACATGGATAGAAAAGATACAAAAAGGCCCTGAGGTAAGAAAAGCCTGGTATGTCTGAGCGGCTGAGAGGCCGCAGCATGGAATACCAAGAGCCAAGGGGGAGGTGGGATAGATCTCTAGGAGCTTTCGGGCCATAGTCAACATCTTGTTCTTCAACCCAAAGAAAGGCTTTAAGCAAGAACAACAAACGAGATTTTCATGTCCATACTACTTGGGCTTTATGAAGGAATGGACTAGGTCTCTCAGGTGGTTCTGGCTGCATGCTCCCCTGTGCCCCTCGTAGCCACGCCTTGCCAAATTGAAGAAATCAAGGACTTTCTGCTCACAGCCAGGTGAAAGGATGCCAAATCCATCAAGATCAAGAAAAATAACTATGGGGCGCCTGGGAGGCTCAGTCGGTTGAGTGTCCAACTTCGGCTCAGGTCATGACCTCACAGTTCGGGAGTTTGAGCCCTGCATCGGGCTCGTTGCTGTCAGCACAGAGCCCGCTTTGCATCTTCTGTCCCCTTCTCTCTCTCTCAAAAATAAATAAAACATTTTTCAAAAATAAAATAAATAAAATAAGGATAAGGATAACATTAAATTTAAAGGTCGATACATAGATCCCTTTACACTTTGGTCATCACAAAGAGAGAAGAGAAACTGAAGCAGTCCCTCCCCCAGGACTGGCAGTGAAGGAGCTGAAATGAACCAGGCACACTGATCTGAACTGTATTAAAGTTTTTAAAATTCTTTAAAAATCATGAAAGAAGGGACTAGAGAGAGGCAACATATAATAAGGAATTACTTATTAATTACATGGTTGCAAATTTGCAAGTAGTACTTAGAAGTGGGGCAGGGTATCAAGGCAACAAACAATAGGGAGCCTTCACCTACTCTGGTGAGAGATGACAATAAATAATTAACCATGGTATTATGCTGAGTGAAATAAGCCAGCCAGAGAAAGACAGATATCATATGTTTTCACTCATATGTGCAACTTGAGAAACTTAACAGAAGACTGGGGGGAAGGGAAGAGGGAAAAAATAGTTACAGAGAGGGAGGAAGGCAAACCATAAGAGACTCTTAAATACAGATAACAATCTGAAGGTTGATGGGGGGGTTGGGGAGAGGGATTTCGAAAATGGGTGATGGGCATTGAGGGGTACACTTGTTGGGATGAGCACTGGGTGTTGTATGCAAGCAATGAACCACAGGAATCTACCCAAAAAACCAAGAGCACACTTTACACACTGTATGTTAGCCAATTTGATAATAAATTATATTTTTTAAAAAAGAATTGATCATGGGACAGATTTTGTAAACTTTGTTAAGGCTTTTTAGACTTTGTTCTTAAGGCAAGTAGAAGCCGACCTCGGGCAAGTCACTGTTTTCTGAGCTTCTACATTTGACACATAAAGGGATAATAACACCTTCCTCAGAGACACTGTGGGAGGACAACTAAAATATCTGTAAAACAGATTTCACGATGGCTGGAACCGTGGATATTTGGGTGAGCCATACATAGGATACTGCTGCATCCACAGCAAATACACAGCAGCTGCTTTGATTTGCTATTATCCCTGTCACTCCGCCCCAGCACTGGCAGACAGCAAGACGGCAGGTGATGAAGAGTATGGGCTATGGGCTCAGAGTCTGAGTTGGAATTCCCAGTCAAAGTACCAGCTGCTGGCACCTGAAATGAGCTCCTGAACATCTCCGTGCTTTCATTTCCTCATCTGAAAAATGGCTGCAACAACAGTATTCACTTCACAGTTGTTGTGACGATTAAATGAGATTAAAGTACTTCAGACAATACCCAGAATAGAATCAACGCTAAAAAAAATAATTAGCTATTATTACAATTATTTCTTCATATTGTCTCGTTTTTCTTGAACCAAAAAACTAGTTCTTACACACCTTTATATCATGGTTGCTCATTAAATATTTATTAAACTTAAGGTAGACACTGGAAACAAGCAAACTTAAAGAGCAATACCATAATTGAGAGTATTTCCCTTTCTATATCCAAGGAGAAAAGGCCAATTTAAAGGAATTAAAAGACTTCTGAATCATTATGTAAGTGTCATGACAAGGCAGCATGAAGTACTAGAAGACACAAAGGCTCTGTGGTCAGAGAACCTGGGGCAGGCCCATCTCTGCCACTGTCACCTGTAATTGCTCTAAGCCTGTTTTCTCCTCCATGAGAGGAGCTGAGAACTCCTTCCCTGAGTGTTTCAGAGGGTTGTTGGGAAGATCAAACCTGATGATGTATGTGACAGGACTCTGCAAATGCTGACAAATGCCACTAATGGCAAACCACATTCTGTACCCTCAAGGGCCCTGGTAGCTAAGCAAGCAAAAGAGTCCCTAAGCTTATAAACTCAAGAGACCCAAAGGCCTTCTCATGGCATTACTCTGAATTTGAACTCAAACATGCACATAAACAAAATAAAACACAACAAAACCAAAAAAAAACAAAACAAAACAAAACAAAACCCGTGGCTACTGTGGCACAGCACACTTGACTATGAGGCAAGAAATAATGTTGTTTTTGCCACTAACTTGCTACATGACCTTAGCAGGTTACTTGACTTTTCCATGTCTTTATGTCAGGCTAAAATGAAGACATTGGTCTAGATGAGACTAAAACTATACCCACAAAATTGTGTGGATATAGGAAGAATGTGCACTTTTCTATGAAGAGGTCTAGAGCTTTCACTGGATTCTCAAAGAGGTTCATCATCCAAAAGAAGTTAAAAACCTGGAACCTGAATGATCTCCAAGGTTTGTTCAAGCACTATAACATCCCAATTCTGTGCCTCTCATCCTATATCTGTTTGACACATGCGGAAATTGAGACTCAAAGAGACTCAATAACTACCTCAAACTTCCAGAACCTTTGGGAGTGGAACTTAGAACCATCTCATTCCAAAGTGCATGTTCTTTCCACTAATCTCACATGATGTACCCATTCTCGACTGCCACCTCTCCTCTTTGTCACCTCACCACATCCAGTAACCCTTCAAGTCCACCAGAACCTCTCCACTGCCCACCCCCTTGTGGTCCTCTAATCCCTCATTACAATGGCCGATAGTTCAAAGTCAATATATATAATCATTGCTTTGCATACATCCTCCACTCCCTTGCCCTCTTATTTCATCTTCAGAGGTGCTTGCAAACCTACCAATCTGGTTAAATCCAACTCTCCACCACCCTGTCCCTGCATCTATGCAGCTCAAAGTGTGGAGAAAAAGACATAATCACACCAATGAATCTCATTTTCAATTCATAATCAGCTTCAAGCGGGCCCTTTGTGTTGCTTGGGATTTCACAGTACATTCGTTCAGCCATTCTCCTAAGTGGCAATTTTCCAGTTTTTCTTTTCTCCTCAACTCTCTGATACCTCCCTCCCCATCCTCACTCTCAGGTGACATTGCTTCCTACTTCACTGAAAGAATGGAAAAGAATTTCCATTAGATTTCTAATACCACAAGCCCCCACTTGCCAACATCGTGGCTGTACCTTCCACCTTTCCACCATGTCCCATCTAGGTCATAGATCCCATCTCCTCTTGCCAACTCAACAACTCTGTCATGGCAAGTCCTTCCCCTCTCTCCTCCAGCATCAATGTTTCTCGAATTCAACATGTCCTAAACTGAATTCCTGATCTTCCACTGTAAGTCTGTCTACCTGAAACCTTTCCCATCTCAGTGGAAAGCAACTCCAACCTTTTCAGTAGCTCAGGTCAAAACCCTTGGAGTCACACCTGACTACTTTCTTCACAGCACACACACCGTCTTTTAGGCAATCCTATTTGCTCCACCTTCAAACCATATCCAGAATCTGACCACTCCTTACTACTTCCTTTGCTCCCACAGAGGTCTGAGCCACCATCACTAGTGTTACAAAACTCGCCTGATGATGCTTTCTTCACTGTCTCCCCACCACCACCCTCACCTCCTGCAGGCTGTTTCCAAAACATCAGCTAAAGGGATCCTTTTAAAAACATAAATCAAATCAGATCTCTCCTTGGCTCAGAAATTTTTAGTGGTTCCCCATTTTCACTGAGAATCTAAGTCAAAGTCATAACAGCCAACATGATCTGGCCACCCCATCCATACCTATTACCTCTCTACCCTTATCCCCTACTGTTCCCCCTGATTCTCTCCGCTAAAGCCCCTGGAAGGTGCACTCCCACCTGAAGGCCTTTGCAATGGTTTTTCCCTTTGTGAGGAGCTCTCTTCCTCTGGATGCCCACTATCAGAATCTCACTGCCTCTCCACCCTCAACACTTTTGCTCATCTGTCCCTGTCTCAATAAGCCCACCGTCACCACCCTATTCATTCCCATACCCATCCCCTGCCCCACCCAGTGTTCTCAGTTCCCCTTATTCTGCCCTACTTCCAGCATACTGTTTAATTTACTAATTATCTCAAGGACCTAGAATAATGCCTGGCACATAGATGGCCCTCAATAAATACTTATTGACTTGAATGATTGAAATGAAGTAAGAGACTTAACTATCTTCTGCAGCTGCAAGTTGTATGTTAGGTTACTAACAATAATTAAGGAGTGACTAAGGAGAAAAATGAGTAGCTATGAGGCCATTACAGACAGTATAAAACCAGAACGGCCTCTTACCATCCTTTGCATATGCCACACAGTACACAGTATCTTTGTGTCCCTTTAGGGGCTGAAGTAATGTGCCATCAGAGGTGTCATAAACCTGGCAAAAAAGACACAAAATTACAGATTATCCACATGACATCCATTAGTCAGAATTCCTGCAGGTTGCTGCTGCTTTTTTTTTGTTTGTTTAAATGACAAAAGATTTGTCAATATTCTAAATTTGTATCAAGTAAAAACTACACCAAAAAACCAGAAAGAATGTGACTCAAAGTGGAGAAACCCAAAAAGTAGAAGTCTCAATTCTGTGGATTACATGGCCAGGAACATATCATTAATCCTTGAGAAACAGAAGTTCACTCTGTGGAACTTCACTACAAAGTTCATTCATCTTATGTGAATTTGGATATATGACCAATCAAGCTAGACCCTCCCAAATAAAGCCTACACACACAAAGAGCCAGCTACAACACGATTACATGTTAGTACTAGCCTGCCTCTAGCATCAACATCAGAGAGATGTTTCATATTTGCTATCAAGAGTTTTAAAGTCATAGACCTGAACTCCGGGTTTGCAAATCAGAGGAAATATTATAAAACCCAACTGTAACTTGGATTTAGGCTATTTTGTAGCACTGTAACATCTATAAATGTGTGGATATTAAAAAAACACACACTATCTGAGTAATCAAGGCAAAACCCTCCAGAAACACTGTTAGAGAAGATAACCTATGAAAAAAAAGTAAAAGGATTTGGATTGTTTACTCTGGCGAGAAGTCTGCAGAACAATTTAACCAAGGCTTTAAGATTATGTAGTTGCCATAAAGAGAATGGAAATCAGTCAGTCTGCATATCTAGAGACAACAGAGCAAGGGGAAGTGGACTTACGCAGGAGGAAGGAGAGATCATACAAAGGTTTTTGGGTCAAACATAAAAAGTCCTCTGAAAATTACTTTTATATACTGGGATAAGTTCCAGAGGGAGCTATATTCTTTGAAAATATGAAAAAAAGACAGCATCCATATGGAATTGTTTAGGTAGGCCAATGCCTAAAAGTTGGGGTCAAGCTATCTGGCTTCTCAGGGAGGGAGCCCCTTCAGTCTTGTTGCTTGAATTTTTCAAGGGGACAAAATATGAACCGACACTAGCCCAGTTTCAAAGGCATTTTGATTAATTGTTTTCAACTCTTTCATGGGTGTCTCAAAGTAAAAAGGGAAAGATTAATGACTCCAAAGGAGGTATTGTTCACAGGTTCCTATCTGATAGACAGTTTACTTACCTGTTTTAAATAGCCCATTTCCTTCCCTATTAAAAAGTAATGACTGGTTTTTCCGCCCTTGCCTTTTTTATCTTAAAAAAAAAGGCTCAAATTTCAGAGCACTTACAAGAGGGAGAGGGAAAAAAGCACTTAAAAAGGAAACTCAGACAAATCCTACCAGTAATCTGTTTCCTGCAGCCACAATCAGTTGCGTTCCATCGGGCTTAAATGCGAGGTCATATATACTAAACAGGAGACAAGACAAGACAAAAGGACAATTAGGAACCAAAATGATGAGGTCTGCTAATGGCCAGGAAAGCAAACTTTATTTCCATTACGAAATACTGCTTGTGTATGAGAGAGAAAAATAATGGCTAAGAATTGCATTTGGTTGCAAATTCTGTTCAACCACCACACCTTGGCAGCCCATTCAATCACGATTTACTCAGCAGTTAGCTTCATGTCCCACTTTCCACTTGCCCAGAAGCCAGACACCAGAGATGATTCAAAGGGTCAACAGTTGAAGGCACTAACTCTCCGATAAAGACTACACAAACTGAGAGAATGTGTGAGAGCTACTAAATCCACATGTCTGTGAAAAATTGGACATTTATTAAAATATCATTATTATTTCCAACCAACTGGATACTTAATGCCTCTGAGGTGCTAGGCAGTAACTGATACAAAATGAGTAAATTACACTCGCTCCCTGCCATCAAGGAAATTACCTCCTGGGGAAAGATAGGACTCCAACACATTCACAAAGAGCTACCTTATGTCACCAACTCTGAGCATACATTTTTTTTTCACATTTTAAAATCTCTGAGGTTGTGGGGAGGGGGGCACGCCTGGGTGGCTTGGTCAGTTAAGCATCTGACTCTTGATTTTGGCTCAAGTCATGATCCCAAGGTTCGTGAGTTCAAGGCCCGCATCAGGCTGTGCACTGACTACACGAAGCCTGCTTCGGATTCTGACTCCCCCCCTCTCTCTGCCCCTCCCCTGCTTGCTTTCTATCTCTCTCAAAATAAACTTAAAACAATAAAAAATAAAATATCTGAGGTGGAGATGTGTCTTATAATTGATGATGTGTCAGCTTAACTAGAAACATTTTTTGCTTTCTTAGTGGTACTTAAAATAATGGTATTTTACAATCAGTGACCTCTTAGATTAGATGAATACAGAATAATACTGTGTAAAGATTATAGGAGATACATTAAAACAGATATTACAGGATTCAAACGAGGAAGATGCAGAGGAAGATGTGGAGAAAGGATGAGGAAAAGCTTCATGAAGAAAATATTATGTGAGAAAAATAGGGCTTTTGAGACATGCAGGGGGAGATTCGGAGGGGGCAGCATTTCAGGTAGAGAAAACAGAACAAGCAAAGACATAAAGGTGGGGAATAGCATATAATCTAAATAATCAAATTTGACTGAAATTTTGGCTATACGCAAGGCTAGAAAAACAGGCTGGAGCCATATTGCAATGATTCTTGAATGCCTTAGGCAGGGAATTTCATTAAATTCAGGTGACTCTAGTAAAAATGTGCTAGATAGCGCTGCCACGACAGCCTATTGTAAAGGTTTAGCATGGGATAAATTTACCTGATACCTGCAGTCATCTGGAAATACAGACTCCGGGTAAGAGTACTAGGAGTGTTTTGCAAAGATACTCTGTGCTGAGTTCTTCCAATGCATTATTTCATTTCATCCTCACAATTCTATGAAGTAAGAATTATTACTCAGTTTTGTAGGTGAGGACACCATAGCTCAGAGGGGTCAAGTACCTCATCCAACATTACACGACCAGCAAGTGGCAGGGCCACAATTTCAACTCGGGTCTGACTATAGAGTCTGTGCTGTACTACCTTCTACTCTCTTGAACTACTGTCAAATATGACAACTCTGTTATCTTTGATACTTTAGCAATAACAGTGGCTAACATTTATGAAGCACATTTATTTACTATGTGTGCTAAGTACAGTTTAAATGCTTTACATGTATTAGCTCCCTTAACCCTCACAACCCTATACCTACTTCACAAATGAGACAAATTAAGACACAGAGAAGTTAAGTAACTTGCCAGAAAATAAACTGCTACTGAGTGGAGGTGAAACCAGAATTCCAACCCAGGCAGTCTGACTCCAAAGCCCAAGATCTAACCACTATGATTTGTGGCCCTTATTTTTATTTATTAGCATATGCCACAGTTGATAATATAATTAGCAACAGTGTCCATGCTTTATCAATAGGGGGGAAAAAGGCATTACATGTAGAATTCAAAAAGTTTTTTTATATAGGTTCTGTCAACCACAGCAGCTTCCTTTAATAAAAATAATTTTTAAAATAATAATAATTCTTCACATATATTCAGCAGCTGACTGATGATTATTACCAGTTGGGTATCCTTCTTGATAGGAGCAAACACAGACACAGAGTTCTTCGAATTCCTCCCTATTAGTTGGTAACAGATCTGGGCCTTACTGTTTCCTGGGCTTTTTTTCTCTGAACCTAGGGGGAAATGTGCTTGGTGTGTATCACACTGAGGAGAAGCAGGGTGGTAAAGTGAACATCAGAGGGGAGTTGGGGCCAGAACGGATATCCTGTCCAAGCTTTATTTCTCACCTACAAAACAAGGCGAGAGAGCTGCCGTCCCACCTCTGAGTGCACAGGCCACCCTTAGGCAAGCACCTGACACCTGTGGGTTGCTGTGATGAGGTACCAGATTTTGGAAAGGATGTGCACCTCTCTTTTATAGTCATCCATGGTCATGTGGCTCCCTTTCTGCATTGTAGATAATAGCTCATTAAAGTGGTTCCTGTGGGGATCTTCTTAACAAGGATCATTTGGGGTTGAATTCTCAGAAAATCATGTAAGTGTCTGATTTGGGCCAAGTCTTACTGTCTTTCTCTCAGATATGAAAATTTGTTTTCTCTAAATGTCTTGAAATTTGGAGTGCCTGGGTGACTCAGTCAGTTAAGCATCCAACTTCAGCTCAGGTCATGATCTCATGATCCAGGAGTTCAAGCCCTGCGTCCGGCTCTGTGCTGACAGCTTGGAGCCTGAAGCCTGGTTCGGATTCTGTGTCTCCATCTCTCTGCCCCTCCCCTGCTCTCTCTCTCTCTCTCTCTCTCTCTCTCTCTCTCTCAAAAGTAAACATTAAAAATAGTTTTTTAATCAAACATTTAAATAAATAAATAAATAATAAATGTCTTGAAATTAGCCTTCCTAAAGTATAACATAATGTTCAACTTACCCCAGTCTAACCCCTTAATGTACTTAGGATCTGTATAATTTATCATAGCTCTGAATTACATAATCTTCTATATTTTACATCATTTCAAATACTATCTTGTCCCCTTAATTACAGTCATGTGCAGTTTAAAGGCAAGGACCCTGTTTTAGACATTTATGGGCCTTTGGTACATGGCATTGTCCTAGACACAAAATGAATATAATCAACAAACTTGACAATGTTTTACCTTGAACCCCTCAGACTTTAATTACATCACGAGACTATGAAACCAAATAAAGGAAACCTCATTTAAAACGGAGCTGAGGCCAGAAGGGGGAGCTCTCATCGTGTACTGCTTGCTGCAGCCCTTTGAAGACTCAACTGGAAGAAGCCTGTGCCTCATCACCCTAGATGAAGGAAGATTCTTCCCCTTGCCCAGCAACAGCCCAACCAGTGAGAGACTGTCACATCTCAGCCAATGAAAAGCCACTACACTTTGAGCTCCCAGTTTAATGAACTTTTTGTTTATAACAGCCCTTCCCAATTCCCCTCTTTCCTCTATAAAAGAGTGTTCCTGGTTTCTGAACTTGCCTATGGTTCACCGTAGCTTGCTTGTTCCAAGCTGCAACTGCTCTCCCACTCCTGAATGAACCCACTTTGCTGGCAGAATAACTGGCTGTTTTATTTTCAAGGTTGACAAGGTCACAGAAACTCAGAATTGGGAAACACCCCAGAACTTGTCATGTAGTCCAACTCCCCCACCATGGCAAGAATTCCCTACAGATGGCCATCCACCCTCTGAACATTCCCAGGGCTGGAGAGGTCACCAGGCTGCAGACAGTTCATTATACTACAGGATGGCTCTCTCTACCCATCTGCCACATTTTATGAGAAAGACACATTGTCAAATTACATTGCAGAGAGACAGAGGGCGAATCCTGCAAATTGTCCTCTGCCAACCTTGTGCCCACCTCACTGTAAACTGAAGTCCCAAGGTCAAGATGCCTCTCCAAATCCTGCACAACCTGACCCAGCCCCACTTACCTGCTTGGAATCTTAGGCAAATTATGTTACTTGAAGTCTCAGGTTCTTCATCTGTAAATAGGGTAGTTATTCTAACCTCACAGGTTGTTGTGGAGATTAAATAAAATAATGCATGTAAACACTGTCTGGCCTAAGCAAGTACTCAGTAAATACGAGCTAGTGTGACTGGAGGGTAATAGCAGATTCTATCGTTCTGACTAAAATAAGGCAGTCTAGCAAGATAAGGGACCATGGTTGAGATAAAACTGGAGCAGTGGTTTTAAGGAAGAAATGAGAGAATTCAGAGAAGAATAAGACAGGACTTGGGAAGGAGTTTGGATAGGAAAATGGAGTTTTCTGCTGAACTGGAAAGCATAAATTAAAATACTAGCAAGCAGTGGGGGAAGGGGGAGGGTAATCAGGACCACCTAGTTAAATGCACAATCTGATTCAGAAGGGAAATGGGAGTCAATCTAGGACTACGCAAAGTAGAATAATGGATCACAGCAGTAGGACTCAAAAAAGAGAAAATCCTGTCAGGGTAAGGTGAGACTGGAAGCAAAAGACAGCCCAGGACACAGTGGCCAGTTAAGTTGTGGAGGACTAATCTTAGACATGTGGGATCTCTTGGATCTACTACGAATTTTTTTTTTAATAACTTTTGTTTTGCTTTGTCTTACTCTAGGCTACCAGCCGGCATATGTAGCTGCCATCAAGACTGCTGGTCTATAGAACCCCGACACTGCCTATTCTAATCAGTTGTTTCAAAGCTGTAATGGGCCAAAACCCAAATAACCAACCTTCATTCATCATTCTTTCACTCACATATTCATTTATTCATGAATATATGAATATCCATCAAATAGTCACACCAATCACTAATCTGTCTAGGCTCTGGAATATGCCTTAGAAATGAATAAAAAGTAGCCATTGCCTTTAAAGGGGTTATAGACCTCTGGGATAAACAGATTCACAAATAACTCATACACTGGACAGATTCTAAGTACCACAAGAGAGGAATGAACACAATTCTATGCCCCGGGTTGAAAACTGGGAGCAAATCAGGCTGTATTTGGCCAGCAAATGTTTTGTTTGGCTGACATGGGTGTTTTATTTCAGTTTTTTAGATTAGTTGCCAACACTTAAAAATTAGGGCATTTCACATAAAAATCCGTAGCTTCTGGTGAAAACAGGAAGATCCAAGCACTCTAGGCCAGATTCCTGCAGGGGAGTAATTGGCAGGAGCCAAGCAGCAGCTGCCCCTTTTAGGCAGAGCATGAGATCTCTAGTTTGCCACACTCCTTGCCATTCCCTCTTACTCTCTGACCTCAGAGCCAAGTGCTCGGCTGCTAGTTTTCAGCAGCTTTAGAACAGCGTTAAGAAAAAAGTAAAAAGGAATTTTTTAAGCTCAATTTTCTATTGAAAGTAGAAGTGAAAGACACGCCGCTAAGGCTGTATGTTTCAAGAGAAATGGAGTGTAGAAAAGCAGACCACTCCTGGGAAAGACGGACACTTCTGTGCATTTAAGATGCACATAGATGTCTCTCCCTGTAAGGCCTGCCTGACTCCCGCAAGTTTCTGAGTTTGCAGCCTCTGTAACCCGAGGAAAACCTCATGTAGGAGCTAACAAACAGCAGCGGCTCTGGAATGAAGAGAAAAGCTGGCCCCACCACTTGTTCACTGTGTGACCTTAGCAAATTAATTACCCCATCTGTGCTTCAGTTTCCTTATATGTGAGGCGGAGGTAATTACAGCATCTGCCTCAGAGGGCTGCTGTGAAGTGACAGTGGGATATAGAGGGCATGATTCTCAGCCAGTGCCTGGCACACAGGAACCATTAGCCACAGAAGAGAGACCCATCTCTGAAGTGAGCCCTACAGAATGCTTAGAATTCCAGAGTGAGGCCATGAGAAAAGAATTTCTTCACACAGGACTGACGACGCAAGGACAGAGAGGGGGTGGCAAAGGTCCTGTTCCAGGAGCCCAACCAAAGGCCGCACAGGGAAGCTGAAAAGATCATCTAGGAAGAGTTCTAAGGTCAGGCGGAGGACAGCGATCTAGTAAGGCAGCACTTCCCCAAGTGTTTCACCCTGTGATGGATTTCGAGGATAAACGTGGACGAGAACATTAACATCCACTCCTAAGGTGAGAAAGTCATGGTCTTGGGATCCTCTCAAGCCTTCTGATGAAGCACAGGGGAAAGTGGTGGTGTGACGCCGCTCCTCTCCAGCACCTCTCTGACGGCACCGGACAAACCTCCAGGTCTCCAGACTGTACACCGGAGGCTTAAAGGCTTCCTAGCGACAGCATCCAGCGACAACTTAGTAACAAATACTGCTTTGCTTCTCTCTGCGTTAAGATGCACAGGTATCTCCTAGCAAGCGGCACTGGTTTTCAAATACGGAGCAAGCGTCTCCTTAGAAAATCATATCTGAGTGAATACAAGTGAGACGATTTCGAGAAAAACGCCAAGGAAACAAGAGGATCGGTAATATGTGAAGGCGGCAAAAACTGCGACGTTTGAGAAACACTGTTGTGGGTGAACGATGAACCCCGGAGGAACCCCGGACGGAGGTGGAAAGGCCCACACTGTGATTCTGTGGAAAACCGCCTCGACGGGCCACTACCTCACGCGTGGTACCGCCCCCTTGCTCGCGCGCCAGGCCTCAGTTTCTCCATCCGCAAAGGGCTGGGAGGGTGACCCTGCAGTCGCTCAGACCCGGGGTTCAGGGCCCTCAGCCCAGGCCGCAGGCTCGTTGCCCTTGGGAACCACGGGGGCTCCCGCAACGGATCCCGCGTCCCCGCCAGGGCTCTGCCTCCCGCTCCTCCCAGACCGCCCCGCTCCTCACCAAAGCTCGGCTTTATCCCTCCACGTCAACACGGCCCTCATCGCGGTTTCCCTCACGCCTCAGGCCCCTCCTCCCAACTCAGCGATGGGCCCTAGTCCCCTAACGGCTTTCGTTACTGCGCTACCCTGGCAACGCACATGCGCAGTGAGCCTCGTGCGTGCCGCTGAGTTCCAAGTGCGCAAGTCTAAAAGGAAAGACTAAGAAAGAAGCAAAAGCAAAGATGGAACGGAGCCTAGGAGGAGTCTGCACAGCTAGGGTTCGCGCAACTGGTCCGAAGGCGCGGAGGGCGGTACGTCTCCCTCGACGAAGGATTTGATTGGCTGAGCCGTGGAAATGGCGGCTGTGGCTGAGGGGGAGGGGAGAAAGCCGCGGTGGGGTGTGACGCACGTTCGCGGTCTTCGGCTTTAGGTTCGTCCTTGCGCTCCGAGCTGAAGAATTTTTCGCCTTTTATTCTGCTGCGCTCTTTGGTTGTCGCGCCCTCTCGGCCCGTTGCTGCCGCCGGTAGACCACTTGAAGGGCACGGCTAGGATGGAGAGTCCGAGGCTGGGGGACTCCGGAGCTGTTCCCTCGGTCACCTCCAGTGAGCGCTTAGCCCCAGACCGGCCCTGTGACCTCCGGCAAGTCATTGTGCCCTTTCGGGACTAATTTTCACCACCTATAAAAAGGGAGCGGGGTGGGGTGAGTAGGATTGACAGAGCTCGAGACTCACAGGGTTAGTTTACTCGGAGCAATGGCTGTAGCTCAGATACTCTTCCAGTGGTTCAGCCCTGGTGTGCTCCCTATTTCGTTACCCGAAATGACGAGGGAGCTGAAAGGAGCAGGGAGGTTTTGTGCAAGGGGAGCAGAGAGAGATCTGCTTGGGATGCAGGGTCCTAGGAAGACCTTATAGGAGATGTCATGTTAAGCAGCCAGTGGTGTCCCCAAAATGGGTTCTATAGGAGGTTACAGAGGAAGCCACAGTCTTGTTTCGAGTATGGTACTTGTACGGAGTTAGGATGATTTATCTACTTTTTTTTTTTTCCCCAAAATTTAATCCCCGGAACTGCCTTTAAAGGAGTATTACCTCCTTTTTACAGGTGAAGAAAGGAGACTTGGAGAGGTTAAGTAACTTGGTCTTGAACACATAGCTAGTAAATGACAGAGCTGCAATTTGAACCCAGTCCCTTGACTTTAAAGTCTGTGCTGTTTTCGTCAGGTTTCAGTTTCCTTATTCCTAAAGTGTGAACTATGTAATTTCTTAAGACCCACCCAACCCCCCAAAATTATTAACCCCAAAGTACTTCAGAAAAGTGTGATTCTAATTCTAGTTACTAGCTCTTGCTTAGTTTCCCTATTTGTAGAAAAGAATCTGGGTTAGATATCTCTATAGATTGTACAGAGGTTTCCAATGCTTTTTAACCCATGTTGGAGGACAGGGAGATAATCACATAGCATAGGACTGGTCCATCTGATTTTAGTCTCTCCTGTAGTTTAAATAGTCCATACTGTTCTTGCTCTGTCATGGATTGAAATTGAATAAGCAGAGGAAAACAAATTTTAAGTAAGCTAATCACTTGTACTTTTTTTTTTTTCAGTGAGGAAGATGTTACTCTGGCATCCAAAAGAATGGGAGAAGATGAAAAGCAAATGGTGATGAAAAGCAGCAGTGAGTGTAATCCCCTGCTGCAGGAATCGATTGCTTCCAGTCAGATTAGTGATGCTACAGTGACAGAATGCCATAAGTCTGTCCCATGCGGATGGGAAAGAGTTGTGAAGCAAAGGTTGTCAGGGAAAACAGCAGGAAGATATGATGTATATTTTATCAGGTGAGCATACAAGGTGGTACAGATAGCGCAGCCAAATCATTTTATCTAGACAGTAGCAGGAAAGCATAACACGAATCTTGGCTTTTTTCTATTTTTATCATACAACCATTATGGATTCTATTCTTTGAGTGTCACAGGTTAGTTATATCAAGTGATCTGGGAACAGTCATACTACATACTTCTACTTCATACTTCTACTTCTAATGGGTGCCCTTAAATTTGTAAATTTGCTAATATTTATAAAAGTATTTTATACTATCAGAGAGAAAACTATTTAAAAGTACCGCTTTATCACTTTTTAAATTTTAAATGGCAAATACCCATGGCAGAGAAAGAGAGTGTACAAGTGGGGGAGGGGTAGAGGGAGAGAGAGAATCTTAAGCCCGCTCCACACCCAGCGCGGGGCTTGATGATGACCTGAACTGAAGTCAGGAGTCGGATGCTGAACCAACTGAGCCACCCACGCACCCCACGCTTTTTAAATTTTAAATGACAAATACCCATGGTGACATTTGAAAATTATTAATTAAAAATCTGAAATGTGGTCCATTTCTTTTTAAAAGTCACTTTTATTTACTACCAATAAGTTTTCTTTAATATCATTTTCCAGCCCACAAGGACTGAAGTTCAGATCCAAACGTTCACTTGCTAAATATCTTCACAAAAATGGAGAGACTTCTCTTACACCAGAAGATTTTGATTTTACTGTACCTTCTAAAAGGGGCATCAAGTCCCGACATAAAGATTACAACATAGCACCTCTGACGTCCCAAATGCAAAATGAAAGGAACAATTCAAACCATAACCTCAGGACGCGAAGCCGTTGGAAAAAAGGTGTCTTTCCCCTGCCAAGTGGTACTTCAGAATTGGAAAGCAGCAGAGGACCATCTCACTTTAAAGAAGATGAGGGTGTTAATGACGTGGACCCCAGAAAGGTTAGAAAGTCCAAAGGAAAGGTGCTGATTTTAAAAGGAATTCAAATTAAGAAAACTAAAACAAGGTGCCAGAAGGGTCTTCCTGAGTCTGCTCAAAGTAACAGGAAAAGACAATCTGAATATAATAAGGCAGATGCTGAAAGTGAACCTGTTGAGCAAGGAAGTCCGCTTGGTAAAACTTCCTCCATTTCTGATGCCGGAGCAAGCAACAAGACTCTCAGCGTGACCAATGAAGAAAAGAGACTTACAAAAGAAAAATCATTGAGTTCAGGGTCAAACTTTTGTTTTGAACAAATACCTTCTGACATCATAAACAAATTACATTCAACCGAAGAAGCAGAATGGAGGAAGAAGTGTGAGGAAATCTTTTTAGAATCTGAGGAAATAGGCACAAAAGTAGAAACTGGGGAAAGGAAGGAGCATTTGCATACGGACGGCTCTGAAATGGATGACAACTGCTCGCAAACAGAGAACGACTCTATTTCTGTGAAAATATGTCAAGGTATTGAGAGCACTAAAGCTGCTAGTAAGCATGTAATGAGTTTATACTCCCAGAGAGTATATTTCGTGCCTGTACCCAGTTAGGATGTGGGAATAGAATGAAGAAATAGGGCCAAATATCAGATATGTCCTACCATTTGATCCTCGTACCTCCGTTAACCACTCTTCAAACCTACGGCATAGAGGGAATCAGCTGGCTACTGCCTTGATACCCCCAGCAAGGGAGCATTGTGCCATGAACAGCTGCTACCATCTCTCCCTGGTGCCACAGCTGGGACTCTTCTCAACAGTGCTTTCCCTTCTTCCCATCTTCTTTCTAGCTAGTAATATTATACAAGTTTAGGGAAAATAAAAAGGCTCCAGTTGTGAAAACCTTTGGGGAAGAATCTTGTTATGCGTAAACTGGTTGCAAATAGTCAGTGTCTACTCTTTTGTACCCCGTCTGTTACTTACTACTGATGTGTGACTTCCAATTTTAGTTTGTACATACCATAGTCACTTTTATCTTCTATTATAATGTAATGCTTCTCTAAAATGCTTTAGAGCTCTAAATAATTCAAAACTGTAATCATATAGTTCATCTATTATTTGTAATATGTTCTTACTACAGTATTCAGAGCTTAGTAGTTTTGCCTTTATAATACCTCAGTGAATAAGAAATAAGAAGACCTTTTGAGTAGCCCTGTATTATATATTCATTATGCCATTATGGTATAATGAATAACTCCTTTAAAGAAGAAGAAGAATTTAAAGTCCTATGGGGAGACAGCCTGGACAAATTGGTGGAACGGGGTTAGATTTGATTCCTGTTCTCAGCCCTACTCATGATTTTATGTCTTTGCTCTGCCTAGAATTCCCTTACCTTTAATAGAAGATAAACCATATATACCTAGGGACTGCTTAAGAATTTAAGCCTGTCCTTTAAAGACTTTAAGCTTCTTAGAGTCTTAAGGTTTATGTAGCTTTATTGCTAGTATAATGGGCGAATAAAATATGAAAAACATCCTTTTGTGACCAAAATGGAAGTATCCTATTCATAAAGAAGTCTAGTTCTCAACATGAGGTGAAGTAGCCTTAGTCTAAGAGGTGTCCAATGGAATAGTAAGGACTTTCCCATTGGCTTAGTTGGAAAATGCCAAGTATACTGAGCTTCAGTCTCTTAGTAATAAGGCTAGTTAATAATTATTTATAAGAACCCACAGAAGAAATGTAACTAATAAGAGCAGTTTTCTTTGTTCTCTTTTTTTACTTTCTACTAGGCTTTGTCTATTCAAAATAGTATAGCAAAAAACAGCTAATTATCTGGAGAGCTCAGTACCTGTCCCAATCTATAGTCAATCCCACTCTCACTTTGGGATGGCTGTTTAAGTTCTTTTTTTTTTTTTTTTTTAACTTTTTTACTAAGTAATCTCTATGCCCAGGGCGCCTTGGTGGCTTAGTCTGTTAAGTATCCAACTTTGGCTCAGGTCATGATCTCATGGTTCGTCGCTTTGAGCCCCAGGTGGGCTCTGTGCTGTCAGCCTAGAGCCTGGAGCCTGCTCTTGATTCTGTGTCTCCCTCTCTTTTTGCCTCTTCCCTGCTTGCACTCTGTCTCTCTCTCTCTTTCAAAAATAAACATTAAAACAAAAAGGTGATCTCTAGGCCCAACGTGAGCTCAAAAATTCACAACCCTGAGATCAAGAGTCTCCTGCTTCTCTGACTGAGACAGCCAGACACCCCCAGGATGGTTGTTTCATTTCTAAGCCTTAGTTTGTTTATCTATAAAATGGAGGTAATAATCCTCACCAGTCTTGTGTTTCACATCAAGAGTATTACAAAGTAAAAGGAGAAGTGAAAAAGATGGCTTCACGCTATACAAATGCAAGGTATTATTAACTGACATTCAAATTTAGAGGGTAATATTATGGAGAGTATTAAATGTGATGATTTTAGAAACTTGGGAAGCCCAAAAATGCTTTTCAAATGGTCTTTCTTAAATTAACTGAGCTTCTCAGTAGACAGTGGTCGGTACAAGGTCCAAATCAGGTTTTTCGGCAGCTTCTGTTTTGTCTAGGTCCTTTTTTTTTTTTTTTTTTTAAAGTGTAAAGTGTTCACTGCAGAAATTTTGGAAAATATAGAAAATTAAAGGAGAAAAGAATAATGAGCAACAAGCATTATACTGGTTTGGTTTCTTACATTCTAATCTCTTGTTTTTCTTTTTTTATTAAATTGGGATCATATGTAGAATATTGCTTTTTTACTTAAACATTAATATGGGGGAAGATATTCATGATATAGTCTCAAGATGTTTTAATGACCACATTGTACAAATATGTCCTAATTTAAAATATTCCAGGGGCGCCTGGGTGGCTCAGTCGGTTAAGCGGCCGACTTCGGCTCAGGTCACGATCTCGAGGTTGATGAGTTCAAGCCCCGCATCAGGCTCCGTGCTGACAGCTCAGAGCCTGGAGCCTGCTTCGGATTCTGTGTCTCCCTCTGTCTCTGACCCTCCCTGGCTCATGCTCTGTTTCTCTCTGTCTCAATAAAATTAAAAATAAATTTAAAAAAACCCAATTTATTTAAAAATAAAATAAAATATTCCATATTCTAATTTGTCAGTACTGTGAACTCTGAGCATAAATCTTAGAGTACTAGTGTAACAGAGTGGTTTAAAGGTATGGACTCAGGAACCAGACTGTCTGGATTTGAATTTCAGCTCTGTGACTAGCTGTGTGAATTACTTAGTTTCTCTGTACCTCAGTTCTGTAAGGTAAAAGTAAATAGTACCTAGCTTGTAGGTCTGTAGTATTAAATTGGTTAATTTTTGTAAAGTGCTTAGAACAGTATCTGGCACATACTAAATGCTTTATAATAGTAGTGCGTTATCATTATTTGTACCCCTGAGTATTTCTTTAGCCTAAGCCATAGCTTCTATAAACAGTGTTCACCATTCCTTTTCAGAAGATACCATGCCACGGACACAAATAGAAAAAAGGAAAACAAGCCTATATTTTTCCAGCAAATATAACAAAGAAGGTATCCCTTTCCCAATCAGAAAATCCAATTTTAAATCTGTTTCAGATGTTGAGCTCTGATGGAGTGTGTTTGTTTAGCCCTTAGCCCCCCGAGACGCAAAGCCTTTAAGAAGTGGACACCTCCTCGGTCACCTTTTAACCTCATCCAAGAAACACTTTTCCACGACCCATGGAAGCTCCTCATTGCTACTATATTTCTCAATCGGACTTCAGGTTTGTGGATTATTTTAATCTTTGTCTTGGGCACAGTGCAATGAGGAGAAAGAACACTGGATTGATTAGGAGGCCTGGGTTCAAGTTAAACTTTCAGTCTATGTGACCTCAGGCAAGGACTTCCCCTGTCAGCCCTGCAACTCTTCACCCATCAGGAGGTTAGACTAGATGACAGCCGAAGACTTTTTAGCCCTAAAGAACAGATTGTCATTTATTTTCTACTTCCAAACTAGTTTTGGTCATAGTGAAAATCAGTTACTTAACATTCTTCCAACCTCTGTCATGTGTAAAAGCATTTCTTTTTCATTGGATGATTTCTCTAATGTCACTGGCACTTTGTGTTCTGTATGCTTTTATACTAGTTACCTGATGACTGGATTATTTGAAAACTAATACCATGCAAGGCCAGGGATCAGTATGATTTAGATTGTGAGCTGAATAGCCAATAGTGTTGGTTTTTGACACTGAAGGTGGTTGCCAATTCAAGTAATGGCTTCTCATCAGGGATTTAAAAAGAAAAAAAACAAAACAAAACTCTCTATATGAAATTTCTGGAGAGGAAGTACCTGAACTTAAAAACAACCCATTGGGAGGCTTGTAATCACAGTTACTTTTACTTCCCAGGTAAAATGGCAATCCCTGTGCTCTGGGAGTTTCTAGAGAAGTACCCTTCAGCTGAGGTAGCAAGAACTGCAGACTGGAGAGATGTGTCAGAACTTCTTAAACCTCTTGGTCTCTACGATCTTCGAGCAAAAACCATTATCAAGTTCTCAGGTACTTTCCCATATACCCAAAGGAAAGAACATAAACTGTGCCTATTTAAGAGAGCCCAACCTTAAACTTTAATGTTCTCGGATGCTACTGTATTAATAGAGGTCATTCAGCTCGAGGGCTAAAAGCATGTAAAAACAGTCCACTTGCCCCAAACCACAGTCTCCCACTGACCCAAGCAATAAATCTTTGCCCACCATTGGGGCAGGCCGTCTGGTCAGGATGAAGAAGTCAGCGAAGCAGAATGCCCTGTTGACCTCAAGGACTTTACCTCTGTCTAGTTAGCACAGCACAAAATAATAATGGCTAGTAAGTGGCAGGTGAGAGGGTCAGACAGGGGTCCTGTGGGAATTCGGAAGAAAGAGCCACTAGAACTGGGGTTGTTAGGAAAGCCTCTTTGCTGTCCCTTCCTGCCATTCTCACCATCCAGTTCTACATCACCACATATTTGGGGAAAGTATCTTTCTAGAAGCTGACCTGATAGGTGAGATTTTATCTTTTCAGATGAATATCTGACAAAGCAGTGGAGGTACCCGATTGAGCTCCATGGGATTGGCAAATATGGCAACGACTCTTACCGAATTTTTTGCGTCAATGAGTGGAAGCAGGTGAGGCCCAGCCCAGCCATAACGTCTCCAGCACATTTTGTCTCTGAGGCAAACTAAGGCCACCCAATAGCCAAAACTACTTCTTGGGCACGTGTGCTATCACCATTACAACCAGTTTTGTCCCGGGCTTGAGGGGCAGTGGTGGCATGGGGGTCTTGACAGAAAGGAGAGGCCCCATAGACACTCCCACCTCCGTAAAGACTCCTTGGTGTGGCCCCTGACTGACCTCCAGCAGTTGATCACTTCTGGCCCTGTAATGTCATTCCCATTTATGTATGGTCTCCAAGCCTGATGTGGTTCTCCTCCCATCAAAGTCATATTAGCCTTCAAACATGACACCACTGAAGGAAAGCAGGCAGGCTTGGACTTGGAGTGTATGCTTGTGGGGGTTTCTCCTAGTGGTCCCAGACCGCTTTTGCGGTAACTGGGCCCTACTTCAGCTACCCATTCAAATGAGTATGCCCCGTCCCCAGGTATGCAGTGGGTGTCCTGGCCGACTGGTGGGTACAGCCAGGTGGCCTGGTACACCGCCCTCTTAGTCTGTGACTCACCCTAAAACATTCTGTCAGAAGATCCTGCCAAGCCCAACCCTGCTCCACCATGTATTGTGATAACTCTCAGGGCCTATAACTCCTCCTGGAGAATGGCATGTTAATACTTGACTCCTGTTATCACCACCCCACATGCTAGGTCATGGTAAAGATCAGAACTAAATTGGAAAGAACTTTGTGAAGGCTTGCCTTAATGTAAGATATCGTTTTAAGCATTCATGAATCCAGTTAGGTTAAAGGTTATAATTTGCAGGAATATTATAATAAGGTGTTGTTCGCTACTATACCTTTGAAAGGCCCATTTAAAAAATGTATTTCTAACTTCTGATTCCTAATGTGTTGTATTTCTTCCAGGTGCACCCTGAAGACCATAAGTTAAATAAATATCATGACTGGCTTTGGGAAAATCATGAAAAATTAAGTCTGTCTTAAAATTCCTTGAAGTTTTCAAACTCAGTTTTTACACCTTACTTTGCACTTGATTGTTAAGAGCTCCATTAAGCACAGGCATATAGATTTTAATTAGTCCAACTAGAAATGTGATGTAAGTTTTCTTAATATGTGTAACACTGGTAGATCTTTGCTACTGAATGTACTAGAACATGTTGGAGATTTTTTAAAAAATAAATTGTTATTTGACAAGAAACCTAAAAATGTAAATGATTTCCCAATAATAAAATGTGATTTGAAGTGGAAAAAAAACTTTTGTCAACTCTCAATAACACAAATTGACAGATTTCTATCAATCTTGCTTAAGGAAAGATTAGACTTTCTGTTCTCTTTCTATAAAAATGGAATTACACACTTGTTATGTAGGAAGCAATCAGAGTTTGCAGCCAGATATGTAAGAAAAGATATTACAGGGGGTAATAGACAGCTAATAATAGGCAGTTAATAATATTTTTACTAAAAAAGGTAACAATGTTACTTTTGTCATCATGTGTTCTTGATGACTGTGTGCTGGCTTTTAGGAATTAGAGATTCGACCTCAGCATCCAACTGATAACCTGTGACTATCTGCCTGCCGTGTCTTTTCAGAGTATCAGCTTCTGGCTCATGCACCTTGACCCCACTGTGAAAGCTTTTAAGTTTTGTGCTGTTCTTAATACAGGCATCATAATGTTGTAGCTCAAATACTGAAACATTTACCTTAGGAAGAACTCACCAAGCAATGACAAAGACAACCCCAAGTTATTAAGTCTTGATTACCAATTGCTATTTTAAGGTATAATTTGAAAACAAAATTGGTTGAATAAATGAAAAATAAATTGTTAGGGAAACTGCCTTTGTGGTAGGGTGGAGTATGCCTCAGGGCTAGTGGGTTATTTCCAGTGTAGTAAGCTAGTTTTCGTTTTGAGACAGGAATTTTGACCAGAGAATGGGAAAACTGCCCACATCCCTGCCACCCCCCAAAACATCAACTTTATGATGTCCCATTACATCTTTATTTAACAAACCTCAAAGTAGTATTTAATAAGTGTAAAGCTCTGTGCTGCAGAAGGACACAAAGATGAAAAGGTTCTGTAGAGGGCTGCCTGGCTGGGTCAGTAGAGCATGCGATTCCTGATCATGGGTTTGAGTTTGAGCCCCGTGTTGGGTGTTAGAGATTACTTAAAATCTGGGGGCACCTGGGTGACTCAGTCGGTTAAGTGTCCGACTTCAGCTCAGATCATGATCTCATGGTTTGTGGGTTCAGGCCCCACGTCTGGCTCTGTGCTGACAGCTCAGAGCCTGGAGCCTGCTTCGGACTCTGTGTCTCCCTCTCTGTCCCCTTCTCTCTCCTCACCTTGCTTGCACTGTCTCTGTCTCTCTCTAAATGAATAAACTTTAAAAAAATAAATAAAAGTGCTACGTTAATGTGACTCATAGGGATGATCTGAATGACTACCTCAGGTTAAGAGGGTCACAAAGATCATGCAATTCGGTGAAGGCAGTACCTTATGCAGAATAAGCACTCAAGTGTTTGTTTTTTACTTCTTTTATGGAGACAATTCATAATATAAAATTCATCACTTAATCATGTTTGAAGTATACAATTAAACGGTTTTAGTATACTGACAATGTTCTGCAACCATCATCACTTATTCTACAACGTTTCCAACGCATTAAGAAGAACCCCATGCCTGTTAGCAGTCAAACCCAAAGCCACACACACACCTCACCACCAGCCTCTGGCAATTATCAGTCTGCCTTCTGTGACTATAGATTTGCCTGTTCTGAGGCATTTCTTGTAAATAAAATGATAAGTGACCTTTTGCGTCTGGCTTCTTTCACGGAACATAATGTTTTGAAGGTTCATCTGTGTTGTAGCATGCATCAGTGCCTAACTCTATTTTTTGACTAATACTCCATTGTGTGGATAGAGCATATTTTGTTTATCCATTTATCAGTTGATGGGCTTTCAAGTGTTTATCATTAATATTCCTGTCACCAGGTTCTCTGTTTCCAAACTGCGCCATCCTGTCATAAGGGAGAGATGCATATCAAAAACACGGCCTCTATTTGGCCAAGACTTTCTTGGGTTCCTACAATACGTCTGGAGGAAGCAGGGCCTGCTGCTTGGATAAAAATGAAAAATGTGGAGGCCGGCTGAAGATCCTACCGCTTTCAGGAAAACCAGTGATTTCTTACTCCAGATTCGGGGGCCACTGGGCCATAATAAGGGATCTTGTCTTTGCCCAAGTCAGGAATTCCGCATCGCTGCGATTGCCTCCCAGGACCCACAAACGGAGTAGGACAGCCAGGCGATTGGGAGTGGGAGGGTGCTCTCCGGAACCCGCCCCCTCCCACAGACGCCAGGAGCGTGGCAAATCTCAGCCAATCGGCGCAGGGCGTCTGTAGTCCTGGCAACAGTTGCTTCCAAGCTCGGGCGCGGTGAATGTTTCTTGCAAAGTTTGGAATTACTGTTTTTTGGTACCCTGACACGCCAGCGAAAGCAAACACAGACACATACGCTCTTCAGCACCCGCTCCTGACGCTGCGACCATGGACGATTCCTATGAAATGTCTGAGGCTCTGTACCTGTCGCTGCTCGGTAAGTTCCTGGGAAGCAGCGCCGCCTCCGGGAAGCCTTCAGCCCCGTGCGGACTCGTGCAAGTAGGGTGAGGGCAAGGACGGGAGGCGAATATCTCATTATGCCGTCCTCTCTGGGGGAAGGGTTGCCAGGGAGTCGGGGGCAGGTGGTGCACATTTCTCAGATTTCCATTCCCAACTGGAGGAGAGTGCCAAGTTGCCTTGGTCTGATTAGAGGTCCAACCCGTGTGCCTGGGAAAGGCATCCAGGACCCTCTGTCTCGCCTGCTGTGCTCCATTTCTCCTCCGGATATTAATGTATTGGGTACTGGAGAAGAAGCATGGAGAAAACCAGCAGTGTTTGGTGATAGCTGGCTGCGGGAAAACCCTGCGACCTCAGAGGTGAAGGACAGGCAGATAAACCGATAATTACAGAAGAAGAAGGGGTGGGTCTGGCGGTGATACCCAGGAGTACGAGGTCTGCTAAGCGTAGAGGATGGGTAAGAACAATTCTAAGGTTCTGGAAGAGCTCTTTACACTTGGGCTTAAATTAAGGATACAAGGAGTTCTCTATGCCAAAAGGGGGAGGAAAGGCATTCCAGGCCAATGGAAGCCCATGCAGAGAGGCTTAGAGATACAGTGTCTTCAGGGAACTGTCGGTAGTTTGAGAGTTGCCAGGGATGAGAATGAGAGAGATCAGAAGGGACAAGATCACGAAAGATCTTGTGATATAGGAGATGGAGAAGCCCCTGGAAATGACAGTATTGGATTGGGAGCATCAGCAAATGCAGAGTGAATTGGCAGACTTGAAGGCTGAGGCCAGAATCATGAGCTCTGGGGCTGTCTGAAACATCCAGATCAAAGATACTGAGAGGTGACAGAGAGTGGCCAGGCTAGAGGGGACTAGGGGGATTTGAGGGCTGATTGAACAGGGAACACGAAAAGAGCAATCAAAGATGACGCTCAGGTTGGCAACTAGGGTGATAGAGATGGAGGTACCTTTCACAGAGATGGGGAACCTACCAGGAGGAATAGATTTGGTGGGAACAGGACATGGAGACCAGTTTAGTCTTAGTTGGTTGAGCCTGAGATCCTCGTAGGCCATCCAAGTGGAAATACTTTAGGAGCAATTGTATGTAGAAAATGGGAGCTAATTTCAAGTCGTAAGTTTATTGGTATGGGTGTCCTCAGCATATGGAAGGCCACAAAAACATGAGAGTAGAGGAGATTGTTTGGAAGAAGAAGGAGGAGAAGAAGAAGGAGGAGGAGGAGAAGGAAGGAGAAGGAGAAAGCCCAGGTATGAACTTGAAAGGCACCAATTTTAAGGTATGGGCTGGAAAAGAGGGGCCAAATAGCAAGTGGCCAGAGAGGTAGGATGGAACTTAGGGAAAGATTTGAGTCAGAGCCAAGACAAACAGTATTTCAAGAGCGTTGAATTGCCTCCAAGATACCTGAAGAACTGTCCCAGGAAAGAGGGAAGGAATGTGTTTTCTGGAGCATCGGTGGAGAGGACTAGGACCAAAGGGTAGAAATTCCAGGGAAACAAAATCTGGGTCAATATAAGGAAGTCTTTTTTAGGAATCAGAATCAGGCATCTGCAGTGTGAGTAGAGAACTCCCTGTCACCGGAGGTGTGTGCAAGCAGAGGCAAAATCTGCCAGGGACATTGCAGAAAGAGATCCCTGACCTAGGAAGGCACTGGGGCTAGTTGGCCTCTGAAAGCTGTCCTCACAATCCCTTGGGAACATTTTCACACTGTCTCTACCCACGACTATAAGGTGATGTCTTTTAATATGAGAGCCCACCTCACTTTTCTACAAATGGACACAGAACCCCAAAGATCACTAGAACACAAGCCCCATGGTACAGTGGGCATTTGACCTTCGATAGGGTAGTTGGGGTGACTTTGAGGGGAGTGACACTTGGACTGAGAACTATATGGTAAAAAGGACTCAACCAGCAGAAATCTTGGGGAATCCCATGCCCTTCAGAGGGCATGGCAAATGCCCAAACCAAGTCGGGATAGAGCTAGGAGAGTTGGACAAAGAGAAAACAGGCTCATGCAGCTGGAGGGAAGAGAACAAGAGAGAAGGGGTGTGGAGAGGTCAGGGAGGAGCAGGGAGCAGGGCCCCAGTGAGGGCAGTGGTGGGTCCATCGTAGGAGGGACTTGTTTATTCTAAGGGCACCGAGAAGCCATTTCAATGAAGCCATTGAAGGGCTTGGGGGGGTGATGACCCTTCTGGCTAAAGGAAGATCATGGATTTGGGGTCTCAGGTGGGCACAAGTGACAGTGGCAAGGCCAGGGAGGAGCATATTTTGCGTGTGTTCCCAGGGTCGACAGGGTAAAGTTTAAACCCCTTAACCTGGCATTCAAGATGACTCCAGCTTTATTTCCCATTAACCTCCTCCTTCATGCACAATGTACTTCCAGCTTGTGGAACGACTTAGTGACCCCCAAATCCCCAAACCCTACCCCTGACCTTTCCCCACACTGGCCCCTCCACCCCTTGAAATCTGACTCATTCCCGAAGGCACATGTCAATGCCTCTTACTTCATGATGACCTCCTGAGTCCCTCCATCAGCATTTCTCCCCCGACTGAAATCACCTTGTTACCCCTCTGGTTACCCCACCTTGTTCCCTGCCAGTGCTCTGTGGTCAGGTGTCCAGCCTCATTTGGATCTGCACGCACCTGGCCATGCCAAGTACTGGATGATTCTCAGTAAATACTGGTTGGATGAAAGACTACATTCTCAGTTGTACCCAGCATCTTGTCCTCAACGAAATGATAAATGGGTGGTTGCGAAGTGCTCACTTCCGTCCACATTGATGTAAACGCATTATTTTCTGACCACGAAAGAAAAACATGGCCATTGTAAGGAGGTTTAACAAATGTGCTGAATGTTCACTTTGTGCCAGGCTGGGCACCAGGGGTACATGGGAAATAAGATATTGGAAAGCTCACAGGCTGTTGAGAAATAAAGACCCAGAGAGCATCCTCATCCAGAAAAACATGGTAAATGCTATGATGCGGGTGAGCACGGGGCTGTGGGAACCCAGAGGGGATGCGACGGAGGGGGTGGGAGGGCTTCAGGGGGTGGAGATGCCTGACCTAAGTCTCCAAGAGCATCCCAGAGAGGAAACAGCACAGGGACAGGGCAAGGGGACCAAGGACCCATAGTCAGCTCAGCTTGGATACAAATACAGGGTGAGGCCAGAAAGAACAAGAGAAGGAGCCCATCAGGCTGGCAGAGGTGGGTGTGTCAGGTGGGGTGAGGTTAAGGAGACTGAATTTTACTTTGGAGGCAATGAAAGGGTTTTAAAGCAGGGGGGAGGGTTTAGAAGGAAAATGATGGTGATAATATTATTAATAATAATGCTATATCCCTTCTGAATTTTAGAACACTCACATATCTGTTATTCATTTGATCTTTGTAACAGCTTCAGGAGGTACTGAGAACAGAGTTTATCTGTCTTATCACTTAAAGGCTAAGAGCTAAGCTCTGGGGCCAGCAAACCAGAGTTCATATCCCAGCTCCGCTACTAAACAACCATGCAACCTTGGGCCTCTCTGGGCCTGAGTGCCCTTCTCTGTAATATGGTATAATCATAGAGCTAACCTCTATGATGTCAAATGGTCTGTCCCCTTGACATCCACTCTTTCACCAAATAACCACTTAGCTCCTAGCATATGCTGGCACGTGGAGGTGCTGGGGCTCCAGCAGGGGACAGGAGAGAGGAGGTCCCGGTCTGTAGTCTATTGAAAAAATAAACACCAACCAAGTAATTACACCAGAGATTTCAAACACAAATGTCTGCCTAAAGCAGGCACTTAATAAATGAACTGAGCTGCGTGTAAGGCAACAAAGAATGGGGGCGCCTGGGGGGCTCAGTTGATTGAGTGTCCGACTTCAGCTCAGGTCATGGTCTCAGGGTTCATGAGGTCAAGCCCCGCATCGGGCTCTGGGCTGACAGCTCAGAGACTGGAGCCTGCTTCAGATTCTGTGTGTGTCTCTCTCTCTGACCCTCCCCTGCTCTCTCTCTCGCTCTCTCTCTCCTTCTCTCTCAAGAAAAAAAAAAGTTAAAAAAAAAAGACCATAGAGAATAGTTTGGGACTACGGCAAGCTGGAGAGGGCATGCCCCAGCCTAAAGTAACTCAAAGTGGAAAAATTTGACCAATTCGTCAAACAAAACAGGACCCCAAGCCTCATTCAGCATGAGGGTCACCATTTGCAGCCCTGAACTTAAAAACCTATGATAAGTGGTCCAAAGGAAAAGTATAGGTTATATAATGCAGCAATAACATGAGGCTATAACAAAGCTTGAGAGCTAGAGAGGTAACATTTGGTCTGAGGATGAGGAGTGAGGAGGGGATGGATGGGGGAGGGAGCACTTCGGGCAGATAGAACAACACATGCAAAACCTTTAGGCAGGATGGGGCTTGGACCACTCAGGGATCATTCAGGGTCAAGGCGTCTGGGACACAATAAAGAAAGATAGGCAAGTGATGAGGTGGGAAAGGTTGGCAGAGGAGGTCATGGGACTTTAACTCGAGGGCTGTGGAAAGTCATAGAAGGGTTTCAAAATAGGCAAAGAGCAAGTACATTAAAAAATAACAGTGCACTTGCTATGAACAAAGCAACTTGAAAATGGACTGATTCTAACCATCTCCACCACGCAGTAAAGTAGGTGCCATCTTTATCCCCATTTTACACGTGAGAGATTGAGACAGAGCCTAAGTGACTTGTCCAAGCACGTGCAGCCGTTAAACAGCAGAGCCAGGGCACGGCCAGAGCATTCTAGCTTCAAAGCCTCTGCTCGGATGATAAGACCAGATCAGAATGGCATTTTTTTTTTAAAAAAAAGATCGTTTTGGGGGCACCTGGGTGGCTCAGTTGGTTAAGTGTCAGGCTCTTAATTTCAGCTCAGTTCTGCATCGAGCTCTGCGCTGACAGTGCAAGGGGTTCTCTCTCTCTCTCTCTCTCTCTCTCTCTCCCCCCACCCCTGTCCCTGCTCACTCTCTTTCAAAATAAATAAACTTTAAGTTAATTAATTAATTAATTAAAGATCATTCTGATTGCCAATAAGGAGTATTGGGGTGGGGGTGGGGTTGAGAGGAGGAGGAGTAATCTGAGAAGGTTAAACCAGAGAAAACATATAAAGACCTTAGTGTAGTGCCTGCTGTCAGGAATGTGCAATCACATTAGATGTAATTATCTTCAGCATTAATAGCAAAGCGGTGATAAAGCCAGGCCTGGGAGCCCAGCCTGGTGCTGTAGCATTTTTTCAGTCCTGACTCCGTTAGTCCTCTTCTGCAAGAAACCCACCTCTTAACCCTCTTCCCCCAAGAGCTCTGCCAGTCTACGACCTCGAGTGATGATGAAAATGCCAGCAAGGACACCATCTTCGATCCGGAACTGGTCATTGCCCACTGCTTCAAGCAGTTCAAGCAGAAAGACTTCCACATGCCTCAATGCCGCCGGCGGATCATCACCTTGTCTCAAAAAGAGGATCCAATACCCATCAATCTCATGGTCCAACCCCGGACGCCCCCACAGCCAACCTCCAGCTTCAAAGCCCTGGGAGATGGGGACATCCAAGGGCAGCCAGAGGATGTGAGGACCTGGCTGAGCCGGAGGCTGAAGCTTCGCCAGGAACTAGAGTCATTTGGCAACATAGAGAGGTGGCTTCAGAACAAGCCTAACCTCACACCATCAGAGGCCAAGGTCTTACACGTGATCCAGAAGAAGCAGGAGGACCGGTTGTTAGACCACCTGACTACTATCAGAGCCACCAAGGTGAGTAGCCCCCTTTGCTGATGAAGACACTGAGGGTGTTAGGGGCATGCTGTCATTTCATTCCCTACGGATTAGGCAGGATACGGGTCATTCACCCCATTTCAAAAAGGAGCGAAGAGAAGCCCCCCAAGGGAGGTGTATTGGGTATTTATTGCTGCATAACAAATGCCCCCAAACATTAAAGCAACAAATGTTGGTCCCATTGTTTCCAAGAGTCAGGAATCTGTGAGGAGGTTAGCTGGTGGCCCTCATCTCAAGTGTTGGCATACACCATAGACATCCCAAGTCTTGACTGAGACAGGAAGATCTGCTTCCAGGTTAGCCTGCTCACATGGCTGTTGGCAGGGGGCCTCAGTTCCTGGCCACAGGGGTCTCTCCATAGGGCTGCTTGAGCGTCCTCACCACATAGCAGCCAGCGTCTTCCAGAATGAATGGCCCAAGGGACAGAGCAAGGAGGATGCTGCAATGCTTTTCATGACCTCATGTCAGAAGACCTGAGTTTCAGGAGAACCCCATTATCACTTTCACCATATTCTATTTGTCAGAAGCAAGTCACTAAGCACTGTCCACACTCGAGGGGCAGGGGATCAGGCTCCATCTCAGAAGGGAGGAGAGTTGAAGAATTTGTGACTATATCTTAAAACCACTCTAGGAGGGATAACATAGGCATTCCACCTATGCAACATTTTTAAAATACGCATTCTTGGGCACCTGGGTGGCTCAGTCGGTTAAGCGGCCGACTTCGGCTCAGGTCACGATCTCACGGTTCGTGGGTTCGAGCCCCGCATCAGGCTCTGTGCTGACAGCTCGGAGCCTGGAGCCTGCTTCGGATTCTGTGTCTCCCTCTCTCTCTGACCCTCCCACGCTCATGCTCTGTTTCTCTCTGTCTCAATAAAAAACAAACAAACAAACAAACACATTTTAAAAATATCATTTGTTCATTGACACATGTTTGTTGAGGGCCTATACATGCCAAGCAGGTGCTCATGGTGGGACTGTGAGGATCACAGTTGTGAGGTTGGAAGAAAAAGGAGGACTCCCCTTTATAAATACAGAAGTAGAAGCTCGATGAGGCTGATAAATTGTCCAGCCCCGTAGAGATAGTCAGTAGTAATCAGTACCGAAGTCCTCGTCCCCCAGTGCCTACCTCTCTGTGACATTTCCTGGTAATGCAAACACTTGAAATTTCTCCCACTGCAGGTGAAGTTGGGAGAAGAGGTCAGATAACTTGGGTTTAAACCTAGCTCTGCTATTTTCCTAGCTGTATGGTCTGGTCCTCAGTTTCCCAATCTATTCAATGGGGATAACCATTATACCTACTTCCTAGGGTTGCTGTGACTTCTAAATGGATCAGGTGCCTAGGACAGTGCCGGCCATATAGTGAGCACTGAATACTGTGGTTGCCATTAAAAATATTTTTTAATGTTTATTTATTTTTGAGAGAGAGACAGACAGAGTGCTAGTGTCCTGAGTGGCAGAGAGAGAGGGAGACACAGAATCCGAAGCAGTCTCCAGCTCTGAGCTGTCAGCACAGAGCCCGATGCGAGGCTCAAACTCACTAACCACGAGATCATGACCTGAGCCAAAGCCAAACGCTTAACTGACTGAAACTCACAGGCACTCCTATGTTTGCCATTTTTATTACTACTGCAGTCTCACTGATGCCAGACTCACTCCTTGGGGTAATCAGAGTCCAAACCCAAATTTCGTAGGCCTATGACACCCTTTTGAGACAGCAGCACAGTGTCTATGAATAAACACTGGGCCTGGGGGCCACCTGGGTGGCTCAGTCTGTTGAGCGTCCGACTTTGGCTCACGTCATGATCTCACAGTCCGTGGGTTTGAGCCCTGCATAAGGCTCTGTGCTGGCAGCTTGGAGCCTGGAGCCTGCTTTGCATTCCCTGTCTCCCTCTCTCTTTGCTCCTCCTGCACTCATGCTCTGTCTCTCTCTGTCTCTCAAAAATAAATTCAAAAAACATAAAAAAAAAAAACCCACTGGGCCTGGATTAGAAACCCAGCTCTACTGCTTATGGGTTGTGTGACCCTGGGCAAGTTACTTCACTTCTCTCAGCTGTTTCCTCATTTGTAAAAAGGGAAAGTAACACCTTATACCTAATACCAAATTTACAGCATCATTTATTCACTTAGCAAACAATTACTGCCTATCTGCCTAGGGCTGCGGGGCTTGTTCAGTAGATGAATGGGAGGTAGAAGTAAGTAGCTAAAAAAGACATTGTCTTGCTTTCAAGATGTTCACATGTTAACGGGGGAGGCAGACGCATCAGACTGATGACTGCAGTTTGCCGTTAATAGAGGTGGGTCCTAAACACAGAGGCACTACAAAGTAGGGAACAGAAAGGCCCTTTGTAAACTATCAGGTGCTGCCCCAAGGTAAGGGAGGAGTATTCTGATATAGTCCCGATAACCTGGAAGTAAAGGAAGAATAGGAGCTGGACAGGCAGAGAGAGAAGGAAGAGTGTTCTGGGCAGGTGGGCAGGAGGCCTGGAAGGAGCAAAGGCTGGAGGTGGTTGGATTAGAGAACCCCATCTGGCTCCAGACAGGGGCATATGTTTTGGTGGAGAGCCTCGTGGGGTTATGATCCTGACGTGTTTGACAGGAGAGATGTGGGTAAGAGTGAAATGTCAGCTCTCATAATATGCAGCCCTCTTGTTTCTGATGGAAAAATGGAGGCCCAGAGATGCAAAGTATCCCTGGCGAAACACCATTGCCCTGAATCCAATGCTCCTTTTTTTTAAAATGCTAATTTTTATTTTTGAGATAGAGAGCGTGTGCAGGCAGGGGAGGGGTAGAGAGCAAGGGGGACAGAAGATCTGCTTGACAGCAGAGATGCTCGATCCGGTGCTCAAGCTCATGAACCGGAGATCACAGCCTTGAGCTGAAGTTGGATGCTCAACAACCTGAGCCACCCCGGCGCCCCTGAATCCAGTGCTCCTCGCACTCCCTCGTGCTGTCTGTTGAGACCTGCTCAGCCCCTCTCTCTCTCTGGGAATCACATGCTGTCTAACTCTGGGAATCACAGTCCAGTGGCCCATCTCCCCTGAATTCTCTCCTCTGCTCCCTCTCTCACCTCTTACAGAAGACCCCCCAGCCTGCCCGCCGACTGGTGCCCCACCTCCGATTGCCCAAGCCCTCTGCCTTATCAGCCTTGTACTCCTACCTGCACAGCCGCAAGATCAAGATCCTGGAGATATTTAGCAAGATGGACGTGGGTGAGCACCGGAAGATCTCTAGGGAGGAGTTCATTGTGACTCTGAAGGCGGTAAGTGCCTCCCATGCTCCCTCCAGGCTGAGTGGGGAAGATATGCCTGCATCTGGCCCCCACTGCTGCCTCCACCCAGGTCCTGGACCAGCTAAAAAGTAGACCAAACCATCAGCCTTGTTACTTGTTAATCCAGATTGGAAAATCTGGCATGACTTGTGGCCACATCAGACCCCTAAAACTACCCTGGCCTGAGTCTGATCTTAAACGCCCCTACCTGAGTGGAAAGTCTGCAGAGACAACCCCATAACTAGTCAGCTACCTGGGGAATCACTGCCTTGCCCATCAGACCCCAGAACTGGGTACAGAGATTGCTGAGCCTTCTGCCTTGCCTCTAGAACCTTCTAGACCTTCTGCAACAGTCCTTGGCATGTGATACCATAGAGGTCTTGTTAAAATGCAGCTTCTAACTCAGTACCTCTGTCTAGGGCCCAAGTTGCTGCATTCTAACAAGCTCCCAGTGATGTATGTGGTACTGGTCCACAGGCCACACTTTCACCAGCTATTCAAAATATTTAAACTAATTATAAACAAATAAAATTTAAAAATCCATTTCCTCGGTCACACCAGCCACATTTCGAGTGTTTAGGAGTCACATGTGGTGAACAGTTCCTCTATCAGGCTGCACAGATACAGAACATTTCCATCATTGCAGAAAGTTCTGTTGGTCTAACAGGGGTCTGTTAACTATGGCCCAGAAGTCAGATCCAGCCTTCCTCTGTTTTTGTAAATAAAGTTTTCTTGGAACACAGCTACACTCATTTATATGTATTGTCATGGCTGCTTTCATGCTATGATGGCAGATTTAAGCAGTTAGATAGAGATCTATTGTTCATGGAGCCTAAAATATTTACTATCTGACCCTTTATAGGAAAAGTTTGCTGACCTATGGTCTGGATAAATTAAGCTTTTATTAAGCTTTGAATACAAGATACCTCTATGAAACACTTTAGGAAGCTGCCTGCTACATCTTTATGGTTTAGAATCGTGACCAGTTTTCACACTGTTGTTTCATGACATGTACTCACCTAAACAACATTTTGGAACATTAAATGTATATAATATTATATATTTTATCTTATATCATATGTATATAACATATGATATAAGATATATATTATATCTTATATATAAGAAACATATTATATTATATATAGGTTTATATATATAAGTTATTATATATATATATATATGTTTTTAAGCATCATAACCAAAAAGATAAAACATTAAGTCCTCTAGGACCAGGAGAGTTCTGACCCTCTTTAAGGAAAGCCCAGGGAACACTGACGACAGTCTAAAGAAGCTGAGGAATGGGGCACCTGGGGGCTCAGTCAGTTGAACCTCCAACTTCAGCTCAGGTCATGATCTCTTGGTTTGTGGGTTCGAGCCCCGTGTCGGGCTCTGTGCTGACAGCTGGGAGCCTGGAGCTGCTTCGGATTCTGTGTCTCCCTCGCTCTCTGCCCCTCCTCTGCTCGTGCTCTGTCTCTCTCTCTGTCTCAAAAATAAATAAACACTTAAAAAACAATAAAGAAGCTGAACACAATTATATGTCCTTAAACACTTCCCTTCTTGAATATTCAGAATTGCTGGCGGGCACTGTGCTCCTATAAGGTTGCTCACCATCCCCGAGAGAGTAACGTGCATTGCACTTTAGGTCTTAGTTTTCTTCAGTTAAGGAAAGCTGATGTGTTTCTCATGGGCAAGGACACAGACGTGAAATCCGTTTTCCAGTCCAGTGTGGGAAAGTTGTCCCTGAGATTGGTATGGGAGTGGCGTGGCAGCCCAGAAGGCAGGAGTAGCAGACTCTGCAAAAGATAGTGGCATATCTAGACTGGGGTTTGAAGGAGGGATCGGAGTTCTTCAGATAGGAGGTGGGGCCACCTGAGTCAAGGCAGAGGGTGAGAAAGTACAGGGTGTGTTCAGGGCCTTGGAAAGGGCTCTGAGCTCCTGCCGAAGTGGGAGTGGCTGTGGAGGACACTAGACGGGGAAGTAGGGCCAGGCTGGTAAGGCTGTGACCACACTGGTACGACGTCTGGATTGGAGCCTGCCCACCTTGGTGGCTTCTCTTTCCTCCTTAGGTTGGAGTCCCTCTGAAAAACCAGGAGGTGGAAGATGTTGTGATCTATCTCAGCTCTCTGGGAAAGGACAACAGCATCACCACAGACATCCTAGCCAACACCTATAAGCAGTGGGCTTTGGCTCATCAGAAAAGCACCCTGTTAACTACAAGGGAGTGTATGTATCCACCCCACCCCCATGCCTCTACTTGCCCATCCTGGGAGAAACCATGGTGGAGGCAGCCTTGGTTTACTTCCTGACTGTGTTTTCCAGCTTTGGCTTACTGTAGGTGGGCCAAGACTCTGGAATCCGCAGGCCCAGTGATCAACTAAGGAGTAAGATATTCTCTTGAGGGCGCTGTTACCGTGTCCGTCAAAGATGAATGAGACCCAGCCCTTGTCCTTAAAGGAGGATTCTCAAAAGGTGGTTTCAGCCCACCAAAGCTTACCCAATAGACTGAGATCTTCTTACTATTACTCTATATTTTATTGTTAAAAAGTTAACTAAAATTCAGAAACCAGAATTATCATGTGTTTAGAGTTTACTGGAAAGTCTACTTTGATATTCTATGATCAGTGGTATTAGCAGGGCTGCTTTGAACAGTTGTATGAGTTGTGCACAGCTCAAGTTCCATTTGCCAAGCCATGTGCTTATGGAACCACATCTGTCCAGACATAACATGGAGGCAAATTAGAAATGGACTAGCCATAGCGCTGGCTATGAATTTACAACACAAGGGTGCATCATGGTTCTTTATAGCTTAGTGCCATTGTTGTGTAAAAAAAAATTAAAATTGAACAATTACAGATAAAATTAAAGCCCTCCTTTAAACCTCCACCTACCATTCCAGAGCCCACCCCAATGTAGCCAAATATAATAACAACTATAACAATATAGCCCATGCCCAAATATAACCTCTTTCTTTTTCTTATTTTAAAATTTTTTAATGTTTATTTACTTTTGAGAGAGAGAGAGAGAGAGAGAGAGAGAGAGAGAGAGAGTACAAGTGGAGGAGGGACAGAGAGAGATTTCCGACCTCTAGTCTCAACAAGCCACTGGGCAGAGGCCCTGTCACCCCCAGGCAGGGTCTCTGCCTCTATGAGTCCCAGGGAAACTGAGCACCCCACAGTCACCTCCTGCACGCATCACCACTCCACAGTCATAATCGCTGGCACCCTTCGTGTCCAGCTCGTGCTCAGGGCTGCCTCGAGTTGGGCCTGCTTTCCCATCCATGATCTTTTTGCCTTTTCATTATAAATTACCAAAGCTCACCATTATCCATGTAGTTGGCTGTGAGCCATTTAGCAAACGACCACAGTGTACCACGATGCATGTTTGCAGCAAAGGTATTTGGGGCCTATTATTTCCCAATAAATAGACTTGAAGCCAAGAGCGAGTATTTGCTTGACTGGTGTCATCTCAGTGTCATTGCCCTTTTCTCTGGAGAGCATCCCAGGATAAGGGGACTTGGGTATCTTTTGCTTTGCCTAAAGGGGCAGCAGCATCAAGAGTCTGGGTGGTCAGCTCAATGAGAGAAGGCAGTTGCACTCGGGCTGGGTAGCCTTACCCACAGCAGGTGGCTCAGTTTATCCTTCAAGTCCCTGGAGGGCAAAGCTACCATTCACACCCTACAGGGAGGAACCTATAAAGCTCCGAGAGGCTGAGCCACCAGTTGACAGTCTCAAAACTAGAAGATGGCTGGGCCACGACTTCATTTCAGCCCCGAATAGGGGAGGCCTGAACCAGGGTGGGCTCAATGGATGCTTTCATTCATTCGGTTCTTTGTTGAGCCCCTCCTACGTGCCAGGCATCCTTCTAGAAACTGGGAACTGGGAACACAGGAGTGAAGAAGCCAATGCCTCTGCCTCCAATAGCTTCCATGTAAAGGGTTAAAAAAGATGAGGTCTAGCAGGGATTAACACCTTGAAGACAAGAGGACAGAGTGAGGGAGCAGTGGTCAGAGAAAGCCTCTCTGCAAGGCAGCCATTGGAGCTGACACCTGAGTGACAGATGAGGAGCCAGTCTGGCAAAGGACACGCTAGGCCCAGGGAGCTGCACAGGCAAAGGCCCCGACTCGGGCAAGTTTTCAGGGGACAGAAAGAAGTTAGGGTGAGGGGCACTTGGGTGGCTCAGTCGTTTGAGCATCAGACTTCGGCTCAGCTGTGAGTTGGTTGGTGAGTTCAAGCCTCTGCATCGGGTGAGCTTGGGCTCCACACTCTCTACCTCTGTCTCTGCACCTTGTAGGGTTCTAATCTGCTCCTTGGTCATGCATTCTCTCTCTGTCAAAAGTAAGTAAGTAAAGAAATAAATAAATAGGAAACACACCTGTAGTCAAAAAAATTTTTTAAAGGAAGAAAGAAGTTAGGGTGGCTATGGGGAGTGGGGGAGGGGTGAGCAGGTGGAGATGGATCACGTGGATGCTGAGATGAGACCAGATTCTGCAGAGCCTTGCAGACCAGAAAGAAGATTCTGGGTTTTAGTGTCAGTGCTGTGGGAAGCCAGCAGAGAGTGTTAAGTGGGGGAATGAGGTGATTATATTTTTTTAAAGGTCCTATTTGCTGTTCGGTGGAGACAGGATGCTGGAGGATGAGAATGGCAGCCAGAAGGCTGGGGTGGTGGTGCAGATGAGGCAGGAGGTGGCCTTGCACTAGGGAGGCCATGGCGGAGACAGAGAGAAGGGATACCTTCAAGGTCCATCTCAGATGGCCTGATGAGCCATGAGGGAAGGGAGCAGAGGGATGACCCGCACCTGCTTGATCACATCAGTTAACTAACTGCTTGATGGAGTCCTTAACTGAGCCCCCTCTCAGGCTCTCCTTCCTTTCAGATTATAGACCTGCCAAGCACAGAGTTTCCCCATTGCGTCCGTCTAGGAAGCAGGAGAATTTAGCCCCACAACCTTGCAAGATGGACCTGCTGACTGTGCCTGTGGTTGACACCCAGACAGAGGTGCGGCCCCTGACTCTGGAGGAGATGGAGGACGTTGGCAAGCGGTACCGTGAGAGGAGGCGGCAGCACAAGGTACCCCAGTCAATGGGAAGGGCATGGGGCGTGGCTCCTGGACAGGCTCGGGTTCAAGTCCACTGCACCT
The DNA here is from genome assembly GCA_028646485.1 of Cryptoprocta ferox. NCBI lineage: Eukaryota > Metazoa > Chordata > Mammalia > Carnivora > Eupleridae > Cryptoprocta > Cryptoprocta ferox. The sequence continues at coordinate 52,224,393 of CM053574.1, forward strand.
TCTAGCTGGGGAACTCCTGGGAGCAGGCTTCTTTACCCCTATGTTCCCTCATCTGATAATAAGAACAACACTACCTCACAAGCTTTCTATGAAGATATAATGAGATCATGTTTCCAAAAGTATAGGGAGCTCCTCTCTTCCCATCTTTTGACTGTGACCTTGCATCCTGAGATCACGTCTTCATCGTGGCTGGAATCCAAGTGCCCGGCACAGGGCTTGTCACTGAGCAGGCACTCCAGACATACATGACTGGTGAAGGCAGAATTGATTGTGGGAATTAATTCACCCAACAAGTATGTACTGAGAGATGGCAAAGTGCCAGGCGCTCTTTTAGGTATTGTAGAGAACAAAATAGTCCTTGCTTCAGAGAGGCAGACAATATTAATATTATACTATATATAAATATATATTACTTTTTAATTTTTTAATGTTTATTTATTTTTAAGAGAGAAAGAAACAGTATGAGCAGGGGAGGGGCAGAGAGAGAGAGAGTCACAGAATCCAAAGCAGGCTCCAGGCTCTGAGCTGTCAGCACAGAGCCTGACACAGGGCTCAAACCCACGAACCATGAGATCATGACCTGAGCCCAAATTGGACACTTATCCGACTGAGCCACCCAGGCGCCCCTAAATGCATATTATTATTATTATTATTATATAATAAAATATTAGGCATTGTAAGTGCTATACCAACTAAGATCTGATTCAATTGAATGATAAGAAAACCCAAAGTATTTGAGCAGAGGTCAGCAAACTTTCCCTACAAAAAGCTAGATAATAAATGTGTTAGACTTTTGGGGCTTTATCGTTTCTATGGTAACTACTCGGTTCTGCCTTTGCAGCAAAAAACAGCCACAGACAACACCTAAGCAAACGAGTGCCCCGTGTTCCAATAGAATTTTCTTTCTTTTTTTTTTTTTTTTAATAAAATTTGCTTTATAAGGTGCTGGGCCAGATGTAGCCTGTGAGCTGTACTTTGCTGATTCTGGTGTTAGAAGCTGAAAAACAGATTTTTGTTTCCTTGTAAATAAATAACTAAGAAGGCCAAAAGCAGCTCCACATCCCCTGGGCCTCTTCTACTTTGCTCTGCCATCCTTGACACATGGCCCTCACCTCAGACCCCACATATGTCTGTGCCTAATTTAAGTTCTTGTACAGCCAAACACAGACGTGTTGTTTCAATAGGGCACCTGCATTGTTCCCTACTGCATGTATAATACAGTGATGTGTGCACATCTGTGAACGGGGCTGTGCACACAGAACCGCGTGGCTTAACCACTCAAGTGCTCTTCAGGAGTAACTTTGACCATGTGTGATTTTCTCTCACTGACTTCAGAGCTTGAACTTTGGTCCCATCTTGCACTCTTTGCCATCTCTCCTCCTGGGGGAGAGGTAGATGAGGCTCCACACCTGCGTCTGGCAAGAAGAAGATGAAGGGCAGTGGGTACCAACCTCTGTTCTCCTTGCAGCTCAGGATCCCCTCCATCCAGTACACGGAGCAGTGCCGCCTGGTGCGCAGTGGGAATAAGCACTTTGATGAGCACTGCCTCCCGTCCACCATCCAAGGGGAGATGAAGGAGCTCATCAACATGTCCCGCAGGGACACCTTTCTGGTCTACCTGCAGTGCTGCAAGCTCTGTGAGTCCTATGGCCTCCCACTGACAGAGGACATCCTCATGAAAGGTAAGAGCTTTGGAGCCTGGCCCTTTGCAAGTTGCCGAGAGGGCTCGGAACCCAGGCGAACATGGTGTCCACCTGAGATTTGTACTTCCCCAGCTGATGCGCACCCAGCCAAGCCTCTGTGGTCTGTAGTGGGGTTACTGAAGGTGGGGGGCAGCCCAGCCTGTTTTGCTGTTCACATGGGATTTCTAGAATCCTGGAGGTTCACAGACTCCACAGGTCTGGAGGTCTGAGTTCCCCAACTGAGCCTGCTGAGCATTCTAGAGCAGGAAGCTCCAAGGACAGGAGTTCTGTGTGAGGGAGCCCTGACGTTGAGCCAAAAGGGACAATCCCAATTTCAAAGGGGAGGTTTGATAGGAGCGATAGCTGCTATGCTCTATTGGGCTTTTCCCAAACCACTTCCCCAGGCCAGCCCTGTTTCTTGGTTCTTCCACAACACAGAGGTAGGAAGGCACCAGGGGACAAGTTCTGCTGAGACCTGGGCTCTCTGCTCAGACCACAGGACTCAGCCCTGAGATTTCCACACTGGTCTCACCCTTTGTTTGAGGGAGAATTGTGTTTTCAGATATCCAAGCAGATCTGAACCCTCCTCAGTTCTGGGTAGAGTATGTGCTTCTGAGAGATGGGGACAGGAGAGCGCCCCAAACCCCCTGATGACCACACGGCAATGCTGGCATCCTAAACTTGTGAGGTTATAAATTTAGTGGGCGGGTCCCTCTTTGTGCTCTCAAAACACAAAAGGACAGAGGTTTTCCCACAGGAACGTCACAAGAAGGAACCATGGCCAAACTGGCAACCTGGCTTTCAAAGAAAGGGACACACAGACAGTGGGGTTACTTACCTAAGGACAAGTTCACAGTCACAACTGACTATTTCTGTCTTTTTTCCAAGAGAGGGGGAAAGAAGTGCAGAACGTATAGGGCCTCGGGTCTTGTATTAATTTGCTCGAGCTGCCACAATAAAATAGCATAGACCAGATAGTTTAAACAACAGAAATTTATCTTCTCACACTTTTGGAGGCTAGAAGTCCAAGATCAAGGTGCCAACAGGGCCAGTTTCTCCTCAGGCTTCTCCCCTGGGCTGGCAGATGGATGGGCACCCTCTCGCTGCCTCTCCACATGGTTTTTTCTCCATGCACTCATGCCACCTTGTGCCTCTCTTGTGTCTGAATTTCCTCTTTCATGGACACGAGCCAGACCAGATTTGAGCCCACACTCACAGCCTCACTTTAGCTTAATTACCTCTTGAAATACAAATTCTGAAGTTCTAGGGCTTAGGGCTTCAATATGTGAATTTGAGGGGCAGGGGATGCAATTCAGCCATAACCGGTGTGCATGACAGTGTAGGGCCAAATGCCTTCAGGAACACAGGCAAACCAACCTAAGTGGCCATTGTCTCCTGTGCACGCTGCACCCCGGCACGTGCACGACCACCAGCTGCCCACCTGGGCTGGGAGGGCAGCGACAGGAAATCTCTCGCAGCTCTGAACACTGACTTTTCACCAAATCATCCTTCCTTCCATCTCCCTCTGGGAGCCGCATCTTCCCTGATTGTTTATATTCTCTCATCTTGGCTCGTGGTGGACATGCAGCTAACTGTCTTCCGAAATGCAGGCAGGCTTGTCGGACCCTGGACTGCCCTGTGGGTTAAGTCTGTCCTCTGGATGCACCTCCTCTGTCCCCGCCAGAACACTGAGCCACTACTGGTTCCCTCCACCACTAGCTTTTGCTGGCTGCTGGGTCTGTGAGCCCCACCACCCAGCAGGATTTCACACTCACAGACACACAGGAGCAGCTGCGGGTGGGCTTCCTTTCACTTCTGATGGTTCTAGATGGAAAAAATTTGAGTCCGTCTCTGTCTGCTCTCCTGGCCAGTATCTACTGGCTGTCTCTGACAGAGGCCAGCTCTTGCTGTGAGTAGAGAAACTCAACCATTGGGGCTTCCAGGTCTGTGTTCTAGACTAGAGCTTGGTGGGCTCAGACTCCAGGCCTCAAGCTCAAGGGCCATGTTCTAAAACATCAAGGCATTTCCCCTCTCCCCAGTGCATACAGCTTTATCGTTTTTCTCCCCCGGATTTTATAGATATTTGCTCACTGAAATTTTTTTGGAAAACATAAAAATAAAAATGCCCCCAGCTGGGGGCACCTGGGTGGCTCAGTCCGTTAAGTGTCTGACTTCAGCTCAGATCATGATCTCATGGTTCTTTTCTCTCTCTTTTTTTTTAATAGCCCAGACCCTTTTTTTTTTTTAATGTTTATTTATTTTTGAGAGAGAGAGAGAGAGAGGGAGAGTGAGAGAGAGAGAGAGCAAGCACTAGCAGGGGAGGGGCAGAGAGAGAGGGGGACAGAGGATCTGAAGTGGGCTCTGCACTGACAGCAGAAAGTCTGATGTGGGGCCTGAAGTCACAAACCATGAGATCATGACCTGAGCCGAAGTCAGATGCTCAACGGACTGAGCCACTTAGGTGACTCTATGATCTCATGGTTCTTGAGTTCAAGAGTCTGGCTCTGTGCTGACACTTCTGAGCCTGTTTTGGATTCTTGCTCTCTCTCTCTCTCTCTCTGTCTTTGCCTCTCCCCTGCTCTCTCTCTCTCAAAAATAAACATTAAAAAAAATCCCCCCAGCTTGAATTGACACCATTAATATTTTAGTGATTGTCCCTTCATAGACCTCTTTTTCTTTTCCATTTACACAAAATTATTATGTAAGTTATTTTTAACTATATATAGTATACATATGTGGTAATATATATATATAACATGTTATATATAATAAATATATATTAACTATATATATATAACATGTATATAATGTAGTTTTAATAATACTGTATATCGGGGTGCCTGGGTGGCTCCACCAATTAAGCGTCCGACTTCAGCTCAGGTCATGATCCCACGACTTATGAGTTCCAGCTCCATATCCAGTCCGCTTCAGATCCTCTGTCCCCTTCTTTCTCTGCTCCTCCCCAGCTCATTCTCTCTCTCCTTTCAAAATAAATAAATAAACTAAAAAAAAAAAATCCTGTATATCTTTTAAAAATGTCGGTGCTGCATATTCCCCTTGCCTCCCCCTCTCATCTGCACAGTCCCTGCCCTCCCCTCCCCCTGCCCCAGATTACCAGCATTAGTAACCTGGACTGTAACCTTCCATTACTTCTTCTAGAACATGAGCTAATCGTGTGTTACCATCATAGGACAGGCACTGCTCCGTGGCTGCAGGAAGACAGAGCCCTTGGTCCAATGGCCCAGTGTCCTTTATGCTCTGACTTCTTAGAGCAGTCTTCTGAGGATATCTGTGAGACTCATTCTAAGCAAGGAGAAAACCACCATCCACTAGGTCTCAATTAACCTGGTGAAGCCTTGGGTGAACCTCCCCTCCTTCTTGGAGGCTCCTGACCAGCACGACCCCTGCAGAGAAGGGCGTGGGGGGCCCCATGCTCCACCCCAACTGCACCCAGGCCTCGGGGCTACAGCTGACCTGGTTATGAACCAGCTCCCGCATCTTGAGTCCAGACAGCAGTGTTGTACCAACCCCACTTCTTGACATTGCACTAGGGTCATATGCCCTGTCACCCCTGTGGGAGCTGAGGGAAGAGTCTAAGGGACCCTCTGCACTACCTTTGCAACTTGCTGTGAATCTACAATCATTTAAACATAAAACGTTTAATGGGGCTCCTGGGTGACTCAGTGAGTTAAGCATCTGACTCTTGATTTTGGCTCAGGTCATGATCTCATGGTTTGTAATTCGAGCCTTGCATCAGGTTGTGTGCTCACCACCCTGACTGTGCAGAGCCTGCCTGGGATTCTCTCTCTCTCTCTCTCTCTCTCTCTGCCCCTCCCCCCATCTCTCTCTCTCTCTCTCTCTGTCAATAAATAAACTTTTTACTTTTTTTTAACGTTTATTTATTTCTGAGAGACAAAGAGAGACAGAGCACAAGCAGGGGAGGGGCAGAGAGAGAGGGAGACACAGAATCTGAAGCAGGCTCCAGGCTCCGAGCTGTCAGCACAGAGCCTGACCCAGGGCTCAAACTCACAAACTGTGAGATCATGATTTGAGCCGAAGTCGGTCGTTTAACTGACTGAGTCACCCAGGCGCCCCAATAAATAAACTTTTTAAAAAATTAAAAAAATAAACATAGAAAGTTTAAAATGTATATGCAAGAAAAAACATTTTCAAACAAAAATGTGGACTTATAAAGAAAAAAATTCCCTGTTCTGTCCCAAAGGCAGGGAGGGGCATTGGACTGACAGGCCACGTTTCTCTTGCTGCTTACAGCCCTGCTCTACCCGGGAGACAAGATCATTTTCCATAAGGACCAGGTGCGCCCAATCCGGCAGCCGGGAGGCTACTACTCGGACATGAAGATCTCCAGTCCAAATCCGGCCCTGCTCAAGTTTCAGGGCTTCGGCGATGCTGTGGCTAAGAAGGCTGACAAGCTGAGTATCAGACCCCCCTCTCTCCCCTGCCATTTGCCTTCTGTCCTACTGCTGCTCCTTCGGCTGCGGGGCTGGGATGCTGGCACACTTGAGGTGTCATGTTGTGCCAATGCCTGGGTCCAAGCACCCCAGCATGTCCTATCCATCTGGGCCCCAGGGACTGGCCAATTTCCAGTGTCTGAGGGCCGGAGCCTCCTTGCCTCACTCCCAACCACATCCTACGAGATCTCAGCCTCTCTACAAAAGCTTAAAAAGAGGGCCTTCTTAGAGAAACAGGGAGACCCCCTCACAAATCTCAGGTTGGCTGTCAGGGGCCCTACAGAGGACAGAGGTGGGCGCCCCTTCTTTGTCCTGCCTTCTCTGGCAAGAGGTGGGCTTGCATGAGGAGGAGAAAAGAACTCTGCGATGGGGCCTATCTCTGACCCTTAGACCAACCTGGGTCGTCTCTAAGGAAATGTCCTAAATGTCCTTCTCTGGAAGGCAGTGCCCCATGGGCAAGTTAGGAGCCAGCATCCGTGGGTGGCTGCAGATTGGAGAGCAAGCAGCCTCCCTGCATCCCTGAGGAGGGATGGGGCTAATGTGGGGTGAGGAGGGGCTAGCTGACCACAAGGGGGAGGGGACCGGGGAACTGCCCGCATTCTAGATCACGGCCAGCTGCTCACTGCGGTGGGATGGCCAGAATAGCTGGGATGAGACACAGCAGAGCCGAGTGGAAATCACACAGGCTGCAGGTTAAATGGACAAGATACTTCACTGTTTGAACCTCAGCTTTTCATCTGTTAAATGAGCATAACAGCTCCTCCCACACACAAAGAGGATCAGATGAGAAATGCACATAAACTTCCTAGCGTGGTGTTTGGCAGATAGTTAGCCCTTGGGAGCAGCAATGGTTGGTGTTTCACCTGGCCCATCAGGACGATCGCGACCAGAGGCATGGGCCTGGGCCTGCAGAGGGGTCTGTCCACGACCCTGGTGAGGAGAAGCTGAGCATGAGTCAAGAGGCTGGTGGCCCAGAGAGCCCCTTCTGATCACTTAGTGACTGCCAGCCCCTGGGTGGCTGACATCCATTTCTGCACCGGGACCCTAGGGAGTGGGTGGGAACCTAAGAAAGGGACTCTTGTCCATGCTTAGGTAGGCCACAGCCATAAGGGATGAAGAGAGGTCCCCAAGGGCAGGGATGGACCTTTATTTTATCCTGCTACTTGGACTGTGTTGTCAAAGATCCCGAGGCCAGAAGCAGGCCTGCTGGGAACGAGGGCCATCTGTGGTTGCTGAGTGATGTCTGCTGGGCCCAAGATTTGCGGAGTTAGTTTTCACCACCCTTGTTCCAAAAGCTGGATTTGGCTCTGGCAGGGGAAGTGAGAGTCAGGGGCCCCCAAACAATTCAGATCATTGAGCATCTCTTGGCTACCTCAGGAGGTCTCTGTTCTGGGTAATAAGAAACACGAGGCTCTGAAAAGGGACGCAACTTGCCTGGAGCCATCCACCCAGGTATCCAGGTTGGGAAACCAGGCCTGGGTGAGCAAGCTCACTATGTAGTTCACTGGAGCATGGAGGGACAGAGTCAGGGTCCCCACCCAGGCAGAAGACATTCTCCTTTTGGAGCCCTGGTTTGGACTCACAAGACAGGCCCACCTTCATGTCCTCTGACCTGAGGCCCCATTAACATGGATCCCTCCTATCCTGACAGGATACCTTTCTCTCTTATCTACTAGGAAAACACCGAAGAAAATCAAGAAGATACACTTTAAGGAGTTTGAGGAGTTCACCAGGTCTGTAGCATCAGCCAACTCTGGAAGCGGGATGGGGGCGGGGGAGGACCAGCCTTACTGTGGAGGAGATGGCTGGGACTCTGCATGTTACACGGTGCACGGTATCTAGGGCTCAAGGCCTGGGAACTGAGAGGCAGTGAAACCACTTAGAGTGCCAGGCAGACAGCACTGCAGGTGTGTTCCATGTTTTAACTCACTTAAATCCTCTCAGTGACCCTATAAAGTTACTCTTAGCATGCCCACTTGACAGAAGGGGAAACTGAGGTACAGGAAAGTTAATTATCTTGCTCAAAGTCACACATCTATTAAATGGTGGAGCAGGGATTTGAACCCAGGAATGCTGGCTCCGGAGGCTCTACACTGAACATCAGATTAAAATGCCTCTAGAGAACTGATGGTGTACACTTACGAATTTGGGTTTTCGGGGTGCCTGAGTGGCTCAGTTGGTTAAGCCATCCCACTTTGGCTCAGGTCATGATCTCACAGTTCGTGAGTTTGAGCCCCACTTCGGGTGAGCTCGAGCCCCACTCTGAGCTCTGCACTCTCTCCCCCTCTCTGGCTGTCTCCCGCTTACTCACGCTCTCTCTCAAAAATAAATAAATTAATTATTTTTAAAAAAAGAATTTGGGTTTTCGAGGCAGCAAATTGGGAGTCAAGCCTGCACTCTACCTCTTGTGCGCTGTGGGGCTTTGGGGGAAATAACTTATCCTCTCTAGGTCTTCACGTCCCCATTGGGAGGGTAGACATGCTAACAGAACCTACCACATGGAATCAAAGTGCTTGGCACAGTGCCACACCTTCACTCTGGTCACACAGTTGGCTAGCTCTGCTGAGCAGAAGCCCCAGCCCTGGCTTGTTTGCCACGACAAACTTCCTGTCTTCTCTTTTTCCAGGAAGCTGAAGGTGAAGAGGCCCAGTGGTTCACTGCAAACTCACCCCAATTTCTTCTGGCCGGGTCACCTCCTGGACAAGCTGCAGCTCTATCTGCCCACTGTGGCCGTGGACCGGAGCCTGGCACTCTTCAGTTGTGTCCAGCCCCAGCCCCATGCCTACGCAGCCACCTACCACCCCAACCACTGGTGGCCTATTGGGAACATGAACTACATGACCTGTGCCTATTACGATGCCCCCAAGATCTACTACATCAACTAGAGTGGCCCAGGTGTTGTCCGACCCAGCCATCCTGGGGCTGTGGCCAGTGCAGCTAGCGGCCCAGAGCCACAGACACAGGGGAAATGTAAAGAGCCAGATAGAAGAAATCATTTCAGTGGGATGGCCCGGAGCCAGCTCTCTCTTGAGCATAAATGTCCAGGGTCTCAGAGGGCGGATGTATCTAGGGAAAGAGAAGCAGTTTCTGAGTATTTCCCTGTCTTGACCTCTGCCCTTTTGAAATAAACCAGATTGGAGTTTTTTTCATGTCGCCTGTGATCCAGCTGATGTGATTTCTTGCTCAGGAGCCGTGGCCAGGAGGAGTGTTTGAAAAGCTGGGGTTCTGAGCCCAGGGGACTACAGGAGGTCTGCTTGCCTGGCGCCTCCAGCCTCTTGTCCTGGGATCTCAGTGCTCATGGGAAAGCAGCAGGCAGTGTGGGTCCCCTGCGCCCTTGTCTTTAAAAACAGTCGCAGCCGGTCTCTCATCCCCCAAAGACTGAGCCTTTTTGGTTACTACTTCCAAATCTCCTGCATCTTTCACTGTTAGAGGCATGCTCTCTGTTTCTGAGCCTTCTGCTTGATTAACCCACCTGACCCCATCAAGACCTTTTCCTTCACAACACACATAATGTGGGTTGCTGTCAGCACAGTGCTTTCATGCTCTGCATCCCATCTGACTTCCCAGAGCCCAGGGGCTAAGCAGGATTCATGAGGTGTGGTGTGGTCGCAGGCACAATAGGGGTTCCAGTCTCAACCTTATCGTTTGTGAGCTGCATGACCTCAGACAAGACGTTTCACATTTCGCTTTTCTGGGTCTCCTCAAACTCCCCCACCCTTTACAGTCAAAATCTCATGAGGGAGTTGTCAACACTCTTCCCTTCTCACTTCTCATCCTGTCAACAACACAATCTAGTGTAGCTTCTGTCCCCATCTGGGCCCTGCAACTACTATCAAGATCGGTGATGACATCTGTATTGTGTTCAAATTGTGGAATCAAGGCACAATTTTTTCATCTTGAAATTTGATTTTTTACAATAATCTTAAATACAAAATCTAAGTAAAAGAAAACCAAGAATAACAATTTAAAACTAGGCAGGTTAGCTGAATGATTAGAAGTGTGGATTTTGGAGTCAAATCCCCAAACGTCGCTTTCTACATATGAAAAATGGGGAAAATAATAAAACTACCTCACAGAATCGTGGGAAGGATCCTGAAACCCATGGAATGATAGCTGTTACAGTATCGCTCCTGTTTTACTCTATAATTCACGGGAGGGAATTATTAGGAAGTCTCTGTATTGTTCCCTCCTGGCCACTAAGAGGCGCACTTAGTAGAAGAAGAAACGCGGGCGGAAATAATCTAAAAACTGGATTATTCTCCGGAGAAACGGCTTCAATTTCTGGCGGAAGTGAATGCCCCCCCATCAGGTCTTAGAAGCTCAGAAAGAATTCCAAATTTTCTACGTAGTTCTACGGCAGGTATGAAAAATTCCCAGTACTACTCCTAGATATTAATATCTAGAAAAATTCAGGTATCCTTCCACATTTTTCAGTATTATTTCTCTGAAATGTTTTTCTTTTCTTAGAAGGACCAAGCGCCGGAAGTTTTCTTTTTTCCCCTGCCAGGACCCAGAGGTTAAGTCCCATCAGCCCTCGCGCGCCACCTTCCCCTCTTTTCCTCGGCGCTGCCTGCGGAGGTGGCAGCCATCTGTTACTCGGTGAGTTTTAATCGTTGGCCATCCGCATCTCTGCGGTCTTCATCTGGTCTTACCGCTTCGTGGTGAGGAAGCCTGCCCTTCCGAGCACTCGTCTTGGTGGGTTTTGTCCTTGTCGGTTAACTGGGGCACGTACAGGAACAGCAAAGCGGCCCTGCAGATGATGGAGGTTCGCTCCCCAGGGCCACCTGCCTTTCTACGGAGGCCTCTGTGTGTCTCTCAGGGTTGAGGACAGCTTGTTTGAGCCCTGGGAGTGAAGGTCGCCGTTTGGGTCTAGACTGCGGGAGCTTGTGGGGACCGTGGAGCCACCAGAGGGTTCTAGTCTGATGACAGGGATACTCCAATCTCTTGGGTCAGCGATGTGTTCCCGCGTGTATTTTCCGTTTCCGCTGACCGACGCCTCCTCTGCAGTTCTGGTCTTGGGGAGTTGCTGCTGCGGCCAAACCACCAAAACAACAGTCGCCTGCGGGAGTCGATTAGTTAACAGAAATGATGATAGCGGGTCAGGATCTCTGGGAATAAAAAACTGCGTCCTTGTCTTCGAGGAAATAATGTTTCGGGCGGGGGTGCGTTCTTTTATCGAACACAACGTTCCCCGAGTACCGTGTACTGAACAAAGAAATACAAGCAGTGAAGAGAACAAAAAGGGTGCTTCAGTAGAAAATAATGGGGTAACCGGGAAGGCCCGTCCTCGGATGAGTAGAACAGAAAGTTGAGAGGCCTGGAAGCATTTTCTAAGTCTGTCATGGCTTTATAGGTCTGTTGTGAGAGAATTGTAGAGAAACAGCGCTCTGGGGAAATACAGGTTACTCTTCACATCCGTCACTACAGGCATTCAATGTGCAGTATCATTTCCCTTTGACCCCTGCGAAGACAAGACTCGGTTCTTGTGGATTCCCCAAGTTCTGCGGAGCTAAAAGGAAATTGGACCGTCTGGGGTTTGGGACACCAGGTGTGGGATTTGCTCCCCTGAGCAAGCTGGAGCTTTTGGGTGTCGATTTGTTTTTAGATCGGCTGTTAGTGCTTCTTTGGCTTTAGGGGGTGAGATGACCCCTGACCTCCCAGGATCGCGTCTGGAGAGTGGTTCCTATTCTGCCAGCTTCGGAGAGGGAGGAAAAGCAAGCCTGGCAGAGGTACCCATTCCATTCCCAGTTTGCTCAGTAGCTGGAGATTGGAAGACACTCTGCAACAATGTTCAGGGCCTGAGCAGGGAAGCTTCCTTCTAGGACTCTGACACCAGGTGTCTCTGCTTCTTTCTTGAAGGTATCATGGCCGCCCTCAGACCTCTGGTGAAGCCTAAGATCGTTAAAAAGAGGACCAAGAAGTTCATCCGGCACCAGTCAGACCGATATGTAAAAATTAAGGTATTCGTAGTGCGGGGATGGAAGTGTTTGTTGGGGTGGAGAAAGGGGCTCCTAAATGGGCTCTGGGATTTCTGGTATCACCTGGTCAGAAGATTACCTTTGGCACATGAACCAGTCCAGTTAGTTAGTGGAAGAGCTCTCTCGAAACCTAGGTCTCCCTGAGTATGCCTCACTGTCTTTAAGTCACTTGAGTATAGTATACATTGGACCTTGGGCTGTTTTGAGGTGTCTAGAGGCTTGTATCATTTTAGGTGGCCTGGAGAGGTTCTGAGAAGTGGATTGATTATCCTTATGATGAGAAAACTTGTATCTCGAGTGCAGTGCCAAAACCCATACTCTTCACTCTTTATCTTAACTGTTCCCTCCTCACAGTTCCCTCCTATTCTGTCAGTCTCTGGGCTGTTTTTCCTTTGTTTAGGAGTGTGGATGTGAGTATATTCCTGGAGGTCAAATGCAGGAGCCCCTATTTTTTTTCTACCAAATAAAGATGTTGTGAAATACTGTAACCCAATGACAGCTACTGTTTGGCATATTTCCTTTTCATTGGGTCCCCCATTTTTCCTCGAAAAGGAAGAGCTGGTAGCAAAGGCACTAACCCTCTTGTGTTTATTTCAGCGCAACTGGCGGAAACCCAGAGGCATTGACAATCGGGTACGCAGAAGATTCAAGGGCCAGATCTTGATGCCCAACATTGGTTACGGGAGCAACAAGAAAACAAAGCACATGCTGCCCAGTGGCTTCCGGAAGTTCCTAGTCCACAACGTCAAGGAGCTTGAAGTGCTGCTGATGTGCAACAAGTGAGTTGGGTTCCACTTCTGGGTTCAGGTGTCAGAAGTCTGCATCTCTGAGCAATTTTGGTAGAGACTTTATAGAATGCATTTGGAGAAGTTGTATATTCTCTCCAGAGCTTAAAGAATGCTTGTTGGGGACTTAGAAAGGTTTCCTTTGCTGGAGCAGAGTGAGGGAACTTGGCCTGAAAAGTACAGAGACCCAAGACCTGGAAAGAGAAGGACTTTGCCTGACCATAAAAACATTGCGGTATCCCTTTGTCAGTTCTTTGTAGAACGTTGGCTTTATTTATGTGGAGGTAGGGGAGATATCGTGTAGCCTCAGACCTAAGGGACACTTTTGTTGTGGCCACAGGTATCTCCCTTCAAAAAGCTACAGGAACAGACATGTTGCTCTCTGATTAAGAGCTCTGTGATTTGAGGCAGAGAAAAGGAGGAAGGCTTTGCAGTCATGATGGCTTACCCAAAGTTGTAGTGCACGGAGGGTTCACAGCATTACTTTCAAGTATTTTGAGAAAGTAAGACACTTTATGAGCTCTGTGAGAGAGACTTGGTTTGCCTAGGCCAAAACTGGGACAGTGGGATGAGAAAACATTTAATGTGGGAAGTTATTTAGATGCTTTCGATTTGGATTGGAGGGAATGGTTTTTTTGGGTAAGCAGAGGACAATGTTCTTATATTCCTGGTACACAGAAAGAAGCTGAAAACCTGTTTCTTCCTAATCAGGATGTGAAGAGGGTGATGAGAGCTGTGATACCTGTGTGTGCATGCTTACAAAGATCTTTTATCTGTAGTGATTGTAGACAACAATAGAAATAAATGAAACCATTATTCCCATTGGTGGAGTTTTCTACGTTGGAAATTCAACTAGGTGTTGGAATGCTGGAAATTTTCCTTAGAAAATCCTTGGTTAAGCATAGGAATTAAGGGTGCTGCCCAAATCACAGGATGATGGAGAATTGTGACAGAAACATAAAATGCTTGTTGTGTAGTAAACGTGAGGTGCGGATGTTGCTGGTTGCCAAAAAAGATACTCTTAAATAGCTTGGCAGTTTGTGTAAAGAGCTATAGAAATTTTTGGAATCTGTGACCTTTACACCACAAGTTCAGTTTCTGGATATTTGTCCTTAAATAAACTGAAAAACACGGAAATGTTTTAAGGTTGATCATTGCTGCAGTAACGAAACAATTGAAAATGTAATTTGTGGATGGTGTGCATACAAGCACTGCGTGGAATGTTACATATACATTCAAAACGATGACCATGTGTGGAAAATGCCCAGGCAGAGGGGACAGTATTTAAGATGATAGGTATGTTAAATACATATGTGGGCAAGGACCTGAGGAGTTACTGAGAGGGAAATAAAAAATTTAAGTGTTAAAAACAAAGATGGAACCATTTCAAAGTATAACTACCTTGAGCTTGAGTGAACTCTTTTATAGATGAAAAAATTCTTTGAGTTTGTCTGTTAAGCTATTTTGCTGGAGTTCTTAAAAAGAACTATGTATGTCCCATTGCCTTAGTCGCTCCTTACAGTCGTCTTTGCTGAAATTTCTCCAAGAGTAGAGTCTTTTTCAAGATGTTGGTTTTGTTTTAATGTTTGTTTATTTTTGAGAGAAAGCATGAGCAGGGGAGGGTCAGAGAGAGAGGGAGACACAGAATCCAAAGCAGGCTCCAGGCTCTGGGCCTTCAGCACAGCCCAAAGCAGGGCTTGAACTCAACAACTGAGTTCATGACCTGTGCCATAGTCAGGTGCTTAACCAACTGAGCCACCCAGGTGCCCCAAGATTTTGGTTTTATTTTTTTAAGAAATCTCTGTACCCAGTATGGGGCTTGAACTCATAACCCTGAGATGAGTTGCGTGCTCCACTGACTGAGCCAGCCAGGCGCCCTAGAATGTCTTTTTTTTTTTTTTCTTTAAGATTTTACCTATTTTTTTAAGTTTGAGAGTGGGAGTGTGCGAGTGGGGGAGGAAGAGCAGAAAGGGAGGGAGAGAATCCCCAAGCAGGCTCCAGCTGATTATGGGACTCAAACTCACAAACCGTGAGATTATGACCTGAGCTAAAATTAATAGTCAGATGCTTAACTGACTGAGCCACCTAGCTGCTCCTTAAGATTCCATTTTTAAGCAATCTCTACCCAACATGGGGCTCAAACTCACACCCCCAAGATCCAAGAGTCAGAGGCTCCACGTACTAAGCCAGCTAGGTGCCCCACAGTATCTTTTTTTAATCTGCTATTGATGGCGTCATAAAATCGCTTCCTGTTGAAATGCGCTCCTTAGGCCAGTTTTGTTACCAAACTGGGGCATGGTGCAGCTGTGAGCAGTGAGTAAGTTGGACAGGACCTGGCACCCAGGTTCTAGTCAGGAAGTGTTAAGTGTTGCTACTTGCTGGGCAACCTCAGGCAACGTTACTCTGTTAACTTCTTGATTTGAATTTTGTCAGCAGCAAACAAGTAAAATGCCAGAAAGCTCCTGGTTTAGTCAAACTGTTGGATTCTGCTTGTGGTTACTTTGCAGAGTTAAAAAAAAACTTCATGGGACTGGAAGGATGGGGAGGACCTTTGAACTTGGGAGTCGGAGTCCGAGCCATCGTAGCCCTGTCCATTTCTAAATATCTGACTTGGAAATTCATTTCCACCTTAAAGGGCCGTGGTATGTCTGTTAGATGGAGGCAATCCATGGATCATAGGCTGCTGTAAGGATTCAGTGAGGGAACAAGGAGAGTGCTTTTGTACTTCCCGGGAGTGCTGTAAGAGCCTTACTGCTGGGGCCATGGACTTTAGGAGAGTTGGAATTTGGGGCTGTGCAGGGCTTGTTCATCAGCCATTTACCAGCGCCCCCTTACTCTACTCACGAACCGCTTCTCTTCCAGATCTTACTGTGCAGAGATTGCTCACAATGTCTCCTCCAAGAACCGTAAAGCCATCGTGGAGAGAGCAGCCCAGCTGGCCATCAGAGTCACGAATCCCAATGCCAGGCTGCGCAGCGAAGAAAATGAATAGACAGTTTATGTGCACATCATATTTGTGTTAATAAAACCATAAAACTACCATCTGGCATTTCCCTTCTTGGTTTTACTCCTCAGTTTCTTACTCTGACAAGTTGTCACAGATTTTTTTTTCTTTCTGGTTAATACTCTGTGGAATCTTCCATTTGGAAGAGGTTTATAAAGGATATTTTACTCTTCATAGGGCACAGGCCTTTGCTGCCCAGATCAGCCTTGTCAGCTCCACTTGGGGGTGGGGGAGACTTGGCCTTCACACCAAGGTGGGTTCCTCCCTTGACTGGAGGACCTTGCAACTCAGAGCAAGTAGTCATTCTTCCCCTTCACTTTGTAAAGTAGGATGACAGTTAACCCTGTGTGGTTCCTGTGACTGAGAAACAGCATGAAAGAATCCAGGTGAATCCCTTAGTTATTTGGTGCTGAAATGGCACCCCATGGCTTCTGTCCTAAACCATGACAGGATGACACAAATCCTCTACTTCATATATGATGAGCCTTGGATGTCTGAAGAGAATTTTCAGTCGCCCTTTTATAACCTTCCCCCAGCTTGCAGTTTCAGGTAGTTGAATAATTTCTGAAGGTGTGGGAACTGGAACATGATTGAGCCTCTTGATTGGTACTCAGGATTTAACAAACAACTTCCCTTTTCAAGTACAGCCCTAAACTCTAGGCAACAACAGCTAGAATTTAGCCCTGTTAATTACAGGCATACCTCTGGAGACAACCCAGGCTTAGTTTCCTTCCAGACCACCATGATAAAGCAAGTCAGACATTGACGCATTTTCTGATTTCCCAGTTAATTTTATACCATACTGAAATTTATTATGTGCAATAGCAGGTCTAAATAATGTGCATATCTTAATTTAAAAATAACTTTATTGAAAAAACCATCTGAGCTTTCTAGTTGTAATCTTTTTGCTGGTGGAAGGTCTTGCCTCGATGTTGATGGCTGCTGACTGATGAGGGTGGTGATTGCTGAAGGCTCGGTGGCTTTGGCAAGTTACTAAAATTAAGACCATGAAGTTTGCTGCATTGACTCAAGAATGATTTCTCTGTAGCATGCAATATATATTAGCACTTTACCCAGAGAGCTTTCAAAATTGGGAGTCGATTCCCTCAAACCCTGTCACTGCTTTATCAACTAAGTTGATGTAATATTCAGTTCTTTGTTGTCATTTCAATAGTCTTTAACAGCACCTTCACCAGTAGATTCCATCTCAACTCCACCATTAAAGTTTTCTCATGAGATTATAGCAATTCTGTCACATGTTCAGGCACTAACAGTAACATCAAAGATTACAGGTCACCGTAACAAATACAATAATGAAAAAGTGAACTGAGGAAAATATGACAGACATGAAATGAGCAAATGGTGTTTGATAGACATGGTTAGACACAGGATTCCTACAAACCTTCAATTTGTAAATGCTGTATCTGAGGCATGCCTGTGTAAAGTTAGGGTACCACTTTTCCAAGAACTGGTAGCAAGTGGCAGTATATAGTCCTGGGATACGGCATGTAGACTCCAGAACAAGACAACTGCATGTAGGGTGTTCTTCCCTACCAACCTGGTCGACAGCAGAAAGAACTACCCTGGTTATAATTCTCTTGGCCTGCTAGCCATGAGTTGGTTTAAGTCCCTTAGAAAAAATGTCTTACAGGTGGACTGCCTCCAGTTCAAAACCTAGTCTGAAACATTTGAGTAAATGCTGGTCATTTTCATTTCTTTAAGCTGACAGGATATATACTGACAGTGACACACCTAGTAAAGGAATTGTGCAGAGAAAAAGTAACAAGGATCTCTTACTGGTCTGGGACAGCACAGAAAATTTCAGCTTGTCGCTTAATATTTCTGTCTTCAATACTAAAAACTAGGAAAAACATGTTCAAAATCTTCCTCAGAAGGACAAAAACCAACTGGTTATACCTATATGTGGGGTGGCGTGAGACGTGGTCTAGTTTTCTTTGTGCTTTCAGGTTTCCCATTCGACTACGTAAATGTTTTGTAGTTAGAAAAAAACACATTAGATCTAATTCTCCATCCCAACCACTTCCCCCTGCAAAAATTCAAATTTCTGAATCATCACTACCAATTAGAAAAGGAAGCGTTTTGAATTCTAAAATGCAAGAAGCTCAGAGAAGTAGCTTGAGTTTTTCAGATGCCCAGCCAAAGCACTAATTTTTGGCCTATCAGATCAAGTGAAGTGAAAAGCGGGAGAAGTGTGAGTGACAAATCCAGGACACTGGTGGGAAGGAAGGCCAGCCAGCTGCCTCCTAACCTTTCACAGCTGTGAGCACAAGAGTACTTCTCAACACCACTTAGTCCTCTATAAGGCAGGGACTCCCCTAGTTTGAAGGTAGAGACTGCCCAGTGTGAAGTCACACATCCATATTTGTGCAAAGGGCTTGGAAAACGTCCATGCCCTGTTGCTTTGAATGACTGTCCTGAGTTACAGGGCCCAACTGTTGGCAGCCTTGCAGCTCCTGCTGGGGGCCTCGAGTTGGGGTTGCTGGAGAAGGCACTGTAAGCCCTGACCAGGAGCAGGAGGGCCCCCCAGTGAGATGAAGAAAGGGTAAAAGCAGAGGCCTGTGGCCAGCAGGGGGACAGTGAGGCCTCAGGGCTGGGTAGGCTCCCTTCTCCTGAGTAAGGGCCCACCTGGGGGCTGGGGAAGCACTAGCTGAGCTCCATTGAGTCTGTGCTGAGGGCTGAAGCAGAATCCTTCTGGATGCTTTCAAAGAGGGCAGCAAGTTCAGGGTTGGATCGGATTTGGGAAGAGAAGTCAGCCATGATGGGGCTTTTCCCTACTTCCGGGATGGTCAGCAGGGCGGCCACGGCCCTCATGGCGGAGCGTTTCAGCTCATCTTGCTTCTCAAATTCCTGCTTCACGGAACCAGCTTTGACCTAAAGTGGGAAAAAAAAGGAGCCATCCTTTACTGAGCCTGCCCTGGCATCACAGCCTCCATCCCTGGTCTCTGAATTCCTCTCAACCACCTGTAAGCTTTCCCAGCGTAACACAGCAGACTCCCCTACTTCAGTCTCATGTGGTTCCAGCCTCCAGAGACTTCTGCACTTTTACACTGGTTGGTTTCTCCAGAGGGTGATTCTTTGTCAATTAACTTAAAAGTCACCTAGGGGGCCTCTGACCGGCCAATCTAAACCGCCCACCTTTCTTTTCATTAATAAGTAATTCGATGGGGGCATCTGGGTGGCTCAGTTCATTAAGCCTCTGACTTCAATCAGCTCAGGTCATGATCTCACAGTTAGTGAGTTCAAGCCCCGAGTCAGGCTCTGTGTTGACAGCTCAGAGCCTGGAGTCTGCTTGGGATTCTGTGTCTCCCTCTCTCTACCCCTCCCCTGCTCACGCTTTCTCTCAAAAATAAGTAAACATTAAAAAAATAAATAATTCGATGGTGACAATTGCTATAAAGTGTTAACTGTCTCCTTTCCCTGCTAGGAGATTCACCCTATCTTTATTCACTGTGCTTCAAACAGGTTCTTCGTACCATAGGAGTTGGTGGTACCATCCGACTAAGTTGAATGAATGGATCACTGTGACAGTCATGTAGCTGGCCTGGCCTCTCCCCACCACTCAGGGGCCTGCCCCTGCAATCTCTCCTGCACAGCAAACACCCAAAACTGCCTTGCCTGCCTTGTTTTTCATCCCCCACCCTCTCCCACTTATTCAGAGGATCTCAGAATTCCCCCATAGCAGATGGAATAAAGTCCAAGCTCCTCTCCCTGCCCCTGACTTGGCCCAGACAAAGACTCTACCCTTTGAAGAGTCCAGTGTAGTGGTTAAGAACTTGGCATTGAGGTTGAACAGTCAGGTTCAAATGGTTCTGCCCTGTAAGAGCTGTGACTTCAGGTGGTCACTCTGAGCTATACCTCCCTTTCTATATGTAAGAGTCTCCTTTCCAGGAGAGTTGCTTTTAAGGATTAAATGACTTAACACAGTGGGGCACCTGGGTGACTCAGTCAGTTGGGCAGCCGACTTTGGCTCAAGTCATGATCTCGCAGTTGGTGGGTTCGGGCCCCATGTTGGGCTCTATGCGGACAGCTGGGGCCTGGAGCCTGCTTCAGATTCTGTGTCTCCCTCTCTCTCTCTGCCCCTCCCCTACTTATACTCTATTTCTCAAAAATAAACAAACATTAAAAGAAATAAATTTAAAAAAAGAAAAGAAAAGCTTTTGGTTTCCAGAGCTTTGTAGGTTTCAGTGGATGAGGGATTGTGGACTGGGATGCAGCGAGTTCTCATCAGTGCCCGACACATGGCGTCCACTGGGCAGCCAGGCTGAGTGGCCTTTGTGTGGGCCTCAGATCACAGCTCCTCTTGCCTCCTGGCTGACTGGAAGGGTGTCCTGATGCTTCCCTGTGAACTGGGATTTCCCCCCACACTGTAAGGCTCCGAGAAAAGTAGAAGTGACTTGGCCTTTGAAACTGTCACTGCAATGGCCCTGCAGAACCACTGTTTTCTTTGACTTCATACTATGCGTCTGTTACAGACTGAACCTTAAAAGGTAGGTTTCTATTAAGAAATTGCCAATTTTATCTGTTTTAGCCACGAAAGATTTCATTTTTTTGGAAAAGGTTTTGCTTTCTTGCAACTTGAAAAATCACTGTTCCATGGATCTCTCTCCTCTTTAAGCTCCAATCTGAAATACTCTGCCCTCGTTTGGTTAATTCTTACCCTTTCAAAAACCAGATTAGTTCTTTCAGTCAACAGGTAATTACTGGGCACGAGGCTCTGTTCCCAACGCTGCAGCTTCCCCCAGGCCTTCCGCTCCAGATCCCTCCCCCGGACCCTTGAGGCACTCCAGCAACTCTGCCCTGGAGCAATCAACCGATCAATGGTTTCTTTCTTTCCCAGAGAATGACTCGGTGTTCTAGGGAGGATGTGGGAGTAGGGGATACACCAGGTTCAATGTGGTGTCCCTAGTAGCTTGCAACAAGGGCTGGCACCCTGGAAATGTTGAATGAACAAAAGAAAGAGGTGGGTTTGAATCCCAGCTCTGCAACTTACCAGCTGGGGAGCCTAAGTTAGTAAGTGCACCGCTCTGAGTCTCTGTTCCCCTGTGTGTGCAGTGGTGACAATAGGAAGTACTTTATAGGGTGACAACAACAAAATGAAGCACTTCACACACCACCTGTAAATGGTAACTGAATAATCTGTGGGTGTGCCCAGGGCTAGGCAGGGCCTTACCTTGGCGGTGCAGGTGGCCCTAAGTGGCTCAATGAGCCTGTCCACCCTCTGCAGAACAGGTGCGGGACACAGGGTAGCCAGTCGTGCGAGCATGATGAAGGTCAGCATCTGCCTCAGAGGAAGGAGACAAAGTTCACGGTGAAATGGCCAAAAGGAGCAGAGCCCAGGGAAGATCAGAGGCTCTGGTACCAACACCTGGAGTTCAGTTCCAAACCCTAGCACTCATTCCCGCCAGGGCCCTGCCAGAGTCTCTCCCTCTCTGGGCCTCAGTTTTATCATCTATAAAATGTGAATGGCAGGAGGTGCCTGGGTGGCTCAGTCCGTTGAGAATCCAACTCTAGCGCAGGTCATGATCTTGTGGTTCGTGAGTTCAGGCCCCACATTGGGCTCTGTGCTGACAGCTTGAGCCTGGAGCCTGCTTCCGATTCTGTGCCCCCCCTGCTCATGCTCTGTCTGTCTGTCTGTCTCTCTCTCAAAAATAAACACTAAAAACAATGTGAATGGCAATATCTACTATGCCAACTACACTTGGCTGACCTGAGGAGGATCAGATAAGAAGAAATACCAGGGAGGGGGCGATTCTCAAGCTCAGATGCTCACAGGGCCAGGCAGATACTGTCCACGAGTGAAAAGGGCCAGATGGCAACTGGGAAGGCGTGAGGAGTCCACATTCCAGACAGCAACTCTCAGCTCCAGCCCATTGTGGCTGTGGGAATGTGGCCCAGGGCTTATGCACAGTTTTCAAAACAAACTCTGAGTTTCATGTAAAATCTCTCAACTTTTAAATACTGGCACCCATTAAAAAAAAAAACAAAAAACTGCTGTGCGTGCCAACTAAACATACCTACAACCCTGGATCCAGCCTGCAGAAGAATAATAGTGACCTCTTTTGAAAATGGTGGGTTCCTACAAATGATATGCAGCATAACGGATAGTTGTCTGAATTTTACATGCTCTACCTGTCCCCACCAGCCATCCGCCCTGCCCTGATCCACCACAACCCAGAGCAAAGGAGGGGGACCAGCAACAAGCACAGCATTCCACAGCACAAGCTGGGCCCCAGGGCTCCTCCACTTGCCAGCTGGTGCCCTAGAACTAGCCAGCTCTCTGGCCTCTCCACTGGAAGCGGGCATCATAGACCCACTCTTCAAGGGTGGGGTGCAGACTCAGCAAGATAACTCTAGGGGCTCAGCAGATGTCATAGCCACCCTCCTCAACACCAAAAGGAGCCTGGACATAGGGGTCCAAATGTTGCACGGATGTCCAGGCCTTGTCCTGTGCTCCCTGGAGGGCAGGCAAGAGGGCTGTGTGGCCAGAATGGGTGTGAATGGGAAAGCCTGGGGGAAATGCCTGTAAAACTTGGCCTTTATCAATCAACAGCAGGTCTGGGCCATCTTTCGTATCAGTGCAGAGGGACCTGGCTAGCATTCATCTTAATGCTGCTAGCATTCCAACACCAGAGGTACCCAGTTTATTGAGTGAGCTTCTTATATGTGGACACTGGGGAAGCTGCCAGCTTTCCCCAACTCTCAGAACAATCTAGAACATAAAACTCCAAACATGTTTTTAGGAGTCAGTCCAGGGGCTCTGTTCACAGAGATGGAACTTCTAGGTCAAAGATAATGTTTGAGAATTCTAAATTTTTCTAGCTACTGCTAAACCATCCTCCAAAGAGCTTGCCCAGTGTAGACTCCCCAAAAGCGTTTGGGAGGTTGGCCATCTTTCTTATTAAAAAAGAACAATGCAGTTATTTTCACTGAAGTGCTGGTGTGGAGAGCGGGGGACAAAAAGCAGTGGGCCCCAGTGGAGACTGCTGTCCCCTTGGTACGGGGTAGGCATAGGTTTCGCAGGAGGCCCACCCTACCCGGATATCATAGTGGTCCTTCAGGCCATCCTCCACGTGGTTCAGGAACTCGCAGATGTCTAGCTGGCCCAGGCAGCTCTCAAGCAGCGAGTACATGCACTCAAAGGCCGCCTTCCGCACGTCCAGCCCATCGTCCACTGTGTGCTTAAAGGGCCCCATTTCCACCTGCAGGAGGAAAGGGTGACAGGGGTTAAGGGATATGACTCTAGGGTGTAAGAACACCTCCCTTAGTTCCTGCTGCACACCCCACCTCTGTTGTTCAGTACTGTGTTCTGTCCCCAAACCAAGCCTCATACTCTCAAGTCTCTTGCCTTTGCTCAGCCTGCATGCCCTTTGAAAATAACAGTAACAATAATTAGTCTACTGAGCAGTTATAATGTGCCGGCCACTGTGCTGAGTGCTTGACAAATGACATGTTACCCAAGCATCACAACAGCCCTACGAAGACAGTGTTACTATTAACCCCACTTAACATATGAGGAAACTAAGGCTCAGAGAGGTTAATTAACTTGCCCAAGAACACACAGCTAGTAAGTGGCTGAACTAGAATTAAAAACCCAGGTCTCTGAAGCTTTTAACCACAAGGCTCTGTTCTTAATGGTAAACTCTTCCTCACCCCTCAAAGCCCAGCTTAAAAGCCCCCTCTTTTGGGAAACTTTCCTAACCCCTCTAAACATAGTCACTTACTCTTCAGCAATGCCAGGTGGCTCAGACCTTTTTTTTTTTTCTCTTTTGAGAGAGACAGCATGGGCAGGGGAAGGACAGAGAGAGAGGGAGACAGAGGCTCCAAAGTGGGCCTGCAGTGACAGCAGCAGGCCAGATGCAGGGCTCAAACCCACAAACCGTGATCAAGACCTGAGCTGAAGTTGGACGCTCCACCGACTGACCACCCGGGCACCCCAAGGCATTTGTATTATACTATGTGATGATAGCTGTTAAATCACTTTTAATCTCTGCCCCTTAAATCCTTATTGGCCCAAGTAGGTTCTACCTCAGTAAAACAATCGGCAGAAGGGGTATCTCTATCCTTAGGTGGCCATGAGCTCGCTAGTGGCAGAAACCAGGTCTGGTCCAGCTCTGATCCTGGCACCCTGACACAGTGCTGCCACTCAACAAACACCTGCTGAATGCTGAGTGATAATAAGAACCACCAATATTTACTGAGTGCCAACTGTGTGCCAGGAGCAGCCCTGAGAAGCTGCAAGACATATCTTATTGAATCTTTTCAACCCTGTAATACAGACCCGAGTTATTTTCCTCATTTTGCCCAAGAAGAGAAACTGAGGCTCAGAGCAGATTAAATTGCCCTAGGTCAATGTGCCCAGGGTCACACAACCTGGAAGTGGAGGAGCAGCATCTGACCCAGGCCACATGGCCCACGTGCCTGCTCTGAAGAGCCTGACCCGGATCCTTGCCACAGCTCCGCCAGGCAGGCCTTCACTGTCCTTCACCGGCCCTACCTCTCGGATGAGGTCCCTGCGGATCTTTGTCTCCTGGTAGAGGAGGGGCAGGATGTCACCCAGCAGGTCCCGGACCAGTGAGGGCTTATTGTGCACAGCTGAGTTGAAGAAAGCCAGGGTGGCCCGGCGCACATTCAGGTCTGGGTCTTGCAGGCTCTCCATGAACTCTCCTGATGGAAACACGAGAGGGCATGTCAAGGACAGCTCAGCCGAGACCCAAACGACCTCCACCCCAACCTCAGCCATCTGATTAGTGTGAGCTGGGCAGACCTGGCAGAATGGGGGCAAACATGTTCTAAGCAGCTACTTTCTTACCAGGCACAACAAGCCCTGAAAGCGCAGATAAGAATGTGAACTAGAGTCTGGCCGGAGTTCAAATCCAGGTTCCACCATTTCCTAACTATGGGACCTTGGATAGCCTCAAGATCCTCATCTATAAAATGGGGGTAACAGCAGTATCCACAGTGTAGGACTGTTTTCAAGATTTAAAATGTAGTGATGTGATTATCTATCTATCTAAAATACCTAGCAGAAGGCTTGGCACAGAACAAGGATTCTATGAACATTAACTTGATATTACAACAGATAAGGCTCTTGAAGATCGGAGAGATGAAGAAACTCACACTTTCACATAGCACTTCTCTGAGTATACCTTTTTGTATAGTTTAGACTTTTTAGTAACTGTTAATGTTCCATTTGCTCTATAAATAAAATCAAGAATGAGGGAAATCCCTTAAAAAACAAAACAACAACAAAAACTGCGATCCTAACTCTAAATGTATTTCTAATGATTAACATAACCACCAGGTTATGAAAGAATGAAACAACTCACCCAAGTAATTTCCAAAGTATTTTGACTAGTTACCCTCAGGCTAAAGACAAAAGACCTAAAAACACTGACTATTTGCAGAGATAAAAGTTAGCAATTCGCAGTCTACTTTCTGTGTATTCCAGGATTAAGTGAATAAATACCTGGTAGATAGCAGGAACTGGGCTTTTTCCTGTAAGAAAAGGGTATGGAACAGAAGAAGGCTAGAAGGAACCCTGCAGTGCTGGACTGGAAGAGCAGGTAACACATGTATATGTGTGTCTGTCTGTGTACCTACAATCACACATACACATACTTCCTAGTTGTGTCTGCCAGGAGGGCCTTGAAGCAATGGCACCCCAGTAGCCATGAGCACACCTAGTGTCTAGATCTTGGATTCTAAGTACGATTCTCCACTAAAAAGAATCAGGGCTCCCTGAAGAAAGGACTGATTCCAGAGCTGGGAGAGAAAAGGTTTAAGGTAAGTGTAGAGCATCTTACTGTGCCAAAAAGTAAGGATATGTTCAAAGGATGATGGAAACACATCAACAGAACATAGGAACCAGCCTGAAGGGCTCACACTGGCCACAGCTAAGACAAGCTTGAGAATCAAAATAATGAAGACAGTAATTAGTTGTAATTCACTGAATAAAACAGGAACCCGTGAGTCTATAAAGATATGAATTAATCAATGAATAAGTAAATGGGGGAGAGGGAAAAATTCTTTCAGAGAACAGAAAGCAATGTAACAAATACGGAAGAAATGCTGGAATTGAAAGTCACCATTTGGCAACTGTCAGAAATCACTAAATCAGGAAAGAAACCACAATGGATGCTAAATGTAGCAGGCAGAAATTTGATGAAGAGGTTATTTCAACAGACTCAAAAAAACTTATTCATTCCAAAGGAAAAAGGAATTTTAGAATGGAGAAACCTGGAAGTCTCCACCTTAACCAGGTGATCAGAGTTACCATCGCCAGTCATGGGGAAAACTGCCATCCTGTGCCTCCCAACATGATGTGCTGGGAAGAACATAAAGTCTCCCAACAGAGCAGGATTCAAACCCAGAGCCAGCAACCTCCGGGCCCCTTCTACTGTGCCCTGCTGGTTCCCCGGCTCCCCACCCTCTGTGAGAACACAGCTGTGGGGAACCTGGCAAGACTGGACATCAAGTCTCCTCTCCAAGTCTCTGCTTCCTCAGCTGTACAATGCGACCCTCAAGCAAGGGGCAGTGAGAATGAACTACGGTGAGGTACCTTAAAGGGCCTAGCCTTGTATCTGACACACAGTGAGAGCTCAAAAACTGTGGTTCAAATACACAGTAAGAAACAAACACCTAGGCAGAGGTCCCTAGGGCTGCCAGCCTGGGCAGCTCAGGCAAGAGGAGGGAATTCAGAACTGGAGGCAGTGTGTGCCCTCTGGGTCAGCGGATGGGGATGAAGTTGCTGCTGATATTGCCATGGCTTCTGCTGACCCCTGCTGACCCCTGGTCTCACACCACAGTCCCCTGGCAAGTGTGGATCAGCACCCCCGTTTTAATTTTTTTTTAAATATTATTTTAGAGAGGGGGAGGGAGGGGCAGAGGGAGAGACTGAGAGAATCTTACGCAGTACTTAAACAATGCTCAGGGTGGACCCTGAAGCGGGGCTTGATCTCACGACCCTGGGATCATGACCTGAGTCAGATGCTCAACCAACTGAGCCACCCAGGCACCCAACACCCCTCTTTTAGAGCTGGGGATGAGATGATCTGTCCTCGCTCGCACAGCCAGAAGGCAACAGAGCCATGCTGCCAATCCAAGAGCAGCCGACTTCAGAACCGCTCCACACTCCACCAGGTTGTCCTGCCTGTGTGAGGAGGGCCGGGCTCCCATGTGATCCAGTTACAGGCCTGCAGCCTCAGAGCTATGAATGTCTGCCTTCTCTAGGAGGAGCCTAGTCCTGCAGAGTCCCAAAGAGAGGGCTCACCAATGAAGGCTGCTTGGGCTCCTCAGCCCAGAAGACTCCTAAGACAGGGCATGAGCTGGGAGCCACTCTCCCCAATTCCAGTAGAACTCTACCCAGCTTGACGCCCACCGAAGCCAATGCATGTAAGAGGCTGGTGGTTTTCCACTTGTAAGAGCCTGTGTGTTCATGGAGTACCCTCCCCCCAGTAAAGGATGGGGTCTCTGAATCAACCTTAGAACCTGCATATAAGGATTTCTTGCCTCCATTTTACGGATGAGGAAACTGAGGCTCAGAGGTGAGAAGGGGCATGCTAGGCTCACCCAGCAATTCAGTGGCAGCACAGGGATTTGAAACCAGGCCCTACTGCCCATCATGGGGGTGAGGTAGCCTCCTGGGCCTCAGACTCCCCTTGGCTAAGGTGTAAGAAAAATCAGCCCAGACTCAAAGGCTGGGAGGAGGGGATTGAACGGGGCCGGGGACAGAGGGTTGGGGGTGCTCACCGATGAAGCTCTTAAGGAGGGGGTCGATGGGATGGGGCTGGTCAGAGATGAGGAACTTGACCGCTGTGATGACCGTGCTCCGTGTGTGTGGCCGACCTGCTGGACAGGAGGCATTAGCTTGGTGAGCGGCAGGGCCGATCCTGGACACTCAATAAATCACAGGGTCTCTGAGTCAACGTTAGAACCTACAGATAAGGGTTTCTCACTCCCATTTTACAAATGTGGAAACTGAGACACAGGTCGGAAGGAGTCGAGGCTCTCTGCCTCCCTGGGAGACAGAATTGGATCCCTCCCCATTCAAAACACCCATCTCTGGCGAAGTCAACGCCCTTTCCCTTGGCAATCTAAATTTCATCCCTAAATTCTCCTGAGGTGGCTGAGAGGAAAACTGGCAGTTCTCAGGTAACCACACTGCAGGGTGAACACAGGGAACCAGGAACCCAAGACAATGGTCAGTCCACAGTCCCAAGAAAGACCTTTGCTCAGGCCTTAGGGCTGCGTTCTACTTTTCAGACACATTATCCTCAGGATGGTCCTACTGATTAATAAGTGGTGATATAAATTAAAATGTTTAATAAGAATTATTATTAATCTCTGTTTTACAGTTGAGGAAAAAGACCCAGAGAGATTAAGTTCACATCTAAGGGCACACAGCAGATCCAAAATTCCACGGCTGATTCTGAGCCGTGGCTGGGCCCTCCTCCTCAGGCCCACATTCTCCAAGCAGGCGGTAGATGTGCTCCAGGCAGGCTGAAGGCCAAGGGCATTCCAACAGAACCCAGAACACCCCCAAAACTTGGGAATGGAGAAGTCACTTAATTTTACTTTTCCACTTGCTTTCCGAGTAGAGAGGCTGGAAAAAGGGTGGGGATTACACCTCCCATTATGGTGAAAGAAAGAACCCAGCAGCTGCTGGCTTCTCCCCTCCCCCAGCACACAACAGTGACCGGTTGAGGTTGTTTCCATCATGTAGACCTTACACTGGAGACCCAGGGCAAAGTTTACACTGTGGCTGCGGGGTGTGAAAACCAGAAAGAGTTACTGACTTCAGACTCGCAGTTCTTTCCTCTTTCTCTCTCTATCCTGACTGGCCCCTGAGAAGATTCAAGGAGGCTAATGAAGACACGCACAACAGAACAGGATTAGTGAATTTGAAATGAGAAACCGAGGCCAAGGAAAAACACAGGCAGGGAAGTGAGGGGAAGACTGGTATGAGGGCAGGGAGAGCCACCTAGGAAGTCCCACGAACTTGCTGGTAGCAGGCCATGAGTCCTGCTCCACACTTTCTGGCAGCTGCAGAGCGAATCAGAGCTTGGAAATGGCAGGGCTGCTCCTCTTATCCCGAGACTCTGGCCCATCAAGATTCCTTGTGAAGAGCCCTGTGAGCCTAACAGGCAAGGTCCTCAATCCACTCTTCCTGTCCATTCAGTGGTGCGAGCTACCAAGCTGCTTCTTATAAACCCAGCAACCCAGCGAGGGCTCAACTGTGATCACGAACGTAACAATAGCAGCACTTATTGACTTAGTATTAATTACGTTCCATCCGCGATACCGAGCCCTTTGCCTGCATTATGTGAATAAATATACCCTCTGACTCTGACCAGCTCAAGGCCTGGAAACCTTTCATCCTCAGGGGCTTCCACTTACCCAGGAGCTCCACAGCCCCACCTGGCTGCTTTCTTCCTGAGCTTCAGAAAACCCTGACGTGCCCTTACCAGGCCACACAACACCTGCCCCTGGTTTTTGCCAGAACCTCCCCAAACCCCAGGAGTGTGGCCCCCCGGGTCCTACTTAGTCTATACTGACATTTGCTCCTGGCTCAAACCAACCCAAGAGAGCTCCACTCCTTGCAGGCCGAGAACTCCTTTTATTAACTTGCGCAGGGAGCATGAGGCTGCTGTCCATACCAAGGAATATGAAGGCGGCATCGCGAAAAGCTTGTTTTTTGTAGGGATGTATTAAGGATTCTGTCTCTCCCATCCCAGAGAGTCCCCCAGGAGGGGGCCTGCACGTCTCAGGAAACATTGTGTTTTTAACGGCTCCTATGCCTTTGCCTTAGCCACACCAAGACTCTTCAGACCTAATCACCTGAATTAGCTCACTGTGAGTGGGCCACTCGGGAGCAAACTGCCCACCTCCGACCCGGACCACCTTCGTCCACACCTGTGCCCCTACCTGCAGCAAGCTGCTTCCGGAACCGGGGCAGAAGGAATGGAGGGTTCACGAGGACCAGCTTGCCAATGCACTCGGCCACCACCCCCCGGGTGCCCTCCTCGGCGCCCTCACAGCGCTGGAACAGCAGGGCCCAGATGTCCTCGGCGTAGGGCTTCAGGCTGTCCGGCTGGGCGGCCCCCAGGGCCTCCCTGAGCGAGTGCAGCAGCAGGTACTGCCGCCGGGGCTCACCCTCGATCTGCCCCAGCAGGAAGGGCAGGAAGTCGGGCAGGTTCCCAGCGCCCACGCGGCCCAGCGCATAGGAGGCAGCTGCCCTCACGTCCTCACTGGGTGACCCCAAGGCTTCCAGGAGCACTGCCTTCAGCTCCCGCTGGGGGCCTGGCCCGGCCACCTGCCCCACCTCAGCCAGTGACAGGAACGCCAGGACCTTGACCCCTATGCTCGAGTGGGGCGACCTGGCATCGCAGACCAGGCGGTTGGCCGTGCCCGCCGCCTCCTGGGGACAGGCGGCCGCAAGGGCTGCCACGCACCGAGCCAGGGAGTGGAACACCTGCTTGTGCAGGCCTGGCCCGCCGTCCGCAGGCTGTCCGTACACAGGTGCGGTGAGCATGCTGATGAGCTCCTCGTAGCCCACGCACGGGGGCCGTGTCCCCACCAGCGCCTGTAGGAAGCCTTCAGCAGCCGTCAGCACACTCGCTGGCAAAAGGGGCGAGCGCAGCAACCGTAGCAGCTCTGAGAGCACGGGGCCGCTGACCTGGGCCAAAGAGGCCGGCTGGGCCTGGGTCACCGAGGCCAGGAAGTCCACAGCCAGCTGAGCCACGTGCATGTCGCTCTCACTGACCAGGGGAGGCAACTCGGCCAGCACAGCCTGCACAGCTCGTGGAGGGAGGGTGGGTCCCTGGCTCTGGGTCAGGGCGGCCAGGGCAGCCAGGGCGGCCAGCCGCAGCGCCCGCTGGCTCTTTCGCAGGAACGAGGCCAGAATGGGCAGAGCCTCGGCCACGATGGGCTGCAGGTCGAGCCGCAACGGGGACGAGGCCACCAGCGTCAGTGCCTTGACAGCAGGCAGCCGGGTGATCTCATTCCGCAGGCGGTCCAGAAGGAGCAGTAGTGACGGCTGTAGGTCATCCCCAAGCTGGTCACCCAGGTGAGCCACAAGGTGGCCCATGCAGGCAATGGCGCGCTCCTTCACCTCCTGGTCCAGGTCAGTGGCACGGAGCCGTGCTAGGGTGGCCGCAGCCATCTCTCCAACATACGGCTCAGGGTCCAGCGTCCGAGGCCTGTCCAGTGGCCACAGGGCCCGTACCAGCTCCTGGAGCACCAGCAGGGCCTCTGCCGCGATCTTGTAGAAAGGGTCAGCCACGCAGGCCATCACAGGTGGCAGGAGAGCCGGCAGGTGTGAGTGGAAGGCCTCAGCCGGCTCTGTGCCCAGCAGCCCCTGCAGGAATGCCAGGGCGTCCATCCGGATGGTGGAAGAGCTGGAACGGTCGGCCAGAGAGAAGACAATGCCTGTGGGGAGGGGGCAAAGGTTACGGAGCCCTAGGTAGTCCCTGGGTATGGGGGTGGGGCATCTGCAGGCATAGGAGCTGGCCCCAGGCCCCAGGGCTCTTAGGCTGCAGATCCTGAAAGGTCAGGGCTTGGCCAGGGCTGAGGGACACAAGGCCTGGAAACCCCTCTGAAACCAGGAAGTAGGGCCTGCACCCAAGCTTTGTTCTCACTGCTGGCAGTGGGGAGCCACCATAGGCTGCTGAACAGGGTTACCCGTGGGGATTGAGGCCTGGGGTCCGGAAGAGCCCAGGATAAGAGATACCTGGTTGTAGTCCATCCTACCTGCTACCAGCACGGGCATGTGCTCTGCCAGGCTGCCAGGGAGGACACCTGCCAGCTCGGTGAGGAGACTGAAGCAGCCCTGGCGGGCCCGGACACTCCGATCCTTAAGCTGCCGCTGCAGGGCCTTGATCACAAGAGGCACCTGTGGGTAGTGTGAAGGCAGTCAGTGACCACCCAGGAAACCAGGGCGTCCCATTCACTACTGGGGGGCTTTCCCGGGCATGTGCCCACGGAGGAGCAGCAGTGTGTGAGGATCACTCCATCTCAAGCTTTCCATCACTCACTCCATACACAGACCCTCTGAGGTAGGTACTATGCCTGGACTCTCTTTACAGATAGGGAACAGGGAGAGAGAGATTAAGTGACTTGCTCAAGGTCACCTGGCAGTCTGGCTCACACCCCTGTACTCCATGAGGAAGCACTGAGGCCCCTTTCCCTTCCCTGGCTAGATTCTCTCCCCACATGAGCCCATCTGTTCCCTGAGCTTCAGATTCCAGTGAAGCAAAGACTCCCAGATCTCCATCTCCAACACCAGACTCGTGCTAACCACCTGTCTGACTTCAACGTGGGCATCCGAGGACCTGGAACATAAGTGTCCAGAACAGAACTCTAGATATTCCCTTCTCCACCATGTCCAGGAACTGCAGCCCATGTTTTAGCCAGAAGCTAGAACTCACCCCTTCCTGTCTCTCACCCTCCACATCCAATCTGACATTGAGACCCAAATACTACTCCTCTAGTCTGACCACTCCTCTTGCCCCTACCCCCAGCCCAAAGCACCCCGCCTTTCACCTGGATAGCTGCAATGGCCTCCTGTTGGCCTCCAGCATCTACTCTTTCCCTCCCTGTTACAATCCATTTCCCACACAGCAGCCGGAGTGAGCTCCTTCATATGGGAATGGGATCCTGTAATCCCCCTCCTATGGCTTCTAGGCTCTTAAGAGTAAAACTGAAACTCCTTCTCAGGGGGCTGGAGGCCCTATTTGTGTTGTCTATCTGCCCCTACCCTGTGTGGTCCAGAGGCCAGGCCTTCACCTGCCATGCTCCCCGCTATACTCAGCACCTAACAGGGCCAGACACACAGTGGGTGCTCAGCACGCACATCTGGGGGGGTGTGGAGGGGTAGACAGATGGTGCGGCAGAGGAAGGACAGAAGGGTGAGCAGGTGGGAGGGGGAGTTTTGAGTGCAGGAGCAAGGGTGGGAGACGGGAGGAGGCATGCCCACCTGGCTGTGTAGCATCTGGAGGTTGCTGCCTGTTTGGGTGGGCTCCTCCATGGCCTCCAGCCACCCCCTCGGGGGCCGCGTCTGCCGCAGCAGCACAATGTAAGCCCCGAAGATGTCAGCCTTGACATTCTCCTCGCGTTCCTTGAAGCGGTGGATGAGTGCAGGCGCCAGGGTGCGGTGGAAGTCAGGCAGCAGGTCGGGCCGAGAGCAGATCAAGGCCGCCACGCACTTGGCCGCAGCCCGGCGCACCTTCCAGCTCATGTCATCATCATCACTGTACTCGTCCTCACTCTCTGGGGCATGAACAGGACACCCATGGAACCCTGTGCACAAGCCCGGCCCCACTCAGGCTGTCTCGCAGGATGGGGAAGTGACAAGGGAGGGGACAGGGAGGACGGAGTCAGGACTGTTTCCTCTTTTGATTTTGATTTACACACTATTAGGACTGTTATCTGCCATTTAATGAACACCTACTGCATGCCAAGCACTTCAGATCCACAACCTCATCTGAGCCTCACAACCACCTTGTGAGACAAGGATTACCCCACCCCCCCACCCCCCGCCATAGAGATGTGGAAACTGGGGGGGAATGGCTCACCCAAGTTACATGAGCAGGGATACAGCTAGGGTTAAAGCAGGATCCTCCCTTTGCCTCCACACCATCCACTGTTTTGCCTACATCAGGGACAAAACTAACTTCCAAGTCATCAGAGAGGATTTAAGACCATCCATTTGGGGCACAAAACCCATCCTTTGGTTTCAGAACTGGCTGTGTGATATTTCACTTATTGAGATTCCAGAAGGGACAGTTGACAAGACCTCCCTTTGGCCTCCTCACTCCCTCTACCTCCAGCCCCAGCCTCTCAAGTCCTGATTCTGGCTTCCAAGCAGGACTGCTAACAAGGAAAAGCTGTTCCTGTGGCTTTCTACTTTCCAAGTACAGAGCTCATCAAGTACTTCACACCACACCTCAGAATGAGGGTGACTTGAGCCCCATTTTATAGATGACAAGAATAAGGCTCCGAGAGGGTGAGAGACTCTCCTGAGGACACACAGCTAGGAAACAAGAGAGCTGAGATTCAGGCCCACGAGGTCCACCCATATACCTGGAGAGACACACATGAGGCTAAGAAGGGGACAGTCCTAACTAGGGACACTTAGTGTGTAAATGGCACAGACCCAGTGTGTTCTTTCTATCCATGCCACTCTGCAGATGACTCAGACTTTCGGAGCATTGACATCTGAAGAAGCCATAGTGGGCCATGTGGATGGTCCCATGGATGTGTCCTGTCAGATGTCCTTAGATGGATTGTTGTGTGTTACCTCCACCCTACGCCACCCAAGAAGAAAAATCCATAGCTCCCTGCTGCTGACAAGAACATGCTCAATCTCCCTGGCTTGGCATTCGAGGCCTCAACACGCCTGTCCGATCTCATCTCCTACCATCCCATCTCATTCTGAGTACCCCATCAGGCCCTACGTGCTTTGCTTCCATCAGTGCCCTACAGGCCCAGGGCCGTCAGTCTGAGTGACAGGTAGGATCATGGACACAAAAAGCCACTGCATCCATTCCCCATCCAGGTAGCTCTCTCTCCCCTGCCAATACTTGTCATTCCACTATTAGAGCTTCACTCTGCTGGTTAAAAGCTTCATCTCTTGGAAGCTGTTACTAAGCAGGTACAGATATGGCAGCATAGAGGTGGGGGCTCCAAGCCCCAGTTTTGCCACTTCCTAGCTGTGTTACCTCAGGCAAATCTCTTCTCTAAGTCTGGGTTTCCTTGTCTGAGAAATGGGGTAATAATAAACACCTGGTTTTCTATGGTTATTGGAATGACTATGAAATACGAATACTCATCACACCAGTAGATGTTCAATAAATGACAGTAATTACTACTATCATTACCATGATCTGTGCAGAGGGTGGGGCCCTTGGGGAATCCAGATTATGGAGGTCAGGGCTGGAGACCAAGGAGGTGTTAAGATTAGGGTGGAGGTACCCAATGTGGCCTTGTATTTGGCTGGGAGGGAAGGGGGTGTCCCAGGAAAGCTGCACCCGTTTCCGCCTTCTAGCCCCAGTGACAAGTTGGCCACCCACCTTGCTCACTAAATTCAGTATCTTCTGTCTCCATCTGCTCTTCGTCCTCATCACTGTCGTAGTTATAGTTGGGGTCATGCTTCATGTACTGGAGGCAGAGGCTGGTTACATTGGGCACATGAGGACCCATCTCCTTGGGGCACCTGTTGGGGCAGGAGTGGGGAGGCTCTGCTGGACAGGCAGGACAGAGCAGGGGTGGGCCCAGTGATGAGTCCTGAGATCTTACTGCTTTGAGGCCAGCATCCTGCCCCACCCTTTCCCCACCAACTTCCCAAAGAAACCATGGGGCCCCCGTCTCCTGGCACCCACACTGCACCTACTTCCTCAGGAAAGCCTCAAAGGCCTGGAGGCAGGACTCCCGGAGCTCATCATCATCCAGGTTGCAGAATTCCTCCACCAGGGGTACCAGGCGGTCCAGGTGGGCCCCTAGAGGGCCAGGTGTGTCACTGAGGGCAGGCCACACCCATCCCCAGGCTCCCTCAGCCCACAGCACTCAGCTTGTCCCTGCACCTGCAGCCTTGGCCCCTGCAAACTCAACTCAGCAGCTTCAGAATTGAGCAGATGTAGGTTCTAGCCTTGTCTCTGCCACCTGTGAGCTATGCGACCTTGGACACAACACAACACTTCTCTGATCTTCATCTACTCATCTTCCCAGTAGGGACAGAAATGCCTACCAGGCAGAGATTTTGTGAAGATTAATGACACGATGCAGATAAAGAGCTCCACCTAAGTCTTGGCACAGGGGAGGACTCTGTGTTGAAACTAGTAGTAGCATCTGTTGTTGAAACTATTATTCATGTCCTCCTCTTATTTCCCACACTAGGGAATAGGGAAAAACAGAAATGCAGGCACCGCCCTGATGCACCAGGCAAGAGGTGCCCACCTCTTGAAAGGGTTCTGTCCAATCCTTCTCCAGTCACACTCTTCCCCATTTTCCTGCTCAACTGCCCATGAACCCTAGTCTGACCCTGTGCAGGCCTCCTTGTTGGGTTCATACTCCCGAAGAGTGGCCAACAGTTGGCTGTTGTTTAAGAGAAGATGTGGACAGAGCATGGACTTTAGCCTGGGTTCCTTCCCCATGTGTGTTCATAAAGTCCCCTGCAGTGAGAGGGCCAGAGGGGAAGGAAGGCTAGACTGTGACCAACTCTACCCACATTGCCTTGTTCTAGCCCAGAACTCTGAGGTGCTTGAAAATAAATTCAACCTTGACTGCAGGATTCCATTTCTATAAAGCTAATCTCTGGCAAAAGAAAGCAGATCAGTGCTTGCTTGGAGTGGGGCAGAGGGAGGGTCGGACTGCAAAAGGGTACAAAGAAATTTTGGGAGGGGGTGATGGAAATGTTCTGCATCTTTACGGCAGTAGTAATTTCACAGCTGTACGCACAGGTCAAAACAAACCTAATTGTACACTTTAAGCAGTGTAGCTTACTGTATGTACATTATCCTCCAGTAAAAATTTTTAAAAATCCAAACCTAGCTTATGGGTTGTTACTACACTATCTCTGTCAAAGTACGATGATAGAACATATTGTATTTAAGTTTGTCAGCATGATTTCTAAATTACCCGCGAGACTCAGAACAGGTAGGTAAGGCTCAGAAGCATTTCAAGCTCAGGGCCCACCCACTGCCTCTCAAGCTCCGCCCTCCCCCTTCGAGATGTCAGCCAAGCTCCCTTACCTAGTAGGTGCCTGACACTCAGGTCCCACCCCGCCTCAGCCACGCCCCCTTACCTAGGCTGCAGCCCGCCCCTACCGCTTCGGCCCCGCCCCCTTACAGACGGGCTCCACCCCCTTACCGAGCCGGTGCCCTGCCTGCCGGCCGATGCTACCCAAACACTGGATCAGAGTGCGGATGGCAGTGGGGCTGGCGGGCGCCCGCGGGCCGGGCAGCCGATCAAGCAGGTGGTCAGCGAGTTCCACGAAGAGGTCGGTGCTGCAGGTGGCCGCCAGGTGGCCGAGAGCCCCGACTGCCCGCTTGCGCACGGCCAGGCGTGGGCTGCTCAGCTGCGGCAGCAGACATTGCAGGAGGCTGGCGTGGAAGGCACCCAGAGGGGCGCCCAGCCTGGGGAGTCGGAGGAAACGTCGGACGGGGCCCACCCAGAGGGCAGCCTGGGCCAGGCACCTCACCTTCCCCCAATCCTCTCCTGACCTCCTCCCCAGAATTATGACAACCCCATGGTCAGTGGTAAAAGGAAAGGTGCCCTGCAACTGTGTGGAGTAATTATTTATTCTTATTACACAAGAGAAGGAGAGGGAAAGGGGCTTTCTCAAGACCACTCCGGCAAGAAATACAAGCCCAGGAGCTGAATCCAGATGTGCAGGTTGCCAGCCTGGGGAGAAGGCCTAATGGTAATGGAGTTGTGGGTGGCTCCAGTGAGGCTGATTTCCTGGGAGTCTGGACTTTGCCTCTAGGCGCATTCTCCACACACACACACACACACTCCACACACTCTGATTGTTGTCCCCTTTACTAAGACCACAGTGGTTTAAAACCTACCTCTGACTTGGTCACTCCTCTGCCTAACTCCTTCAATGGCTCCCCAGTGCCTTTGGATAAGCTGAGCTCTGAGATCAAGGCAAGAGGCAAAACCAGAGGATGGTTTCTGCACAGGTAGAATGCAGCCTCTGCCCACTTCAGCAGCTTCTATCCTCACCTTCAAACCAGGCCTGTGCATTTTCTGTCCCATACATATCCTGAGACCTTTTCTTCTCTCACTCCACACAAGCACATTGACCTCATGCTCCCATATCCAGGCCAGCTCACTCTCCTGGATTTCATTTATTTATCTGTTCACTACTATGTCACAGGGCCTGTGCTGGGAGCTCGGGTGAGATCAGACTGGTCCTAGGGGCTGCCCTCATGGAATCTCTGGTTGAGGGGGTGCCTCCCAGGCACCTCAGATTCAACATGCCCAAATGAATCCATCATCTTCCTCCCCACACACCTGCTCCTTGCTCTCAGAATGCACCCCACCACAGCCAATGGCCCTGTGTCTGGGTCCCCAGTTAGTAAAGCCAAACCCTGGGTGTCGTCTTTGAGTCTTTGCCCCTGACCCACTCCAAGTCTGTGGAGTCTATCTCCTAAACACAACCTGAGTTCGCCTGCCTGCAGAAGCCTCCTAACCAGTCCCTCCCTGCCCATTCAACCCCTCCTGCCTACCAGGCACACTGCAGATGGGAAGATGAGTCTGAAGCGCACAAGTATGCACAAGGCATTCCTGGATCCCTGCCCTGACCCCCGCACCACCCTTCACACATTCAGTGTAATCTTGTGTCACCCACACTTCAGCTCCTGCCCAGCTCTCTCCATATTACACCTGAGTACCACACCTATCTCGCACAACCCCCAGGACCCGTCTTTTCCAGCTTCTGCCCTCTGGGCCGAAGGCAGTCTCTCCCTCCAGGGCCCCCTTTATGCCCACCCAATCCTGGACAAGTCCTGCCTATCCTTGAAGGCTCAGCTAGCAGGACCCTCTCTAGGAAGGTTCCCTAGCCCCCAGCCAGGTTAGGGGCTCCTCCTCTGAGCTCCTAAAGACTCTGCTCTTTTCCTTATTGTTGTTCTTACTCCTCTTAGTTTATGTGTCTGTGAGCTCCTTCCTAGGAGTGTCCCAGACTCCTCCATCTCCACATTCCCAGTACCAGTTCAGCACCTGATATTTTTCTGCATCATGGAGTAGGTGCTCAAGTCTTGAAGGGTGAAAGAACGAAGAGTTTTAAAATGTGCAGTGCAATTTAAAATAAAGGCCCAACAAAAACAGGCACTAGGGTCAATGGAACCCAACAGAGAACCCAGAAATGGACCCACAAACGTGTGGCCAACTAATCTTTGACAAAGCAGGAAAGAATATCCAATGGAATAAAGACAGTCTCTTCAGCAAATAGTGCTGGGGAAACTGGACAGCAACATGTAGAAAAATGAACCTGGATCACTTTCTTACACCACACACAAAACTACACTCAAAATGGATGAAAGACCTAAACATAAGACAGGAAGCCATCAACTCTCCGGAGGCAAGGGAAACAAAAGCAAAATTGAACTACTGGGACCTCATCAAAATAAAAAAGCTTCTGCATTGCAAAGGAAACAATTAGCCAAACTAAAAAGCAACCTATGGAACGGGAGAAGATATTTGCAAATGACATATTCGATAAAGGGTTAGTATCCAAAATCTATAAAGAACTTATCAAACTCAACACCCAAAAAACAAATAATCCAGTGAAGAAACAGGCAAAGACATGAATAGGCACTTCTCCAAAGAAGACATCCAGATGTCTAACCGACACATGAAAAAATGCTCAACATCACTCATCATCAGGGAAATACAAATCAAAGCCACAATGAGATAGCACCTCACACCCGTCAGAATAGCTAACATGAAAAACTCAGGCAACAACAGATGTTGGTGAGGATGCGGAGAAAGAGGATCTCGTTTGCACTGCTGGTGGGAATATGAACTAGTGCAGCCACTCTGGAAAACAGTATGGAGGGTCTTCAAAAAATTAAAAATAGAACTACCCTACAACCCAGGAATTGCGTTACTAGGTATTTTTCCAAGGGATATAGGTGTGCTGTCTCAAAGGGGCACATGCACCCCAATGTTTATAGCAGCACTATCAACAAGTAACCAAAGTACGGAAAGAGGTCAAATGTCCATCGATGGATAGACTGATTAAGAAGATGTGGTATACATATACAATGGAGTATTACTCAGCGATCAAAAAGAATGAAATCTTGCCATTTGCAACTATGTGAATGGAACTAGAGGGTATTATACTAAGTGAAATTAGTCAGAGAAAGACAAATATCATATGACTTCATTCATATGAGGAATTTAAGATAGAAAACAGATGAACATAAGGGAAGGGAAGCAAAAATTATATAAAAACAAGGAAAGGGATAAAACGTGAGATTCTTAAATACAGAGAACAAACTGAGGGTTGCTAGAGTGGATGGGGGGAGTGGCTCAATGGGTAAGGGGTATTAAGGAAGACACTTGCTGGGATGAGCACTGGGTGTTATACATAGGGGATGAATCACTGGAATCTACTCCTGAAGTCAGTATTGCACGATATGCTAACTAACTTGGATGTAAATTAAAAATAAATAAGTACACAAACAAACAAAAAAACCAAAGGCTCAGCTGCATTAGCCCAAAAGAAGAAAAAGAGAAAGAAAGAGATGAGAGAGAGGATGAACACACACAGGCTTCAGGGCTTAGAGAGACCAGAATTCAACCCCAGGTTCTGCCATTTACTGTTACCTTGGCCCTGATAGTGGGACCTTGGGCAGAGCTTAGAGACTATAGAATTGTGACGAAGGAGTCTCCTTCCTAGGGCTTCCAGGACAATTTAGGGGCCCCAACCACAGAGACTGGTGTGCCGTGAGCTCTGGCTCTGTGGACCTGAGTCCCTCTCTGTCCCCTTGCCACCCTGTCCCGGCCCTCCTTGCCCGGGGTGGCCTCCTGTACCGGCTCAGCATGTCAGAGAGGATGTCCAGGGCTTCCAACTGCACAGCCACATCCTCTTGCTGGGCAATGGCACTGGTGAGCTGGCCGGTGATCTTCCGGCACACGGTGGTAGCCAGGCCAGAGCCTGCACAAAGCACAAGAATGGCACAGTGAGGCCAGGGCTGGCCTCCACCTCTGGTCGGCTTTTGCTATCATTATGTTCCTAAGCCCACATCCCTGAGAATCCCGCTGACCCTATGTGGTCCAAGGTTTGACCCAGAGTCTGACAGAACTAAAGGGGGCGGCCAGAATTGATGGCTGACCTGTTGGCTGATTCACCTCATACCCAACCCCTCTGCCTTCTAACTAGGGAGGCAGGAGAAGCTCCTTTCCTAGACACCCTTCCTCCCAGCAGGGGCCAAGTGACGGTGCTCTGGCCAGTGAGCTACAGGTAGAAGTCTTCTGAGGGCTTCTGGAGAAACATGTGCTTGCCTTATAAAAGACAAGAGACACAGGCAGAGACCTCACCCCTGTCCTAACTGAGCTGCTAAATGAATTGCTACAAAAGTGGAATGGCTGACCCCTCCAGAATTATGTGAGAAAAGCAACCCTTTACTTCTTCCAGTTGTCATTAGGTTTTGTTACTTGCAGCTAAACCGTTCCTAACACAGAGCCATGAAGTTAAACAGATCTGGGTCTGAATTCTCTGCCACTTACTAGCTGGCTGGCCTTAGGTAAATCCCTTCACCTCTCTGAGCCCCAGTTTCTTTCATTGTAAAGTAGGACAAATGATGATAGTGCCTAATCCCTGGGCCCTGGGTACCTGTGGCTGCAGGGGGGAGCTCCGACAGGACAGTCTTGAGGCCGATGCCAGCGATGTCTCGGAGCTGCTCCTTATCTGACCGCATGTTGGCACAGAGAGCATCCACGATGGTCTCCACCTGGTACTCCTTCACTTTGCCCACCAGAGGACCCAGGCTGAGTGGGGAGGGAGAGATGGGGTCCAAAATCCCCAGGCTCAGCCTGAGTCATGCCGCTCCTTGGGTCCCCTCAGGCCCGTGGGGCCACATGTGCTGAGGAAAAGGCTCCAGATCCACAGGGACTCCCGATTTTGCCAGAAGGAGAGGCACCCTCTGGCTCCACCAACATCATTCCTGGCACCTCCCAACCTCCCAAACCTGCACCACCTCCTGGGTTTTGCATCTCAGTGCATGGCCAAACCAGTGAACCCAGTAACCTCAGCTGGAAACCAAGGAATGCCCAAGAGCAGTGGTTCTCAAACTTGAGAGTGGATCAGAATCCACTGGAGGACTTGTTAAAACAGATTTCTGGGCCCCACCCCAGATTTTCAGATTCAGGAGGTCTAGATGGGGCCAGAAAATTTACATTTCTAATAAGTTCTCAGTAGATGCTGATACTGGTGGTCCAGGGACCACACTTTCAGAACCTCGGCCTTAGAGCATTGCTTTGCCTACTGTAGTCACAGATCAGCATCAGGAGTGTCACCAGCATCACCTGGAACTTGTCAGAGATGCAGACTCTCAGGTCCTACCCTAGAGCTACTGAACCAGAATCTGCAGCTTAACAAAGGCCCCAGGTGATTTGAATCCACGTTGAAGTTTAAAAATAGCTACACTAGACTCACTACTTCTCAGCCTTCACTGTGCATTGCCTTCACCTGGGACCTTTAAAAAATTGTCACCTGGGTGCTAGCCCCAGAGACTCTGAGTTAAGTGGTTTTCAGGTCTGGCCTTGACATTGGCAGGGTTTTTTTGTTTTGTTTTGTTTTGTTTTGAATTCCCTAGGTGATTCTACTGTGCAGTTAAGGTTGAGAACCTCTGACCTAAATGAATGGTTCTGAGATGGCGGTGTCCATTAGAATGCAGATTACCAGGTGCTGCCTTCTCATCTGCCTACCTCAGCTCCCTCTCTCCACCCCTCCCACTCCTGAATCTGAATCCCTGGGTGGGGAACATATAGCTTTCATAAGGGTCCCGGGGAACTCCAATGCATACTAGTTTGCAAACCCTGGCTCTCTTGTTTTTCTCCATCAACTCCTGCATCTAAGTAATCATAAGGTTCCCCTTTCCATCTCTCATAGTTCCTGACTGGGGTATAGTGCCCTCAGGGGTGTTCTGGAAATTTATGGGGGCCTTTTCTGGTCATTATAACTAATGAGATGTCGCCTCTGGCTTTTATTTCAGGGGTGGGGGGGTGGCTGGGAAAGACAATATTGCAAAACAGAATATGTTCCATGCCCTGTTGGAGTTTCTAACACCCCACTGGGCATTCGTACAGGAAAAAAACCTTTCTATAATTATCTGAGCCCAAAATCTACTTTCAATTTACATATAAACACAAGTACTTTTTATACTATTTTAACATACTCTAAATTTTCCAAGAACGTAATTGTTCAGGTAAATTGAAGGAAGACTGTACGTGCTTTTTGGGAAAACTATGAGGAAATTGTTCACCGTTTCAGAAAATCTTGTCACTAAGAGCAATGCTGCTTGCAGTATCTGAGTCCCCAGCATCCATACCTGTCTCTACCTACCAGCTGCCACAGCCCGCACAATGAGCCTACATTCAGGGCAGGCTTCTCATGATTTTATGACCACTTTGGTCAATGGCCCAAGCATTTACATACTAGAACACATACTACTGTGCTATTGGTTCTGCTACTTGAAACCACCATTCACCCTATCTTACCTCTACTGCATGGCCAGAAAAATGCTTCCAGACTGCAAACATAACTGTGTCATGTTCCTGCACAAAACTCTACCAAACTCCCTCTGCTCTTAGGATCAAGTTGAAATTCATTAAGACAGCCCAGAATGCCTGGGCTCAGCTCACAGAGTTGGAGAGG
Organism: Cryptoprocta ferox; assembly: GCA_028646485.1. NCBI lineage: Eukaryota > Metazoa > Chordata > Mammalia > Carnivora > Eupleridae > Cryptoprocta > Cryptoprocta ferox. Next base: position 52,267,714 of record CM053574.1, read on the forward strand.
CAATGCCCCAGTTCTCGTTAACCCCTGCCATTCCTCAATCCTCCACCTACACAAACACGTGTGCCCTGCACATACCTCATCTTGCTTTTTTTTAGCTCTAAAGGGAAATCTCCAAGGTCTCAGGACTGTAACCTCATAGTGCCTAGGGCAAAGGCTTTTGCCACCCACCCCCCACCCCCATGCCCCGTCCCTTCAGCCCTCACCACTCTTCTGCATGCTAACATGACCTTCCAGCTGCCCGCACCTGCATCTGCACCTCAGGGCTTTCTCTGGCTGGAGGCGGCATGGAATATGTAACTCTCCATGCTACCTTGAAACAGCCCTCAAACAGACTGACAGCTGGCTGGTGGAACGCTCCACAGGGAGTGTCCTATACAGTGTCCCAAAGGCCCCCAGTAGGGTTAAGCTCCACCTGCCCACAGAAGTATCTTGCTTGATATTTCACACTATGGGCTTTCTTCCTTCCCTACCTCACTTCCCTATTCCCCTACTGGAGTTTTCTGGGATCACTTCCCAAATAAACTTACACTTGAATCCTTGTCACTGGGTCGACTTCTGAGGAAATCCAGACCATGGTACTGTCCATCGCCTCTGGGGCTTCAAGAGCTGCTCAGCAACTATTCTCTCAGAAGCTGCACCCCAAAGGGGCAGGGATCCCTGGGGTTCTGTCACACTTGGCCTTGCCCCTTCCGTGCCGAGGCCCAAACTCACCACTTGACGGCCAAGTTCTGCACCTCGCCATTCTTGTCCTCCAGGAGCCTGAGCAGCATCTTTACCACCTTGCGCTCACTGTCCTCGTCCAGCTGGATGGAGTCCTTCTGCAGCTCTGACATCAGGTCACTGGTGGCCATGAACCTGGGCACGAAGGCAGAGGAGGATTACTGAGCAGCTCCTGGGCCCCAGTAATTTGGGAGGTATCTCAGCATTTCCCCAGAAGCAGACCTCGATACAAAGATTCAAGGGCAAGTAGATTATCTGGGCTGTAGGCATGGTCAGGCTACAGGGAGACCCATATGCAAGACACCAACTGCCACATGGTGGCAGACTAGGAGTGGCACAGCACCCTGGCCAAATGCTGAGCTTTGAGGTTGGTGGCTCCTGCTTCTGCCATTTATGTGAATGTGAACTTGGGCATGTCACTTCACCTCTCTGAGCCCTGGTTTTACCTGTCAGGAAAAAAAAAAGGTGGATAAGAATAGAACCTGCCAGGGGGCCTGGGTGGCTCAGTCGGTTAAGCATCCAACTTCGGCTCAGGTCATGATCTCACCATTCCCGAGTTCGAGCCCCACATCAGGCTCTGTGCTGACAGCTCAGAGCCTGGAGCCGGTTTCAGATTCTGTGTCTCCCTCTGTGTCTGCCTCTCCCCTGCTCGTGTTCTGTCTCTCTCAAGAAAATGAATAAACATTAAAAAAATTAAAAAAAAAAAAAGAATAGCACTTGCCTTGTGGGGTTATATGGACATGAAAATGAAATAACTCATGTGACGGACTTAGCATACGGTGAGCACCCAGTAAGTAGCACTGCCATTATTACAATGGCATGTTACATCATTCACCTCCCATTCATGCTAGGTCTACCAGACAGGTGGAGTGGGGCTAGCCCTGCCCACCCCCACCTCAGAGAGCCCAATCAGCCCCTGCCTTTAGGCCAGTGGTTCTCAAACCATAGCTGACACCACAATCATCCACAGGGCTTGTTAGACACTGCCAGGCCCCACCCCCAGGGTTTCTGGAATCAGGTCTGAGATGGGGCCCAAGAAATTTCATCACTGACAAGTTCCTGAGGGGTGTGGACCACACTTGGAGAACTACTGTGGTAGGCCATGGTGACAGCCACAAGCACATCTTAGACGCTGGTGTCAACAGCTGACCAGTCCCTGGCCATGGCCCCCTGATGGCCCAGGGTGGGCATCAGGGCCAAGAGCTGGCCACCCACAGATGGGCAGATGTGTGCAGCTGGATGCTGTGTTCCGGGGAAGGAAAACTGCAGGGGGAGTCTTGGGTTGGCAGGCCACGAGCTGGGGCTGCAAAGGCATCATGGAGCACCGTTCCTGCCAAGATTAGGAAGGCAGAGTAGCCTTACACTGGCGGCCCTCAGCTGTGTCCACTTTGCAGCTGTCTTTCAAAAATCTGATTTATCAACATTTGGAAAAGTGGGAAAGTTTATGTAAAAGTTGTGATTTCCAGATTCTCTTGAAAATGGAGTATTTGGATACAGCTGGCCGACATCCCCTGGGGACAATAAGTGGCTGGTCAAGGCATGGCTGCCCTCCTTAGGTGGGACACTCTCCAGCTCGTCAGGTTCCCATGGGGCCCGCTGCACCCATTTGCTGGCTCCCGCAGGCACTTAGGAGGACAGACTGCAGAAGGCCAGAGCAGCAAGGGGAGATGTGGCAAAGTCAGGGCCGGACCGAGGCAGCCCCAGAGAAAGCCTCCAGCATTGGCTGACCCCCCAGGCCACCCCGCCTCCTCACACCAGCCTTGCTTTTGGGCTTGAGCTGGCTCTGTCAGCAAGAGCCCTCCCCGCTCCTCTCAGGCCTCCTGTGGCAAAATTGATCACGGTAGGGATTCCAGTCTCATTTTTGCATGTTCAGTCCTGCTGCTTGATGTCATGGGGAGGCCCCAGCACCCTTTTACCAGGAAGGCACTGGTCGTTGTCACTGCTGTTTATTTTTAACAGCTGGGATTAGCCTCAAGCTGCTGAAAGGAAGGAGGCTGGGCTGGAGGCCAGGAGGGAGTGGCAGGACTGTGTCCACCTCTGGGCCTCCTCACTGCAGATGCAGCCAAGGTAAGAAGGAGGAGGTTTGCAGTTGAGCCAGGCCAAGGCGTGGGGTAGGCACATGCATTCCTAGGTCTGCAGCTGCGGGGACACTCTGAGATGGCAGCCAGGGTCTCTAAGCTTCACTTCTGCTGCAGTTCATAGAGACCCAGCTCAGCCTGGCAACTGAAGAAATGTGTTCCTTTGCCTGCGATGAGCCTCCTATTCCCCTCTTTCTTCTCTGTTGAACTCCTATTCGATTGTCAAGGGCCCAGCTCAAATGTCCCAGCCTCAGGGATGACTCCTCTGACCACCCTGCCCTATCCCCAATCCACAGTCTCTAATCACGCTTGGTTCCCCTGGAGAGGATTCTGTCAGAGCACTGCCCTCCTCATCACAGCACTCCTCAAACTGCATTACAAGCTTGGTCACCACCCTGTCTCCTCATTAGACTGTGAACTCACAAGGGCCCATAGGGTTCATCCCTGGGACTCCAGACCCAGCAAAGAACAGGGCCGGAGAGGGCCTGGGAGGCAGGGCGAGGACAGAAGGGGAAGGAGGGAGAAAGCCAGCCTGTAACAGCCAAGCAGTGTGTGGAAACCCCAACTCAGAAACCAACCCTTCCGAGAGATGCCTCAGCATTACAGACACCCCCGAGTTCCTGCAAATACCCAGCTCACAGAGAAAGAAAGCCGTATTGTGTATATGGACATGGTAGTGGCAGTGGGGGATGTCAAGCATATAATTTGGTGGCTAAGAGCTTGAGCACTGAAGTTTGGCTTCACTTATCTTAGGTGAACTTAGGCAACTGACTCCTCTCGAGTCTCATTTTTTCCACCTATGAAGGGGGAATTTTCTTTGCCCCACTTCATAACATCCTTGGGAGGTTTCAATAGGTCAATGAGCTCTTCACACGAGGGAGAGGGGAAAACCAGGCTCAGAGGGACTGTAGGAACTGTCCAAGGACACATACAAGTCGGGAGGAAACTCTGCCCACCAGTCAGGTCTCCCGGCTCCTCAACAATTACTACTGTGTTTTCAAAAAATGCTTTGGGAATTCCTTCAAGACCCCCCAGTTTACCCATCTGGCTGCTGGAGTCTGAGTGGGAATGGGGCAGCCTCCTGCCCACAGAGGGAAACACGGATCAAGGGCTTCCTTTACCCCGCCTGGGATCCCCACTTGCAGTGGCCACCTTCGTCCAGAAGCCAGGGGACACAGTTTCAGTTTCATTCCCAAGAAACCTTAGAGGCAACTCAGCTGAAACACTCTGCCACATGGGCACCTGGATAGTTGGTCAGCAGGACCCAGCCTTCCTGGTATTTGGATTTTAAAAATAGACACCATCCTCATATGCTTGGGGTGGTTTTAAGTGTTCCCCGGCAGAGCAGGCTGAAAGGGCTTCTCTGGCTCTGGGTGGCAGGTCTAAAACCCTCTCCTGGAGACTGGACCTGGGGCCCAAGAGACAGTGGTGCAAATCCCCTTGGCCGCTAGCTGGCTATGTGACCTTGGGCAAGTCACTTCACCTCTCCAAGCCTCTGGAGAACGGGAAAGAGGATCACACCACCCAGGCGGAGGGAGGGGACTGAAAGAGGCTGCACTGGACAGCACAGCAGGGAGCCTGGGACACAGGAAACATTCACTGAGCACCTTCTGTGTACCCCAAACAGACTCTGGGGTGCAAAAAGGAAAACACACAGTCCCGGTGTAGGGGCTAGAAGCAAAGCAGTAGAAAGATGGGGAGGGGAAGGCGCTGCGGGAACCCAGGGGTGGTCCCCAACCCTGCCTGGGTGACAGGAGGTATCCCAAAGAGGTGACAAAAGAGTAGGGGCTTGCCAGGTGAAGGGAGGAAAAGAAAGGGGGTGGGGGTTACCAGTAAAGAGTGAGCAGAGGGCATGCCAGGTTTCTGATGTGCATGAAATCAATCATAAGTGACGATTTATTAAGCACTAACCTGGTCCCAGCCTCCAATCTAGGCATTACACATGTATTAACTCTTCCTACACACACCAACCCTCTGAGGTGGGTTCTATTATTATCCCATCTTACAGAAACAGAAGGTGAGGCTCAGTCACACAGCCAGCAAGTGGGTGGGAACAGGGTCTGAATCCAGCACTGTGTTCTAAAGCTCTGCTAGAGGCTCTTGGGGGCGCTGAGGATTGGGTGTCAGGAGAAGAGGCAGGAGACAGACCAGGAGAACCAGGCCTCAATCTCCTACCTGGAAGAATCAGAGGGCTGGAATCAGAAGGCTTGCTAAGATCTCAGCTTCTGGGTTAAGACTGACCCAGATTTGGACCCAATGTCCTCCACTTCGCAGCTCTGGGACTGCAACTAGCCCCTTCGTGACTCTGGGCCTCCATTTCCCTGTCTGTAAACTGGGGATAAAGCGACAGAATGTTCAATAAATGGGTTATGTTGGTCTCTGTGGGCTCCTTTCAGCTCCCAGGGTCCAGAACTGGCTGTGTGACCAGGGCCAATCCCTTTGGCCTGCAGGGGCCTCAGTTTCCCCCTGAGGATGAAGGAGTTGAATGAGAGGTTTCCTCCATTCTTTCCAGCTCTGTTCCTGTGTGGCTCAGTGACGTCTGGCGAAAGGGGAACAACGATAAGGGGAGTGGCACCCAAAACCTAAAAGCCCCCACCCCAACCATCACCTACCAGTGCCTGCAAAGCCACTCAGCCCAGCTCCCTCCTTCAGGCTGTGTCAGAGCAAACCTGGGAGAGGAGGGGAGGGGAGAAGATGCCCTGATGAAGGGCAGGGAGGAGGCCTAGGATGACTCTGAGAAGAGGGCGGTGCTGAGGGTATCAGTGGAAAAGTCAGTCCCCCGGTTGTGGGGCCGACAAGGGGCTGAGTTTCAATGTGGCGAAGAAGACGCAGGCGCCGGGATCCCCAAGGAGGGGCTGGGGGCTTCACCGTGGGTTTAAGTGGGGGGCATGGGCGCAAAAGCCACAGGCAGAGACGAGGGCCGGGCATAGGTGGAGAGAAGGCAGAGGAGGGGTGCAGAGGGGCGGAGCTGGGGCTCCGACCAGGGCAAGGCGGCAGGGGTCGAAGCGTGCACGGTGGGAGACGAAGCAGGCACCGTAGAGAGGGCAGGGCCGCAACGCGGGGAACTGGCGGGCCGGGGAGGCAGAGGCGGCGGTCGTGGGAGGGGTGGAGCTCAACGCGGGGCAAGGGGCAGGGGCTGCACGCTCGTGGGGGATGGGCCGGCCCGACTGGAGGCGAAGAAGGCCCGGGTTTCGGTGGGAGGCGGAGAGACGGGGGCCGGGCAGCGGGGCGCACCTGAAGTCCTTGTCGCTGGACGTCATCTTCTCCAGGAGGCTGGAGATGTGGAAGGCGGCGGTGCTCATGGTGGCTGCGCGCCGCTGGGCCGGCCGGCGGGAGCGAAGATGGCGGCGCGGGCGCCCCCTCCCCCGCCTCGCGGCGCGGGCTGCGTTCACCGTACAGAAATAGCAGCCCCCGCCCCGCCCCCGCGGCGCCGCGCTAGCGCCTCGGCAGGAGCCGCCGCTGGAGGCGGAAAGGGGCCAGCGAGAGGCTCCGCGGTCTGCGCCCGGGCACCAGCCACTGCTCCGCGCGTGGCCCAGCACCGGCATGCACACCCCCAGAGACGGGGAGCTCACCACCCCTCACCGGTAAACGCTTCCCTAGGATTCCTATGGGCCCCGACTCTGGTTGCGTGGCACGCGCATGGGGTCCGAGAGTCTCAGGTTCGAATCCCCAGTTCTCCTGGCCAAATTACTTCACCTCAGCGTTTTCATCTGTAGGCAGTCGAGCAACAAGAGCTGCTATTGTGGGTTAAACCAACCAAAGCACTTCCACCCCCATCCTACTCCTCATGCTGGGCTGCCTCAGAGCCAGGCAGGACTCGAAGAGGGGACCCTGCCACCAGGCCCCTTGCACGCCCTCTCCTATCCTCAGGCAACGGGGTCAGTTTCTTCGTTTTATAGAGATACAGCTGAGACCTAGAGAGGCATAGAGACTTACTAAGCGTGGAACAGCCAATGGATCTGAGATGAAATCAGGACAGACCCTAAATCTTTCAATGCCTTGGGCAACAATCCTTCCATGGAGCTGCCCACACCTTCTTCAGTTAGGAACACGCTCAGGGTTGGAGGATGTGTAGGACTACAGGAGAACCCTGTGCCTCTCTAAACACCCAAGAGGCTGCTGGCTCTTCAGAAAGGGAGTCGCTGGGCACCTGGGTGGCTCAGTTGGTTGCACATCCGACTTGGGCTCTGGTCATGATCTCTCAGTTTATGGGTTCCAGGGCCCTGTAGGCCCCTTTGGGCTCTGTACTGGAGGTGCAGAGCCTGCTTGGGATTCTCTCTCTCTCTCTCTCTCTCTTTCTCCCTTTCTCTCTCTCTTCTCCTCACCCGCTTATGCTCTCTCTCTCTCAAAATAAATAAGTATACTTTAAAAAAAAGAAAGAAAGGGAGTAGCATGTGCTTTGGAGCAAAACAACCCTGTATTCAAATTCCTGCTATGTTACTTCCTGGCTGTGTGGCCTTGGGATAATAACACAACTTCTCTGACCTACGGTTTTCTCCGTCATAAGATGAGGATTAAAAATATCTTTTTTGGGGTGTCTGGGTGACTCTGTCATTGAGGCCCTGGCTCTTGATCTCTGCTCAGGTCGTGATCTCACTATTCATGGGAGTGAGCCCCACGTTAGGCTCCAGCCTTGGGATCCTCTCTCTCCCTCTCTCTCTGCCCCTTCCCTGCTCGAACATGTGCACACTCTCTCTCTCTCTCTCTCAAAGTAAATAAAATATATCTTTTTTTTTTTTTTTTTTTTTTTTTAGAGAGAGTGCAAACAGTAGAGAAGGGCGGAGGGAGAATCTCAAGCAGGCTCCATGTTGAGTGCGGAAACCTTATATTCTAATGGAGGATATGAGCATTATAAAAGTAAGTGATTGCATCAGTAGAATAAGATCTATACAGAAAATAGGGGAGTCTGGTTGGCTCAGTCAGTAGAGCATGGGACTCTTGATCTCAGGGTTGTGAGTTTGAGCCCCACTTTGGGTGTAGAGATTACTTTTTTTAAATGTTAAAAAAAAAATAAAAGACAAAGGGGTGAGAGAATAGAGGTGTATGGAAGGACAGCTTTAGCTAAAAAAGTCAGAGAAGACTTTTTTGAGGAAGAGATATTTGGGTTAAGACCTGAACAGATATGGGGAGCCTGAGTGGCTCAGTTGGTTAAGCATCCGACTTCAGCTCAGGTCATGCCCACGGTTCGTGGGTTCGAGCCCTGCATCGGGCTCTGTGCTGACAGCTTGGAGCCTGGAGTCTGCTTTAGATTCTGTGTCGTCTCCTCTCTCTGCCCCTCCCCTGCTCGTACTCTGTCTCTCTGTGTCTCTCTCAAATAAATATTAAAAAAAAAAAGACCTGAACAGATGAAAAGGAGACAGCTGGGCAAAGATTTGAGGGAAGAGCTTATTAGACAGAGGGAACAGTAAGGACAAAGGTCCTGAGGTGGGAATAACCCTGATATATTTAAGAAAAGGCAATAGGGTACCTGGGTGGCTCAGTCGATTGAGCGTCCGACTTCGGCTCAGGTCATGATCTCGCGGTTTGTGGGTTTGAGCCCCGCGTGGGGCTCTGTGTTGACAGCTCGGAGCCTGGGTCCTGCTTTGGCTTCTGCATTTCCCTCTCTCTCTGCCCCTCCCCGCTTGCACTCTGTCTCTATCAGTCTCTCAAAAATGAATAAACGTGAAAAAAAATTAAAAAAAGAAAAAAGAAAAGGCAATGGCTGGGGTGCCTTAGTGGCTCAGTCGGTTGAGCGTTTGACTTTGTCTCAGGTCACGATCTCACAGTTCATGGGTTCAAGCCCTGCGTCAGGCTCTGTGCTGACAGCTCAGAGCCTGGAACCTGTTTCAGATTCTGTGTCTCCCCCTCTCTCTGCCCCTCCCCCACTCATGCTCTGTTTCACTCTGTCTCAAAAATAAAAAAAGTATTAAAAAAAGTGCTTAAGATGGTGAATTTTAGGTTATGTGCATTTTACAAGAATAAAAGAAAATTGGGAGGAAAAGTAACTGTTACTATCAGAGATAAGGATGGGAAGTTTTTAAAATTTTTAAATCTTTTTATTTATTTTTGAGAAAGAGAGGGGGGGAGAGAGAGAGAGAGAGAGAGAGAGAGACAGAGTGCAAGCAGGGGAGGACCAGAGAGGGAGACACTGAATCTGAAGCAGGCTTCAGGCACTGAGCCGTCAGCACAGAGCCCACTGTGGGGCTCAAACCCACAAACTACGAATTCATGACCTGAGCTGAAGTCAGACACTTAGCCCGCTGAACCACCTAGGTGCCCCAGGATGGGAAATTCTTGTCCAGAGTAAGGCTGATGTGTTAGGGTAAAGGTGAGGCTATTGGTGAGCCTCCAACCATCACGTGCTTTCAAAAACAAAATGCATTTCTCTCTCTCTTAAGAGTTCTGAGACCAGCAGGGCAGCTTTGCTCCCTTTAGGTATTCAGGAATTCAGGCTCCTTCCATCTTACTGTTCTGCCAGCCCCTAGGGCATTGTCCTCAACAACCTGATTGAACTTGGAGCAGTGACAGATTTAAATTTCAGCCTCCAGGAAAGGATGAGGCGCCTGGTTGGCTCAGTTGGTAGAGCTTGTGGGGCTTGAACTCCTGGTTGCAAATTTGAGCCCCACGTTGGGTGTAGAGATTACTTAAAATCTTAAAAGAAAAAAGAAAGAAAGAAAGAAAAAGAAAGAAAGAAAGAAAGAAAGAAAGAAAGAAAGAAAGAGGAAAGAGTGTGGCCGAGCCTATACCCAGAGTTCTAAGTCCCATGCCATTGGCCAGACTTAGGCTATGCTTAAGCACAGAGGTGTCTGGGAAATTAGTTCTAGCTGGAAGCCATGTTCTGGGGGAGGAGCACAGCTAACCCTTGGTGTAGAGTCTAGAACCTTAAAGTAGGTACTCAATAAATGACAGTGAAATCAAAATTTGAGTGTCTTTGCAACACTAGGCTGAGAGAAACTCGACTCCTTATGGCAAAAACCCAGGGACGCTACTGTTCAGATTTATAGAATACCATTTCTTTAGTATTTGTTGAGACTTATCTTATGACCTAGCAAGATGGTCAGTTTTTATAAATATCCCACATTTGTTGAAAAGAACATGTATTTTCTAAATACTGGGCACAAGGTTTTCTATATTTCTATTATACCAAGGTTCTTAGTTGCTATCAGTATTCCTAGTACTTTTTGTCTGTTTAATCCATCACTTACTTAGGAAGCTGTGTTAAAAAAAAAATTCCCACTTTGTTTTTAAGATTTTTTTAAATGTGTATTTATTTATTTTGTGTGAGAGAGACCATGTGGGCACACGCATAAGTGCGGGAGGGGCAGAGAGAGAGGGAGAGAGAGAAAAGGAATTCCAAGCAGGCTCCACACTGTCAGCAAGGAGCCCAACATGGGTCTTGGTCTCATGACCTGACCTGAAATCAAGAGTCAGACGCCTAACCAACTGAGCCACCCAGGCACCCCCCCAAATTCCCACTTTAATAGTTGATTTCTCAATTTCTTCTAGGAAATCTGTTCTTTTTTGCTTACTATATTTTTATACTATTACCAGGCTTGAATACCTTTAAAATTATTATATGTGGTGAAGTATTCCTTTTATCCTTTGTAGTGATAATCTTTTTCCAAAATCATGCTTTTTGCTTTAAAGCCTATTTCATCTGTGATAAATATAGTGATGCCTGTCTTATCATAGTTAGAATTATTTGACCTTTTTTTCTTCATACTTCTTTCATTTAAGTCTTTCTGGACGCTAATGTTTTGGGTATATTCCCTACAAACTTATTTTGAATTAATTTTAGACATACCAAAAATTGCATAGAAAGAAGAAAATAATAAAGATCAGAATAGAAATAAATGAAATAGAGAATAAAAACACAATAGAAAGGATCAATGAAACCAAGAGCTGTTTCTCTGAAGAGCTAAACAAAATTGACAAACTTTTAGCCAGAACAACCAAGAAAAAAAGAGAGAAGACTCAAACAAATAAAATCAGAAATGAAAGAGGAGATATTACACCTGATACCACAGATATACAAAGAATTGTAAAAGATGGGCAACAAATTGGACAACCTAGAAGAAGTGGATAAATTCTTAAAAACGAAGTGGATAAATTCTTAAAAACATGCAAACTTACAAGACAATTATGAATAAATAGAATCTCTGAACACACCAGTTACTAGTAAGATTGAATTAGTAATCAAAAACCTCCCAAAAAACAGACATCCAGGAGCAGATCCTTCACTGGTAAATTCTAGCAAACATTCAAAGGAGAATTAATACCAATCCTCAAACTCTTTCAAAAAAATAGAAGAGGAATACTCCCCCAAAAGTTGCAAAATAGTATGGAGTTTCCACGTATCCTTCACTCATCTTATTCCCCTAATTTAGACCTGACATCACCATGTTACAATGATCAAAATGAAGAAATTAATATTGGTACAGTGCTATTAACCAAACCTTACATGGATTTCACTAATTTATCCAGTAATGTTATTTTCCAGTTCCAGGATCCAATCCAGGTCCCCATATTACATTTAGCTGTCTTCTCTCTTTAGTGTCCTCCAATCTGTGATTGTTCCTCCTTCTCATGTTGTTCATGACGTTCACCCTTTGGAAGAGAATTGGTCAGTTATTTTATGGAATGTCCCTCAATTTGGGTTTGTTTAAGGTTTTCTCATGATTAAATTGATGTTACACATTTTGGGGCAGGAATACAACAGACGTAGTGTTACACTCTTTTCAGTTCATCCTATCAGGGGCTTCGTTATGTCGATAAATCTTATGACTGTGATGTTAACCCTGATCATTTGGCTAAGCTGTGATCAGTAAGCTAGGTTTCTCTGCTATAAAGTTGCTCAGTTTCTCTCTTATTGTTGTTTTTTAATTTTTATTTATTTATTTAAAGATAAAGAGAGTGAGCGTGAGCCGGGGGAGAGGCAGAGAAAGATTGGGGGGGCGGGGGAGAGAGAGAGAGAGAGAGAGAGATATTCCCAAGCAGGCTCTGTGCTGTCAGTGCAAAGCCAGAAACAGGGCTCAGTTTCACACATCATGAAATCAGGACCTGAGCCAAAATGAAAAGTCTGACATTTAACAGACTGAGCCACCCAGGTGTCCCGCTCTGTTTCTCTCTGTAATTAATACATTTATAATTTTGTAAATTTACATTTAAATTTTTGTAAATTTTTTTAATGTTTATTTTTGAAGGAGAGAGAGAGAGACAGGATGTGAGTGGCAGAGGGGCAGAGAGAGAGGGAGACACAGAATCCTAAACAATCTCCAGGCTCTGAGCTGTCAGCACAGAGCGGGGCTTGAACTCATGGACCGTGAGATCATGACCTGAGCCGAAGTCGGACGCTTAACTGACTGAGCCACCCAGGTGCCCCATAAATTTTTATAAATTTTAATAAATTATAAAATTTTGCACATTATACTTAATAAATATCTTGGAGGAGATCATTTGACACCATGCAAATATCCTATTTCTTTGCAAACTTTAACCCACTAGTTTTAGTAACCACTGGTGGACTGTTCTGTTATTATTATTGCTGCCAAATGGCGGTTTTCTATTTCCGTCTTTCCTTCCACATTTATTATTTGAAATTTTTCTGTAAGGAAGAGATTCCTCTTCTCCTTCATTTATTTTTTTCCAGTTATTTATTTACATCCATGATCACATGTATATTCATTTTAAATTTTGGGTTATAATCTAGTACTATATTATTTATTTTGTTGCTCCAAGTTTTTTAGGTCTGCCTATTGGGAGCTCCTTTAGATCAGCTCCTATGTTCTTTTGAAAAATGCTCTTTCTTTTTTGAGCACTTTTTTTTTTTTTTAGGACCAAATGATGTTCCAGGTTCATCTTGTATTTTTCCTGTCCCAACTCTGTAATCGTCCACTCTTTTCAAGGAACACTGGTTCCTTTTGTTGTAGAATTGTGTTTAGAAACCAAGATCCGGGGGTACTGGGGAGGCACTTTTGATTTCAGGTCAGATCATAATCTCACAGTCATGAGATCAAGCTCTGCATCAGTTGTGGAGCCTGCTTAAGATTCTTTCTCTCTTGGGTCACCTGGGTGGCTCAGTTGGTTAAGCGTCTGACTTCAACTCAGGTCATGATCTCATGGTTCATGAGTTTGAGCCCCACATCAGGCTTTGTGCTGATAGCTCAGAGCTTGGAGCCTGCTTCAGATTCTGTGTCTCCCTCTCTCTTTGTCCCACCCCTGTTTGCACTCTCTCTCTCTCAGAAATAATAAAAACACTAAAAAAAAATTATTTCTCTCTCTCTCTCTAAAAAAAAAAGAAATAAAGAACGAAATCAAGATCTGGGAGCTAGGCATACTCATTGCTTCTGGGATGTCATTTCTTTTAGGCACTCTCAGCAGACAGGACTGTGAAATATATGTATGTGTACTAATCCTCATATACACACATCTTTATATGCTATGGTCTGAATGTTTGTGTCCCCCCCACATCATATGTTGAAATCCTACCCCCCTAAAGTGATGGTATTCGGAGGTAAGTCTTTTAGGAGATGATTAGGTCATAAAAACAGAGCCCTCATGAATGGGTTTAGTATGCCTTATAAAAGAGACCCCAGTATAGAGTTGTTGAATTGCTGTGTTGTATACCAGAAACTAATGTTAACACTGTGTGTCAACTGTTCTTCAATAAATAAAAATAAATAAATAAATAAATAAAATAAAAATTAAATTAAATTAAATAAATAAAAGTAAAATAAAGTGAAACCCAGATAGATCCCTTGCCCCTTCTACTGTGGGAGGACTCAGTGAAAAATTGGCTGTCCCTAAACCAAAAAGCATGCTCTCACCAGAATCTGAGTCTGCTAGTAACTTGATCTTGGAGTTCCCAGCCTCAAGAACTGTGAGAAATAAATTCCTCCTGTTTATAAGCCACCCAGTCTATTGTATTTTGTTATAGCAGCCCAAATGGACTAAGACATGATATTTATAATAAACACCGTGAGTTCATACTGTTGTGATTTCAGTCCAACACAGCAGTCAAGATTGATTCTAGCTTTCCCCCTTTCCTTATATGTAACTTCTTTCTTTGATGGTAGTAATTATTACTCTTGTTATTTATAACATATACACTTACTGGTTCAATCCTAGTGTTCTAAGGGAAAACTATTTTTCTACTCACAACACTTCTGACACACAAATATGTGCTTTCTTCCTAACACCTAGCAGTTTTGACGCTAACTGCCCATAGTTAGCACAAACCTCAAAGGTTAAGGGCTTATCTCCACTATACTGCCCCCACTTCAGATGCCAGTTTTAAGTCCTGGCCTCATATTTCTGACCCACTGGCTATAAATCAGGGGTTCCCATCCCTTCCTCCTCACGCTCATTAATTTACTAGAATGGTTCACCAAACTCAAGGGGATGTTTGCTTATGTTTACTGGTTTATTATAAATACATAATGGATACAGATGAACAGCCAGATATAGAGGTACCTTGCATTCCTGGTCCATTTGCTAGCAGCACTGACTTCTATTCAGAGACCTTGCTTTCTCTGTTTTTAGTCCATGGGTGACGCGGCACCCCTAGCTCTGAGATGGGCCTCATGACCTAGGTAGGTTTAAACCAATGCATTAGACCATTCCTCTGGCTACAGTGATTGACTCACAGATGAGCATGTGACCCAACCAGAGCCCCTGTATTACCATCCTGGGGCTCCTGAGAAATAAACGTGCTCTTTCTACCTAACTTGAACTAGATTCTTTCAGCTGAACGTGAACCCAGAAATTCATAGTCCAGAGCTGTTGCTCTTTGAGAATGAAGACAACATATGGAGGAGATATAGAATTCTGGTTCAGATGATCTCGTTAGAGGTTTGATCAAGTCATTCCTGACTTAACTCTAACCCTGCAAGTTCCCATTACATCAGTCATTTAGTTAATTCTATTTTCGCTTGAGCCAGAAATGAGTTCTAACTGGTTCACAAACCCATGCAAAAAAGCTCAAGTAAAAAGAGGGTTCAGGACAAGACTATAGAGGATGCCTCAGGTGCCACCTGGCACTGGGGACCTGACAGATACCCTCTCTGACTCTCATTTCTACAGCTTTGTGGTACTTTTTTGTGTGGAGGTACCATTGTTTACTTAACAAGTCTCCTCTGTAGGAGCATTTAAGTTGTTTCTAATATTTTGCAATTATAAACAATGCTGCAATGAATAACCTTGTGATTATGTTTTTGCATTTTTTGAAGGTGTATCTTCAGGATAAATCCCTAAGAGGAGGATTACTGTGTCAAAAGGTAAGTGCACATGTAGCTTCCGGAAGTACTGCCAGATTCTCCTCCCGTGGGGTTGCACCCATCTGCATTCCCACCATGGGATAGGAAAATGCCTTTCCCCCCACAGCCTCATCAGCAGTGTGTGTTGCCATGCACCTTGGTCTTTGCCAATCTGATAGGTGAGAAATGGTATCTCAGTGTTGTTTCCATTTGCGTTTCTTGTATGAGTGAGTTTGAACATGTTTTCAAATGTATGAGAGTCATTCATATATATTTTTGTGAATTATCTGTCCGTATCTCTTCCCCAATTTTCTGGTGAGTTTAAAATTTTTTGTCCCTCACATTTTTAAAAAATAACTTTATCTTAGAACAGTCTTGGATTTACAGAAAAATTGTGAAAATATTCTGGAGTCCCTATATACCTCACACCCAGTTCCCTCTATTATTAACATCTTACATTCCTTTGGTATCTTTGTCACAATTAACCAATCTCAATAATTATTAATTGAAGATCATAACGTACTCAGATCTTTTTAGATTTTAGACTGACGTCTTTTTTTTCTTCTCTAGGATACCAGATGCATGTTTCCTTAGGCTCCTCTTGGTTATGACAGTTTCTCAGATTTTCCTTGTTTTGGGTGACCTTGACAGTTTTGAGGAGTACTGTTCAGGCATATACAGAATGACCTTCAATTCAGATGTGTCTGATGTTTTTGGTGGTTAAATTGGGGTAATATGTTTTTGGGAGGAAGAACCCAGAGGTAAAGCGCCATTCTCATCACATCACATCAACGGTACATACTATCAATGTGAATTATCACCATTCATGTTGACCTCGATCACCTGGCTTGAGATAGTGTTTGGCAAGCTTCTCAACTGTAAAGTGACTCTTTTTCCCCCTCCCTTTCCACTTTCCATCTGTGCTCTTTGGAAGAAAGTCACTAAGCACAACCTACATTTAAGGAGCAGATAGTTATGTTCTACCTTACTTTAAATTCTTCTGCACTAGATATTTATTTATTCTTTCCCATTTATTTATGTACTCAATCATTTTATTTATATCAGTATGGGTCCATGGATATTTATTTTATACTTTGGGTTATAATCTGGTACTACTTTAATTTTTTTGCTCAAACGATTTCAGCTTTGGCCATCGGGACCAGTTTCAGTTGGTTCTTATATCCTTTTGACATACTCTGATCAGTGTGTGTGTGTGTGTGTGTGTGTGTGTGTTTGAGCACTTCCTTATTTTCTGGTACTACAAGGTGCTTCAGACTCATCCTGTTTATTCCCTGACCCAGTCCAATGTCAGCTATTTCTCTAAGGAGTCCTGATTTCTTTTACTGGAGAATGGTATTAGAAATCAAGATTGGGTGCTGGCTGTACTTTTTGCTACTGGGGTGTCATTGCTTTTAGGCCCTCTCAGCTGACAGAGCAAGGAGCAGCAAGAGCCTACTCATATCGAAATATCTATACAATTTATTTATGTAACTATTTCTATCCCTATTAAGCTAAACATGAGTTTGTACTCATGTCTGTCTCCAACTCTTTTTTAATGTTTATTTATTTATTTGAGAGAGAAACAGAGAGAGGGAGTGGGGGAGGGGGAAAGAGAGAGGGAGAGAGAATCCCAAGCAGGCTCCACACTGTCAGCGCAGAGCCCAATGCAGGGCTCAATCTCATGAACCATGAGATCATGACCTGAGCCAAAATGAAGAGTCAGGTGCTTCACCATCTGTGTCACCCAGGTACCCCATTATCTCCAATTCTTATCCATTACCTCATGGATCATTCTAGCCTCCTTCCTTTATTTTTTTTAATGTCTGTTTATTTGTTTTTGAGAAAGAGAGAGAGAACACAAGCAGGGGAGAGGCAAAGAGAGAGAGAGAGAGGGAGACTGAATCCCAAGCAGGCTCCGTGCTATCAGGACAGAGCCCAATGCAGGGCTCAAACTCACAAACCCTAAAATCATGACCTGAGCCAAAACCAAGAGTCAGGTGCTCAATCGACTGAGCCACCCAAGTACCCCTAGCCTCCTTCCTTTAATTCATTGTAACCTCCTACTCCAACAATAAGAAACCTAGCTTCCACCATCAGCCACCCATTTACCTAATTGTTCAATTCCAGTGTATATGTATAGCAATATCAGACTTGTCAACCTGTATCCCCATGGGAAACAATTTGATCAAGTACAGTATAGTACGATGGATATTTTCTTTTGCCTTTGGTTCTGCAGCTTTAACTCATTTCTGAAGGATTTAGATCAGCACTCTTGTCCCCCACTCTAGTCACTGAAGTGGTTGCATACATTTGTAATACAGTTCAATTGCTTTGTCTCATTCTGTGTTCCATCCTGGAATCCCCTGACCTTCCTAGATGGTCTTATGACATTTGAATATATTAAGATTCACCCTTTGTGCTATAAAGTTCTGAGTGTTGAGAAATAGTATCACGTACTCACTATCATATAGAATAGCTTCATCATCCTAAAACATCCTCTGTGCTTAATCTAATTACTCCTCTTCCTTCTCCTGGATCTCCTGGTAACCACTAATCTTTTTTACAGTATCTATAGTCTGGCCTTTTCCAGAATGTCATATAGTTGGTATTATACAGTGTGGAGCTTCTTCAGATTGGCTTTTTTTTAACTTAACAACATGCATTTAAGATTCATTCATGTCTTTTGTGGCTCAATAGCTCAGTTCTTTTTCATGCTGAATATTCCATTGCATGGATGTGCCGTAGATTTTGGTTTTGTCTATTCACCTGTCAAAGGACATCTAGGTTGCTTCCAGTTTTTAGTGCTTATGAATAAAGCTGCTACAAACATTCACACGCAGGTTTTTGTGGGGACATGGGTTTTCAGATCAGCTGCATAGATACCTAGGGATGGGATTGCTGGATCATACGCTAAGCTCCTTCCGAGGGGACTCTGGGCTCGGCTCACCCGTCGCTCTCGTCAGTCCCCAGCCTCTCTCGGGCATGGAGGTCCAGCCGCAAGGAATTTGGCCACGAGCAGCCCCTGTGTAGGGGAGGGTTTGGGTTAGGGGCGGGAAAGGCTCTCCACTCAGCAGGGATGCAGGAGGCTGTCCCAGTATGGTTCTTGCCCCCATGAGTCCCGCAGGGGGCAGGGCTAGGCGCTGCTTGGCCACAACCTGGAACGCTTTCTTCTTCTGGGAGGCCCTGGAGTCTTTCAGGTTCCTTCTAAACCCAAGCTGCTGTCCCTCTAGGATTTCCTCCTGCGGCCCATCTCTCGGACCAGGAGAGGCCCATTATGCGACTGAAGCGTTAACTTCTCCTTTAAGACAGGACGTTCTGGGGAATTATTTACAAAGTAGGGACAGCCTGGTAGAACAGGCTACTGGGGGGGACCTGGGGACCGGGGGGTTGTGTCTTCCCCCACCCCTGCCCAAATCTCTGTAACAGCATCTTCTAGAACAACAGTTCTCAACCTCTTCCCTCTGAAAAAGACCCCCTTTCTTGTTACTACCAGTTATTACCGGGAACCCTGCCCCGCTGGACCCCAGCTGTGCCGCCAGGCCCCGGACCCCAGCTGTCTCCCCTGTCACGTTCTGTCCTCTTGCCGGGATGGATTCCTCACCTTGCAGGTGCTTCCGGCCCATTCCCTGCACAGGCATGCGGTGGGGTCTCTGAGAGCGAGTTTCTCATTTATGCCTCAGAGAGGAGAAGGCTGACGAGGAGAGGAGTTGCCCGGAACTTGGCAACGAGGTCATGACCAAAAGTCACAACTGAGGTTTGGTGCGGCAAACAGGGCACGCAGAGCTGACGAACGGCCCTTGGCAAATGTGGTGTAGGCAGCAGAGAGCCAAGGGGGTATGTGTTTATGCGTCCTCTGAGGAAGGCTTGTGTGGGGACATCGGGGCACAGAGCATACATGTAACCACGTAACCATGCAGTCCCCCTTACCTGGGGCCAGGGGAGGGTGGGGCTTTGCAAAATGAGCCATTGCAAATGCAAAATGAGATGTTTGCAGTTGTGCGGACAAAGAGGTCCTTGACTTCGTTTCTAGTCAAGGAAATGAAAGATGAAGGATATTGACCGAGAATACCTGTGGGGGTAAGAGAAACAAGGCTTGTTTGCCGTTTCCTCCTCACGTTCCATTCAGGGCTGCTCTGTGGCCCCGCCTCCTTGCTTCAGGTGTCTACTTGTGAGCTGTCTCACCTGCCAGAATGTCGTTCCTGTGAAGGAGGAAGCTCTTTTCACCACTATATCCCCAGTACTGATGCTGCCTGACTCGGGCACTCCATAAATATTTGTTCCATCTCATAAAGTGAGGGGGAAACGCAGAATGAAGACAAGACGAACTCTGAGAGAGGACTTTGGCAGATCCGGGATTTGGGGCTATTTGGTGGTAGGCAGGCGGAGGGTCCAGCACAGCAAAGGCGGAGGGGTCACAGCACCTGGGTCAGGGGTCCTGAATCTTGCCCACAGGCTGTGGGGAGTGAGAGCCTAGACTGAGCAGAGTGAACAGGGCTGGAGTGGAGGACATTGCGGTAGGAGGAGGCCCAGGGGAGGGATGGTGGGATCTGGGCTCTGGGTGGAGGGAGGGTCTTAGATAAGATTTGGGGGAGGGAGCATTGACACGGCTTGCGAGTGTGGGAGTCCGATATGATGCTGGTCCCTGGTTTGGGGGGTGCCTGGGGGTGGGGCGGGGTGATGGCCATTCCTGAGACGGCCAGGGTGTCGGTTTGTTTTCCATCCAGCCATCCCTTGCGGCTTTATGTTCTCCCTCCCACGCTGGGCGGCATTGGTCACTTTAATCTGCAGTCTCGTAATTACTAAATGTGCAGACTGATTGGATTTGATCAGGTTTAATAGGATCTTTTATGGCTGAATATTTGACTCAAGGTGAAGGACATGAAGTTTTAAAGGAGCCCTGGGTGAAATCCTTCCCGCATGCTCACGTGGATCAAGAATGAGGGTTAACAAGGGGACCCTCCGATTCACGTGGAATTACAAGGGGCCCAGGAGAGCCGCAGCGATCCTGGAAAAGAAGCAAAGGAAGAGGACCCACACTCCCCAGTTTCAAAACTCACTACAAAGCAGCAGTAGTTTAGACTGTATGGTACTGACACCAGGATAGACGTATAGATCTGTGGAACGGAATTCAGAGTCCAGAAATAAATGCATAAATCTGTGGCCAACTGTTTTCCACAGGGTGCTGAGATCATTCAGTGGGAGAAAGGACAGTCTTTCCAACAGATGGTCTGGGGACAACTGGATCTCCACACGCTAAAGAATGAAGTTGGATCCCTACCTCGCACCATAAACAAACACTACCTCGAAGTGATCCGAAACCTGAATGTAAGAGCTAAAACGGTTACCAAAAAAAAAAAAAAAAAA
>CM053574.1:52288608-52340026 GCA_028646485.1 Cryptoprocta ferox
GATCTCACCATTTGTGGGTTCAAGCCCCACGTGGGGCTCTGTGCTGACAGTGTGGAGCCTGCTTGGGATTCTCTCTCTCCCTCTCTCTGACCCACTCCCACTCACACTCTCTCTCAAAATAAAGAAATAAGACTTTTTTTAGAAATAATTTTTTTAAATATTTTAAATGTTTTATTTATTTTGAGAGACAGAGACAGAGCAAGCAGGGCAAAGTCGGGAGACACAATCCAAAGTAGGCTCCAGGTTCCGAGCAGTCAGCACAGAGCCCGACGTGGGGCTCGAACCCACAAACCGTGAGATCATGACTGGAGCCAAAGTCAGGACACTTAACCAACTGGGTCACCCAGGTGCCCCCCAAAATAACTTTTTAAAGGAAACCTTGGATCACTAGTGTAAACAGAAGCTGATACCATTTGCCACACATCTCAGGTAACGTTAAAAGAAATATGTAACAAAACAATGTTACCAGTGCACTGATGCCTGCAAAGGTTCTGGGCCCCTCTGCTCTCAGGAGACAGGCAAATATTCAAAGGTGTTAAGGAAAGCAGAATGGTGGTTTCCAGGGGCTGGGGGCGGGGGAGGGGGTAGTTTCTGTCTGACAGGGCAGTTTCAATTGAGGATTATTGACAAGTTCTGTGCAGATGGCTGGTGGGGATGGCCGCACGACAGCGGGAATGGACCTAAAGCCACTGAACTGTGTACCTAAAAATGATTAAGATGGTAAATTTTGACCATCACCCCCCTTCCCCTGATCATGGTGCAGGACACTTGTGGGGAAGAACACTGGGTGTTATATGGAAACCAACTTGACAATAAACTATAAATTTAAAAAAAAAAAGATAGTCAATTTTGCAATATGCGTATCTTATTACAATTTAAAAAATAAACAAAAATGTAAATAGCATACTGGCACCAGACGTAAACTTTAATGTTGAGGAAATCTAAAGGGCTGACAGTGGATTTTGAAAGGGTAAACCTTTCCCATTCCACGTGACAGAAGGACACACACAGTGTGTCAGGCACTCTGGGGCCCCACTGCCTTGGGGGAACCGTTCGCCAGTCCGCAGAACACAGGGACAGGAGCTGGGCAGGGGAATCCAAGGCCACGGGAGGGTCAGGCCAGAAAAAAAGTCCAAAAACAAGAAGTAAGAGATGTACAAAGAGCTGGGGTGGGTGGGAGCAGAGGAGAGCACAGCCCACCCGCCCTCCACCTGCGGGCTCCAGGCCCTCTGGGGCAGAGGCAGGGCCTGCAGGGAGGAGGCCACCCCGCGGCACCGGCAGAGCAGACCACAGAGAAAGCAGGAAGAAAACAGCCCCAACAACCCAGCACCGGGTCAGGTCAAGACAACACAGGCTTCCCGGCACCTCCCTCCGTCCACAAGTCGTCCAAGGGACCTGAACAAGGCCTGCCAGCCCTGAGCTGCAGGAAGACCTCAAGGCGTGTGCAGGGCAGAGGGCAAGGCCCTGGGCATGAACTCACTGGTCCTAGGCTAACACATCCCAAGTCCTGACCCTGGCGACCTGCTTCCTGTCTCCTCACCGCAGCCCACAAGGCCCCACAAGGCCCCACGTGGCCCGGCCCCTGCCACCCTCTCTAACCTCACCCTTCCCCTCACCAAACATGCCTTATCTGTACTCCTCCAACAAACTCGGCCCCTCCTCAGGGCCTTTGCATTTGCTGCTCCCTCTGGCTGGTACCCATTCAGGTCCCAGATCAGCTCCCTACCCCAAATCGCATACCATCCTCTATAGCCCTTACCGCGGCGTGCTGTTTTATGTCCTACACAGACTTATTACCATATGAAATATGCAGCCTTTTGCTTCATCTCAGTTTATCATTTAACTCTCCCAACCAACTACAGTTCCAGGACAGCAGGGCACCAGCTGCTTAGTCAGGACCCCCGGCCGCAGGCCCAGGAGGGGTGCCTGGCTCAGCTCTAGGTCACAACCATTCATCATCTGCTCAGTAGGTCCACAGGCCTTACTGTGACATGCATGTTGCTGCATGTGGGCAGGGGGCTCTTAGCAGTGAGCACTGACGGCCCCGCTGAATCAAACCGGCTTCCGTGCTGTAAATTTTTTATGTTGACTTCAGTGCCTTAGTCTCCAGGGGCCGCTGGGTGCTAGTGCCTCACCTGTCCAGCTTCACACATGTGAGAAGCCTCCATCCTCCAGGCCGAGTCCGTGAGCTCAGCAGAAGGCAGCTGGCCGGATGACTCTCCTGTATGGCTCAGTGTGTACAGGGGGTTTCCAGAAGAGTCAGAGGAAACCCTGCCCTCCTCTTTCTCTTCCACTTTCCCCAGGCTGCAGGAGGACTGTCTGCTTCCTTTGACGAGGGGCAGGCCGAGAGGCCCTGGGAGGTGCCGCTGGCCTTGGACCTCACACAGCTACAGGTCAGCAAGGCCAGAGGAACCGTTGGCTCTTTCACGCCCTGATTCGCCAAGGGGTCACCTGAGGTGCGTGAGACACAACACACGCCAAGGACAAGGGCCACTGTGTGGGGACCTCTGCAGCAGGAAGGGCTCCCATCTGCTTTCCCAAGAATCCTAACACCCGCGGCCGAGAAGTACACGCTGGTTCAGGACCAAGCCTGGCAAACACATCAGGAGCTCCAGGGTCCCCTGGGGAGACTCTCTCGGGGGCTGGAGAGGAGGTGGGGGGCTACAGTGGGGGCGGCAGCCAACGGCAGACTGCGGGTACAAGCTCAAAAGCTCAGCTTCCCCTGTACCTCAAGGGAGATGCACCTCGAGTGCATTTCAACTCCACAGGGTCATAAGGGTCACAGAGACTTTCTCCGGGCCCACATCCTTGCTCATGTCCTTCCTCCTCCCTATCCTGCCTCCCAGGAGAGCACTCTTTCAAGTAAACCACAGGCAACCAAGTCCTCAGCTCCAGCTGTGCTAGGAAACCAACCTCAGACACTCACTTTCTCCAAGACAAGCCCGGGGAGAGACCAGAACAACCCGGGACTTCAATCACAGGGAAAAGCACAAGCAGACGATGGAACAGCTACCAAGCAGAATGGTGCCCAGATACTCAACATTTTGGAAGATAATGAGGCACCATAAAAAAATACTTGAGCCTGGGGCACCTGGGTAGCTCAGTCAGTTAAGTGTCTGACTCTTGATTTTGGCTCAGGTCATGATCTCTTGGTGTGTGAGTTCAAGGCCCACATCCAGCTCTGTGCTATCAGTGTGGAGCCTGCTTGGGATTCTCTCCCTCTCTCTCTGCCCCTCCCCCACTTGTATTCTCTCTCTCTCTCCCTCTCTCTCTCTCTCAAAAATACATAAATAAACTTTAAAAACATATGTATTACAAGTTGAAAGTACATTTAATACACCAAACGTACCAAACATCATAGTTTGCCCTGGCCTACCTTAACCGTGCTGGGAACACTTATATTAGCCTACGGTTGGGCAGAATCCTCTAACACAACCCTATCTGATAACGAAGTGTGCAGCGGCTCATGTAACATATCGAATACCATACTGAAAGTGAAAAGCGGAGTGCTTGCAAGGGTACTGGGCGTTGACCCTCGTGATCGCACGGCTGACCAGCTGCCATCCGCTGCCCAGCGTCCCAAGAGAGCGTCCGACGGCACCAGCCCAGGAAAAGATCCAAATCCAAAGTGCCAAGCACAGTGTCTACTGAATGCCTCTCGCTTTCGCACCATCATAAGGCTGCCCGATCTAAGGGGAACGATCACTGGTGGGGCACCGCCTGTGTTTACACGACATCACCAGAGCCCTTCCTTCTCTGAGGCTCCGAGTCCAAAGTGGGCAGTTTGCATTACCATCTCTAGGGCTCCTCTGGACCGAACACTGTCCAACTACTTGATGCTATAAAATCAAGAAAGAGGAAAAGTGTCAACTTTAGGCATTGGCAGTGGCAGGCAGTGATGTCAGTAAACTTAGAGCCTGGGCCCAAATTCAAAGGATTGAGCAAAGCTTCCCCTGAGGTCCAGGAGACTTTTAACTTTTTTTTTTGTTCTTCAGTCTCAGACTTAACTTCTTGGATGAAGAGGACAGTTTCCTCCAAGGTTTAGGTACATGTGGCTATATAGCTCGTCTGCATGCCAACTCTTAAGTAAATCTCCAGAGGAAATTCTTCAAACACTAAAGCAACCAAGAACTAAACTAGGAACAGCACTACTAAAAATAAATATTTTCAGTGCTTGATTGATGGAAGATTTTCCTGTGAAGTTAAGGGGAAAATCACAAGCACCAAACACCTCTGTGGAGACACAGAAGCTAAGGAGTCACACATTTGCTATGAAAATTATGGACCAGATGCATAACAAGTCATAAGGCACTTAGCACTTCTCTGGTGCTTAAGAGATGAGGAATGTGGTGGTTGTTGTTTTTTCGTTTTCCATTCCTCCTAAGAAGCTATACAACTAAATTAAAAATCACCAGCCACTCTCAGAAAAGAAAATGTACTTATGGGGGGAAAAAGTGCAGCTATAGAAAATCAAAGGAAGTAGCATACAAATGCATCCGAAAGGATTCATCTGAAGCCAGCTGTTATTAATAACCAGCTTCCTCTTGCGCATATATCAAGAGAACAGACGACTTCAACCAGAGAACAAACATGTACCTCCTGAAAAGTATGGACTAGCAGCTCACCTTCCCACACAAGACAAGGCCCTCGTCGAGGATATAGAGAACTTCTGAGCCAAAGGTCAGCCTCTGAAACCAAGCCAGAAACAAGACCCTCCAGGTGCATAAGGCACTAAACCCAAAATACAATTGGTTACTTAGCATGGCCTTATTTCAGAAGGTCGGCTTTCAGAAGATAAATAGCTTCAAATAAGTATACTTGAGGAAGACTGCTCCTCTGAGCCAAGGTCAGGGTTGGGGGTAAGCATACTTGCATAATATGCACACACTGATATCCAAACAGACTTAACACACACACACACACACACACACACACACACACACACGTCCTCTGTAACACGATCACACCTTGTTAAGCCTCAACACTGACCCAGGCATCAAACAGGTAAAGGAAGGGAGAGGCAGAAGCATATCCTGGATGCCAGCGGGCAGAAAACCGCTTTCTTGCATCTCTAGCAAGGTGAGGCCTCCGGCACACCCAGGGCTGTCTCCACCCTGCAAGAATAGAAGCTGAATTCTCTGGCGGCTAGATGGAAGGTCTGGACCACATCACCCTGCCCAGCCAGGGGCCTATAGCCAGGCCTCTCCGTCTAGGGGGTAAGAAGGAACCAACAGAGGTCTCTAGTTTCATTCTAGTTTCTGGGGTTTCCAAGATCCCACCCGCCCCAATGAATGTAGAATTCCTGAGTTCCCCCAGGAAGCCCGGAGGGGAGTTGTGAAAAAAAAGCCTGAGCTTGGAGCATAAAGGCTAACCCCACTCTGGTCGACCCGAGGTGAATCACCAACCATTCCTTGCGTTTCATTTCTGATCTGTAAAATGGATCCATAGGGTTTCCTCCGCAAAACCTTTCATCAAAGGTTTGTGTTCCTCCTAACGATGCTGAACGGGTATGACTCTTCCGACGCACGCTTTTCTTACTTCTCCACAAACCCAATTCCCACACCAGTCCGGCGCCAGGGATGAGTCCCCCATCACCAGACAAAACCAAGAAACCTGCGTCTCCAGACTAGGGCTTTTAAGCACCGCATGAGCTTTAAGCACTTGAGTCCTGGACAAGAAGGGGAAGAGTAAGATCACGTGGACCCCCATCCCCGGCCCAGGGGCTCCAGTGCATTCCTCTCCCTGCAGGGGAAGTCCTGAAGACCCCCTTCCCGGGTAGGGCCTTCCCGGAGCCCTCCGCTGCATCGGACGCCCTTCCTCAAGTCAGGCCGACTCTCGGGTTCCCTCCTCCCGCAGAAACCACAAACACACGTTGAGCGCAGACCGGGCCCGGCTCCCCTCCAGCCAAAGCCGCGCCGAGGCCCAGGCGGTGACATGCGCAGTGGCGGCTACCCGCGCGCAAGCCGCCGAGTCCCGCGAGGCCAGCCAGCCCGGCCGGCTGTGGCGGCCTGGCAGCCTCTCGGGTGCCCTGAGAGCGCGCGCCGGCGCACCTGCTGGGCGCGGGCCTGCTGGGGGCGCACCCGGCCGCCCCACCGGTCCCCAGGCGCCCGCCCCGGGCCCGGAAGCCACGCGCTCCCGCAGGCTCCGCCGGACCAGCCTCGCGAGCCGCGGCCGCGCTCTCGCCGCGCCGGCGCACCTGCAGCGCGCGTCCGCCTGCCGGCCGGCCCGGCCCCAACACCCTCTCTCCCCTGGCCGCCAGCCGCGCGCTCACCAGTGGTAGCAGCCCTCCGAGGCCTCCAGCGTGAAGTTCACGCGCGTGGCCCGCGTGAAGGGCAGCAGCACTTTGGGGATGTTGAGCTTGGCCGCCGCGGCGGTGGGGCCCAGCGCCAGCAGCACCGAGAGCGCAAGGAGCAGTGGCGGCAGCCCCCTGCCCCGCGCCGCCATCCTCTCCGCGCTTCACCTCCTGCGACCCGACTCCCGGCCGCCCGCGCGCTCCCCCTGTCGCCCTACTTCCCGACCGCGCGCGCCCGGCCAGCAGGTGATTAGCGCCGGCGGGAGGGGGCGGGGCGAGGACGGCGGCCTAGGGCCACTTCCTGGGCCCGGGCGGGGCCCCAGCGCGGGAACTGAGGGGGCCGAGCCCGTGGCGACCCCATCCCCGGCCCGCGCGCCTCCTACCATGCAGGGCGGAGGGAGGGTCTAGAAAGCGCGCGCCCCTGGCCGCGCAGTGCGGGCGGGGAGAGGGTGGGCAATGTGGGACACGCGCCCCGGGATGAGGTGGGGGATGGGGCCCGTGCCCGAGCCACCGTCAGGCGGGGGATGAAAGGCTAGGGCGCGCGCCCACGTGGGGACAGCCAGAACGCGCGCTCGCCTGCGGGCCACCTCTCTCCCACGCGGGAACCTCCGCGTAGTTTTCTGGTCTCCACGCTCACACTGCGTGGTTTGAAATTCCCCAGCTGTCCTGGGCGCCAGCGTGGAGCCCTGCAGCCTGGCCGGTGGCCATTCATTCAGCTCTGTTCAGCTCCTGACAACTGAGCCGGCCCGGACTCAGCACAAAGAGGCCACGAACCATCAACTCGGTCAGGGAGGCTGCCCATCAACACGCAAAGGGTCAGGCACCCTGGAAATCTGGGAAGCGGAGTGCCGAGGTGCACCTTATCCAGGTCCGTGCTTTCCGGAAGAGGGACCCGGGCTCTGGGTGCTTCCTCCCACTTCAGCCTCCACATGGGCCCGGCCAGAGAGAAAACAGGTTGTGTGGCCCAAAGGTCACCCAGCAAGCGGTGCTAGGGCTCTCAGATCCCTAAGCGCTCGTTTTCTGTCTTCTTGAGAGTCGGGGAGGTTACCCAAAGGGCAGACTTAGGGCACCAGCACCGCCAGCAGACTTAGGGCACCAGCACCGCCAGAGCACACTCTACCCCCTCTCCCCAGCAAGAGAGAGGGAATGTTCAGCATCACTGACTTCATCTGCATGCAGAAATCTTAGATCTTAAATCCAGTCTACACTCTGTGCTCTAAGGTTTGTAGATGTCTTTGTCATGATTTGCATGGGGGGTGGGGGTGGTTTCAGACTGACACTAGATTGCAAGGGGCAGAGGGTGAGGGGGGCACAGTGTAGTGGGAGGTCAGGAAAGGGGTGGGGCGAGGGTGCACCAGCCCAGCTTGTGTAAAAGTTTCAGGAAGTGTGCACTGAATTGTGACCAAACAGGCACGCATTAATGCCACTGCATGACAAGGAAGGAGATGTTGAATTTCAGTCAGGCTGGGAAGGCTTCTTGGAGGGGGTGGCCCCAGGGTTGGGTATAGATACCTGACTGGACTTCAGAGAGGCCCAGATGTGTCTGAACCTGCCTCCCAGAGATCATCAACCTCCTGGATATGATGAGGGGTGTTTGGGGGTCAAAGCCTTAAGACCCCAGACCAGGGAACATGTGCATTAGGGGAAGCTAGATCCCAGAGCTAGGGGCTTTTCCCTGTCTCCCAGGTGGTCTGAGAGGAAGAATTCCAGAGGATTTTCTTCTCTGAAGAAACAGAAGAGTTGTAGGGGAAAAGCAGAGGGGCATCTATGAGGAAATGTTAGTGTTCTTGTTTGCACATTTTATTCATGTTTGAGTGGGTGATACAGTCAGATTGTTTAAACTAAAAAAGCCCCAAAGGGCTCGTAGTAACAGTGATTCCCCCACACGGCCACGGCACCCAATACCCTTCCCCATCGGCAACCGGTGGTTTCTGCTCCAGCAGAGAAATTGCAGACATGTATATATACGAGACCCCTCGGGTTCCAGTTCTGCCCGCTTATTTTGGTAAGCCAAGAGCCTTGGCAGGCAGGTAAATAGATAAAAGGGACTGGGCAGGGGATAAGGGGACTGGCGTGCGCTGGCCCATTAGGGTCATGAGTTGCTGTGCTGCGGCTTTCCAGATGTTGTGATTAGGGAGGAGAAATCAGGAACGTGGATTTTTTTTTAGGTGAAATATCTTGATTGTAAAATATGACAATTAATTCATTAAAAACAAACACTTGGGCATTTATCCCAGAAAAAAATTAAAATTTATGTTCACACAACACCTGTACATAAAGTGTTCATTGCAGCTTTATCCAGCGTGGCAGGAGCACAGCGGTCCTTCCAGGGATGACGGTTAGGCAATGGCCGCCCATACCACGCAGTACTACTCAGCAGTAAAGGGACAAGCTATGGATACAGGCAATGCCTCAGGGAATCTCCAGGGAATTTCACTAAGTGGAAAAAAGCCAGTCCCCAAAGGTTACATACTGTATGATTTCATTCATGCAACATCCTGGAAGTGGCAAAATTCTAGAAATGGAGAGCTGGTGAGTGACTGCCAAGGGTGAGGGTCTGGCCAAGGGGGCCTGGGGGGGATGCAACTCTAAAAGGACAACAGGGGAAACCCTTGCCAGGATGAAAATGTTGTGTCGTGACTGCATCCACGTCATCTTTCTGGTTGCAGTATTGTCCTCCGGTTTTGTAAGACATCACCATTGGTGGGTAAAGGTGTGTGGGATCCTTCTGTATTATTTTCTACAACTGCATGTGGATCGAAAATGATCTTGGGGGCACCTGGGTGGCTCAGTTGGTTGAGTTTCTGACTCTGGGTTTCAGATTTGGTCATGATCTTGTGGTGGGTGGGTTTGAGCCCCGTGTTGGGTTCTGCATGGAGAGCTTGGAGCCTGCTTGGGATTCTCTTTCTCCCTCTGTCTCTGCCTCCCCCCTGCTTCCTCTCTCTGTCTCTCTCTCAAAATAAATACACTTTAAAAATAAACTTAAAAATAACAATAATGAATAAAATTATCTTTAAAAAATATATAATAAGTTTGGGGCACCTGGGTGGCTCACTCAGGTAGGCATCCGACTTTGTCTTGGGTCATGATCTCACCATTCATGAGTTCGGGCCCCACACCAGGCTCTGTGCTGACAGCTCGGAGCCTGGAGCCTGCTTCAGACTCTGTCTCCCTCTCTGTCTGCCCCTCCCCTGCTCACATATAAATTTAAAACATTAAAAAATTTTTAATTATAAAATATAAAAAGTTTAATTACACAAACAAACAGCACTAAATAATCTGGGTAAAACACAGCTTGCCGACCACCTTTTTGCTTCACTCCAGGCAGTTAGGAAATTTCCCTAGCAGATAACAACCAATGGGAAACAACAAAAGGATGGATAAAAGTATATTCCCCCTTTAAGATTTTCCCCTTCACATTGTCCTTACACTCACCGCCCTCCTTCGTTTTAGTTGTTTCTGAACCTGGTAGTGGATGGTGTCTGGTGCCCAGTTGGGGTCCATGCTGGCAGCCAGCCTTCTCCGTGTGCTCTGCCTCCACTGCCTGCCACCAGCCTCCCTTCTGTGTGTCAGGTGCCTTATCTGAAATTCAAGGAGACAGTGGGCCTGAACAGGCCATCCTGCCCCAGGCACAGAGAACCTCCCGGATGGAAGGACCCCTAGATTTGTGTTAAGATGGTTGTAGGTTTCCTGTGACTGTATCAGGGCCTCCCATACTTGTCATTTCCTGCCACCCTAAAAAAAATCCTGTAATATCTGAGGACCTCCCATACTATTTCTTATCTTTAAATCAAGTTGTTGATATACATGTAAGAAGAAAACTTTGTCACTTCTGTAAATAGAAAACTAGTTATCAGTTGCCAAAACAAAATAGAAGTAGCCAAAAAATAAGTACAACGAAGCAAAGGGAAGCCAGTCAGTTACAAATAGACACTGTTTCCCCGCCAAGGGCCCAAGGCCTGCACCTCCCCAGGGGGCCATGATCAAGCCCCAGACAGTATCGCAGACTGGCCCAATGAAAGGGCCTTGTTCCTTGAGCAGATGAGGGTGGAGAGATCCTTTAAAAGGCAGGTAATTTTTTTCCTAGTGAGATGTTGTTATTTGAGCCCATCCACTATCTTTCTGCAACAATTTATTTTTTTTAATTTTGCAATGGAGATTCTCAAACATTCACAACAGTACATAGGGTAGTATGATGAAGCCCATGACGATAGTCCACGGCCAGCCCTGTGCCTTCTGCAGACAACCCCAGGCTCCACCCTGTATCATTTTGAAACAAATCCAAGAGATCCTATCATTTCATCTGTATTTCAGCGTGTGTATCTCTAAAAGATAAGGACCCTTTTATATATACACTATAACCACAGTACTATTATCACATCTAAAAAACTAACAATAATTCCTCAGTTATATCCAGTCAGTTCAAATTTCCAAATGTCTCGTAAGTGTTGTATCCGTCCCCTCCCCACCCCCGGTTTGTGTTTTAATAATCAGGATCCAGGGCACCTAAGTGGCTCAGTCAGTTAGGCATCTGACTTCAGCTTCAGGTCATGATCTCACAGTTCATGAGTTCGAGCCCCGCATCAGGCTCTGTGCTGACAGCTCAGCACTGTCTCCCTCTCTCTCTCCCCTTCCCTGCTTATGCTATATCTCTCTCTTTCTCTCAAAAATAAATAAATGTTAAAAAATGTTTTTTTAAAAAAGACTGTCACCCTCTTCTTTTAAAAATAATATTAAAAAAAAAAGAGGCTGGGAGCATTGGCATAGCTTCAGCCTTTGCAAAATGATTTCCAGAACATCATCATGTGTGAAATAATCATGCTATTTAATTACAGAAATTGCTGTTCTTTATCAATGTGCAGACAAGCTGCGCTCTTGTGGGATCCAATTTCTGTTTGTGCATTTACTCTCACTTGGGAAGGGCTTCCCGCCCGTGCCGCATTCATCCTCCTTCAGGGTCAGCGGGCACCTCCTTCCCCCCATCAGCTTCCTGGGGGCTGTGGGAGCCCCTCATCCCCAAGCCCTGGACTGGCTGCAGCTCCACACCCGGAGCCCCTCAGAAGCCCAATCGGCTGAGGCTGCCACAGGCAGCCCTGGCTGGACACAGAAGGCAGTGAGTCCTCTGACACCTCCAGGGCCCCAAAACTGCAGGAGGGCAGAGCCTGCCCCTGGCCTCCCAAACCCACCCCAGCTAGCCGGGCAAGTTCACGCAGGTGCCAGAATAGATCACAGCCCCTGATTTGGTTTTTTTTTTAAGTATACATGTACATATTGGCCTGTTACAATAATGAATAACATTAGAGTCATATACTGACCATTAAATGATAAGAAAAAGTATAATAATGAAAAACTAAATTTCCATTTTAAGTTAAAATGGAAATTCAGCAAAATAGTTCAACTGTAAGGTAAGATGTGCACTTATCAAAAATATTACCCCTTGCAGGGTGCCTGGGTGGCTCGGTGGGTTAAGCGTCTGACACTTCATTTCGGCTCAGGTCATGATCTCATGGTTTGTGAGACCAAGCCCCGGGTCCAGCTCTGTGCTGATGGTGCGGAGCCTGCTTGGGATTCTCTCTCCCCTTCTCTCTCTGCCCCTCCCCCACTTGCACGTGCATGTGTGCACACTCTCTCAAAAACAAGTAAGTAAACATTAAAAAAAATATTACCTCTTGTGGTTGGCACTCTAGCTCACGTTTTGAAATTTAAACCAGGGGCACCTAGGTGGCTCCGTCTATTAAGCGTCCGACTTTGGCTCAGGTCATGATCTCGACCAGGGGTTCAAGCCCCACATAGGGCTCTCTGCTGTCAGTGTGGAGCTCACCTCAGATCCTCTGTCCCCTTCTCCCTTTGCCCCTCCCCTGCTTATGCTCTCTCTCTCTGTCTCAAAAAAGAAAAATAAATAAATAAGCATTTAAAAAATAAAATAAAATAATAAAATGTAAACCAAATAAGAATTCTAAGTGATTACACAGAATGGCTGAATCACAAAGGGTTTTTTTCTTTGTCTTCACAATCACCCTACTATCATTGTCTATTTTGAAATTACCATTTAAACATAGGAATGTGTATTGCCTTAGGGGCTGGAGACAGGCACTGTCCCTGAAGCAAATTCAAATGATGCCAAAAAACTTACAAATATACTTTGCAAACAAACACATGAACTAAGCCCATGTATCTGGGAAGCCAACTGTGTAACTAGCAGTTTTCTGAAAAAGCTCCGAGTTTTTTATTAAAGCATAAGTCATGTAAGTGTGTTATTTTAGAGCATATATGTTACTAAAATTCCACAGTGCACAGGCACCAAAAGTAAAAACAAATTGGACTCCATCAAACTTCAAAACTTCCATGCATCAAAAGTTATGATCAAAAGAGTGAAAAGGCAACATGCACAATGGGATGAAATATTTGCAAAGCATATACTGATACGGGGTTAACATCCAAAATACATAAACAATGCCTATAACTCAACAACAAAAACAAAACAAATGGCCCAATTTAAAAATGGGCAGAAGATTTAAACAGATATTTCTCCTAAGAAGATCTATGAATGGCCAATATGCGTATGAAAAGATTTTCAACATCATTGTTCATTAGGGCAATGCAAATGAAAAACTACAGTGAGATACTACTTCATGCCCATCAGTTACTGTAAACATAACGCACAAAACCACAAGTGTTCATTGATCAAGATATGGGGAAAGTGGAACCCTGTGCACAGCTGGTGGGCATGTAAAATGGAGCAGCCAGTATAGAAACAGTCTGGTGTTTCCTCAAAACGTCTAAAATTGATCTACCAGATGATCCAGCAATTCCACCTATGGCTATTTACCCCAACATCTGAAAGCAGGGACTCAAATAGATATCTGTACACTTGTGTTCATAGCAACACTTTTCACAATAACCAAAAGGTGAAAGCGCCCTGCACCTAGAGCAGACCACTCCTACTGCCCACATTTGGATAATGCTTAGTTTTTAAAAACACATTATTTATGAAAACTTCTCTTACTTTGAGAGAGAGAGGGAGCATGTGCGTGTGTGTGCAAATTGGGGAGGGGCAGAGAGAGAAGGAGAGAGAGAATCCCAAGCAGCCGCACTGTCAGTGCAGAGTTCAACGTAGGGCTCGAACTCAGGAACTGTGAGATCATGACCTGAGCCCAAAGCAAGACTCGGATGCTTACCTGATTGAGCCACCTATGCATCCGGGATAAGGCTTACTCTGATGCCCTTGCACATGCTGGCCAGATTCCGACTCTGCTACCTAGTGGCTGCGTGGCCCTGAGAAAGTTAGTTACATTTTCATCCATCTGCAACATGAAGATCCTCACTGTATCTCCCTCCAGGAGTTGGGACACACATTGGCTTAGTAATACATACGAGTGCTTAGGACAGTGCTTAGAACAGTATGTATTCAAGGATTCACTCTGCTAGGAGTTCCCTACTTCCTTTCATCAACACACAAACACACCTATCCAGATTTCTTTCATTTGAAGTGTTTACCCACATTTAAAAATCAGAGTATTTGATATCAAATCTGGATGTATAATTTCTCCTGAAAAATCACAAGCTCTGTCAACACTGGGCCTATATTCCCCCATGGCATGGATCTGCTGGGAACGGGTGGCAGCCACCTTTTAAAGGAAAGATTTATGGGGCCCCCACGAGATCATGATCTCATGGTTCTTGAGTTTGAGCCTGGAGTCGGGCTCTGTGCTGACAGCTCAGAGCCTGGAGCCTGCTTCACATTCTGTGTATGTGTGTGTGTGTCTCTCTCTGCCCCTCCCCTGCTCACACTCTGTCTCTCTCTCTCCCAAAAATAAACATAAAGAAAAAAAAAAGGATTTGTCTTCTCCCTGGTTTGCCATAGTCCCCAGCACTCCCTACTGCCTCCCCCAGTCAGCTTCAATTGTCTCCATTACCTGCCAGCCCAGTAGGCCTTTGAGCCTGTGGCCCGTGTTCAAGACCCATATATAACTTACCCGCCTGGCCTGTTCCCCAGACCTGCTCTTAGGTGAACTGAATAGACACCACTTCCTCTCCTAAAGCCTGAGTTTTCTGGACTAACACATGGGACCAACGATTTCCACCTCAAGGGAGCATTAAAAATATCAGGGGCTCCTGGCTGGCTCAGTTGGTAGAGCATGCAATTCTTGACTTCGGGGTGGTGAGTTCTAGCCCCACTTTAGGTGTAGAGATTACTTAAATATAAAATCTTAAAAATATATAACAAAGGATATATTTAATATGAAAGCATTTGGTGGGGCACCTGGGTGGCTCAGTTGGTTAAGCTTCTGACTTCAGCTTAGGTCATGGTCTTGCAGTTCATGAGTTTGAGTCCTGCATCGAGCTCTGTGCTGACAGCTTGGAGCATGGATCCTGCTTCGGAGTCTGTGTCTCCCTCCCTCTGCCCCTCCCACGCTCGTGCGCTCTCTCGCTTTCTCTCGGAAATAGATAAACATTAAAAAAATTTTTCTAAAAAGCATTTGGCAACAGAAAGAACTCTTCAACTCATTACATTCTTCAGAGTGTCGTCCTTTCATCCACAACGAGTGCCTGCACGTAACACCAACAAAGCACACATCACACATAAATAAAAATTCATATTCAGGCAACAAAAAATGTGTTAGGAAACTCATTTCACCCCCCGCCTCACCACCACAGTGATCAGGGAAACTTTAGGTTCTCCATAATTTTCCATTATGGTCACTGAAGGAGGAAGCCACAGTCCTACCTCTGTCACCATCATAGCTTTCGGAATGCTGGCCCTCCTCCAGAGACTTCCTGCCGGTGGGAGGGTGGCTTACGGTGAGATGCTGCAGTCTCCTTACCAGCCCATGGAGGAAGCTTGCTTGAGTTAATCATTTAAGTGACCAGTCAGGTTAACTGTTGACACTCTCTCAACATTGACATCATCGCAAAATACACATTAGACTGTGGCAAACTGGAATGCCCTTTAAGTCATAACCCGGCTGGCCTGAATAATTTAGGTTTTGCATCCATTAGAAACTTCAATGAGTTCAAAATTTAATTAGTGGGGAGGTATGGAGGACGAAAAATCTTTTTCTGCCAATTTTATACTGTGGGCCCTCAATACTTCTTCTACTGAGAAAGGCAGAAATCATCCTTGTATGTAACTTCTTAGTTTCTCTTCTACATTTATTATCTCAGGGGAGAAAAAAACATAAGCTTGTCAGAATCGATCCAAATTCTCCAACAGCTGAAAAGTACAATTACTTGAATGTGGGGTTGGAGCCCATTTGTGGAGAGCCAAAGACATCCTATATGAAAAGATGGATCAGAATGGACAATTCCCAGAAGAGGAAACCCAAATGGCCAATACCATTGTCATCCTTGTCAATACCCGGGAAATGCAATGAAAATTCCAACAAGCTGTCTTTTCTCCCTGATCAGATGGGCAAAACGTTTGAAGTCTGATTCTATCAAGTCTGGGCAAAGATGGGGGAACGTGAGCTCTCTCATGCTGCTGGTGGAAGTGTAAATTGGTTCAGCCAATGTGGAGAGGTTTTCGGTCTATACGTCTGCAAGCTCTTACTGGAATGAGATCAGATGTGTTTTGGATTTTTTTTTTTTTTTTTTTTTTTTTTTTTTACTTTGAAAGGTAAAAGGTACAGATACCATTCCTACATTATCACCCCCAGGGAGTTCAGAAGCAACATCCAATGTCAACACGTTGTTTTGTCTGCCGTGAAACATGAATATTCAGATGAAATGGGATAGATATAAACTTTAAATAGCCTTAAATTTCCACCTTATTGCAGGTCACTTTTCACTGCCACAGGACCTCGTTGAAAGAGGGGTTTTTAGAATTTAGGGGCCTTCAGAAGTACAGACAGGGAACTGGTATCTGTGATTGGTAAACTCAAACACAGGCATACTCTATGGGCTAGCAATCATCTTCTAACTAGACACCTTAGAATAATGGGATTTGGACATTTTTTAATGTAACCCACAATAAAAAAATACGATTCATGGGCACGTGGGTGGCTCAGTCAGTTCAGCATCCTAATCTTGATTTCTGCTCACGTCATGATCTCATAGTTCATGGCTTCAAGGCCCACGTCAGGCTCCATGCTGATGGCATGGAGCCTGCTTGGGATTCTTTCTCTTTCCCTCTCTCTGCCCCTCCCCTCCTCTGTCTCTCTCTCTCTCAAAAATAAATACAAATAAACTTAAAATACTTTAAAAAACACAATTCACACATATACATTTGTGATGTTGTGATGAAACCAAACTTACATGAAATAGTATCCACCCTTCCTACAGGTGATCTCCCTGATATCACGTATTCCAGATTTCATGTTTTGAGTGTTTCACAGATGCACATT
Source organism: Cryptoprocta ferox (assembly GCA_028646485.1). NCBI lineage: Eukaryota > Metazoa > Chordata > Mammalia > Carnivora > Eupleridae > Cryptoprocta > Cryptoprocta ferox. The sequence continues at coordinate 52,305,244 of CM053574.1, forward strand.
TTAATACAGTTCTGCCTGACACTAGGCATTTTTTCTACATTTCAATTTTTTAAGGTTGGATTACAACTCAATGATAAAAAGATAAATAAGCAAATTTTTAAAAAAAAATGGACAGAGTGCTGAATAAGCATTTTTCTGATGATATACAAATGGCCAATAAGCACATGGAAAGATGTCCTCCATCATTACCATCAGGGAAATGGGAACCAAAATCACAATAAGATCTATCTCACATCTACTAGGATGGGTATAATAAAAAAGATAGAAAATAACAAGCGTTGGTGAGGATACAGGGGAATTGGAACTGTTGGGGAAGAAAAACTTTTCCTCTAACCTCTGAGGCTCAGTTCCTGGAGGCCTATAAATCAAGCTAACAAGATGCAGATTAGCGAAGAAAAAACAAACTTCTATTTACATATGTCTGTGGAGTTCACAGAAAAACATGACTCTCTAAACAGCTTATGATGGGAGTTTCTGCACCTAACAGAACAGGAGTGGGGGACTGGGAAGGAAAGCCTACGAAGAGAAGAGCAAACGAGCTTCTTGGGGAACAAACAAGACACAAAGTTTGTGACCATGTTTGTTTATGCAGGTATGAGGGGTCTTCTTTGCCTTTATTCTGGCCAGAAAATCCCCCTGGAGAGGAGATTTATGGCAGCCTCACTTCCAGAAGTTTCTGGTAAGGGAAGCCCTGAAAAGGCTCTTTCTGCATTTGTTGAATTTCAAATGTGTTTAAAATAATCTTCAAATTATTTGACGAATGATAAAATAAGAGGGGTGGTTTTCAGGGGTCATCATGGAACCCTCCATGTAGTGTTGATGGGAATGTAAAATGAGGCAGGTACTTTAGAAAACAGTTTTCAGCTCCTCAATAGTCAAGCATCTGGAGTTATCATATGATCCAGCAATTCCACTCCTAGGAATGTACCCAACAGAAATGAAAACATACCTTCACACATTCATAATAACCAATGGGAACAATTTCATTATCCACCAACCAATGATTGGAAAGACAAACTATGGCATATCCATACAATGAAATATTATTTGACAAGGAAAAGGAAGTACCAATATATTCTACAACATGTATGAACCTTGAAAGCGTTTTGCTAAGTGAAAGAAGTCAGACACAAAAGGCCACATATTGTCTGATTCGATTTATATGAAATGTCCAGGAATGGGCAAGTCCAAAGAAGTAGAAAATAGATTGGTGGGTGCCTGGGGCTGGGGAAGGGTGTGTGGTGGGGCGCAGAAATGCAAAGTGACTGCTAATGGTCATGAGGTTTGTTTTGGGGGCTTTGAGAATTTTCTGAAATTAGATTATGGTGATGATTTCACAACTCTAAAATAATTTAAAAAACTGAACTTTATGCTTTTAATCAGTGGACATTTAAAATTTTTTTAATGTTTATTTTTGAGAGAGAGAGAGAGAGAGAGAAAGTATGAGCAGGGGAGGGGCAGAGAGAGAGAGAAAGAGAGAGAGAGAGAGAGAGAATGAGATAAAGATACAGAATCCGAAGCAGGCTCCAGGCTCCAAGCTGTCAGCACAGAGCTCTATGTGGGGCTCAAACCCATGAGATCAGGACCTGAGCTGAAGTCCGAAGCTTAACTGACTAAGCCACTCAGGTGCCCCGAAATTACTGGGCTTTATGATATGTGAAATATATCTCAATAAAGCTGTAAAAAATTTATTGAAACCTCTTACATTGATTTCTCAACCCACTAATAAGTTACGACCCGCAGTTTGACAAAATGGCTATGGAGAAATTCTCACATGTGTACGAGGAGATATAAGGCAGGTATTTATTAGGAAGACTCTTTTGTGAATGTGAACCAACTAACTGAAAGCATCTCTAATTTCACTAAGTACAAGAATAGATAAACCATATTCATGAACTAAAAAGGATGCACTAAACCTACAGAGTGACACAGGCCACAAATTCATAGTCTTACATGAAAACAGCAAGCTGGAAGGATATATTATGTATTTCCAATGCTATTAATGTTCTGTTTCTTGTTCTGAGTGGTGGTTTTCAGTGTTTGCTCTGCAACATTTTGTTGAAAATGCAGAGCAAAAGTACTCTGAACACTTTTCTGTATCTTTATAATTTGTAGTTAACTTTATTTGAAAGAAAGAAAGAAAGAAAGAAAGAAAGAAAGAAAGAAAGAAAGAAAGAAAGTTAGTTATATGCAGCATGATGCTGTTTATGTGAATTTTAGGAACAGGCCAATCAGTAGCCCTGTATCCATTCATACCTGGTCAGGAAGATGGAAGTCATTCTACCTATTTCAAGCAGAAAGGTATTTAATGCAAATAACGGATCTCAAGTATGTTGAAAGGGATGGAGAAAGAATAGGAAACAAGATACAGTGCTCAGACATCAGGAGGCTGCCTCCATCCCTGGACTGAAGCTAAGAGTTCACAGTCTGTGCTGACCTGCCTGCCAGAGGCCCTCCCCTTAACCAGGACTACAGAAGCCTACAGTCCTGCTATGGCTGCAGCTGCCCCTGATGAAAGTACCACCAACCTACCAGAGATGGCGCCACAATGTAAAAATGGCTGGTTTCTCCCCTGGGCTTTACATCTCCCACCAGTGACTCCCCAAAACCAGCAGGGAAAGGAGATAGGGAAGTGTGGTTCTGAAGTGTCTACCCCACGTGATAAAGCAGAGAGCAGGGAAAGGCACGAATAGAGCTACTAGAATCTATATATTGTTTATATAGGAAGGATTCCCACCCCAAGTCATGATAGTGAGTACAGTCAACTTTACAATAGTTTATGTCTTTTAAAAGTCAAAGGGGGCACCTGGGTGGCTCAGTCAGTTGAGTGTCCAACTCTTGGTTTCAGCCCCGCCATGGTCTCACGGTTTGTGGGATCAAGCCCTGCGTCGGGCTCTGTGCTGACAGCGAGGAGCCTGCTTGGGATTCTCTCTCTCCTCTCTGCCCTTCCCCACTCATCTCTTTCCCTTTCAAAGTGGATAAATAAACATTTTAAAAAAGTAAAAGTCAAAGCAAATATAATATTAATGGTTGTTAATTCTAAATTTGGGGACTACAGGTGTTTTATTTTTATGTATATTTTCTATATCTTCTTCCATTCTGAAAATCTAACAAATTCTGTGGGGCGCCTGGGTGGCTCAGTCAGTTGAGCATCTGACTTTGGCTCAGGTCATGATCTCACAGTCCTTGGGTTTGAGCCCTGTATTGGGCTCTGTGCTGACAGCTCAGAGCCTGGAGCCTGCTTCAGATTCTGTGTCTCCCTCTCTCTCTGCCCCTCCTCCACTTGTGCTCTGTCTCTCTCGCTCTCAAAAAAAAAAAAAAAATAAGCATCAAAAAACATTAAAAAAATAAAAACTGAATATTTTCTAAAAATCTAAAAGTAGATTCTAAAAATTCTATCAAGAAAGAACTTACCAAAAAAGAGAAGATGCCAAAATACATGTTTTTTGTGCTTGGGTGGTAAAGCTAGGACGCTTCTTCCTTTTGTTTTAAATTTTCCACATATTCACTGACACTTGTATTAAATGTATAGTAAAACTTCCTAATAGGGATGCTTTTGGTTTTCTGCCTAATTTTACATAGATGCTATAGTTTGGACAAAATACCATGTTGTTGAAAAGAAGACAACAGGCCCCAAATGGGCGTCGCTTGTGTTTTAGCGCCCCATAACCAAACCGAGACTCAACTACAGCCTTTGCTTTCCCAGAAATGAAATCTTAAACCGTGGATCGGGCATCGCCTGATCAGCACGGGCTGGGTAATCTGCCTGATGGACCCTGCATCCCCTGTAGGAAAGTAACCTTGCAATAACCTGGTTTTGTGCCTAGTAGAACTTCCCTATTTCCTTCCCTTCTTCCTATAAAACTCTTTCCTTTTGTCCAGCTCCTTTCTATCTGCTAGATGGAATGTTGTCTAATTCCCAAGTCACTGAATAAAGCCAATAAGATCTTTAAAGTTTCCTCAAATTTTTGCCACAATGTCAACATAATGATTTGAGCTCTTGTAACTCTAGGAAGATTAGCTTTAGGCATCTATGAGTACGGACAGCATGCTTTAAAAAAAAAGAAAAAAGAAAAAAAAACAATGAAGTCAATGGAGGGCTTGTTCATTTAGTAGATATTTGTTGAGTGCCCTTGTACTCACTCCTCGAGTGGATGAACTGGAAATACAGAGAAGGATAAAACGGTCTCTCAGGTTTTTTACAGTGAGATCTTATAATTTATGGGAGATATGTATTTTATCTTTCAGATGACCAAAATGTATTTCTCATACATACTTGCTCTCTGTCCATAGTTCCTGGCTCACAGCTGCCCAAACTCTTGCAATTTCCTGAGTAATAAGAGCATTTTGTTACAATATTTGGTCTCTTGTCCTCAATTCCCAAAATTGCTTCAGAGCCCTTGTAGTGAAATGAGTGTCTTGGCATTCTGAAGCCCCTTTCTACCACAACTGGGTATACGTTAATGAAGCAACTTCCAGGAAGCACCTAAGGGTGGGGGCTGGTTGCCATGGGAACCAAGCAGGAATTGAGGGTTGGAACTTTAAGTCCCATGCCCTGACCTCTAGGGAGGGAAGAATGGCTGGAGGTGGAATCAGTCACCAAAGGTCAATGATTTAACCGATCATGCCTGTGTAGTGAAGCCTCCATTAAAAAAAAAAAAAAAAAAAAAAAGGAAGGGATTCCAAGCTTCCAGGTTGGGGACCAGAATCATTCCATGTACCACTGTGCCCCAAAGTCCGTGAGGACAGAAGTTCCTTTGGGAACTCACCCCAGGTGTCTCTTCATTTGACTGTTTTCCCCCTTTAATATACTTTGTAATAAATCGACAATCAAGTGAGTACATGGGCTTCCTGAAAGCTGTGAGCTGCTCTAGCAAATTAATACAAACTCAAGGAGTGGGTTGTGGGAACCCCTGATTTACAGCCAACTGATCAGAAGCAAAGGTGACAACCTGGACTGTCGATTGGCATCTGAAATGGAAGGCAGTCTGGTGGGACTGAGCCCTCAGCCTGTGGGATCTGGAACTATCCCTGGGTAGATAGCGTCAGAACTGCAGTGAATTACAGGACAGCTGGGCTAGCGCTGGAGCATCGCTTGGTGGTGTCAAGGGACTTCCCCACAACCCCTGCCCCATATTGCAACTGGTGATCAGAACTTTGAATAGTCTAGCAGGGAAGACTGCCCACCAAGGCTTTCATCTGGGGCATAGAATAGTAGGTGAGCTTTTGTTTCTGCCTATGTATTTTCCTAGAGTTTGGGTTTTTGCAAGAATGTGTCTAATGGCTGTAAAAAAAAAATACAACAAAGTTAAAAGTAACAGAGTGCAAGCTACCCTAGACAGTAGAAAACAGAGGCTTTTCTGGGGACCTATCAGACACCTTCCAACCCAGAGTCGAGGAGGGGCAGGGGAGCGGGAAGGTGTCCCAAAGGATGCTTCTAAAACAAGGAGCACGGAGCTTTTCTGCTGGGTGGTGAGCTCTCTATAGTCCTAATGTGACCTCCCCTCGTAGCTCGGCACTCCTGTGCCTCTACATTCCTCTCACTACTACCCCGCTTCACTTCACTGCGGATGCCGATGCCAGAGGTATGCAGTTTCCACCATCGGGCAATTCTACACTGGCTGGGTGTCCTGCAGTTCAGTTCACTTCTGATGCTATCGACCTGGACATCATGTCAGATCCCACAGGTTAAGGACTCGGTCTCACGAGACCGTACCCCCCTTCAGACACCTGTCACAAGTTCGGCTTCTCACCTATATTTCTGACTGACGAGGTCTAAACTGAGGGTCCCATGATCCCCTCATTGGGTTTGATAATTTGTCAGAATGGCTTACAGAACTCAGGGAAACAATTACTTACACTTACTGGTTTAGTATAGAGGCTACAGATAAATGGTCAGATGAAGAGGTACATGGGGTAAGGTCAGGAAGCGTCCCAAGTGCAGGGGCTTTTGTCCCCGTGAATTGTAGTGTGCCATTCTCCTGGTACATGGATGTGTTCAGCAACCCCAAAGTTCTCGGAACACCCCGCTTTGGGGCTTTTAGTCAAGGTTCATCATGCAGGCGTGGTTGATCATTAATTCAATCTCCAGTCCCTCTCTCCTCCCTGGAGGATTGAGAGTGGGGAAAACAGAAAGTTCTAAGCTTCTAATCTTGGTCTGGTCTTTCTGGGGACCAGCCTCCAGGCTGAAGCTATCCAGGAGCTCGCCAAGAGTCACCTCATTAGAACAAAAGACCCTCCTATTATTCGGGAAATGCCAAGGGACTTAGGAGCTCTGTGCCAGGAACCGGGGGGAGGGGCACAGAGATCAAAACATTTATTTTTTGTTATGTCACAGCAGGTAAGTAACACCAATACCCTCTACAGATTTGGAAACTGAGCAAGGAAAATGGCTTCTGAAGGGTCACATGACCACTTGATTGGTAGAGCAACAATTAAAACCCAGGCCTCCTGACATCCAGGCCACTGCCAAGGATATTTCCAAGGACGTGATTTTTTAAAAATCAGAACTCTTAAGTTTTATGTTCTGGATTGGAGAGGTCCATGAAAACAGGAACTGGCCCCATCTGTACTATCTCCTCTACACTAATTAGTCTCTGTTTTATTTTGCTAGGGACAGCTGAGGGACTCACCGACCCAAGGAGATTAGTCATTGAAAAAAAAAAGTAAAAAACCTGTCCAGGAGCTCCCATGAAACATTTCGTTGTTCTCAAATGCCAAATTCTGATCCCTGAGCTGGGATGAGATGGTTGCCTTCACAGAACTAAATGCGTCTTTGCCAAAAATGGGCTGCGTTCAGAGATGCTAAAGAGATGCTAACCTGTAAAGCTTCGTCTCTAAAGGTCAGGTTTCTTTTCCTCCCGGGCAGGAGAAAATTACACCCTCTGTGTGCACTCAGCTTTCTACTTTTCAGAGGCTGCTTTCCTCTGTGATCTTTTTATCCTCACTGAAAAATCAAAGCACGGGACACAGCAACTGGGAAGGTGCTTCAAGAGACCCAGAAAATGCACACTTTTATGACTATACCCATCTTACAGATGAGCATATTGAGACCTAGAGAGATAGAGTAACATGCCCGTGATCCCAGAGCCTCCTGAGCCAGAGCCTGGGCCCCATGTACTTGGGGGCTGAGATTGGGCTGAAGTCCAAATGGCTTCTCTATACTCCTAAGGACAGGAATATTCTGCTTGTTTAAATGTTTCTTTTCAGACAGGGAAATGGGCCAGGTTCCATTTAAAATATCTTCATGGTCTTGGGGCACCTGGGTGGCCCAGTCGGTTAAACGTCTGACTCTTGGTTTTAGCTCAGGTCATGACCTCACGGTTCCATGAGTTCAAGCCCTGCACTGAGCTCTGCACTGACAGCATGGAGCCTGCTTGAGATCCTCTCTCTCCCTCTCTCTCTGCCTCTCCCCCATTCACACTGGCTCTGTCTCTCTCAAAATAAATAAACCTAAAAAAATTTTAAATAATAAAAAAATAAAATATCTCCATGGTCTTTAGACCAAGAACTAGAAAATGGTGGCTTATTAAGGATTATAAAATAATCCTTAAAAAAAAGAGATAAATACAGCAGAACATGATAGCTTCTTGAAGAGTGTCCATTAAATCCTGGTTTGAACAGTAATTATAGGGTTTGCCTGCACGTAGACACAAGTGGTTGTCTGACCTTGCTCTTGAACACCTCTAGGGACAAAGGATTCACTGCCTTCTCACCCGCCTGTTGTGCGTTCTGCTCTATGTCAATCCCAAATCTTTCTCGCCAGCTACAGCTGCTCTCCATCCACTGGTCCAGATTCTGCCCTTGGTTATACCACACAGGGTCAACCTGACCCCTGGCCTCTCCCCAACTGCTGTCCCCTGCAAGCCCGACACAAGCTACCGGTAGGATCAGAAGCCAAGATGCAGCCCGGGGGTTAAGCCCTAGACCTGGGAGCCTGGCTGTCTGCATTCACCTGGGTCTTCCACATACGGACGCAGGACCAAGTCATCTCAACTTCCTGCCTGTCCTTAGAGAGTTGATTCTGTACTAAAAGTTTACTCGTGGGGCGCCTGGGTGGTTCAGTCAGTTAAACATCTGACTTAGGCTCAGGTCATGATCTCGTGATCTTGAGCCCCACGTCAGGCTCTGTGCTGACAGCTCAGAGCCTGAAGCCTCCTTCGGATTCTGTGTCTCCTGCTCTCTCTGCCCCTCTCTGCTCTTGCACTCTGTCTCTGTCTCTCTCTCTCAAAAATGAATAAATGGTAAAAAAAAGATGAAAAACTCTAGACAGTGTAAACTCATTTGTAGTAACAGAAACTAGATAAACAGGTGTGGGGGGATGGGTAACGGGATGGGGGGCACAGGAGGAAAGAATCACAAAGGGGCACCGGCGAACTTTTGGGGGTGATAGATGTATTTAGTCTGGATTATGATGATGGTTTTCACAGTGTTTCCATATTTTTATATACATATCAAAATGTACCCATTTATGCACTCTAAATACCTGCAGTTTGTTTTATCAGTTATACACCAAAGTGGAAAAAAAAAGTGAATAGGCAAGACATAAACTGGGAGAAAATATTCTCAAATACTCGTATCTGACAATGGACTGCTTCCAGAATGTATTAAAAAAAAAAACTCCAGCAAATTAATACTGGAAAGACAAACGATCTGGTAAAATAAAAAAGTGGGTAAAAATGAGCAGACATTTCATAAAAGAAGACATACAAACGGCCAATGAGTACATGAAAATGTGCCCGCCATTCGTTGTCAGAAAAATGTAAAGTAATGCCACAGTGAGACGCCATTTCCCACCCACCAGACCGGCTAAAACAAATAAGAGTGACAACCCCAAGTGTCCCCAAGGTCGCAGAACAGCAGAAACCCCCTTCTAGGCTGGTGGGGGTAAAGAATGGCACACATGCTCTGGAGGACTGTTTGGCAGTTGCTTACACCATTAAACCAGCCCGATGACCCAGCAGTTCCACCGCTAGGTGTTTACCCAAGTAAAATGATACGTTCCCCCAAACCATCTTGCACACAGCTGCTCACAGGAGCCTCTTTCCTGATTGCTCCAGGCTGGAAGTAACCCAACTGTCCGTCCATAGGAGGATGCAGAAACCGTGGTGTGTTCAGAAAATGGAATGCCAGCCAGTAATAAACATGAAGTCACAAAACCCACAGGCATAATGTTGAATGAGAGAAGCCAGGCACAACAGTGCAATCTGTATGATTCCGTTTCCTTAAAGTTCAAGAACAGACAAAAATCAATCTATCCTTTTAGAAACCAGAGCAGTGCTGGCCCCTAGTGGGGAGGGAAATTCACTGGAAAAGGACAACTCCTTTCTGAAGTGATGCACGGGCTCCACACCTTGATTTGGCAAACAAGTACAATATGTATTTAAGATCTGTGCATTATACCTGAATTGAAATTTCAAATTTTATTTTAATGCTGAATCAATAAGACACATGTGGACACCAGTGCATGCCACTGTATTGTTTCCCGTAGGCAGCCACCGGTGACACTTCACACCCCAAGATTTTCAAGGTGGGAAGGCAAGTAAGGACACTGGACCCTGGGAGTCTGATGGGGGTGGATCTTTGTCACCATGACCTGCTCTAGGTCCTGTGCTAACTACTGCGAGCCCTCTGGGAGCCTCTGGGCTGGGGAAGAAGATGGCGAGTGAGTGGGTGAGTACCACAGGGTACATCAAGAGCCCATGGGGGACCATCAGGGCCAAGGCATGACTCCACCTGGGAGGATGGTGAAGGGGGCAGCGTGTGGTGGGGGAACTCTAGTAACCCAGTGAGCATGGTGGCCACCAGGAGGAATCTTTCTAAAACATGCATCTGACCTGGAGTCTCACTTGCTTGAGCCTTTCCATAGGCATCCTGACTTCCATTCCCAGACCAGGCTGCATCTTGGACCCACCTGGGGGCATGTTAACAGTAAGGATCTCTCCAGACCTGTGGAGGGTCTCAAAGCTGGAAGCAGCCGCCTATGGGGAAGTATGTCCTCTTTCCTCACTTACATTCACCTTTTGGTGAATAAAAGGGCACACAGAAGTTGGGATGGACCTCAGTCATGCTTGGTGAATGACTGCCTGCGTTCTGGGAAGACAAGGAAGATAAGTATGTGGTGGGTGTCGGAGGTTCCTGAGGCCCACATGAGGACTGGACCAAAGGCAGCTCATTAAGGGCAGTAATTAAGACTGGATTTCCCAGGGCACCTGGATGGCTCAGCTGGTTAACCGTGTGACTCTTGATTTTGGCTCAGGTCATGATCTCACAGTTCATGATAGCTCAAGAAGATGTGGTTTATCTATACAATGGAATACTACATGGCAATGAGAAAGAATGAAATATGGCCATTCGTAGCAAAGTGGATGGACCTCGAGGGTGTCATGCTAAGCGAAATAAGTCAGGCAGAGGACAGATACCATATGTTTTCACTCATAGGTCTAACAGGAGAAACCTAACAGAGGACCGTGGGGAGGGGAAGGAGGGAAAAGAGTTAGGGAGAGGGAGGGAGGCAAATCCTGAGAGACTCTTGAATACTGAAAACAAACTGAGGGCTGAAGGGGGAGGGGGGTGATGGTCATGCAGGAGGGCACTTGTGGGGAAGAGCACTGGGTGTTACATGGAAACCAACTTGACAATAAACTATATATTAAAAAAAATAAAGATAAAAATAAAGAAGCCACAAAGAGATACCACCTCACACCTGTCAGAATAGCTAAAATCAATAACACAGGAAACAGGTGTTGGTAAGGATGTGGCGAAAGGGGAACTCTCTTGCACTGCTGGTGGGAATGCAAACTGGTGCAGCCACTCTGGAAAACAGCATGGAGGTTCCTCAAAAAGTTAAAAATAGAACTACCCTATGATCCAGCAATTGCACTACTAGGTATTTACCCAGGGAATACAAAAATACAGATTCAAAGGGGTATTATGTACCCCGATGTTTACAGCAGCACTGTCAACAGTAGCCCAACTGTGGTTGAGAGCCCTCATCAAACTATGGAAAGAGCCCAAATGTCTATCAACCGATGAATGGAAAAAGAAGATGTGGTATATATACACAACGGAATATTAGCATCAGTAAGAATGAAATGTTGCCATTTGCAACAATGTGGATGGAGGTAGAGTGTATTATGCTAATGAAATAAGTCAGGCAGAGAAAGACAAATACCATATGATTTCATTCTAATGTGCAATTTAAGAAACAAAACGGGGAGGGGGGCGCCTGGGTGGCTCCGTTGGTTAAGCATCGGACTTGGCTCAGGTCATGATCTCACAGTTTCATGGGTTCGAGCCCCTCTTCGGGCTCTGTGCTGACAGCTCAGAGCTTGGAGCCTGCTTCGGATTCTGTGTCTTCCTCTCTGTCTGCCCCTCCCCCTCTTGCTCTCTGTCTCTCTCTCAATAATAACAAATAAACATTAAAAAAAAAAAAAGGAAACAAAACAGATGATCATAGGGGAAGGGGGGAAAAGAGAGAGGGAAATAAACCATAAGACACTCTTTACAATAGAGAACAAACTGAGGGTAGATGGAGGGTGGTGGGTGGGGGATGGGCTAAATGGGTGATGAGTATTAAGGAGGGGCTTGTCATTTTGATACACACATACAATGGAATATATTAGACAGTCATTAAAAAACCAAGGAAAACCTACTATTTGTGACCACATGATGGACCCTGGTGGTACTATGCTCAGTGACATGAGTCACAGCAAGACGAATACTGTGTGATGTTTTTTACACATGTGGAACCTTAAAAACACACACAAAAAAACAAGAAAACTTAGAGAAAAAGATTTGCGGTCACCAGAAGCAGAGGGTAGGGAGGGGGAATTGGAGGCAGGTGGTCAAAAGGTACAAGTCTCCAGGTGTAAGATAAAGAAATAGGAGGACTGTGAGGAACATTACAATGACTGTGGGTACCACCACCATATGATATATCTAAAAGTTGTTAAGAACTAAGAATTCTTGTCACAAGGAGAAACTCTTTTTCTTTCTTTCCGTTTCTTTTTATTGTACCCACTTGAGGTGAGGTGATGGATGTTAACTAAACAAACGTACGCAGTGATCATTTCAAAACATACAGAAGTCCAGCCTTCACACTGCACCCCTGAAATGTATACGGTGATGTGGGTCAATTGTATCTCGACAGAACTAGGGGGGAAAAAAGATTGGTATTCCAAAAGAGTCCCTCCACCTCTGTGTGCTAGATGTCAGAGAAAGAGCTGGTCTGCTATCTTCCAGGAATTAGGGGAAAGTTTCTCCTATCCTAAATCAGGAGCATCCTACTCCATGGAATGTGGAAAATAAAACCCCAGGGCAGGAGCTGGGACGCCAATATACCAGTGAGCAATTGTTACACAGCAAGCCATTCTCAAACCTAGTGCCTTAGAAAAAAAACCCAATCATTTATTGCTCGTGACACTGTGGGTCAGCTGGTCAGGTCTGATGTGAGCCAGGCTTGTCCTCCTAGCTGCTGTCAAATGGCAGCTTGGCTGGGCTGGCACGTCTAGCATGGACGCGTGCATACGCCTAACAGTTGGCCAGCTGTCGGCCTGGGCAACAGGAATAACTGGGCCACATGTGTCTCATCCTCAAGCAGGCTAGCCTGGGCTTGCTCACTGGGCAGGTTCCAGTGAGAGAGCAGACGCGTGTGGGGCCTCTCTGGGTCCAGGCCTGCCACTGGGAACAACCACAGTCACCCCCAAAGCAAAGCATAAACCAGCACAGACTCCACCTCTTGATGGGATGTTTGCCACATCGCGCTGCAAAAGGCACAGATGTTAGGAAAACGCATGTCAAACCTTAACGAGGTACCGTCTCACACGCATCAGGATGGCTACTATGAGAAGACAGAAAATAACAAGTGTGGGCAAGAACGTGAAGACATTGGAACCCTTGGACGCCACTGGTGGGAATGTAAAATGGTGCCGGTGTGGAAAACGATAGGGTGGCTCCTCCAAAAATTAAAAATAGAATGACCATCTGGCCTGGCAATCCCACCTCTGGGTATATGCTCCGAACACAAGAAAGCAAGGCCTTGAAGAGGTATCTGTCCATTAGGGTTCATAGCAGCGTTACTCACAATAGCCAAAAGGTGGAAGCAAATCCAGTGGCCACTGACAGATGGATAAACAAAATGTGGTAGATGCACACAACACAATATTATTCCACCCTAAAAAAGGAAACCCTGCCACATGCTATAACATGGATGAACCCTGAGGAGATTATGCTAAGTGAAGGAAGCCAGTCACAGAACGACAATTACGATATGATTCCACTCACTTGAGAACCCTAGAGTAGTCAGGGCTGCGGGGGCGGCAGGGTGGGGAATAGAGAGGTATTGTTTAATGAGTAGAGTTTCAGTTTGTAAAACTGAACCTGGGAAAGGTGGAGCGTTCTGGAGAATGGTTGCACAACAATGTGAAGGTGCTCAGCATGACTAAACTGTACGATTAAAAATAGTTAAGATGGTCAACTTTATGTTATGTGTGTTTTACCAAAATTTTTCTAAAAAGGTACAAGTATGGAGATTAGTGGAGGATTGCCACCATTCTTATTTTTTATTTTTGAGAGAGAGAGAGAGAGAGAGTGAAAACGAGTGGGGGAGGGGCAGAGAGCAAGGGAGACACAGAATCCGAAGCAGTCCAGGCTCTGAGCTGTCAGCACAGAGCCCGACGGGCGGCTCAAACCCACAGACTCTAAGATCATGACTTAAGCCGAAGTCAGACGCTCAACCAACTGAGCCACCCGGGGCCCTGGATTGGAACCATTCTTGCCAAAGACCCACCTCGTGTGGGTTCTGAGCTGTGGGACCTTCCCAGGTTACTTTCACCTCCTGAGCACTGGTTATCTTTGAATTGATAACGAATTCCATTCTGAGTCCTTTATTTCCATTTTGTGGAGGAGAACTTGAGTTGACGTCCTTGTCCTAAGATCAAAACCCTGGCCTTGCCCTTCCTCTGGATCATATGGTCCTTCAGCTGCTCCAGAACAACACGATGGGCACTTGGGGCCACCCCTCACAGTTTGCAAAACACCCCTCGTTTCATGAATTCTCTTCTTCGGCCCTCACCTTGCCTACCTCCTTTTCCTCATTCTGGCCCCACCTCAGATATCACCCTGTCCCTGATCATTCTGGATAAAGGGCCCCCACTTCACTCAGTGTTCACATTATCCTATTTTATCTTCTCCATTGCAGTAATGCCTTATTTACTTGTTTACTTTGTGTCTTTTGTGTACGCCTAGAATATACATTCCTTGAGAGCAGAAAGCTGTCAGCACCTTGTTGTTGCTCTTCATTTCTGTGTCTCCAGTAGCTGCAACGGGCTCACAAAATATTTGTGGGAGGAGGGAATTTGATCCTCAAAGCCCTGCGGCACAGGTGAAAAAATTGAGGCTCAGAGCAGCCATGAAACTGATCGAAATCATATAGCAGGTTAAAAAAGAGTCTGGGGCTAGACAGCAGGACATCTTGTGATACAGGATGTCACAGCTAGAGTAGTGGAGAAATCACAGCTTGATTCTTTGTGGGAAGGGGATATGTCACCAATGAACCAGTCCCACAAATTCAGATGAGCATGAAGAGTGTGATCCACTCACAGCCGTGCAAGAGCAGGGCGAGCTTTGCACGGAACCATGCCCTGTCCCCGAGAGGCCAGTGCAGTTCTCTCTTGTCTCCCACCTCTGTGCCGAGTTACACCCAATAAGTCACTTTCCCTCTCTGGGCCTGAGATCCTCTATCCGTACAATGAGAAGGCAAGGGAAGGAGCAGACAGTGTCTGGAGATGCTCCGTTAGGTTCCATTTTGGAAGCCCCATTTTCTTTTGCTTTACCCAGTGACCTGCTTCCTCCTTACCTAGGAGTGAGCAGTACCTGGGGAGCAAGTTACTTCCTGTCTGGAAGCTCATCTCCCTGACTCTAGGGCAAGGCTGTACTCCATGGCTCCCTGGGCCTCACAAAGTAGAAGCAAGATGTGCCCTCATACTTTGGGACAAACCCTACCCTAAAGAGGACCAGTGTCTCACTACTCATTTTGTAAAGTCTAAAGGAGAGAGTTAGAGGATTGACTGCCCTGACTAGGGGCAGTGTAAGAGACCAGTCTTGGTGGGTGAGGGGGTCTGTCCTTGCTGAGTCTAGTAAGGCAACGTGTGCTCCCCATGGTCCAGATGCAGATCCCTGGGAAGGGGCAAGAGCATGGCTGTTGTTAGAAAGATCCTATATAAGAGTTTCCTGGGGCACCTGGCTGGCTCAGTTGGTCAAGCATCTGACGTTGGCTCAGGTCATGATCTCATGGTTCATGAGTTCGAGCCCCGCATCAGCCTCTGTGCTGACAACTCAGAGTCTGGAGCCTGCTTCAGATTTTGCATTTCCCTCTCTCTCTTTCCCTCCCCTACTCATGCTCTGTCTCTCTCTCTCAAAAATAAACACTAAAAAAAAAAAAAAGTTTCCTTCCGAGGGAGAGTGACCTCAGCAGGATGGCCTGGAAGGGCATGTGACTATCAAATGGGGCATAGTTTGGAATTTTTTTTTCCAGGAAGTGACCAAAAACCATGAGATCTGCCTACAGGATGGGGAGACACGAGTCCCCCAGAGCCAGTTGGAAAGGGGCAGTTGTAAGAAGAACAAAACTGCTTCCTGCTTATATCTCACCCCATAGTGTGTTCAAAAACCCAGTCACACCCGGACATTCTTCTTCCCACCCCTCTTAGAGGTGCATGTTATTAGACGCTTTGGGGCTGCAAATACCAAATACTGACTCTGGCTGACTTAGTCCCAAAGAGCGGCTTATTGTAAGGATTCTAGGAGATCCAGGATGTCTGGAAGCTTGGAAGAAAGGTTGGCAAAATGGGCCAGAACCCAGGGTACCGGTGGGAGGGGAATGGGCAGTGGGATCTTTAGCAGAGGCCCCGCTGCTGGACCGGGCCACTCTGCCCATCCCCATTCCTGAACAGGCAGTATGGCCTCCAACCACCCACAACCACGGCTTCCTGCTGCTGAATGATCCAATCCTGGCCGACAGCATGGGGTTGGCCAAAACTAATGCCACGTCTTTCTCTGCTCCCCTGGCTGGGATGGGGTGGGAAAAGAAGGATGCAATGGATGCTGTAAGCTCCCGAGCTCCCTCGGCCACCTGCTCCCCAATCCTGGCCTCCCTTGAGGCTCTTTTTACAACTGTATGGCAGTTATATTTCTCCCAACACCCAATGCTGCTTCCTTCAACCCCTGATGCCTTCCTGGGTGCCGCTCCCCAAGGCACTCCCAAATAAACCTCCTGCACGCAAATCTCTCTCTCAGAGACTGCTTTCCTGGGAACAGAGCTGCAACAGAGAATGTGCCTCTTCATTTTTTTCCACTGGTCACCTCCATGTCCTCCCATCAAAAATCCACCCCCATGGGGACCCTTTATACCCCAGGACCCTCCTGCTCTTCCCGCCTTGGTTACAGAACCCCGAGCAGTGTAGCCCAGCCAGCAGGTACCCAGCGAAACACATTTCCCAGATCGCCTGCAGCCGTGGCCATGTGATTAAGTTCTGGCCAACAATATGTACGCAGGATCACGTGAGCTGTTCCTGGCCAAGAGTATCCAAGCAGTCTGTAAGCGCCTGTGGGCTATGCCTTTACCAGAAAGGTGCTTACCCTCCCCTCTGTTTTCTTCCATTTCTACAGTGGGGACCAAAGGGACACCTAGGGAAGCAGGAGCATCTATTTTAGACCCAAAGAGCCCTGCTTGAGGGTGGCAGAGCGACGGTTAGAGCTCGGATCATTCCTGAGCTGGGTTACTTGTTCTGGACCAACCCCCCCCCCACCCCCATAAAGACCTCCAGAAGAGAGGGGAGAGGGAAATAAAGTTCTAGTGAATCTAAGTGTGTTGTTGCTTCTGGTGTCCCAGTTATAAAGGGCAATTTTTCACCCTAACCAATACAGAGGATTCAGTAAAAGGAAGATTTGGTATGGAAAGGTCAGTATCTCAAAGAGAGGGTTCTGATTCCCCAGAACAACACAGACACGGCCCCTTGAGGAGGTCATCTCTCTTGCAGCCCCAAAGCTCAAGTTTCCCTTGCCCTGCACAAAGTTCCAGCACATCCAAGGCTGCTTGGGAAACTGAACTCTGATTAGAAGGAATTTCAACATCCTGACAAAGTCATCAACTTAACAGTCCTGGATGGATGCCGAGGCTGGGGGGAAAATGGAAATTAATTACTTTAGATGCCTACCTGTTCTAGTTTACCCTTTCTGTCTCAAGTGAGAGGTAATTCAACCTTATCCCATAATCAAAGCCATGATTTTGCAGTCACAGCTGGAGACCTAGGAGGAAACAAGAAAAGAAAAAGAGAAACTTCAGGTAGAGACTGTGACTAAAGTGGGGGGGGGGGTGGCGGAAATCATTGAAAAGACAGTTTAACAACAAAATTAAGGATAGCTTGTGCTTAATTTAGCAGTTTGGGAGTACAAATGAAGTTCATCTCAAATTTTTCATATTAAAATAGACTTGAGTCTGCATATACTAGATAAGTTGTTTTTCTTCCTGAATTGTTGGAAAACTCTGAGGAATTACTCAGTCTAGAAATTCAAAGGAACTCTTTTTTTCTTTTTTTTTTTTACCCCCAAAGGAACTCTTTTTTAACACAGCTTTTCTTTTTATACTTTTTATTAAAGTTTATTTATTTTTGAGAGAAAGACAGAGCACGAGTTGGGGAGGGGCAGAGAGAGAGGAAGACACAGAATCTGAAGCAGGTTCCAGGTTCCTAGCTGTCCGCTCAGAACTCACAAACTGTGAGACCATGACCTGAGCGAAAGTTGGTCACTTAACCGACTGAGCCACCCAGGTGCCCCTCCGCAGAGGAACTCTTGAAAAGAGGGTTTGACCAAGTGTGTGGCAGTGCCCAGTTTTTAGCTGGGATTCTCTCTGCCTGCTACAGGGTATTTCTGTGGAACGCTGGTCCCATGCAACCTGCTGCTCTTCTCACTGGTCTGGACCCTTCTGCTGTGGCTACAGCATGGCCCACATTGTCCAGGGCTGTGGTGTGTGCTCTCATGTTCAGCCATCGTCTCCACACCATGCCCACCCTGCCAGGGTTCCTAGTTCTGGTGCAAGTCTTCCCTACACCCACACAACATAGACCTGACATTGAGCATGAGTCACTCTGTCCCAATGGTGATTTCTTCATGCCCATTCTTGCAACGAGCACCCCAATCTTCCAGACAGGCTTACTATAGTGGAATCTCTAAAGAGAATGGGCTGGGATCTTGATGGCTATGCAACCAAGAGGTAATTTGGTGCTAATGCAAAATTTACCAACTTTTCCCCAGCCACTAACTTTGATTAGCTAGTGGGTCCCATTGTAATCTCCTCCCAAGGCAATCGGTACCCTCCCCACTTGCTTTTTAGGTAAGCCAACTTAGTAACTCAGGTAAACCAAGAGGAGGCGCTTAATAAATCTTCTGAAAATAAATACCAGTTGCTCTAAAGTGACTTTCTGTTTGACTTAATTTGGACTAGGAAGTGAAATACAATTTGTAAAAAGCAACATCTCTTCAAAACAAAACGAAAACCCTCAGTCTCTCTATGTGGACACCTACAACACAGAGTAAATGGCCATCCACCATCATGGCACCCTGTCACAACTTACCAATGAGGTCTGTGTGTTTCCTTCTTGTCCTTGACCAGCACAGGCAGACTTATCTTTACAGAGCTTTTAAGGCGTCAGGGCCAGGAGAGAATCAGCAAGGCAGAAACTGAGCTTCCCCCAGACTTTGCAGGGCTGGTGTTCCACAGGGACACCCAACGCGGTAACGCAGGCAGTGGAGCTATCAATGGGACTTGGCGGTCGGCCCTCTCTTTGCCTGGTGTCAGCCACAGGACTGAGGCCCTTGGACTAGCCTCCAGTGCCCTAGATCCAGTGGTTTGGCAGAGGAGGTGGCTGGAGGACATACAGGAACTTCTGTCTTATGTGGTGGTTAGGTTCTAAAGTGTGCATATAAGACTCAAAAGGTGTTACAGTCAACTGGCCCTTGAAAAGTCCCAAAATTAACAGAATTTAGGGCCCTTGGAAGTTCAAAGGCTAATCATTAACTTCTTGTTTCTTTGCATTTTGGCTGTGGCCTTGTTTTCCTTGGGACAATGAAGACCAAGGCTCAATTTGCATGGGTGGGAGCTCGGGTGTTTAGGGGTTGATTTATTGCAAGAAAATGTGCCTATGATTTAACCCCTGCATGTAAATGGTAATAAATGGTGGGATGTAGCAGTCATGGATAGCTTATGTTATTTACTTTCATCGTAACTACATGAGGTACATAGTATTATTTCCTTTAATTTTTTTGAGAGAGAGAGAGAGAGAGCACAAGCGCGGGACATGCAGAGAGAGAGGGAAACACAGAATCCAAAGCAGGCTCCGGGCACTGAGCTGTCAGCACAGAGCCCAATGTGGGGCTTGAACTCAGGAACCATGAGATCATAAACTGAGCCGAAGTCAGACACTTATCTGATTGAGACATCGAGGCACCCCCCATAGTATTATTTCCTATCCACCCTTTATAGATGTGGAAAATGAAGCTCAGAGAGGGCCCATAGGTAGCCTCAAGCCTGGAATACTGAAAACAAACTGAGGGGGGAAGGGGAAGGGGGAAAGGTAATGGGGGGCGATGGTCTTGGTGGAGGGCACTTGTGGGGAAGAGCACTGGGTGTTATATGGAAACCAACCTGACAATAAACTATAAAGTTTAAAAAAAAAAAAAAAGAAAATGGCCACTTGGCAACCCTTCCTTAGCCCTGTTGGCTTATCAGATGTGCCTGGACCACTCCAAACCCAGGGCAATCTCAGCGTGGGCTCAGGCTGAGGCTCCGACACTCGAGATATCACAGAATGCTATTTGCTCCAGGTTCAGACCAAGGGCTCTTAGAGGCTGTCAAACTGGGCTAAGTGCCAATGAGGAGGACAGGAATCAAGGACATGTCTCTGAGGGGGTGGCAATGTGCTGCGTTCATGTCAATAGTCAACCAGTGAAAGATGGGGATTAACAGGGCAGAAAGGCTCATCAGGCAGAAGGAAGAGGAAGAGGATGAGGAAAAGCTGGGAAGCAGAGCCTATTTCCTGGGCATTAGAGTGTAGCTGAAGTCACATGAGTGGGGAATGTTCTGCGCTAGAGACCTGAGGGGTTGCCAAATTAGGGCGAGCCTTGAGTGCTGCCATGAGCAGTGAGTTTGGGGGAGAGGGCACGGGACATGGCTCGCATTCCCAAAGCCCTGTCCAGGTTGCCCACAAAGTGTGGCTCTTGGCTCCCAAACACTGGTGGAAATTGCCTGCCTTGGGTTTGCCTGTTTAAGGCGTGAGGGGAGCAGACTCTCCATGTACAGGAATTGTGTGTGAATCCATCTGTAACACGGAGCTGAGCCACTGGAGGCTTGTGTTTTCATTTGAAGCCTCTCTCTGCATATCTTAGAGGACAGGAGCCTCACATCCATCAGTGGCCACTGACAGAAAATCTAGCTCAGACCAGAACAAAGGGAGTTTGCAGACTGCGGGAACTGACTACAGGCATTGAACTGGCCTCAAGCAGGGCTCAAACAATCTGGGGTCTTGTGTCTCCGGCTCCCCACGTTGCTTCCTGATGAGTTGGCCTCACTCCCAGCTAGGCTCTTCAGATTTGGCAGCAAAGGGCTCACCAGCAGTTCTAGGTGTATGGTCCTTATCTGTTAATTTAGCAGCTTCGCCGGAGGAGCTGCCTTTCCCGAAGTCTCCAGCCCCAGTCCCAGAAAGGGTTTTCACTGGTACAGCTCAGGCCATACACCTGTCCCTAACCAATCATGGGCTGTGTGTGAACTAAATGCCCACTCCTGGAGAACCTTCTGGACTGAGGTGGGGGTGGGGGCTGGCTCCCCAAAGACAAAGGATGGGTTCTTTTGTTTTTAACCTGTTTGGGCCACTTCCTTACCTCTCATTTTATTTTACTATGATAAAATACACATAACATAAAATTTGCCATTTAACCGTTTTTAGGTGTACACTTCAGTGGCATTCAGTACCTCCACCTCCACATTATTGTGCAGCCATCACAACCATCCACGTCCATACTTTTTCATCTTCTGGAACTGAAACTCTGTCCCTACTAACTCCCCATCCCCCTCTCCAAGCCCCTACCAACCATCATCCCACTTTTGGTCTCTGTGCACTTGACTCCTTTAGGGACCTCATATAAGTGAGATCATACAGTGTTTGTCCTTTCCTGTCTGGATTGTTTCACTTCGTACAACGCCTGCCAGTTCCATCCGTGTTGTAATCTATCAGAATTTTCTTCCCTTTTAAGACTGAATAATACTGTGGGGCCCCTGGGAGGCTCAGTCAGTTATCCGACTGGCTCAGCCAGCCATCTGACTTCAGCTCGGGTCAGGATCTCACGGTTCACGACTTTGAGCCCAGTGTCGGGCTCTGTGCTGACAGCTCAGAGCCTAGAGCCTGCTTCGAATTCTGTGTCTCCCTGTCTCTCCCCTCTGCCCCTCCCCTGCTTGCACTCTATCTCTCTCAAAAATGAATAAGCATTAAAAAAATTTTTTAAAAAGACTGAATAATACTTCATTGCATAGGTATGCCACATTTTGTTTAACAAGTCATCTGTCAATGGACATTTGGTTTGTTTTCACCTTTTGGCTGTTGTGAATAATGCTATGAATATTGGTGTCTAGATACCTTTTGGAGAACCTGCTTTCAACTGTTTGGGGTACATACCCACAGGTGTAATGGCTGGATCATATAGTAGTGTTATGTTTAATTTTGTGAGGAGCTGCCCTACTGTTTTCCTCAGAGGCTGCACCAGTTTACATTCCCACAAATAGTGCATGAAGTTCCAATGGACCACATCCTCACCAACACTTGTGATTTTCTGGGGGTTTTGTTTGTTTGGTTTTGTTTTTTTAATTACAGCCATCCTAATGGGTGTGAAGTGGTATTTCACTGTAAGTTTGATTTGCATTTCCCTAATGATGAGTGATGTTGACCATCTTTTCATGCATTTATTGGCCATCTGTATATCTTCTATGGAGAAATAGCTATTCAAATCCTTTTCCCATTTTTGAATTTTTTTTTGAGTTGTAAGAATTCTTTCTATATTCTAGAAACAAATCCCTTATCAATAGATGATTCACAAATATTTTCTCCCATACTCCAGGTGGCTGAGATAGGTTCTTTGAACAAGAGGCTGTGCTGGGCCAGCAATTCCACTGATGTGCATCCCATCAGTCCAGGCTCCTAAAAGGCGGGAATCAAATGCAGCTCGCCCTGACAGCAGAGGCATATCCAAGGCCCAAAGGCGAGATGGAAACGATTCCACCCGCACTGATGCATGTGATCACTGGATCATTTGGGGTAGAGTTGTCAGACAAAATACAAGATGCCCAGTTAAATTTGAATTTTAAACAACAAAAAACTTGAGTATAAGTATGTCCCATACTGCATGAATATAGTTATGCTAAAGAATTTATTGTTCACTGAAATTCAAATGTGTTTTGTTTTTATTTGCTAAACCTGGTAACCTTTTTTTTTTTTTAACGTTTATTTATTTTTGAGAGAGAGAGGGAGACAGAACACAAGCGGGGAAGGGGCAGAGAGAGAGGGAGACACAGAATCCGAAGCAGGCTCCAGGCTCTGAAGTGTCAGCACAGAGCCCAACGCAGGGCTCAAACTCACAAATCATAATGTCATGTCCTCAGCGAAAGTCAGATGCCTAACAGACTGAGCCACCCAGGCGCCCCACCAAACCTGGTAACCTTAATGTAGGGGAGACTTTTAGCGGTCACTGAGACTCAGAGAGGGACAGAGATTTACCCAAGATCACACGGGAAGTTAGTGGCAAACCTAGTATTGAGCCCAATCTGCCTGCTCCCCAGTCCTGACCCTCCTGGTGAGGCTGTGAAGTGTTCAGAAGTCCCTGGAGCAGGGGGTGGTGGTGAGAACAGCCGCGTTCTCCCCAAAACGTGCTTGTAAGCCCCCTCCTCTCCCCAGCTGTCCTACTGGGCAAAGCCATGAAGCAAACCCCTGCATGGAGGACATGAAACGAGCGAGGTCACACCAATTTAGAGATGATGATGTTGATTGAGATTTCCAAACAGGGAGCACAGGCTGCTGAGGAAGTGGCCAATTAGGCAGGAGACTCCAATTATTAAAAAGCAACTGGAGCGTTTGCAGCAAACCACAGCAGCAGCCCAGCGCAGCAGAGACAACCACACGCCTGGGTTCTCACCTCCTGCGTTGTGAGCTCGCTAGGAGATCTCAGACAAGTTCCTTAACCTCCCTGGGCTTCTGTTTCTCAGGCTCTGAAATGAAGGGATTATGCTGGTGGATATCTAATGACCCTGCTGGCCCCAAACTGGCATTTCCAAGGGAATGCCAACATTCCTTTCCTCCAACATTGGAAACGTGTTCCTAAGACACTAGTGTTTTACACCCCTCTCTCCATTCTACCTGAGGCCAATTCTTTACTCATTCATTGTGCATTTGAACACTAGTCTCTAAACTTGGGTGTGGAAGAATTGTCCCTTTCTTTAATTTTTGTCCCCCAACTGAATTTTTCTTTCCCGATCTCATTCCTCTAGGGTGGTGATTCAAACATTCCCTCCTTCCTATTCCCACAATGCAATGCAATGCAATGCAACATATGTGTTGAAGGCAGGTCAGAAGCCTCCACTGAGATACTGTCTTCCTACCTTCTGGGCCTCAGGAGTGGTCCTTGTTGGTTGCTATGGAGATCACATTCCCATCTGCCAAGGATGCAGCTTGTGGTGGATAGATGGTAACAATTCCATGTTTCTTGCTTCCTAATACTCGCATCCATCGGTGAGGCCATCCCACACTGGCCATGGGCATCACCACGTGTCTTGCTTTGGCAAGTGGAAGAGAGGGAGACTTAATACAAGCAGAAGCTTGAAAAAGCCCTTGATCATTGTGGCTTTGTCTCTTGAATCCTGCCGCTGCCATGAGAACACACCTGGGCTGGCTGGTGGGAAGGATGTGAGAGATACACTCGTGAGTTAAGAGCAGACAAACTCAGAAGGTAAAGTCATCCCAGCCAAGGCATCCTGACTGAACCCAGCTAAGATCAGCAAAGCTTGACCCAGATCAGCCGAACCACCAAAGTGATCCCAGGCTCCCAGGCAGGAATGAGTATTGGCTGTTGTAAGGCTTTAAGTTTTGGGGTGATCCATAAAGCAACAACAGCTAACAGACACATGGCTGTTTCCTGTACTCCTAGGCCTGCCCCCAGGAAATGAGCTCTTCTCCCCAGACCCACCGGGACTGTTGACATTTTATGTCGTGTATACGAGCACTTCTCCCATCAGTTAAGTTTTATAATCCAAGGCCCAGAAGGTCCCATCCTGGAGTGGTAGACAAGGTCCTCTCATGAGGTGCTGGGAAGTGTCAATAGGTTCAGTATTTATAGAATGGAATTTGATTTTGTATACCAGAGACCTTTAAATTATTCACACCTTAGGTTCAATTCAGCTAAAGAAGTAATCTGAAATTCAAGAGGGAAAAGCCAATATGCAAAAAGATTTTAATTATAGCATTAGTTATACTAGCAAAAAAAGACCCATTTAGATGTCCAACCATAGATGACATCCAGTTGAAGATATATTATGCATAGCCATCCAAAATAATGTTTACAAGGAATTCATGAACAACATGGAGAAATCGCGTGCTATGCTGTTAGTGAAAAAAGCAGGTTATAAAATTATATAGGATACAGTATCACATATTCAGCAAATGTGGGGAATGGTAATAGGGCTAACATTTAGCTAGTGAGATTATGGCTGATTTTTACTTCATCTGTATATGGTTCTGGATTTTCCATATTTTGCACAATGAACACATACCATCTTGATGATCTGAAAAAAATGATTTTTCTCCATCAGTGTAGGTATCAGCCTGGGTATCAGCCAGGAAAACGCAAACCACTCAGATGGAATTTCATACATGGAGTTGGTTCCTCAGGTAACAGAGGAGTTAGAAGCCAAATGGATGACAGTGAGGCATCCCGCTGTTTAGCCCAGAAGGAAGCCACTATCATGCCTCTGGATGGTGACAGGCATCAGGGTTCCGTGTTACCCAGGAGCTGGAGTTGCCTGGCAGGAGCTAGGATCATGGGAGGAGCCTTCCTGGTAGGAGCTAGGGCCACAAAAAGTCCCTGGGGGACAAGAAGGAGAAGCCACAGAGGAGAACCACCTCCCAGATTGCCAGAGATGTCACAGGGAGCAGAGAAAAGGAGAAATACTTTGGCTTCTCTTTCCTTCCTATCCTTCAGGGTTTTTCCACTGCTGACCATTGGCTACATGCGAAAGCAGAGGGCAAAAGAAGGGTCAAAATGGATGTGAGCACACGTGAGAAGTTGACCAACACCGTATAAATGGCTTTTATGCAGTCAGTGTTAATTTATAAACGGGTTCCACACAGTTCTGCTCGGTTAAGATACACATTTTTGTGTATCTCCTAGAGCCATCATGGGACGGTTTTCCCTTAACTGCAAAAGATTCCCCTCACTGGTTAAGCCAATGATATGGATTAAACCGTATTGCCCTATTGTTTGGTATTTGGGCACATCCTAGTTCTGTGGCTTCTCCAAACAAAGCTGAAAGCAGCACCTTTATATATAATGATTTAAAATTTCGTTAAAATTATTTCTTTCAGCTCAGTTCTCCCAGGATGGATTGTTGGATAGCATATCGACAATTTAAAAAATATTCAGAGAGAGGAAAACCTCAGTATAGAAGGAAGAGTTCTGCAGTTAGAATCTTACTTGGGATGTGAAAATGCTTCTAAGCTTTACTTTTCTCTTCTGCAAAGAGGTACATCCTTCCTGGCCTGCCCACCCACCCCACCCACCCAACGGCCTTTGGGAAGATCAAGGTAATGGGTGCTGCCTGGATGATGTATACCTGACCTCGTGCATAAGGATGGGGATGATGAAGATTTGGCAGTTGCCAAATGAAGGCCCTAAGATGAGGACCGACGGGTATCCTCACTGGTACTGGGGAAGGACCAGTTCCCACCAAAGATTTACCAGGCCTGTGATCCAATGATGTGAAGAGAACTGTGTCCAGGCCCAACCATGGCCAAGTGTGAGGACCTCAATTTCCCTGAAGCCCACATACTTCTTGGCCACACAGAGCATGTATTAATAACAAAGACTCACACACTAAAATGGATGCAAGACCTAAATGTAAAACCTAAAACCATAAAACTCCCAGATGAAAAGATAGGGAGAAATCTTCATGACACTGGATTTGGCAGTGATTTTTTTGGATACGACCCCAGAAGCACAGGAAGCAAATGCAAAAATAGATAAATGAACCACAGCAAACTTAAAAACTTCTGTGCATCAAAAGACACAATCAAGAGAGCAAAAAGGCGACCTACAGAATGGGAAAAATATTCTCAAAGTGGATGTCTGATAAGGGGCTAATATCCAGAATACATAAACAACTCCTAAAACTCAACGACAACCAAGTAAAAAAATGGGCAAAGGACACGATTGACATTTCTCCAAAGAAGGTATACAGATGGCCCACAAGTGTATGAAAAGATACTCAACATCACTCATCATCAGGGAAATGCAAACCAAAACCACAGTGAGATACCACCTCACGCCCATTAGGATGGCCACCATCAAGAACAAACAAACAGCAAATACCACGTGTTGGCGAGGATGCGAGAAATTGCAACCACAGTGCACTCTTTTGGGGGACGTAAAATGCTGCAGGCACTGTGGAAATTCCTCAAGAAGTTAAACATATGACCCAGCACATTTCACTTCTGGGTATATATCCAAAAGAATTGAAAGGGGGATGTCAAAGATGTATTTGCACATCCATGTTCATAACAGCATTGTTCACAATAGCCAAGAGGTGGGCACAACCCAAATGTCCATCCATGGAAGAATGAATAAAGAAGACTATTCAGACTTAAGAAAGGAAGGAAATCCTATCACATGCTACAACATGCATGTGTCTTGAGGACACTATGCACACTGAAAGAAGCCAGTCACAAAAGGACAAATACTGTGTGATTCCACTTCTGTGACATTCCTAGAGTGAGCAAATTAATATAATTTTGCTTTAGAGGTACAGGCATTTCAAGAACACTAATAGTGAGCATTAGACAAATATGATTTGTCAGGACTCCCATGCATACCCTTTCCAGGTCAAGGAGGCCACAATTACTCGTTTTGATGCATAGAAAATATGACCTATTTGTTACTGAAAATAAACAATGTATAAATACTCCAAAAAAAATGTCATACACACAGAAAGTAGAATGGTGGTTAGTGGGGGAGGGGACCAGGGAGTTGTTTTTTGATGGGTAGAGAGTTTCCGATTTGTAAGATCAAAAGTTCTGGAATTCTGTTGTATGACAAGGTAACTATGTTCAACACTACTGAACTGTAAACTTCAAAACAGTCATGATTAATTTTGTTATTTTTTTAACCATAATTAAAAGAAAAACTGAGATGCCAGTGCCTAAATCCCTACTGTTCTATGTCGTCGCCAAGTCACTTATATTTGTTTATTGAATTTGCAATGTCAAGAACATGGATGGGTTATTTCACAAAGCCTCTGGTGTAGGTTATATCCATTGAGATTGCTTTTCAGGCAGAAGTAACGAAAGTCCGTTTCTTCTTTTTTTTTTTAAGTTTATTTACTTATTTTGAGAGAGAGCATGTGCAGGCAGAGGGGTGGGCAAAGAGAGAGGGGGAGAGAGAGAAGCCCAAGCAGGCCCCTATGCTGTCAGTGTGGAGCTGGATATGGGGCTTGAACTCACAAACCGTGAGATCATGACCTGAGCTGAAACCAAGATTCAGACGCCTAACCGACTGAGCCACCCAGGTGCCCCCAAAAACGTCCATTTCTTGATGGCTTTAACACAAGGATTTATTTTCTTCATGTTACTAGAGGGAAGCAGTTGCTGGCATTGAGTCGGCTCTTCTTGTCTCTGAATGACATTTTGCTTAGTAATCCCAAAGACTTCAGCTCAGGCCTCCTTGGCCAGAACTGTGTGCAACAGGAGGAACGAGAGTGTCACCTAGGCGAGCCACACTGCTGCCCTGAAGAAAGCTGGGGCGTCGCCAGCAAGGCACAGGGGAAGGGGATGTGGGGGAGACCACTGCCAGGCCTGCCTCAGAGGACCAGAGATACACGGAGACTAGACTCATACGTCACCTCCTCGGACAGTTTTTCCTGGACCCACACTCACATGTCCCTTCCAATAGCGGGTGAGGGGTCTTGGCCGCCAGAGACTCTTACCACGTCCACTCCTCTATCCCCTAGTGCCTGGCAAGTAGTAGGTGCTCACTCAATATTTGTTGGCTGAAAGTAAGATCAGTGTGGCCTAATTTTGAATAACAGGCTTTTTTTTTGATGATGATGATAAAGTTCATCTGGAAAAATAACAAATGTGAAAAATGGCCAAGATCATTCTGAAAAAGAAGAGTCATGGCAGGGCCAACCTGATTAAGACAGAGTTTGGTAGAAAAGAAGAAATAGCGGGACACCTGGGTGGCTCAGTCAGTTAAGCGTCCGACTTCGCTCAGGTCATGATCTCAGTTTGTGAGTTCGAGCTCCATGTGGGGATCTTTGCTCACAGCTCAGAGCCTGGAGCCTGCTTCAGATTCTGTGTCTCCCTCTCTCTCTGCCCCTCCTATGCTCAGGCTCTGTCTTTCTCTCTCTCTCAATAATAAAAACGGTTTAAAAAATTTAAGAAAAGAAGAAGAAATAGCTAGATACGTCAGTGGGGTGACTAGCTCCTGGGCCTGGCTTTATTCTTAGGACCCCTAAAGTGCTTCTTAAAAAAGCAGATGAACGAAACAAAGCAATACTTGGTACTTACCCCCCAGAGATTCTGGTCCAGTGGGTGGGATCCAGATATTGGTGTTTTCTTAAATGCCTCCACATGATTCTGATGTGCAACCAGGATAGAGGAGCACCATGTTGGAAGGTGCTGAAGGAGGTTCGAAGACACTGGAACATTAAATTTGTGGCAAAGTGGTAAAAGGTCAATTTATGGTAAAGAAATTTCAAACCCATGATGACAAGAAGGGTTCTTCCATCAAAGATGTTGAAATGATTACTTGACCATCTACAAAGAGCCCTGGATCTTTACTCCTGGTACCAAAATAAATCCCACATAGATCCAAGTTTGGACTGTTACAAGGGAAGAGGGAGGAGGAACGAAAACCATGAAGTTAGGAAAAATTTATCATCATGGTGGGAAAGACCTTACTAAGCTGGTTATAGGCCTAAAATAGAAAAGGTGAATAACTGGGAAAAACATAAAGGATGTTGATGTTTGAATGTCACAAAATACCACAGATGAAGTCAAAAGACAAGTGACAAACTGGAAAAGTATGTTTATGATACACGTGCCAGACAACAGACTACATTTTCTTGATTAACAAAGAGCTCAAATCAATAGTGTGATTCTGACACCAGGTATAACCACTCTCCCCAAGCAATTCCGAGACCCCAGCTGCGTGTCCTACAATTCAATTCTGACATCTCTACCAGAAGATAGCCTCAGATCCCTCCATCCCACAAGACTGGCTCTGCTTCAGTTGCCAATGGCAAGTCTAGGTTCTCACCTGTGCTTCTGATAGATTGGCTATAACTCAGAGGTTCCCATGACCCCTCCTTGTGTTTGATTAATTGGGTAGAGCAGCTCACAGAACTCAGGAAACACTTAATTACGAGACTACTGGGTTATTATGAAAGGGCATAACTCAGGAACAAGCAGATAGAAGTGCGAGCTAGAGGGAAAAGTGTGTGGGGAGGGGTGAGGACCTTCCATTTCCTCCTCTCCCCAAATCTCCACATGTTTCATGTGCCCAGAAGCTCTACAAACCCAGTCCTTTTGGGTGGTTACGGAGGCTTCATTACCAGGCATGGTTGATGAAACCTTTGTCCAGTGGTGACTGAACTCAGTCTCCGGCCCCTTTCTCCTCCTTGGACGTAAGAGTGGGTCTAAAAGTTCCAACCCTCTCATCAAATGCGTCCCTTGGCAACCAGCTCCCACCCACAGGTGCTCTCCCAGAGTACCCCCATTAACATAAAAAAGACACCTTTTATGGTTCTCCTTGCTTAGAAAATTCCAAGGGTTTTAGGGGCTTGAGTCCAGGAAAGGGATGAAGACCAAATACATACTTCTTGTTATAAATCACAGCATCACAAATAGAAAACATGCAGACAACCTAACAGTAAAACAGGCAATGCATTTGAACAGGCAATTCTTAAAGATGCTCAACCTCACTCAAAATTAAGAGAAGCGCCTGTTAAAACAACAGCGAGTCCTATATACCCAAGAGGAATGAAATCATACATGCACGCAAAATACGTACATACCTGTTCATGGCAGCATTAGTCACAAGATCCCAAAAGCATAAACAACCTAAGCGGCCATCATCCGATGAATGGATACACAAAATGTGGTCTCTCCATATAATGGAATGTTGGCTGACCTGTGCTACAACACACAGGTTATGCGAAGTGAAATAAGTCAGATACAAAAGACCACATATGATAAGATTTCATTTTTTTAAGTTTATTTATTTTTGAGAGAGGGAGAAAAAGTGCGAATGGGGGAGGAGCAAAGAGGGAAGGAGGGAGAGGGAGAGAATTCCAAGCAGCCTCCATGCCGTGGGGCTCCATGGCCGGCTTGATGCTGGCTCGAACCCACCAACCTCGAGACCTTGGCCTGAGCCAGAGTCAGACGCTTAACCCACTTAGCCACTCAGGCACTCCAGATGATTTCATTTTTATAAAATGTCCAGAATAGGCAAATCTACAGATGCAGAGAGTGGACTGATGGTCGCTAGGGGTTGGGAGAGGGAGGAAACGGGGCAGTGACTGTTGATGGGTGCAGTGTTTCTTTCTGGAGCGATGCAAATGCTCTGCAATTGATCATGCTGACAGATGCACAACTGTAAACACTTTCCTGTAAACACTTTAAGTGGGTGAATTGTAGAACATGTTCAATTATATTTCAGCAAAGCTGTTCAGAAACACCGAGATCTGACTTTTCACCCCGTTTGACAAAACTGATGACAGTGTAGGGAGATGGACTCTTTTTGTATCTGGCTGATAAAAGCACAAATTAATGCCACCCTTTTGAAGAGCATTTGGGCAATTTCTACCGGAATTAAAATTAAAGTAAATAAAATTAATACTAATAGTACATCCAGGTACAGTGTTTAAGAGCAAAGAAACTGGGAATAAATACATACTGACAGAGAGCACAGACCATGGAATAAAGCACAGCTGTTACAAAGAAGGCAGCAGATTAGGCCACATTGGTGTGGACAGATGTGCAGAGATGTGTTGTAGGTGAGAAACTGGCAAGGCACAAAATAGTGGGCAGAGTGATTCTCTTTTCATCGGTAAAAGCCAGTACAGCAACGTATTCAGGAAGGAAATGCAAAGAGTGATCATCTTCGGAGAGAGGGACTGAGATAGCGAGGAAGGTTCTGGTTTTCATGTTGTAATCTTTTGGAACTGCTTGCATTTTTCTAAATGCATGCCTGCGTTATTTTTAAAATGCCACTGGGATTAGCTGCGTGGTGGCATTGCAAGCCATTTTCATTTTCTTGACACTTTCCTGCATTGAACAAGAAAACCTTTTGTAACCTTTGGCATTCCAGAAACATGCGTGATGGGTTGTGTGTGTGTGTGTGTGTGTGAGAGAGAGAGAGAGAGAGAGAGAGAGAGAGAGAGAGAGAGAGGCGGGGTGGAGACATACTGCTGTTGCCTAGGAGGACCGGCACAGAGCCCATGACCTCCCTGTCTGGTCCTCGTGTCCCATCCTTAGGAAAAGGCAGAAGAATGCGTCGGGGAGGCAGCCTGGGAGGTGTTGCTGGCTCCAACGGCCAGCGGCTGATACTTCACTGAATGTTGGCCAAGCCTCTCTCCGGAGACGGCACCCACCTCGTTAACATCATACTGTCACATGTTTATCCTGACCATGTCTCTGTCTCCCTCCGTTTGTTCCCCATGCCTTCCCTCTTTCCTTTCTTCCTTCAGTATTTGTGTTCCAGAAACTTACGCTTCTGGGATGGAGGGACAGCGACATGGAAGACCCCCCTTTCCAGAGCAGCGCAGGGATCCACAGGAGCATACCGGAGGGTGCGCCCCCTTCATCCTGGGACCGTCAGGAAGACTGAGACAGGAAGAGTCGAAGAGTCAGCAGTGTGGCCACACATGGCTGGGCCGTGGCGGATGCATCGCTGGGGCCTGTCTGGCAGTGAGCATCGGTGCCCGTACCTGTCTGTGCCTTTGGGCGTACATACCTGGGGGTGTGCCTGCAGCTGGGGGGGGTCTGTGTCTCCCTCCGTGTATGCGGTCGAGGGAGGATCTGAGAGCCTGTGTGCTTTATTTGTTGTTGGCCTCGCATGCCCTGGAATGAGTGTCCAGGCAGCACTGTGGGCTAATGAGTTCTCGTGGCTGTGGAACTCCCTCAGGGCTGGTCCTCCCTGACAGAGCGAGCCACCCATAGGAGCCCAGAGATGGGAGCAATGATTTTATCCTGCCCAGGGTGTCCCAACCTCTCTGCTGGTCTCCAGGGACCCCGCCAACCCGATCTGGCTGAGCCCAAGACCAGGGGCTCTAACAGATGCAATGATTTCTCCACCTTTGAGCATCACCTGGTCACCTGGTTGGACCAGCCCCAGGACTGGGGGTTCGGGTGGTAGGTACCTGTTGCCAAGCCTGAGTATCAGGATTCCATGGTGACAGGCCCTGTGAAGTGTTCAGGAGCAACATGATGCTTGAGGGGAGTATTGGCAAGGGGGGAGGTTTTCAAGTCCAATCCATTTCTGTTACAAAGTTGGCTCAGAGAGGGCTGGGGAGATCTTTAGGCCAACTAGAACACTGGTGGTTATTCTCTGCTTAGCCCCCACCTCCCAGATCCATTAGCCACAGTTTTCACCTACTCTGTGTACCCCCAACAAAGCTGATACCCCTGGATGCCATCACTGGGGCATCCTTGGTCTTTGACTCCCAGTTGGATTCGGCCAATGGGAGGCACCAACGGGCATCCAAGGGTGGGAGGAGAGAAAAGTTGGGGTATTTCCCTGACCTACTCCCAGTGTGGGCAGTGACTGTGTCTCTCCAGCCACAGCTTTTCACCAGGGACCCCTCACCCATCACTGAGGCTCCTGTGGCTTCCAGCAAACCACTCCTCCCTTCCTCACTTCAGGTTCAGGGGGTAATGGCTCCCCACTGCTGCCAGCCCAGGTACCGGACCAGCCCAGTGATTTCCTTACAACACCATCCTCCCTACGCCCACACACCTGGGGTAAATCGCCCCTTTGCTGAACTCTTTTCATTAAACCCAACTGAATGGGTCCGTTCTATCCTGTTGGGACCCTGCCTGGTACGCAGTTTCACACTGTGATGGGAATAAAACATACACTACCTTCTCCTGCTCCACCTAGCCTCTAGTCTTTGCCCTTGCTGTTTCATCTGCTCATTTAAAAATCATCTCTTCCCTTCCCTGCTTGTGCTGTCCCTGTCTCTCTCAAAGAAATAAACTTTAAAAATCATCATTCACCACGGCGCCTGGGTGGCTCAATCAGTTGAGCGGCAAGCTCTTGATTTCAGGTCAGGTCATGATCCCAGGGTCATGGGATCCATCTCCCCGTTGAGCTTCCCTTCGAACCCGATGCTGGATGTGGAGGCTGTGTAAGATTTCTTCTCTCTCTCCCTCTGCCCCTCTCCCCCACGAGCTTGCTCTCTCTCTAAAATAAAAAGAAAAAAGTCATCTCTTCATCAGTAAAACCAATAACAAATCACACTATATATGTTTAATAGTGCTTGGCACTCTTTTTTTTCTGTAATTTATTTAAAAAAAAATTTTTTTTTTGAGAGAGAAAGTGCAGGAGGAGGACGGAGAGAGAGCGAGAGAGAGAGAAAGAGAGAGAGAGAGAGAGAGAGAGAGGGAGAGAATCCCAAGCAGGTTCCACATCAACAGTGCAGAACTCAACCTGGGGCCTCAAGCTCACCAACCGTGAAATCATGACCTGAGCCAAAATCAAGAGTTGTAACCCACGTAGCCACCCAGGTGCCCCTGGTAGTGCTTGGCACTCTTAAAAGTTTAAAACACACTAGGTAATATTGTTGTTATTGTTGCAAGGGACTGGATTGGAAGTAGAATGCTTACTTGAACTTAAAGGGCCTGGTTTTGATATATCAATTTCACTAATATTAACTAATATTGAAATATTGGATCTATGCCATGCATTATTTCTCTTTGGTGCATTTCTGCAGTTCATGTTGTCATTTGTATGCCCGTATTTTTCAAAAGGAGTGTTATCATTTGAGGGTTTTGTATTCATTTCAAGATGAAATATAAGATTGCACAAAAGGGGGGAATAATAAGTATGTCATGTGCAATAAGTCAGTGTTTTGATACATGACAATGACAACGACATTTTAAAATTAGATAGACCTTGAGGAACCAAGATGGCGAAACAGCCTGGAAGTCTTTTTCCGTCTCTCGTCCCCGAAATACGGCCAGACAGACACTAACCCAGCCTACAGCTAGAAAACGGACCTGAGGATTAACACTACAATGTGCACACCCTGAACCACAGAACTCGGCAGGGGCGCGGCGAGGAGTGGTGACCTAGGGGGACAGACGCCCAGGAGGGCAGGGAGCTGCTTTTTGCAAGCGGAGACAGGATGAGCCGGGGGAGAGCACGGGACAAGTACCCCCGTCCAAAGCAGCCGGAGGAAAAGCGGGAAGGTGGAAAC